>CM031239.1:63801284-64406284 GCA_018340775.1 Taxus wallichiana var. yunnanensis | reverse complement strand
TTAGGAATTAGAAATATTATATTTGTAATAAGGACAAGGAGTGATGTCATAAATATTTTGTGTATTTTATTTGTATAAAAGTCTAAAAAGGTGGAACCCATGTGAGATGATAAGGTTTATCTTATCTTAGAAGATAAGCCTACATGTAAAGGTAAGAGTTTAGGCATGGAATATGATTGGCCGAAAGATATTTCCTATCCTATCTTAGAGATAGGGTGGATAAGCCTGAATTTCTATAAATAGAGAGGCCACCCCCTCTCATTTATCATAGAATAAAGTTGTAATAATTATTTTATGAATAAAGGATTCATTGTGAAGGTGTGTTAAGGAAGTCATCAAGAGGAGTAATTGTGAAGTTTCTCCCATAACTATTGTTGGAAAAAAAGTGGAGTTGGTAACACTTAGAGTAATTCATGGGTGAGATTGTAATAATTTCATGTTAATAATACATTTTATAGTTGTATTTCAGATTTTCATCGTTCTTTTATGTCATAGTCTGTGGTATTCTTGTGTTATGTTTGTTGTTGTGTTTCCATATTATTACCACCAAACCAAAAGTTGTGCATCGCTAAAATAATCATAGCACGAGGAGTTCCCGATGAAATACTATCACAGTGCTAGATTTGTGTTGACAGTTTCAAGTACTTTTCTAAAAAGGGTTAAAATTCATGAAGTGACCCACAGCCCGATCATGCTAAGAGGGAAAAAGTCAAATCTTAAGCCCGCATCAAAGGTTAAAGCGGGAGGCAGGATGACAGAGCAATTTGAGGTTTTGAGCCTTTTTGTAAAAAGGGCTAAAAATCATAAAGTGACCCCATCCTTGATCATGCTATGAGGAAAATTCAAATGTTGACCCCGCGTGGAAAGTCAAAATGGGGAAGTCGGTCAAATAGGGGAACTTTGAGTTTTGATCCTTTTTGTAAAAAGGGCTCAAATTCATAAAGCGACCCACACCCGATCATGCTGTGAGGAAAAAGTCAAATGTTGAGCCCACATAAAATGAGTCAAAGAGGGAGGCAAATCATCGGAGAGATTTGAGAATTTGAGCCTTATTTTCATTAAAGGGGCTTAAAGTTAAAAAGTGACCTGCAACCCCACCCACACCAAGGAAAAAGTCAAATATTAAGTCTCGCATCAAAGGTCAAAGTAGGGAGGTGGACCGGTGGAGAAATTTGAGGATTTGAGCCTTTTTGTAAAAGGGCTAAAATTCATAAAGTGAGCCGCGATTCCTTCACCAATCAAGTGAAGCCACATGTCAGGCTTATATCAAAAGCGGAAGGGTGGACCAAAATGTAAAAAAATTCCAAATCTCTATAAAGTCACAAAATGCAAAAGGCATTCTCCACACCCGCTCTAGTAAATTTCTCCCACGTGGATGGCTCTAGTTTAAAGTTTCAAAGGAAAGATGAATGGTTAAAATTCAAAGTTAAAAATGAGTGTAATAGCTACATTATGAAAAGTCTGGTTTTCCCCACCATTTGTGTTTCTTTGCGAATCAAGAATCTGAACAAACGCGAATGATTGAAAAGATTGTAAACTATTTCTTTCTAACAAAGTAGAAGTTGTAACCATTTCTTGAAAGATATTTAATGGCTTCTTCATGCCATTGTAGGGGGTGGGAAATTGATCTTGTAAACTCACGAGTGCATTGTACTTAGAGAAAGCAAAGGAGATAGCCATTTTATTCTACTTTCCTCCATTCTCAAATTTCTTCCATTCCCACATTATGTACAACTTTTTTTTAAGCATCACTACAAGAAGAAGGATTTTTAGCCTCTTTGATGAGGAGATTTTAGAAACTTTGAGTTTGTAATCTTATCTCATCTTGTTTCCATTCACAGAGTTGTTTCTTCCCATAAATGCATGTGTTGAAGTTTCTAACTAGTGTGTGTGTAGGAATCTAATTTTCTACCTACAACATTAGTTCTCTTACCTCTATTCTCACACCCTTTCCCACCTTCACACAAATTATTCCCTAGCAAGAGATTGTTAGCTTTGTTGTAGGGTCAGTGGAGTGCCCCTATTGGATCCCCGGTCAAAAGGTCACCACAGAAATCTACCTTTTCACATGCATGCATAAACGGTAGCTGCACCGTTTAAGTAGAGGGACTTAGATTCCCAAAGCATTGGCAAGGAATTCAAAAAAATTCCACCCGAAAAATTTCCTCGCCAACATTTTTGGTGCCCACCATGGGGAAAATTTCACAAAGATTTGCACTGAATGCGACTTCAAGGTCGAAAATTCAAAATTCAAAAAAGAAAAAATTTATGGAACTTGAATGGCTATATGAGCCATAAGGATTCAAATCATGGCTATTCCGGGAAACTCTCTTGTTGAAAGACCCAAATTTCTCTTCCACATCTAAGAAGACATTACTTCAGATTTAAGGGAAGCTATCTAGCATAATAGACAAAGTGCCAATCACTACATCCTTGCCACGAGAATTATGGACTTTAAAGAAGGACGCGCTGTTGAATTAGAGATGCAAAGACAAATTCTAGCACCACAAAGAAGAGCATAGGTTTTCAAGGTGGAGGATAGAAGATACACCTAGTAACAGAGACAAGGAGGACAAAATGATCCCATTTTTGAGGAACTTCAAAGGAGACAAGAGCTACTCAAAATCCAGAGGCTTCTTTTTCAAGAAACCGGTCACGTTGGGAACTTGTGTGTTGCCAACCCTTTGGATGGTGAATTTCCATACATCAATGAGAACCTTGAATATTTCACCGACGTAGAGACCGAAGAATAAGCTAGAGAAAGAGAGGCGAGATCCAATGAAGAAATAAGAGCTCAACTCGAAGAAATTGAGAGACTTCAAGTGAGGCAGATGAAAGAGCAGTAGCAAAGCCACAACCTTAACAAGGTTGGAAGCTAGAAATAGAAATAGAATGGGGAATCATGATCATGAGCATGAACGTGATCGTGAGGCCCGTAATCCTATTGTATGATGGGGAGGAAACACCAGTCCACTAGCTCTTTCTCAACCACTCCATGAGCTACCAAGAGGCTCGAGAAAAAACTTCCCAAAATTTAGAGGGGATGGTTCTCAACTCCCTGAAGAGAATGTAGCAACATTTATCACTACTTGTGGTGTGTTGGGCGTTGAGGATGAAGATGTGTCAGTTTAACTCTTTGTGGAGTCACTTCAAGAAAAGTCTATCGAATAGTTCTACATACTACCCCCGAGGTCTGTCACCTGTTGGGAAGATATAAGAAGTGCATTCAAACACAGGTTTAAGACCATAAAAGATTGTCAGGATCTTTTGGTCTAATTGGTAAAAATAAAAAAATAAACCTCCGAGTGAATGAGAGACTTTGTAGCAACATATAATAGAGTGATAATAAGAATCCCTAAAGATGTGGTGCCTCTTGAAAATAATTTGAAGAGATTCTTCATCAGCGCCTTATCACTGAAGTAGGTTTCTTCCTTAAAATAAACCAACCAAGACCATTAAGGGAAACTCAATACCATGTAATAGAAACTGACGATGATCTAATCTTGTCTAGTAAAGTGAAAGGCCCAAATGGAAAACAAAAGGGTCAGAATTCAAACTCAGCCACCATGGATCCAATGTTCCAAAAAATGGCAAACGACTTGGTTGCCTTGAAGAAACAACTGTCCCAGATGACAATGTGGAATGCTCCAAGGAAACCAAAATCCCCAAATAGGCCAAGGATTGCTCCACCTCCTCGCTGGCTTTCTCTCAAAGCACCACCATTCAATGTCATCTATGACACTGAAGAACCAGAGGAGGAAGTGGAAATTGAAGAACTTGAAGAAGAAAATGTGGAGGACTGTAAAAAATATCTTGAGGTTGAGGAAGTTGATATGCACAATGGCCTAATTAAGTACATTGATGATGAATAATATCCAAGTTTCTCATGTGTTGTTTTCACTCGTGCACGATCCAGGAAAGGTGCTTCATCCTAGCGGTTGTGGTAAAGGATGATAAGAATAAAGAATGTTCTCCTCTAGAGGTCACACAAAATAAAATCATTAGTAGAGGATCACCATTACCACCTTCTATGGAGTCAGACAAAGAAAAACTAGACTCAATGGTTATCAGGGATCATGCTACTATGCCAAGTAAGTCATAAAATTCTTCTCCCAACTCAAAAGTTGCTAAGAATAATTCTCCTTTAAATGTTGTTCTGCGAAAACATCTCGGGTTCAATCAAAAGCTACACCCTCACCCCCTTCCAAGCCAATTGCTACACTTGAAAAGGAGAATTCAACACCCAAAGTAGCAACACCTCTACCAATTAAATCTTCCTCCATTTCCAGAACCTCTTCCTTGCTCACCATAACCCTATTTGAATTTGTGGAACATGCAAGCAAAACCAAAGTCCAGCTCTCGAAATAGAATACCTACAAATATACCCTTCTCAATTTGATAGGTTCACTAATACGATTTATGATGGTAACCATATATCCTCAAGTCCTAGTTCTAAAGGCTTACTACCCACACCATCCACACCACCTTCCCAAAACATGCTATCCCTCAGTGCCTCCAAAACCAATAGGGTTGAACCTTTCTACCTATCACTCCTCATTAAAGGCTTCCAACTAAATAATTGTATCATAGATTCTAGAGCCTCAGACAATGTGATGTCAGCCAAAGTTGCAAATGCTCTAGGCCTCACCTTGACCTAAGTAAATGGCACCTTCTACTCAATGGAATCCAAACAAGTTCCATTGGTAGGAAGAATCAAAGATGCATAGGTAGCACTAGCTGATTTTCCAGACAAGAAGGTGCTCCTAACCATACTGGTAGTAAACATCCCAACATCCTTTGGTATGCTATTGAGTAGGAGTTTCTACAAAGACCTAGGTGGAGAGATAAAAATGGATTGGTCATCTACAACTATCCCAGTAAAAGGTGAGATGAAGAAGTTGCTACTAGTAAGAAAGATGAAGTTCATAGTATGAAGGTTTGATGATCCGAAAGCAAACATTCTCTTTCAAGATTGTGGGCTAGGAAACTACTTCCTCACATCAAGAAAAGAGGATAACTTTCCACTTCTCATGGAGGAAGAGGAAGATCAAATTTGGACAATGGAATTTGATGGTAGTCATTCCAGTGCAGGCTTGGGAGCTAGTGTAGTATTGTACTCTCCTTCCAATGAGTTGTACCCATTTGCCTACAAGCTGCAATTTAATAGTACAAATAACATTGCAGAGTATGAATCACTACTCTTAGGAATGGGTGAAGAAGAATACATAAGAATCAAGAAACTGAGATGCTTGAGGTGATGTTAAGGTTCTAGTAAAGTAGGTATGCCAACAATATTAGGTGAAGAATCAAAGACTCCAAAGCATTACGAAACAAAGTGTGAGACTTCATTGAATCTTTTGATGCATTTTCCATTAAATTTATTCCAAGGAAACAGAATGAAAAGGATGATTATCTTGCGAGTGTCGGTTTCCTAGTGACACCTCATCCTTCTTTTGGTAAAGACAAAGTGACCATTGAAATGGTATTCGGCTTAGTGTACTAGACAACACAAATCATTGGCGAGTCTTCAATGATGATAACCAAATTCTATCCTTTTTAGAGAAAAGGGATAATTTTAATAATCTTTTCTTCAAAGGAGGTGAAAATCCACACCAATAAGAAGTCCCCAAAGAAGAGAAAGAAGGAATCGAAGGGATTGATGATGAGAGAGTAATCAAATTAAAAGGGAACAAAATTCCCAAAGGCATAGTCTCTTTAGAAGACCTCTTTGAAAAACATGACAGATTCATTCAAGAGAAAGAAAATCAATCTTCTCAGTGCCCATCTGATTTTGATAAAGAAAACATTGGCACCCTAAGGGAGCCAAGGATGGTCAATATTGGAAAATGTTGTATTGGGGTTAGTGCACTAGCTATATAGACAATATATTAGATCTAAGCATACATGAAAATAAAAGTGGATATTCTACCAAAAGAATTATACAAAACAAGAGACATAAATCAACACCATATTTAATGTGGTTCACCCAGTGTGGGCTACATCCACCAAGAAACAAGCCAATCTATTATCCAAAGCTTTGACAAGATATACAATGAATATTTACAATCTTCCACACCTCTCAGATGTTCAGTACTTTCTTCCTTTAAGATTTTCTTCTACCACCAAGAATTCTCTCTCACCAACCTTTTTTAAGTTCTTTCTAATTCTTGTTGATCATTACTTCTAAACCCTAGCTTTTGTGCTTATATAGTCATTTATAGACTTAGGGAACTTAGCCATACAATTACAATTAATAAATTTATTTTAGTGTTATACATAGATATAATTCTTGAGAGTTAATTAAAACTTTGTCACACAAGTGATCGATGTTAGTTCTATCTAATCATCATCTGCTCCTACTTTCCCTTGACCGATGCCAGTCTTCCTTGGCCGATGCCGGTTTACCATTAATCGATGTCGATTCATCGTGTTTTCTAGCAAGTTCCAATTGCATGTTAAAATGAAGCAATTGAGTTCCAAAACTCAACAATCTCCCACTTGGAGTTTAATTACTACACCATACCTATACAACATCATTCTTGGATCCTTCCTTGGCTTTTTTTCTTCCTCTTCAAGTCTCAAACTCGAAGACCAACAAAAGTGGAGTGTAGCTCCAACTTCTCCTTTTGTAATGGCTTCGTTAGCATATCTATGCAGGGTTCTTTCTCATATGAATCTTTTCCATATTCAACTGTCCATCCTCCAATACCTGCCGTATGAAGTGATACCTCAACTGAATGTGTTTCATTCTCAAATGAAACAATGAGTTCTTTACCAAATGAATTGCACTCTGACTTTCACTAAAAATTTACAATCACTTTTCTCCTTTCCCAACTCTTCCATGAACCTACTCATCCATATCATCTCCTTTCTAGCCTCTGTAGCTGCAACATACTCTACCTCTGTAGTAGACAAATCCACAACCTTCTGTAATATTGAAATCTAGCTAACTTTCATTCCACCTACTATGAAAATATATCTAATAGTGTTCCTCCTACCATCTAGATCTCCAGCCATATCTGAATCAACATAGCCACGTAATGAAATATCCAAACCTCCATAGTATAACTACATGCTAGATGTCCCTTTCAAATACCTGAGTATCCATTGGACTACTTTCCAATGCTCTTTACCTAGATTAGCCATATATCTACTCACAACTCCCACTACCTGTGCAATGTCTGGTCTGGTACAAACCATAGCGTACATGAGACTTCCAACTGCTGAAGCATATGGCACTCATGTCATGTATTTGACCTCCTCATGTGATGAAGGACACTGATCTTTGCTCAATTTGAAGTGTCTAGCCATAGGTGTGCTAACAGGTTTGCATTCTACATGTTGAACCTTTCTAACACCTTGTAGATATAATCCTCCTGAGATAAATACAATTTCTTTTTTTTCTGTCTCTATATATTTGCATGCCAAGGATTCTTTTTGCAGCTCCTAAATCCTTCATAGAAAATGTGTGAGCTAGCTTTCTCTTAAGCTCACCAATGTCCTGCATACTAGATCCTGCAATAAGTATATCATCCACATATAGTAATAAAATAATATAGCTCCCATTTTCGAGCTTCTTGAAATAAACACAATCATCGATTCACATCTCAAGTAACCATCCTCATGCATAAAAATATCAAACCTCATGTATCATTTCCTTGGAGCTTGCTTGAGCCCATATAGGTTTTTTCTTAACCTGCACACTAATTTCTCCTTACCCTTGACTTCATACCCAAGCGGCTGCTGCATATAAATCTCTTCATCCAAATCACCATGAAGGAAAGTCGTCTTCACATATAGTTGCTCTAAATGTAAATCTTCTACTACAACTAAACTCAATACAATACAAATAGAATTCATCTTAACAATAGGAGAAAATATTTCACCAAAGTCAATACCTACTTTCTGTGCAAATCCCTTTACTACAAGCCTTGCCTTGTACCTTTTCTATCCACCCTCTTCTTCCTTAATCCTATAAACCCACTTGTTTTGCAATGTCCTCTTACTTTTTGGAAACTTAACCAAATCCCAAGTCTAGTTTTGTTCCAAGGAGTCCATCTCCTCATCCATGTCATGCTCCCACTGAACGTGAGTCTTATCCTGCATTACTTCTTCAAAGCTCTCTGGTTCACCACTATCAATCAACAATAAATAAAATAGAGGTGTAAATATTTTTGGAAGTTTACTTACCCTTTGTGACCTTCTCACAGGAGTTTGGGGTACTGGAGGCTCAATCTGGGCCTCCTGAACATTAGAATCCACTTCTGATAGTGACCGACACCGGTCACCTCTAACCGATGTTAGTTATGCTAACCGATGTTGGTTACGCTAATCGATGCTTGTTTTGATCCTCTGAATCGCTTTCGGCATTTCATCTTACTAATGGCGGTTAGGGACTAACTAACCACGGTTACTATGTATTTCTGTAGGTGTTTCTTTAAAACCCGAGAGTTCATTTTCATCAATAAACTTCTCAATTTTCTCATCCTTGGGTACCAAAATTTGATCCCTGTACATTCTCTTTTCATTCCATTCAACATCACAACTCCTAATAATTTTAGAATTCTCTAAATCCCAAAAACAAAAACTAAAATCACCAGATCCATAACCAATGAAAGTGCACCTCTTGGATTTTGCATCCAACTTTTTCCTATTTTCCTTATCAACATGCACAAAAGCTTTTGAACCAAAAACTTTAAGAAAATAAATATCTACCTCTTTTCTGGTCCAAGCTTCCTCTAGTATTCCTCCATCTAGTGAACTTGAAGGCCCACGGTTAATCAAATAAACCACTATATCAACTACTTCTTCCCAAAACTACAAGGGCAATCCAAAATGTATCCTCATACTTCTAGCATGTTCCATGATTGTCCTATTCATTCTTTCTATAACACCATTCTCTTGTGGTTTTCTTGGAACCATTCTTTCTCTATATATCTCATTCATTGAACAATAATCATTGAAATCCTTGCTACAATATTCACCACCATTGTCATATCTAAGGCACTTTAACTTAGAATTTGATTCATTCTCAACAAGGGCTTTCCATCTTTTAAAAGTCTCAAAAACATCATATTTACGTTTAATACAATAAACTTAGACATTTATTATAGCATCATCAATGAAAGTAACATAATATTGGGATCCTCCATGAGAAGCTACTTGAGCTGGTACCCATACATCTGAGTGTACAAGCTCTAATTTTTTATCCTTCTTATTTTCCCCAACTTTGAGAAATCACACTCTCTTTTACTTTCCAAAGATACAATGCTCACAAAAATCAAGATCTAAATCTTTCAAATCTGATAACATACCCTTAACCTTTAAGATATGCATTCCTTTTTGACTCATATGACCCAACCGATTATGCCACATGCATGCATATGAATTTAAAGTAGATAATGTAGAAAAGGAATTAGTAATACAGGTAGATAAATATAACATTCCTACCTTCTTACCTCTTTCCACAACAAAAGCACCCTTGGTGACTTTCCAAGAGTCTCTTGTAAAAGTAACCATGCAACCAGATTCACCTAGTTGCCCTGCAAAAATAAGATTCCTCCTAAGGCTTGGCACATGCCTCACATCTTTCAATACCCATGTATTTCCATTTTGCAATTTTAGATGAACTTCCCCTTTACTAGTAATACTGCAAGGTTCATCATCACCCAAATAAACATGCCCAAAATTGCCTGGACATAATTTATGAAATAACCCTTATTAGGGGTTGCATGGAAAGAAGCTCCTAAATCTAAAACCCATGATTCAATTCTATTATCCAAAGAAAGAATAAGAGCATCTTACATTACCTCTGATGAAGTAAGATTCATCTCTTTACCTTTGTCTAGTTGTTGATTCTCTTTATCCTTTGACCAACAATCTTTCTTTGCATGTCCTTTCTTTCCACATTTCCAACAAGTAATTCCCTTACTTATGGATTTAGATTTACTTTCCCTTGACTTTGATTTCCCATTACTCTTACTCTTGTATCTCTCCTTCGCCTTCCCCGGTTTCCACATTCAAAGAATTTCCGGATGATGTTTCCTCTGTACTCTTCCTACGAATTTCTTCATTCAATATTATACTAACCACATCATCAAACTTAAAAATATTATTAGTAGATGTTGTATTACTAACAACCATTACCAAGTTTTCCAAACTATCAAGAAAAGAACATAAGAATAAAAATACTTTTACTTCATCATCAAATGGTATAACAACCAATTTTAATCGATTTACTACTGGATCAGAAATTATTCAAATGACTAGAGGTAGATTCACCTTCATACATCTTAGAAATAAATAGTTTCTTCATCAAATAAACTTTATTTGAAGCACTAGGTTTTTGTTGATTGAGAAACAAGGATGGAAGCCTGTGTAGATTTTATTGATCTCAATCAGGAAAAAATTACAGAGGATGGGCTGCAATATTTATAGATATTGCACAGCCAAATACATCCGAGAAAATGAGTTGCACAGGTGCAACCACAAACCAGAATAAACAAGCTTCCAATAACATCCGGGAAGCAAAATTACATAAAAACAAATATATTGTTTATAACAATATAACAATGTGCATACAGACAAATATGGTTGTTTAACCATATAACAATATAACCATTTATTATTTAATTAATAAAATTAATTAAATAATCCTACTATGCATAATTAATAATAGGATAATAAAATTTATCCTAACATTCCCCCCCTTAATTGTGCATTGTCTGAAGAGATGAGGAGAGAAATGCTCTGAACAACTCGAACTTGTCACATGCAAGTGACTTTGTGAAAATATCTGCTCGTTGTTCAAATTGTTGGACAAAATCAAGCCGGATGTTGTGCTTCAACACATGTTCACGTATGAAATGAACCTGAACTTCAATGTGCTTTGTTCTCTCGTGAAAAACTGGATTGCGAACAAGTTTGAGAACACCTTCATTGTCAACATACATGGTGGTCGGTTTGTCCTGTGGTATTCCAAGTCCTTCTAGTATGCGACGTAGCCAAATCACTTCACAGACAGCTTCTCCTGTAGAACGATACTCGGCTTCTGTGGAAGAGCGAGAAACAAAGTGTTGTTTCTTACTTCCCCATGATATTGGTCCAGATCCCATAAAGAATACAAATCCAGAAGTGGATTTTCTATCATCAATGTTACCTGCATGATCTGAATCCGAATATCCAGTCAAGAAGAAGTTTTCATTCTTCTTGTATTCTAGACCAAGATCCACTAATCCTTTGAGATATCTCAAAATGCACTTTGCTACTTTCCAATGACAAACTTTGGGTTCCTGCATGAACTTGGATAGATAGCTCACTGCAAAGCTGATATCTGGTCTAGTGTAGGTTAGGTAAATGAGACTCCCAATCAGCCAGATAGAGAGTGGCACTTACCTCAGGAGATGGATCTGAACGAGATAACTATAATCTATTCTCCATAGGTGTAGAAATTGGTGTGCAATCCATCATCCTAAACTTCTCGAGTGTTGTCTTGGTATATTTCATCTGAGAAACAAAGATGTGATTCTCTTTCTGCCATACTTCTAGTCCAAGATAGTAGTGCATAAGCCCGAGATCTATCATGTCGAATGATCGCTTAAGATCTTTCTTTGTTTCATCAATCATCTTCACTGAACTGCCAGTGATGACTAGATCATCGACATAAACTACAACAATCACCATCTCCCCCCCTTGCTTTTTGAGGTAGAGATTGGGATCGTATGGATTTCTGACAAATCCATGTTGTACGAGATGCTCATCAATCTTGATGTACCATGTCCGGGTGCCTGTTTTAGGCCATACGAGATTTCCCGAGTCTCGCATACCTTTTCTTCTTGACCAGGTACTACATATCCCTCAGGTTGAGTCATGTAGACTTCTTCTTGTAAATCTCCATTCAGGAAGGCACTTTTTACATCCATTTGGTGAACTTTCCATCCAAACTGAGCAGCTAGAGCAAAGATCATCCTGATCATTTTGATCTTAGCTGTGGGAGCAAATGTCTCCTCATAGTCAATGCCTTCTTTCTGTGCATACCCCTTTGCTACAAGTCTTGCTTTACACTTGTCCACTGTCCCATCTGCTTTGTACTTAGTTTTGAATATCCATCTGCAACCAATGGGTTTCTTCCCTGGTGGAAGATCGACAAGCTGCCAAGTGTTATTCTTCATCACTGATTGATATTCAGAATCCATGGCATCTTTCCAAGCTTTTGACTGTAGGGCTTCCTGGACTGTAGATGGCTCGTCTGTTTCAATAACTCTACTCATCAAAGCAAAGTTAACTTCTTCTCTTGCTTTACTGTGAGTCCGTGGTCCAGGGGTGGATGTATCCGGTGGAGCATCCAATCTTGCATCTCGTAATGTACTTGTACACCATTTAGGCATACGTTGAGCTGTTCCCATGGGTTGTGGTTCTATCTGATCAACACCATCATCCCCATCATCACTTTCATCTTCTGAGGGAACATTAGCTTCAGTTTTTATAACTGGTGAAAAATCTACATCTTGCGAGTCCGGAGGAGGAGTCTCTGCTTCCTTCTTCTCGAAAAACTCAACATCTCTGCTTGTGTAGACTTTTCTGGTCTTAGGATCCATCAGTCTGTACCCAAGAGTCTCTTCACTGTATCCAATGAAGATGAGATTTTGTGACTTCATGTCCAATTTCTTTCTGTTCTGTTTGGGTATGTGCATGCTTGCTTTGCACCCGAATACTCTGAGGTGTGCAATGGATGGTTTCCTTTTTTACCATGCTTCTTATGGTGTAACTCCATCAAGAGCAGTTGTGGGCACTCTGTTTAACAAATACACTACTATTTTTGCTGCTTCTGCCCAAAATGTCTTTGTAAGTTCAGAATCATCGATCATGCATCGCACCATTTCCATGATAGTACGATTTCTTCTCTCGACAACACCATTTTACTGTGGTGTGTGTGGAGGAGGCATTTGTCAACGAATCCCGTGAGTTTGTAGGTAGTCTCTAAACTCATCACTGGTGAATTCCCCCCTTGATTTGAGCGAGAGTTCTCAATGTGACGACCGCTTTCTTTCTCAACCGCCACTTTGAACTTTTGAACGTTTCAAAGGCTTCACTTTTCTTGCAAGATAGAAAATCCACATTTTGCGTGAATAGTCGCATCAACACAGAGCATGAAGTACTTGGAACCCCAATGACTTGGCTGCATTGGACCGCATAGATCGGTATGAACCAGGTCAAGTTTACCATGAGCTTGAAAAGTACTTGTTTGGAATGAAACTCTGTGTTGTTTCCCTGCTAAGTAGTGAGGACACTTGTCTGTATCCTTCTGAAGAGATGGTAGCCCATGTACCATATTACACTGGCGAAGTGTGTCGAGATATTTGAAACTTACATGACCAAATCTCTGATGCCAAAACTGAGCTGAGGTGGAGTTTTTAGCCACGAGTGCTTGATCATTTTTGTGAATGAAATCAAGTTGAAACATTCCTCCCACATTTGAGGCTTTTGCAATTATTTTCGAGCCTCTGGATTTATCTCGAATCAAACACATTTTCTTACCGAATTGACTATCAAAGTCAATTTTCAGGTTGTGATCTAGGAGTTAACTGACCGAAAGAAGATTCTTTGTCAACCCAGGGACATATAGAACATCTGATAGTTTGCATTTGCGTGAACCAAGGGGTAGAGAAATGTTTCCAATCCCCTGAACTGTATATGAAGAATCATCTCCCAACGAAACATGATTTTTCAATGGTGTGTCCCTCATTGAAATAAACCAGTCTCTGTGGCCGGTCATGTGTCGAGTGGATCCCGAATCAACATACCAAACGTCACTAGATGACGTGGATGGTTCACTTGATCGAGCAGTGAACAAGAAGTCTTCATTGTCAGACTATTCTTGTTACTCAGCAATATTTCCTTGCTCGTGGGGTCTTCTTTTCCAGTTCCCCTTTTTCTGCCCATGATAATTGTTTGAATGTCCCTTGTAAGTTTGTTGTTGTTGTGGTCCAGAATTGCTTGATGAACCTTTCTTATATGTGTTAAACCAACATTCTTGCAAGTCATGTCCTCTTTTGCAAATGGGACATTGCTTCTTCTGTTGATTGTCCCCATGATACTGATTTTGATGTGGGGACTTCTGATAGGATTTAGGTTTCCCTTTACCTTTTCCTTTCCATTTTTGATGTGAAGACAGTGCCTGCTCCTCTTCATCATCCTTGTTGTACATTGCTTCCTCTTGTTGCAGTAGGTTTACTAACTTGTCAAAACTAATTGTCGTATCTGACAAGTTTAGAGTTGTGACAAAAATTCGGTAAGAAGAAGGGAGAGCTCTCAGAACAATGGGAACGAGAGACTCATCTTTGACCTCTTCTCTTAGGGATAGAAGTGAAGCCCTCAACTCTCAACTCTTCTTAAGAAGGCTTCAATTTTCTCATTCTGTTTGAATTTCAATGTATGTAACTGACTCTGCAAATTGAGTATGACATTCTTGTTCTTGGCCTCATATATTGTGCTTAGCTTATCCCAAGCTTCTTTTGCTGATGTGGCATCTCGAATGTGGACTTGCACATCGTCGGATACTCCAAACAAGATGATGAGTTTTGCTTTCTGATCTGCTCTATCAAATTGTCGTTGTTGTGTTGCATCCGTTGGTGATCTGGTTAGAGTACCAGTCACAACAGGCCAGATTTCTTCAAACTCAAGTTGTGTTTTGATTTTTGTCTTCCAAGCAACATAGTTGCTTCCTCTGAGCAATTGTGAATCGAAGAAAAAATTTGGCGGCATTGGTGCCCATTTTGCAGAGATCACTGACAAGGTTTGGCTCTTATCACTCCAGTATAAGGTCTCCTAATCTATATACCGTCAGTCCGATATACCAAACCTTTCTATATACGTGCCCTTCCGATATACCCGTCGGTACGTGGAAGAAGCTCGCCCTTTCTATATACCCGGTGGTACGTGAAAGAGGCGTTAACGTACATGAAAGAATTTGATACGTGGTACCAAGACAGTACTGATGGGGTCATGTGATTATTGACACCGGCTCAAAGAAATATCCTCATACGCGCGCGTAACTTCGCTATATACTCGGATAATTTCTCAGTCCGGATTTATGTCTTGCAATCGTTCACAGATGGATGGGATGGTTCATAGTGTGTGCACTGTGACCTTATTACTCCCCGTCGATTTATAGGGACGATGCCCAGATGACATTGTTGCAGCTATATTAGGCGTTAAGTGTAGTAGTAGTCGTGACGGATTTACCCGTAAGCGCTTCCCAGAGGCACTGTATATACCGAACGCTGCGAATGAGATCTAGGATCTCGTGAGTGTTACAGAACCAATTTTACTTTTTTTTTTATTACAATTCTGCCACTTAAAGCAGTTACATAAAGTTTTGCAGTTGACTATGGCAACCTGCAAATTAGTACAATATACAATACAATTTGAATGACAGGCAAAAAATTACAGTTTTGGGGTCCTGGTGGCCTCCTGAACCCAAAATGCTAAAAATTGCAAAAAAATAGCTGAAAAAGCAATTTTTAGGTGGGTCTCCTTTTGCAAAAAATGTCTGGAATGAGAAAACAGACCAAATAGGAGAATTTTTTTTTTTACCCTAAGTTAGGGATTTCTCCGCTAAATTTAGTTAGTCGTAACTAAATTCAAAAAAGCCTGCTAAATTTAGCAGTTCCGCCAAAAAATCTGCTAGATGCAAAAGGAGAGTTTTTGAGTGTTTTTGTGGGATTTGATCCTCAAACCTCTCACTTCTAAGGCACATGCACTAACCAACTTGGCCACTTGGGGCGCTTGGACTATGGAAGGAAGCAATTTGTATTTATTGACAAATAAATTGACTTACCTCTTGGAAAATGAATGCCACGTGGCGCATGCTGGTGAAGGGGCGTTTTTAGGGTTGTATTTGCCCAAAAAACGGATCTGGAGCTTTTCTTTTCACTTCCACGCCTTTGTATTCGCCTATGGCCACATTTTTTCCTTTCCACGCACTGATCTACAAGTGCAGGCCGCATTTTTTGTGTTTGGGCACGTTTTTTGTCTCCTTGGGGCACGTTTTTTCCTTTGCCACTGTTTCTTATTGCCCTGGCCACATTTTTTCTTGCCTGGACGCGTTTTTCCAATGCCTGGCCGCGTGTTTTGTTGCTGGGCGCGTTTTTTTACTTGGGGCGCATCTTTTTTTTTGTATATTTGCCTTAGACTGCGTTTTTTTTTTTTTGGCCACGCCTGGTATTGCCTGGGCGCGTTTTTAATGAATGTGCTCACAAAAACGTTTTTTCTCCTTTGTGCAGGAGTCTTTGGGGCAGCGAATGGCGCGAAGCAAGCTCAAAAAAATGTTTTTTTATGCTATGCGCAGCCGCGTTTTTGTCTGCAGTCGTTGAATTTTATTGCACTGGGCCGCATTTTTTGTGGTTATTTGCTTGCACAGGCCGTGGGGACAGCAAAGGGCGCATATGCTCTCAAAAAATGCTTTTTTCTCCTTGTACAGGTTCTGGATCAAGAAAAATGCCTCCTCTTTTTTTTTATTTTCTTTGCTCTGTTTGATACTTGATCACTGCAGGTACATATACAGACAAGCAAAACAACCTCCAAATACAGTAAAACAAAACCCTGATTGGGAAAAAAAAAAAATTTAATTATTTTCAATACTCAGAGAAATTTTGCTCAGTCTTTGAGTGCACCGGTTGCAAAGGTAAAAAATTTGCCTTCCAAGTACTTAGAAGGAACAGGCGGATGTGGGGGAGGCAGAGATGGGGCTGGGAGTTTGCACGAGGCTGCACAGGCTCTCAAATGCTACAAACACGTCTCCAATCTCCTCTCTCTCTGCTGCTCTCTCTTCCACACCTTCACAGGGCCAGAATTTTGCTCTGGTACCAAATGTTGATTGAGAAACAGGGACGGAAGCCTGTGTAGATTTTATTGATCTCAATCAAGTAAAAATTACAGAGGATGGGCTGCAATATTTATAGATATTGCACAGCCAAATACATCCGAGAAAATGAGTTGCACAGGTGCAACCACAAACCAGAATAAACAAGCTTCCAATAACATCCGGGAAGCAAAATTACATAAAAACAAATATATTGTTTATAACAATATAACAATGTGCATACTGACAAATATGGTTGTTTAACCATACAACAGTATAACCATTTATTATTTAATTAATAAAATTAATTAAATAATCCTACTATGCATAATTAATAATAGGATAATAAAATTTATCCTAACATTTTTCATATAAATTAGCAAGAGATTTCATTAAGTCTACCGTAGAAGCTGCTTCTGTAATATTGGAAGCCACAAATGCTGCCATGCTCAATCTTATAGATCCCAAAGCCTTTCTATCAAGAATCTTCCATTCTTCATCAGTCATATTCGTAGGTCTAGACTTCTCATCCAATGGTAAGTATAAATCTCTTTGATAAAGATAATCCTCAATCTGCATCTTCCATAATTGATAATTTTGGCCGTCAAATTTCTTTACCTTGTATTTATTATCTTCTACCATTTTTGTAGCTCCTACTCAATTAGAAAAACATCCGTGAGTAAATATGCCAACACAAAAACCCTCAAACAAAGCTCCGATACTATTTTTTTGGGGTTAGCACAACAGCTTGTATAGATAATATATCAGATCTAAGAATACATGCAAATAAAAGTGGATATTCTACCAAAATAAATATACAAAACAAGAGATATAAATCAACACCATATTTAACGTGGTTCACCCAGTGTTGGCTACATCCACCAAGAAACAAGCCAATCTATTATCCAAAGATTTGACAAGATATACAATGAAAATTTACAATCTTCCACACCTCTTAGATGTTCAGTACTTTCTTCCTTCAAGCTTTTCTTCTACCACCAAGAATTCTCTCTCACCAACCTTTTTCAAGTTCTTTCTAATTCTTGTTGATCATTACTTCTAAACCCTATCTTTTTTTTGCTTATATAGTCATTTATAGACTTAGGTCACTTAGCCATGCAATTACAATTAATAAATCTATTTTAATGCTAAAAATAGATATAATTCTGAGAGTTAGTTAAAACTTCGTTGCACGAGTAACGGCATTAGTTCTTCCTAACCATCTTTGGTTCCTACTTTCCCTTAACTAATGCTGGTCTTCCCCGACTAATTCCAGATCTTCCCTTAACCGATGTCGATTCTTGTGTTTTCAACAAGTTCCATTGCATGCTAAAATGAATTAATTGAGCTCCACAACTCAACATGTTGTTTGCTTGAAGAAAAAATAAGGTTTATTGCATTACTCAAGAAATACTCATATTTCTTGGCCTACTCTTATGATGAACTCAAATCCTTCCATCCAAAGTAAATGCATCACTCAATTACGTTGAAGCAAGGTGTTGAGCCCTTCAGAAGTAAACAAAGGCCATACAACCCAAATATTACTCGATACCATCAAGGAGGAGGTAACGAAGATTATTAATGCAAGGATCATCTTTCCCATCCACCATTTAATGTGGGTGGCTAACATTGTGCTAGTGTGGAAGAAGAATGGTGAAATAAGGATACATGTAGATTTTCACAACCTGAACCAAGCATCACTAAAGGACAATTATCCTCTTCCTATCATGGACCATATCCTACAAGCAGTCACTAGATCTGAAATGCTTTCATCACTCGATGGATTCTCAAGATACAATCAAATCAAAGTGATAAAGAAGGACTGCGCACAAGACAACCTTTATAACACCTTGGGGCACTTTTTCCTACGTAGAATACCTTTTGGCCTAGTCAATGTAGGGAGCTACATTCCAAAGGGTGATGGATCTGGCCTTTAAATATCTTAAGCATTACATTGTCATATATCTTGATGATCTCATAGTATTTTCAAAGAAGAGGGGAGATCATGCCTATCACTTAGAACATGTACCTTGAAGATGTAGGAAACATGGCATATCACTAAATCCAAAAAAGTGCATTTTTGGAGTCACAGAAGGAAATTTATTGGGGAACATTGTGAACAAACATGGAACACACATTGATCCTAAGAGGATTAGATCCATTCAAGAATTATCCCTACCCACAGGAAAGAAAGGGGTTCATTAATTCTTCAGAAAGGTGAACTTTCTTCATTGTTTTGTGCACGAGTTTGTTGATTTGACGAAGCACATCACTTCCATGATGAAACCACAAGAAAAATTCAAATAGAATAGTGAAGGGAAGGAAGCATTTGAAGAGATCAAGAAATCCATTGCCAAAGCTCCGAATCTTGTATCTCCAAATTTTAACAAAGAATTCATCATGTATTGTTATGCATCTTTACATACACTCTCTGTCATTCTCGTTCAAAAAATGATGAAGGCATGGAAGAACCTATTGCTTTCATGAGTTGTCATTTAAAAAATCATGAGCTAAAATATAGCCAATTAGAGAAGCCTACCTATGCAAAGGTGGTCAAGGTTGTAAAAAACTTTACATTTTACATCCTCAATTCCCATATGGTGGTGATGGTCCTCGATAGTGCAATCAAGTCCATCTTGACACAGTATGATCCTAGAGCTAAAAGAGGAAATTGGATTGCAAATACTCAAGAATATGACTTGGAGATTCGACCCTCCAATCTGGTAAGGGGAAATGGCTTGTGAAAGTTGATTGTTGAAGGTGAAACACTCAAAATTCAACATGGCGAAGAAAAATGTGCTTTCTCAACTTGTTCAAAAGACAACCCACAGGTTCTCTTTGTCACCACTACTGATGAGTGGTATGCTTTGATATTTCCTATTACCTGACTTATGGAGAATTCCCTCCCCATATTGATTATAAGAAAAGGAGAACACTCAAGCTGAAGGTAGCTAAATTTGTAATCTAGAATCATGCACTTTACAAAAGAGGCTTGGATGGTTGTTTCCTCATGTGCGTATATAAAGAGCAAAAATAATTTTTTCTTAAAGCATACCATGACCAAGCATGTGCTTTGGACATTTTTCAGCAATGGTCACTACACACAAGATCCTCTGAGGAAGGTATTATTGGCCCACCATCTTTACAGAAACTCAAGATTGGGTTTCTAAATGCAAAGCATGCTAATAGTTCATTGAAAACCACAACTTGCTGCATTACCACTCAGGCCTATGGCTATTGAATAACCATTTAAACAAAGGGGGCTAGATGTCATTGGCATTCCAACCCTCACTCAATCACGAGGCACACCTATTTACTCATAGCAACATACTACTTCACCAAATGGGTGGAATCCATTCTGGCCAAACAAGCCAACACTGAAACAATATGTAACTTCATCAAGGAGAATATCATAGTCTGTTTCAAAGTGCCATAGAAGATTAGCAGAGATAATGCTACCTATTTCTCTTCAAGAGAGCTGACCAAGTTTTTCTATAGCTACAAAATCTCCCTATCTCATTCTTCTGACTACTATCCACAAGGAAACAGACAGGCCAAATCAAGCAACAAGAACATTGTGACCATTGTCTGCAAGCTTGTAAACAAGAATCAAAGGAATTGGCACAAAATGTTGTACGACGCATTGTGGGTGGATAGGATCACTCCCAAGAAGGAAATAGGTATGTCACCATTCCAACTATTGTATGGAGTCAAAGTAGAAATTCCTCTCATGATCAAGATGCTAGCTCTCACGCTGCTACAGGCAATAGAAGATGGTTAGTATGAGGATTCTATTGACAAGAGGATCCTCTTTCTTGAGAAGTTGGAATAAAATAGACTCCAAGTGGTGGATCACATTAGGGAGCACCAATTGAAAGTAAAGAATATTTTTGATAAGAAGGCCAAGGCAAGATCATTCTAATTTGGAGACTTCATCTTGTTATGGGACAAGAGAAGAGAACCAAAAGGTAGCCATGGAAAGTTCAATTCATTATGGCTTGGCCCATTCTATATTCATGAAGATTGCAGCAAGAATGCTTTTCTTCTCTCATATTTCAATGGAAAACCACTTGAATTTTCTCGGAGAGAGGGCAATACTTGAAATTATATCATCAATGAAATTTGTTTGTTCCCCCACCTTATACCATAGGTGTGTTTCCCTTTCCGTTATGTGGTTTTTTTTCCCCTATTGCATGTCGTGGGTTTCCTTCCCATTGTGTGCTTTTGTGTTTCCTTCTTCTGATCTTTCTTTCTCGAAGTTGTATATCACTCTGCAAGGCCCAATGGATAAGGCACTGGTCAACGAATTACAAGGTCTAAAGATTGAGATTCTAGATTCCCATGTCATGTCTTCACTATGCTTAGTCCATGTCATGTCCCCAAGCTAGAGCCAACTGTTTTTGCCCTCAAAATTCCCCCTCATTTTTAAAGTCAAATTCAAAATTTTTGAGCTCACACCCTCTAGAAGTGTTCAAGTAAAGTTGTAAGTCCAAAAGATAGAGAAATTCATGCTTTGAAGTTGTTTAAACTCTCCAGTCTACACGTTTTGATAAATTTTCCATTTTCCTGTTTAGACGCATGAAAATTTTATTATTATCCTCATTTGAATGAAATTTTCAATCTTTCTATGGCCATGGATCGTCTAACCTTGTATTGTTTGCAATTCCTTGGTTCATGAAAGAAATTTGAAAATCACGTGCAAAATGGTGGAGTTTTCTTCTTCTCTGCATTTTTCAATAGTCGTGAATGATGGGCATTTTATTCCTCATCAAATTTTGGCACCATTATCCATAGGTACGTGGACATATCTGATTAGATGTGGCAAGACAGGTTCGTTTTACATTTTGAGGCATTGTGGTGAAAAGGAGAAAAGTTGTAAAAGTGAAGCATACCCTACGGGTGTCTAGGTGATGCCACATGTTGATGCCTGCGTTGAAAATTCAAAGCAAGGAGGTGGATCATTGGAGCCATTTGTGTTTTTGAGCCTTGTTCTTTGAGAGGGAAAAATTCAAATGTTGAGCTTGCATCAAAAGAGTCAAAGCGGGGAAGTGGGTCGGCGGAGAAATTTGAGGTTTTGAGCCTTTTTGTAAAAAGGGCTAAAATTCATAAAGTGATATGCATCCCCTGATCATGCTAAGAGGTACAAATTCAAATGTTAATCCCGCATCGAAGGTCAAAATGGGGAGGCGAGGCCGGTGGAGCAATTTGAGGTTTTGAACCTTTTTGTAAAAAGGGCTAAAAATCATAAAGGGACCCACAGCCCCAATCATGCTATGAGGAAAAATTCAAATGTTGAGTCCACATGGAAATTCATAATGGGGAAGCAGGTTGGTGGAGAACTTTGATGTTTTGAGCCTTTTTGTAAAAAGGGATACAATTCATAAAGTGACTCAACCCCGATCATGCTATGAGGAAAAAGTCAAATTGTGAGCCCGCATCAAAAGAGTCAAAGTGGGGAGGCGGATCGTCAAAGAGATTTGAGAATTTGAGCCTTGTTTTCATTAAAGGGGCTTAAAGTTAAAAATTGACTGTAGCCCCACCCACACCAAGGAAAAGGTCAAATATTAAGCCCGCATCGAAGGTCAAAGTGGGGAGGTGGGTCGGCAAAGAACTTTGAGGTTTTGAGCCTTTTTGTAAAAAGGGATAAAATTCATAAAGTGATTTGTAATTCCTTCGCCAATCAAGTGAAGCCATGTGTCAGGTTTATATCAAAAGTAGAAGGGTGGACCAAAAATGTAAAAAAATGCTAAATCTCTATAAAGTCACAAAATGTAAAAGGCATCCTCCACACTCGCTCCAGTAAATTTCTCCCATGTGGACAAATCTGGTTTAAAGTTTCAAAGGCAAGATGAACGGTTTAAATTCAAAGTTACAAAATGAGTGTAACAGATGCATTATGAAAAGTCTAGTTTTTCCCGCCATTGGTGTTTCTTTGCGAATCAAGAATCTGAATGGACATGAATGATTGAAAAGATTATAAGTTATTTCTTGCTAACAAAGAAGAAGTTGTAAATCGTTTCTTACAAGATATTTAATGGATTCTTCATGCCATTGTGGGGGGAATTGATCTTGTATACTCACGAGTGCATTGTACTTAGAGAAAGCAAAGGAGATAACCATTTTCTTCTACTTTCCTCCATTCTTAAATTTCTTCCGTTCCCACATTATGTACAACTTCTATGTAAGCATCAATACAAGAAGAAGGATTTTTAGCCTCTTTGATGAGGATATTCTAGAAACTTTGACTTTGCAATCTTATCTCATCTTGTTTCCATTCACGAGTTATTTCTTCCCATAAATGCATGTGTTGAATTTTCTAACTAGTGTGTGTGCAGAATATGATTTTCTACCTACGAACTAGTTCTCCTTCCTCTATTCTCACTCCCTTTCCCACCTTTAGAAAAATTCTTCCCTAACAAGATATTTCTAGCTATGTTACGAGGTCGTCGTGGAGTGCCTGTTGGATCCCCATCGAAACACCACCACATAAATCCACCTTTTGACGTGCATGCATATACAACAACCGCACCATTTAAGTAGAGGGACTTAGATTCCTAGATCATTGGAAAGGAATTCAAAAAAATTCCACCTAAAAAATTTTCTTGCCAACAGGAGAGTAGTACTTCCTAGAAAGGACAGGACCATGCAAGCTCTAGTGTCTATACTAGGCACTAGTGTCCTAACAGTGAGCCTAGATTTGATTTTTTTAGGGTTTTGATAATCTCACTTCCACTTCACTCTTTTCACTCTAAGATCAATGTAGAGTTCCAATGTTACACTTATACCTACAAAACAAACCCTATCTACCCACATAAGGATCAAGCACACATTAGATGAAATAAAATATGCATATGTATGACTTAAATTGACCTGACGGTCACCCCAATGTGATTGCCACATAGCATTGTACTACATTTAAAATTCAATTTATTTCTTGTGTGTGTGATATAATTTTTTTCCTTGGAGCTAGGTTTCTTTTGTTCTAATCACACCAAGATAGAGCTTTACAACTAATTTCCCCCAAGATCAATGTGTGATATGGAATTCATATATTTCCCTTCATATGTAGTGATTAATGCAGCCCAAAATGTAGTCATTGAGTGTTTCTCTTTGTTATAAATAGTAGATGAGAAGTAATAAGCTCAAATTTCCCAACCCCTTAGAATATTAAGTAAGTCATGTGTGTGTGTAATATTCCCTTTCTTAAATTTTGTCATTAACAACTAAAAACTTTACCCAAATTGATATTATAATTTTTAGAAAATATAGTGGTCAATGTGGCATTTTAAAACATAAGAGAATAGGGAAATATGATAGAAGTTCCAAAATGTACAATAGTATATGGGAAATCCTATCCTTGTTGGGTGTTAGCGTCCTAGAAGCTCCAAATATAAAACAAAATAAACTGAGATGGATCACGTTGATGAGCTCATATTTTGTCATGACATCATTTTACACTATGTATAATATTATCATTTTATAATTAATACTTTACTATGTTTTGGAAGGAAATATTGTGCATATCCTTGTTAGTTTCATCTTGTTTTTACTTCTTCAAATATGGTTCAAATAAATATTTATGAGTATTAACAATTTATTTGGAAAGCATATCTTAAAGTCATAACATGACTCAACTACTGAACCATGCAGGACTAGCTTATCCACTAGTGCAGGACTCACTTTATAAGCATAGGACTCACCCTTACATGAGTTGAGGACTCATTGTGGAGTATATGACTCACCTAGAGCACCAATGAAAACTTTCTTAGATGGAGGAACTTTCTCAAAAGAGGCAAATGAATAGAATGGAAAAGAAATGATTTGATATATAGCCGACAAACTAGTTGATGTGATGAGACTTTTAATTCTATCTCAACTTTCATATAGATTATGAGGACCATGCAATCTCAAGCTAACAACAGTTTCCCAAAGACATGGAGCAGACAATCAAAATCTTATAGACTTATAATCATCATGATTATAGGGAATAAATTCAGGATCTGTAATATCTTCTAGCATTGATTGACTACCTCAATTCAGAATCAATTACAGACCTCATATGTAGTTAACATGATGAATTTGATCCAAACACGGAATGGAATAATCCTTCCACAATTGTAATTTCTTAAACAGCTTAGTGTCATTATATGAATCTTCCAGTTAAGTATTTGTTATTAATTGTATATAACTAGACCTCTTTCTGAGATATTAGGGATGCTTTGAATATAAAAGATAAAATGTATTAGGATTAAAGAGTTTGATTGATTCTTTGTAAAGGAATTTCTTCCAATCAATAAAGTGTGGATTCAAGGGAAACTCTACTTTTTGACTTACAACTTTAAACCAGATTGACAAGAAGGAGAAAGGGTCACTCCTCCCCAACCTAAAGGGATAATTTCTTATTCATCTTCCTTCTAATATTTTGTATTCATTTGATTTATCAGCATTGTATCGCATTTAGTATTTTTATTTCTACATTCAGTAATCTTTTGTTATCAACCAACTTCATTTCTTTATGGAACTTAGTATAGTATTTATTTAATTTTGTTATTGAATAAGTATTGAGCATGATTTCTATTATTAACATTGTTTCAAATAGTCATAGACACCTCCCTATCTTGAAAAACATAAGATAACTAAAGTGAGAGTACCAACGACGCTCGTCAATTTTTGGTGTCATTTTTAGGGATATTCTTAAGGTTTTATCAAAGATTAAGGTACTAACTTGAAGTTCTACCTGATTTCCTAGAAAGTTTCCATTTAGAAATTTTATTTCCATAACTCTTTCTTTTTAAGTAAGAACATATTGTAGTGACAACAAGAATATGTTGTGCTTTGGAGTATGTGGAACATAAACATTTAGTTAAGTACTTTTGGTTGGGGAATTGTACTCAGTATGATAGGATTTTATGTTTAGACCTAGATTCCATAGAGGTAGATTTATTAGAAATAATTCACAAACCCCCTTAAAACCAACCCGTGGAACAACTTGTTCACCAAGAAAGGATGGTTGATGAAGTAGATAACACCAATGGTGTAGATAATGGAAATTCTCCACATGGGAGGAAATTTACCTATCCCATACAGCTGGATCCCAATGATCAAGCCCCTATGAAGAATATTTCCCCTTCAATTTAACCAACCTTCAAGGGATTAGTCTCAAAAGATCCTAATAAATTTTTATTTGAGTTCAAATTCTTGTGCCAAACCTATTATTATACTTAAGATACCTAGAATCTCAAGTTATTTCCCTCGACCTTAAAAGATACAACTATGAGATGGTTCATGGGCTTAAACCCTAACTCCATCCATAGTTGGTAGGAGATGGAAATAGTTTTCTTGATAAATACCAAGAGTACAGTAGGGTGAGGAATGGAAGGGAAGAAATCTTTAGGATTCAACAAAAGGAGGATGAGAGTGTGGAGGACTATCTTGATCGGTTCCTCTTCCTTCATAAGAGGTGTGGTACTGGTTTGGATATTAATCTACTCAAAACTTTATTCCTTAAGGGATTAGATGAAGACACACAGGAATCCTTCAATCTTATGGGAAAATGAGACATGAACAAACTAGAATTTACTGATATCATTGACCTCTGTAGGAATTAATCCCAAAATCTCCCCAACCTTCATATACAAAAAGGAAAAATGGCCAATGGAGACATCCAAACTAAGAGAAGAGATTGCGATTTTGAGAACATGCCTCTTAGTTCAAATTAAACTAACTATGGATAGGGAGGAATCCAGGAATACATATCCTTTATTTATCTACTATCTGAGATGTAAGAAAAACCATGGGATTAAGGATTGTCCTTTAGAAAAATAGAAATTTATCTTTTCTATTATCTAAAGCATGTCATAGACCAATGTGGATTGTTTCCCTTGCTGAAAAACCATCTAAAACAAAACACACAAGACAAAGTTGAGTTAAATTATATGGCTCAGAGGAAAGGAGGGAATTTTTAATCAAATCAAAACCATTCCTACGTACCAAAAACACAATGGGTCATGTTGAGGCATAATCATTGCACCTTTGAATGATTTCAATTTGAATGATTGGGTAGTCAGTGTGATTTTTAAAACATGGAGCTATCCCAAAGTGTGGGACTTTACGAAATGGGGATAGCTCTCCGAGAAGGTTGGATTCCTATCCTAACCTAGTTTCAACTACTCCAAAGTGTAGAGAGTTGCAAATCTAATCCAAATCTATGTTTTTCTAAGGGGACAAATATAGAAGAATGTATGAAAATTAAAACCTACTCTAAGGGAAGGTGATGCACCAAGGAGTGTTGAATAAATTGCACTACATGGAAATGAAACAAGAAAATTTGAGGAGGGTTTCCACCACCACAGATCAAAACCACCTATTACAAACCTAGTTACCAATAAACACAACCCATTAAGATCTTGCAATAACAATTAAACAATGCACAATAACCTCTAACTATAATGAAAGATAAGATAAGATACAATAAACACAAAAGAGGGTTGATAATCATCCACATATTTGTTTTATTGCTCCAAAATTGATACAACATAATAACCTCTAACTGCAATGAAAGAAGGGGGGAATTACAAAGTATCCAACCTTTTTTACATAGCCCCTCCTTATAATTTATAGAAGAAGATTAAAAGAGAGGATAGAGAGAAAGGAAGAGTGTAAAATGATCCAAAAATCATCATTATCTTCCTTGTAATAGTGGGAAAACCTGAAAAATCCATGCTCATTATACCCTTCCTTGTGTCTAAAGAAATGGATTTATGATGCACCTAGGTATGGCCTCTTGTTTTGAAACTTCATCATGATTTTTCACCCATAAAAATCATTAAATTCTTATCTCTGATCATTCCATGTTATAGAGCTCAAAAATAGATTTCCAATGACTTTAAGTTTACTAAAAATGTTGGAGTACAAAAGAAGTTGTCATCATATTTACACCAAGTTGATTGTTTGGGTTTATCCTCACCTACCCTCCTGATCTCTAAATTTTGGATTTTTCATTAAATTATCCCCTATAAATCCCTTCCAACAAATATAACTTCATGAAAAGTGGCCCAAAAATTCTAAATTTATTGACTTTTGAAAATGGGCCATCATTTGAGCTCCCCACCATCGAGCTCAAAACCTTACCTCTTGAGCTCCATTCTTACCTATCGAGCTCCCTTATCAATATAGATTGCTTGTATACATGCCACCTTTGGGTTGGTAGGTGGCTCAAAACCCAACACTCCAACACTCCACCTACCTTCCCGACATGTCAATGAGCTAGTTTGGTGTTCAATGTATTATCTCGGTGGGCTTTTGCTTTGAATTTCGAGGTATTGTTTGGGAAGGATTTGTTTTTGGAACTTTAGGATTTAAGGCTTTAGATATTTCAAGCCCATTTCTTTGGGATTTTAGCACCTCAAACCCCAAAAACATGTCCCCTAAGCTCGAACTCACCCAAACTAGCCACGTCAACCTATATTTCAAACTATCGAAGCCCACAACTTTAGAGAACTCAACTTGTCTACTTTGGAAATTATCCTCCCGATATCCAAAATTGATTTTCCCGAAAACCTAAAACACCACTCTCGTTGGCTCATCCACATTGATCATTGACTCGTCATCTCATTTGACCTTTGAAGCCCCATTTTGGAGATTGGACCTTTTTCTTTCAAAGAAAAGTAGCCCATTACTTCATTGCAAAGCTATTTTTGAGCTCTATAGCATGGACTCCGAGCTCCCCCACCTTCTAGCTTGCTTGACTCCCAAGCTTCTTTAATTTATTTGCCCTATGGTGATCCTAACTATGTGTCAATTTGTCTTCCTCGAGCTCCTTTGGGAGCTTGATCTCTTCACAATGTTGTTATCTCATCGAGGCAAGCCGACTCCAACCTCCATCTTGGACCTTGATGTCTTAACATTTCCATCACGATGCATCTAATTGGGCGAGCTCGTAGAGATTGGCCCTTATTTTCATTTATGACCCCGCCACTATAGTGTCTCGCCGAGATTCTAACATGAGCCATCTCCTCGCTTGGATCACCAAATCAAGTCCCATTCAGCTCCTTCACACCTCTACCATGAACCTAGCCATTCTTTTCACCCAAGCCATTTCACAGCTTTACCAAAGTGAGCTCTCCATTGTATTTTTTCCTACTTGCCTCCATGATCATGCATTGACAAGCCATCAGTGACCCAAGCTCAACCCACTATGATCACCTCATGCCAATAAACTTCCATGTTTTCCACCTAGTAAGATTTGAGCTCAATTTTTCTCCTTGTCTTTTAGCCACATCGATCTTCGTTTGGGCCCATTTATCCATTTGCACCAACCACTAATTGCTCAAGGGACCCCGTCATTTCATGTGACTCACTCTTTAAACAATCCCAACCACCAATACAACTGGATCACTGAGCTACTCATAGATCACTCCTTTAACTCGCTCCCCTACACATGATTCCTAGCTTGCCGAGCTGCTTAACGAGCTTCTCTCTGAGATCTTTTTTAGCTTGGTGGCCTTTAGTAGGCCCAAATGGAAAATTTTGACCCCATAGTAGGAATTTTTTAAATTTATTCATGTCACGAGCCTAATTGGGAATGTATGCAAGAGGTTTTGAGACTCGTCACGTTATCCCTATAATTTTTATTTTTTTAGCTTAGTGTGGGCCCACACACCCGCATTTCATAATTTTTAAGTTGATCTTAAGGGTTAAAACCCATAAGAGAAAAAATATCCTCAATATGATTTTTACTCTAAGATCCCCTGAATGTTCCTCCTGAGACCAAAAAACTACCTATAACTCATTCTCATCCTTAGGGTCCATGTCCGGTGTGTAGGTTCTGCTTAGGTCCTAATTTCCATTTTACCCACTGGGGAAAAATGGATAATAATTTGGTGAATCGTAGGGACACCTATCTACTAGATGTTTTATACCAATAGCCTCGATATGTCCATTAGGCATGAAGTCACAACTAATAGCCTACAACTGATCTAGACCTAAAAATTTCCCCCAAAACTACCTACTAACCCTAGAACTATTTTTTTGCTCACACTCCCAATCTTTATAAAAAAAAATTGAAGTTAAAATTGTGAGAGTAAAAAATTGTCTGAACCTAATATTTTTACTTTGTTCCTCTCTCGCATGACTAAAAATGAACTTTTGAATCTGTCCCAAAACTTGATTCTACCAAATATAAAGCACACAAAAATTGATGATTTCTTGGCATGCATAACACGTTACATAGTTTTAAATAAGATGTTCTCTGACTTAATACATCATGAAACTCTATTAAATTTTGATCTTTCTATTTCTTTTGAATGACCGCTTAGAACACCGTTAAAGGCCATAACTACTTATTCTCATTGGATTTTCAACTAAAAAGTGAGAAATACAAATTTGTGGTTGATCTTCTAATTTCAACCATGGGAAAGCACTTGAATGAACTTGGGAAAAGCTACTTCTCCTACCAACCTTTTGACCTGTAGGGACAATTAGAAGTTCACCTGTGATTGATCTTGAAGGACTCAAAGAATGAAAGTGTAGTAAAACATGTCCTCAATCCTAATTTTATTTACTTTGTATTTGTTTTCTCTTGAAATCTACAATTGTTCCCCACAAGTATGAACTTCATGTTTACAACATTCTCTTGGGAAGCACACTAAATTGTGCAATGATAAAACTAGGAGTAATAAAACATGTGATGAAGGCACTTAGGGAAATTGAAACCTAATCTACAACAAGACAATGTGCATATGCACTTAGAGGAATTTTAAAATCCTAAACTAATATGTACAAGGGTGAGAATTTTCCTTTCAATAGCAAGTGCTTGAGATAGATTCCATTGATTGGAATCGAAAGTTCCTCTCCATCCAAAGTGGATAGTTGAAAGGCATTGCTACTCTTACATCCTATGACCATGTAGGGGCCACTCCAAATGGCATAAAACTTGGAATTCCTTCCTATCTTAGCCTGATCTGTATCCCATTTAAGAACCGCCCCCTCTGGAAGGTCCTTGGTTTGGATTTCTTGTCAAATGACCTTTTGATAAAGGCCTAATATTTTTCCATGGTTTACATTATATGCTCTCTTGTTTCTTCTAATTCCATCAGATTGCACATACCTAGCTTCCATAGGCTCAAACTCAAACAAATCTAGTTGCTTCATGAGTTTCGGTGTGGGCAACTCAAGTGATATGGGCAGAAATACTTCCTTCCCATAGACTAACTTGTAGGGAGAGCTTCATGTTTACCTATTGGCGTTATCCTATCATCCCATAAGGATGATTTTAGCTTGGTATGCCATGTTCTTTGATTTTCATCTAGATTATTCCCTTATAATTCTTAGCAAGTTCTTATTTGTGGACTTTGTTTTCCCATTACCCTGGGGGTAATAGTTAGAAGAGGAGCTCAAGTAAATTCCATTCCTAACATCCCATTCTGTGATCTTCAAACCCGGGAACTCTAGAGAATTTTCTAATATAATAGTGGTTGGTACTCCGAACCTTTTCATTATTCCCTCATAGAAGTACAATATACTAGACTCGTTTGCTTCCTTGAGTGTTATCGCCTCGATCCACTTGGTGAAACAATTTGTTGCCCTTAGAATCCACTTGTGACCTTGTCTTAAATTTGGATTGATGACCCTGATGAATTTTATTCCCCATTGCATGAATGTTTGGTCCACTAAAATTAGATACAATAGAATTTCTTCTAACCTCTCCTTGCCTTTGAAGAATGCACATTTTTTTACATTTCTTGATCTATGTATAGCAATCACTGAATATTGTGGGCCAATAATAACCCACCTTCATTATTTTGAGAGCTTTTACCCATGGAGAAAAATTATCTTTGGCCTCTCCATCGTGAAACTCATGTAGCACATTTTCAATTTGACTTAATCCAATGCACCTTAAAAATACTCCATTAATGTCCTTCTTGAATAAAATGCTATCAATAAACACATCCGGGATGGCTTGGAGTTTGAAATATGTCCTCTTTGTTTTGCTCATTTCTAGAGGGCATAGATCCATTTGTAGGAAATGTATCATGTTATGAGTCCAACAAGGAGTAAGCACACAATCATATGCTTGTTCTTGATTTTCATGTAGTACCAAAACAACTTCTTTTTCATCACTTATCTCAACATGCTTGCTGGAAGCTAGTTTTTTACACAATAACTTTCCATAGACTAATTTAGTGACCTTGATCTTGATGTCATACTCCATCACTTAGGTGATCCATCCTATCCGTTTCTCATTCAAATTCCTATTTAGAAGAAATTACTTGACTCCTGCATGGGACACCAACAACTCACTCCTATTGTTTGAGACCAAATGCTTGAAATTTTCAAGATCCCGACAACTGTTAGAAATGCTTCTCAATGGAGTGTCCTAATTTTTAGTCCTCCAAGATTTGACTGAAGAAGGAAACCAGTTTCTTGGATCCCTCTTTATTTTTCGCACTAGGATTGCAAAAATGGTGTCTGAACCACCGAAAGCATAAAGCATGAAGTCTTTGGAAAAGTATGGATTGATGAGAGTTGAAGCTTGAGATATAGCATTCTTGATAGCTTCAAAACTTTCCTTTCCCTCTATTTTCCACTTAAATTCCATGCTCTTCTTCAACATCATGGTTATTGGCTTAACAAGAGCCAAAAAATCTAGTACAAACCTATGGAAAAACTTGATCCTCCTTAATAAAATCTAGAGATCCTTCTTGTGACTTGGAAATGGTAATGATCAAATGGCTTCAACCCTTTCTGGATCAATTATCAACCCTCCCTTAGATACAATGTGGCCTAGGATATTTCCTTCATGAGATAGGAATATGAATTTTTTGGGGTTTAGGGACACTCCAAACCTCCTACATCTTTGGAACACTTGTCTAATATGGAAGAGGTGACTTGCTGCATCCTTGGAAAACATAATTATGTCATATAAGTACATAAGAACTATTTTTTTATAAACCCATTGAATGTTATGTCCATAGCCCTCTAGAATGTGGCTCCAATGTTTGAAAATCTGAATGGAATTTTCCTATAGGCATAAGTGCCCCATTTGGTGGTGAAGGTTATTTTGAATTGATCTTCCTCTTTCACCATAATTTGATTGTAGCCCAAGTATCCATCTAGGAGAGAGAATATTTTTGAACCGGCTACCACCTGTAAGATTTTCTCCATAGAAGGAAGTAGATAGTGGTCTTTGAGAGAGGCCCTATTCAAGTCTTGAAAGTCCATGCACAACCTGATTTCTCCATTTATTTTCTTGACCGACACCATATTTGCAACCCAACTTGAGTGCTTGATTGGAAATATGATGCTTACCTCTATCAACTTATTCAGCTTCTTTCTTCATGAGAGGCTCAATATGAGGGTTGACAGTCTTTATTTCTTTCTCGATAGGTTTAGCCTCTGGATCCGGTTCAATAGTTTGTTGTGCCAATTTGGATTGAAACCCTCAAGTATTCATAACTCCAAGAGAAGACATCTCGGGAACTCTTATAAAAGTTGTATGAAATTGTATATTTCCGTTGAGTGCTTACTTTTCCAATGGGAGTACTTTACCCTCTCCAACCACAATAGGCTCTGAATCTTCTCCTTTGATCTAAATATTTCCTTTTTCTTTTCTGAATTGATCATTTGGATTGAATATTAACTCCAATGTCACTAAGCCTTTTGGGAGCTTATTTGTCAAAGCAAATGCACTACTTGATCCTTGTAATACCGCTCTAATTTATCTTGATTCCTAGGTGAGAACTCAACCTCTTCTTGCAATAAATTGATGATTTTTGGTCACTTTAGAACACCTTCCATCTTGTGTTTTTGTCTGGAATTGTTGGCCTCAAAACTACCTTGATATGGGGTTATGTTTTATCCCTTTTCATACTGTCAACTACATCAAATCTTTGCCCCAATTACTGCAATTCTATCTACGATTCATTCTCCTTTCTATGTATGGACTCGATGTTGAATGCTTCAAATTATTCAATGAGGTCCCATACCCTATTTTTGTAGCTCCTTAGGAGATCATTCTTGGCAGCATTTTTCCCTCTAACTTGATTCAAAATCAGCTCACTATCCTGAAACACCTATAATTTCTTGATACCTCTTTTCCTAGCCCAATGAAGTCCATGAATCAAAGCTTCATACTCAACTACGTTATTTGAACAAGAAAACTAAAAATGGAAATTTGAATAGTACTTGATATTTTGCGGTGACACCAAAATTGCACCTCCTCTAGTACCGTGTCTTCTCCTTAAACCATCAAAAATAGTTTTCATACTTCATTGTCATCCTTATCTTTTGGTTTGGTGATGCTAGGGAGAGGTGGATTTTCTTCATGTAAGTAATATATGCCTAGTTCATCTTCTTCCATCTCTTTTTATGGATCAAAAGCATACCTTTTGTTTTCCCATTCATCTAATGTTAAATATGGAATGCCTTCAACCTTGGTACCCATTTCTAGAACATTTGAACAATCTTCTTGATCAAAGGCTAAGTAATTAGCATTGATGGGACTCGGCACATTGGGATCAACATGAAAGTTTGAAATTGGTTTGGATCGAATTATATCCTTGGCCTTATACCTCATTTTGAAGAGAATGTGTGACTAGTCAGTTGATAGGTACCCACAAATTTTAGCAATGAAGTCCCTTAACAAACATAATGTAAAGAGTGGTGGTATGTCGATTTCGAGACACGTCTTACAAAATTGTGACATTAGGTAAATCGTATAGTGTAAGACTTAATCCTTTGATGACTCCAACTATTCCCATTATGTCCCATCCAGTTCCACCACTCCTTTCAATACCGGCTCGTATTTGATACCTAGTTGATCACTTATTTTCTTTAGCATCACTGAGTTGCTTGCCCCTAAATCGATCATATAATTATGAACCAGTTGTTTCTAACAATAATTGACAAAGAACAATGGAAGATTCAAAATTTTACTTAGTTGGCCTCTTTATTATCAGACCTTTGTATTAGTGAGAACCTTTTCTTAATTTCGGGTGATCCATTTGAGGTGGACCAATTGGCCATTGTTGCTTGTAATAAATTCTAATGTCTTGGGATTGCTAATGACTCCCACATGGAAATTCTTATGTGTGTTTTCTTAATTTGGTTAATGATATTGAAATGGGATGAATTTTAATTTCTACCCCTTATTTGTACGATATTATCCGGAGCTTGAATGGGCACATGTGTTGATGCAAGAGGTGCCTTGGGCTTACTTTATGGGTTTGGAGCTGCTCTTGTTTACTAACTCCTTGTGGGGTGAGAGTAGGCTAAGAAACAGTCAAATTAGATGATTACCCTTCCTCTATATTCCTCTTCTTTGACCTCATGTTGGCAGCTACACCCTTGAAAGGAGGTTTATTAACTCTATAAAATTCCTTTATTTTCCAATTTACTAGTGTGGTTTCAGTTAGAGGTGCCTCTTGTTGAGCTTCTTACTGATTTTCTTCCTCGCTTGGCTCTTGAGGCACATCGAAAACTTGTACCATTAAGTCCTGGTTTAGTGCACCATTAAAATGTGTTGTTTGATTATGAGGTAGATTACATAGAAAACACCATTCATATTCTGTGCAATATTTTTTTGACTTAGAACCAAGGCCCTTGATGTTGAAATGGAATTTACATTATATGGTTGGAATGGTCTAGTAGTTTAAGGTTGTCCTTGGTTCTGATTTTTATTTGAAGTCTATTTGATTGAAATGGAGTCCTATTGGATTGAGCTTGAGGCTGATATGGCCTAGAACTCGAGTCTCTTGCCTCTTAATAATTACTAGCTCATTCCCTAAGTTACGTAGATGTTTCATAGCCTCCTGTAATTCCTTGGAAGTATTAGAAGAATTATAAGCCTCATTATTGCTTTGATTTATAGGAGCTGGAATGAGATTAAACTCAGGTGTTTGGCTAGTTGTAGGATTTCCCTTTTCTATATATAGAAGCATAGGTGGCCTAGGTGCTAACTTATCTTCTTAAATCAAACAATTTTCTACCCGAATGGATATGTTGTAGGCCCTTGGTAGTGTTATCCCTCCCATCAACTATATCATCATATCTATGTCTCATCCATTGGGATACTATCCCATGTCTTTTGGAATCAGAAATTGAAATCTACCATCTAATTATTTGGAACTCTCTTGATTATCGTCAATTGTTCCAATAAAGAAAATTTGTCTAGCCTTTCTCTAAAATGACTACAAAGGGCTATGGAAAACTGATCCCAATTTTTAATAGACCACACTTCCAAGCTCCTAAACCATTACAAATATTTACCCTTGAAAGAGGAAGCCAACAATTTGACTGCAACATCCATTTCATTAATTTTGTGAATTGCATAGACATTTGCAATGTATTGGATGTGGTCAATAGGAGTTGTATGGTTTTCTCCAGTGAAGTAGGTAATGTGTTTTAATGTTGTAATTGGGATTGGATTTTTAGCATTAAGGGAAAGTGGACTACTTCCCATGAATTTGACAAAGGGATTTGGTGGTGCTTGATGAGCCATTATGATTGGTCTAAGGACCCTAGTTGACTAAAGGAAAGGTCTACCAGGTGGAGGTGTAGAAAAGTCCTACTAGGTGGAGATTGTGATCTTTATGGTCTTCATTCTCTCCTTCCTCTATCGGTAGATAATTGCAACCACACAAATATTCCTTCCTCTCTTGTCTCAAACCTGGTTCAAATTCTTCTCATGTACTTGAGAAACATGTGTTGCTACACCACTGAATTTTAACCCTTGGAATCGCCATATGTGTTAGGAAATAATCTTATAAAGAATAGGGTTTTACCAAAACACACACATGATCTTGATAAACTAAAGAAAAAAACATTAAAGGGCTTGAATGTTGATTTTTGGGAGTCAATCCTTGTCTTGCAACTGTCAGTCTTGAAATTTTGAAATGTACAAAACTCTAAACTTTCTAACAAACTTGAAACCCTGGAACCTGAAATCCTAAAATGTTTGAAATCTTGAAATTATAACCAAAATGTCCAAAATCCCGAAGTTCAAAATCCCAAAGTTTGAAATCAGAAATTTGGAATTCTAAGAATACCCTTTTGATGTTTGGCCCTCGACTTATCTTTTGGTGAAAATTGGACTTTTTTACTCAACAAAAACATCGAAAATTGATTTCAGAACTCTGACCCTTTGATGAAAACTCCAAAATTGAAAATATGCCATTTTTAAGTCTGAATTCCTTGCAAATACCTTCAAATCTTGTGGAATGACTTCTTGATCCCACCGAGCGTGCCAAAACTATTAATGCATAATCATATCACCCTTGAATGCTTACACAATTTGAATGATTAGGTAGTCAGTGTGATTTTCTGAACATGGAGCTATCCCAAAGTGTGAGACTTTGTGAAATGGGGATAGATCTCTAGAGAAGGTTGACTTCTTTTCCTAACCTAGTGTCAACTAGTTCATAGTGCAGAGAGTTGTAAATCTATCCCTAATCTATGTTTTTTGAAGGGGACAAATATAGAAGAATGCATGAAAATTAAAACCTACTCCAAGGAAAGGTGATGCACCAAGGAATGTTGAATAACTTGTGTTGTATGGAAATGAAACAATAAAATTTGAGAAGGGTGTCCACCATCAAAATATAAAATTGATGCGATCATAAATTGGCCATAAATTACCATTATTTTATTTTTCTAAGTTACCTTTGAAAGTGGATTTAAATGTAATCTTGGTACTTATAGCTTGTTTAAGATAGAATATAGGATATCTATCTTGTTTATTCTTTAGAAATATTTTGTTATCTATTTTGTTGACTAATCCTATTGATTATTTGGGAAAAGATGCAAAGTCTTGTGTATGTAGGCCATAAAGGAAAGATAATGCTAGTATTAGGAAAAATGGAACTGATCATGAATAGTAAATCTAAACTCAAATATAATTTTATATCCAGATTTCTCTCAAAAAATTATGTAAGTTCAAAAAAAGAATCATCTCAATCCGAGATCGCATGTAAAAGTTATAGTTGTTTTAGTTAGCTCTAGAACCATTGGAGTTAGCTCCAGAACCTGCAAAGTTATCTCTAAAACCATTGGAGTTAGCTCTGGAACCTATAACGTTAGCTCCAAAACCATTGGATTTAGATCTGTAACCTACATTAATAAAGTAACTTAAACTAAAATTCCATGGGACTAAGGGTCCCACTGGGTGTGCCAAATGTGTACAAGTATTCTTTTTCCTAAGTTAAATTGAAATCAAGAACTACCACCTAAAATAGTTCCCTAACCTAGCCAGAAACAAGAAAAGAGTACCATCAAGATGAAGAAATGAACAAGGCCTACACTAGCATCATAACTTTGAAATAGTGAAATCAAACATAATGCAAGTTAAGAACTCTATTCTTCTAAATTGCCTAATTAAATCCAATAGACCTATGTAGTCCAATGGAAATCAACAATATTGATTGCTTTGATCCTTCAAGGATGCTTGGGTGTGAAGCTTATCTCTTCAAGATGGATGATGGAAGGGCTTGAGAATGGCAAAAGGATTTTAGTGCAAGACTATGTGCTTTCTTTTGATTTCTCAAAGGAATCAGGTGTAGGTATAAAGGTAAAAGGAGGGATCCTTATATAGCCCAATGGATAAAGGAAACACTTCATCCCTTTGCATGTGGGATAAGGTAAAACATGATTAGGAATGGATAAGGTTGCTTTATTAAAGGTAACCTTACTTTAGAAGGGTTTAGTCTATGCTTATCAAGTCATGGGAGTTGGGGGTGTTTTAATTAATCAAAGATGATAAACTAATAGGTAGATGTAAGCTTATACAAGCTAATTAGAGGAATATTAGTACGATTTAGGCTATTAGAAGGGGATTAAATCAATTAAATATTGATTTACTAGTTAAATGAAGGGGAAGACTAATTAATTAATAATAATTAATTAATCTAGATAGAAGAGGTGATTTATTAATAGAAGGTCGTTAATTAGGGTGTTAGTTGGATAGGCAACTTAATCAATTAGTGTATTGTAATTAATTAATGACAACAAGAGGGAATATGAGTGCTTTTGATGATATGTCGTCGATTTGCAAGAAAGGGGATAATTAGCGCAATTTAAGTATTTAAATTGCTTGGGCGTAATTATAGGTGTCTACATTTTCCCCTCTTTGGGGTGGCGTAAGTGATGCCACTTCAAAGATAGTAGATGGAAGAAAATTTTGAAGGGATAGAAGAAAAATTAGTAGGAGGGAGAGATGCCCCCTCGAATGTCGATGGGGTGATGAAAGAAGCCGATCGACGATCGAAAAAGATGAGATATAGATAGAAGAATGGGGAAGGGGTAAGATGCCCCGATGAGAGAGAAGATTAGGGGTGAAAGGAAAGTGATGTAGAAGAAATATGGAGGGAAGAGAAGAGCTTAGCCTCTAGCCACCATTTATTGGAACAATTTAGATGTCATCATATTCCCACAAGAGCTACGTCATTGGTCCTTATGAAAAATATAATCATATGACAAAGGTAGAATGACATGAAAAGCCATACTACAAACAATTTTCCATTGCTGAAAATACCAACTCCACGGAACATAAAACAATGCAATGCAATACAAGAAGGAAACAAACTCATTTAATAGGGAAAACAAGTACAAACGCACATACCCAACCTAACAATGGTCAAGACAGTTGTACAAATGTTTTGTTATTAGTGCTGAAGAGATCCACAAGTTTGTGATTGATGAAAAGGGTTAAAAATGATGCCTCGAGCAAGGATACATGCAAGGGGAAATGACAATGGACATGGGGTCCAAGAAAAGCATTTGTGCACAACGAAACAACACCAGGAAACACACGTGCCCCGAGAGAATGCAGGCAAGCAAGCAGCTAGCTTTGTGAATGGTTGTGAATCGTGATCAGTGAGTCATATTAATTGGGAATATGTGAGAAAAACCAATAGGATATTTACAAAATACCATGTGTAAGACACAAGTTTCAACCGTAATAAGCAAGTTACCATTTTTGTAGGTTTTTTTACTTTTTAGGATTTTTTGAAAAAAAATGCCCTGTTTTGGATTTTTGACATATATATTGTTTTTATTGTTTTTGCTTTCCAAATTGTGGTGAACAATAGAAGAAAATAGAAGAAGAAAACGAAGGGCCTAGGGGCAACAGAAAGTGCCCTAGGTGGAAGAAAGAAGAAACAAGTGACAAATAATGTCCTTGTTTAGTGGAAAAATTAAGAAAAAGTAATTATTTGAAAAATAATTATTTACGAGAGTGTGGAGAAGAATAAAAATTGCCAGGGAGCAATAAAAATTGTCTAAGGGAGAAGAAAGGGGTATCGGACAACAAAAATGCCCCAATACGGTGAAAAAAAAGAGAAAAATAATTATTGAATAAAAATAATTATTCCACAGTGAATAGAGGAGAAAACGGTGATCGAAACGGGCCTCCCGGCCCTCCTGACGGTGAAAAATGGGTTAATATACCCCACCGGGGGGTAAAAACATCGCGACCAATTCATTTTAACCAAGTTGTTTAGAAATTTTACCGTGAGGCTCTAATACTGATGAGAACCATGGTGATCACACAAGACCAATTGAGGCACGCAGATGCGGTCAGGAGGGTACCATTGTCACACACACAACGGTCCTTGTGAGTATCAAACCCTAGCTTAGTAATTTTGGTCATTAATGCATTAAATGAGGCATTTAGCCCTAAGAAGTCATGTTGGCATTCCTGCGCGCAGGCACAAGCATCGAATAGGGGCGCAGTGTCCCTTTGGGGGTGCATGCACCAAAGCACATACCCACGCGCATGCGCACGTGTGCACAAGGGAAATGGGGCACACACGTGAAAAGCGTGGCATAGACATGAAAAAGTGAGCACACACACATGGGAGCATACGTGTGTAAGCATAAGCACCAAATGTGTGGTGTACATGCCAAAAAGGGTGCACAGGCACTGAAAGAGGGCATAAGCACCAAAAGACACAAGCATGCAAGCGCAAGCGCAAAAAAATGAGGCACACACGCCCAAAAGGGCACGTAGGTGCCCTAGATAGGTGGAAAAATGATAGGAAAGTGTCAAAAACATGACACTTAGAAGAATTTTTAGGATTTTTGGGTTAACCCTAAAAGGGGAGATAGATTTTTAGAAGAAATGTTAGGAACTAACTAGCACCATGTTATTTTGCAGAGACGATTACTAGTTTTATAGACATGGGAGTGACATACCCTGGATAGTAGAGCTAGAGGGTAGTATGTGCTGGTGCGACCAGCGAGCCATGGAAATACTTCTCGAGGTAGTGGGGCTAGGCCCCATGTCTCAGATGTCATCCATCATACTAGATCACGGCCTATTGAATGCACTAGCCAAGCGATGGCATAGCAAGAGTTAGTGCTCTAGACTGCCAATAGGAGAGATGACTATGACCATCAAGGCCGTATGGCGATTCTTCACATACCAATGATGGGCACCTTGGTCGAGTACAATGTAGATGCGGGGATGATTAGAGAAGCTTGCAGTGCTCTTTTTGATGTTAATGATATTCTGCATGACGGGATGACCATAGCTTTACATGAGTGTATCTCCGACCACACATTACATCGGGGGCCTCTCTACATCATGTCTCCTATCAGTGGGTTCTTACTCACTGATAAGATAGGGACCTTATTCCCAAGAGGACTATTTCCCTTGGTTCATGGCATCTTTAGCGGCTAGAGATATTGTTGGGGGTAGTGCATATTGGCCCACCTCTACTAGGATTTACATTTGATCACATACCATGGTCAGAAGACCGTGGGTCCAACCTCTTTATTACAGATATGGTCATGGGATCATATTGCGATTGGATGCCCCGTGGGCACTTTGTGTGTCCAATATCTTGAGGAGCCATTATATATGACATGGGTAGCAGATGGTAGGGATGTACGTGGCCATCTTGGCAGCCTATTCAAATATAGGCAAGATTTTGACAAGATAGTAGAGATAGATGTTATCTGATGGCTATACAGGCATTTCTAGTGGCCAGAGGATGTCACAAAGCTCAGCATGTGCCTAGTAGAGAATTTTATCATTAGTATCCATATTTATATTATTGATATGTATCGAGTAGACGGAGTTCTAGCAGGCAGCTTGGCAGGGGTACGGGGGTCCCCACCCGGATATTTGGCATGCACACAAGTATTAAAAAAGGTAAACCATGGGGCCTCACATACCTGTGGCCTGAGCTAGGGCAAGTTTCATGCAGGTGGTCCCACAAGTATGGGACCCAGTACGACATGTGTAAGATCCAGGGACCACAACAAACTATGCAGCTTGGTATGCTATAGTGTTACCCTAGCATCTCACCATTCTAGAGGAGGCTTGGGTAGTAGGCACTCACCCACCTGTAGAGATATGGCATGGTTCGAGCACAAGGCGAGGGAAGTGGCACAGGGGTCGGACCCATTAGATCCTTTCGATGCCACTTCACATGATGGGAAAGGTGCCTCACGAACAGGGGACCAAGGACGCAAGGCCCAGGTACATGTAGTAGTGTAGCCATCTAGAGGTAGGGTCCTAGAGCAGGGATAGTCATCTAGAGCACCTCAGGGACCAATCCACCGAGGCACGAGATAGCCACGATACAGATTGCAGATATAGTATGTCATAACCAAGAGAGATACCGCGGAGCAGAGAGAGATGAGGCTCAAGGTTTTTCTGTGACTACCACAACAAAGCGTGATGAGGCCCGAGCTCACATTATTACTTTACTTTCAGAGCGGGATCAGGCTTGGGCCCAGGCTGGCCTAAGAGATGATAGAGTGGCATGGCGGAGCTAGATTCGGGAGACAGTGGCACAAGGGGCTTAGATATTGAGCCTTCTTCATCAGTCCCAGTCACAGGTGTGGATGGTTGTTGCACAGAGAGATCATGTATATGCACAATCACAGGCACTCCTTGCACAGAGGGACCAAGCCCGTGTCGAGTTACAGACTGCTACTATAGAGAGAGACCGAGAGGCTACTTCCTCTAGACAGGTTGAGGCAGACTTGGGCCGAGTGACAAGTGAGCGAGATGCTACACTTCAGGAAGTGCTCACCTTCAAATATGCCAACTGATACGTGACACCACCAGGCTTGGTGGTGAGGCCTTATTTTACAGGACTACCTATTACAGGGTAGTTCCTCCAGAGAAATGAGTAGCACTGCCGCAACGGGCTAGGTCAAGCGTGTTAGGCTCTCGATCAAATATATCAAGCCAGTCCACTAGATTAGTGAGATAGCCCATACCAGAGTAGCTGGTTGGACCAGCACCATCTCAACCTCCAGTGTTCCATCGACCAAATCACAAATCTGGAAGCCCCGGTGAGGGCGAGAGCTGTGGTTGAGATTTACATTTTTGTATAGATTATTTGTATGTACACCTCTTATGAAGGCTGATTTTGATGTACAGTCTTGTATACTTGTATTTTGATGATGCCTCATGATGAAGGCTTGATTCTTTCTGATACATGCCCCTTTTTTATGGCATTTTGTATCGATGATGTATCATGTTGAGTACCGATCTAGACAATGTATACTTGTATAGATATGTGGACATTTTTGATGTAGCATCTTTGTATGCCTCAGCTGAAGGCATTTTTGATATAGAGCACTGATGTGTATCCATTTTTGTTGATATAGATGTATATGACACACATGTATATATATGAGGATTACTTTTTGGGCTCAGATACACATGTTTATGAGATGATGTACTTTATTGTTTTTGTGTCCTGATGCATGTGACACGAGTGGGCATAATTCTATGATGTAAAATACCCTTTTTCAGAAATTACTCTATGTCGAATCTCATTGCACATTGTGTGTTTTGATTCAGCACTTATGGATGCGTTATGATGTTATCTGATTTTGTACTTTGTATGTATCTAATTTTGATGTTTGATGTATACATGTGTTTTGGATGTTAGATGATAGATCTTTAGATGATATCAAATGTATTTCTCATGTGTTATTATAGATGTATATGGACGGGATGATATGATGATATTGGTGTGGGGGGGGATAGATTTTTGATCATGCGCAACCCCTCTTGCCCCCATTGATGATACGATATGTGATGATTAGCTTAGCCTACATGCATGATGTAAAACTTAGCATTTTGTTTATAGATGATGTTAGATGTGATGATAATGATGGTAATGTGATGTTAATGATAACAAAACAATGCACATGCAATAAACACAACCAAATGCTAACAAAGAACACCAGGAAATAATACAATACACCATGATTCACCATGCTTTATTAACATGTAATAAACACAATCAAATGCTAAGAAATAACATAATGAATTAACACATTACATCATGATTTCCTAAGATTAACTAGCATGCAAAAACATACCGCAATATGCACAAGCAAGAATAAATCTAATCTAAGCAAGAAAAGATGAATCCTAACAAAGTATGCCTAAGCAACAAACAACAAGCAAAGCAAGAAACAAGACAATGCAAGTAAATGTTTTTTGTAAGATTTGTTCTCATGCACCAATTTTCTATTGTTTAGGTTTTGTGAAACAATTTTCTATTGTTTTTTTTTGTGAAACAATTTTCTATTGTTTTTAGGTTTTGTTGAAACAATTTTCTATTGTTTAGGTTTTTGTGAAACAATTTTCTATTGGTTTTAGGTTTTGTTGAAACAATTTTCTATTGTTTAGGTTTTTGTGAAACAATTTTCCGTTATTTTTGTTTATGTGAAACAATTTTCTATTTTTTTTTCTGTTTTTGAATATTTGGAATGTTTTTACAGTTTTTGAAAAACAATTTTCTATTGTTTTTGTGTTTTCTAACGGTTTTCTAGAGTTATGTATAGGTAACCAAGAAAGCATGGATGCCCCCAGCGTTAGATGGGGAATATACAAGGGCAAAAGCCATGCACTTATGAACAAGAAGGTGAAGTCATTGAATTGCCCCCAACATAAGATGGGAAATAGCGAAAGACCATACCCCTCACAGATGAATAAAAGAAGAAAAATCCGGATCAAGGCTTGACAGGATGGGGCTCACAGGGAATCTCAAAGGTAGAACTAGGGCTAGGCCAAAGAAAACTACCCTCTAGATGTAGGATGATTGTGAAAAACAAATCCTCCCGAGGCACCGGAAACTAGTTTTCACCCAAGGACTTGTCCAAAGTGCCACAATTGCATGGTTTTCACTAGTGGATGACCTGTTTTCTCTTTTTTTTCTAATTTTTGTTTATTTTTTGTATTTTTGATCATTTTTAACCTCCTTGTGCCATGTTTAAGCATAGAACCGCTTAATATGCATGGCGTTCATGGGCTCCTGGAGCTCATCACCATTGGGGTGAGCTAGTTTGTATGCCCCTATGCTATACTTGGTGACTATAACATAGGGTCCCAACCAATGTGGTTCGAACTTCCCTTTCTTTTCTCATTCTACTCTGGTGTTGAACTGGTTCTCCTTCATGACTAAATCACCAACCTCAAACTGACGAGGGATGATTCTCTTGTTGTAGTTTCTAGAGACTTTGTGTTGATACACTTTTAGGTGATTAAGAGCATGAATGCACCTCTCATCTAGGAGCTCTAATTTAGCTAGTCTTGCCACTCGATAATCCTCATCCTTATCCAGATAGTCCCGAAGATAAATTATCAGGGACGGAAGTTCAATCTCTAAAGGGATGATAGATTTTGTCTTGAAGAATAGGGAATATGGTGTCGCACCCATAGGAGTGTGAATGGATGTTTGGTAAGCCCAAAGGGCTGGATGGATTTGTAGGTTCGATTCACGACTGTTTTTGCTGACCATCTTCTTCATTATCCTTACCAAAGTCTTGTTTGTGGCCTCAACTTGTCCATTACCCTGAGGGTAATATGGCATGGACCATTTTAACGTAATTTGGAGCCGTTGACAAAGACCTTTCATATTTTTGTTCTTAAATGACTTCCCATTATCTGTAACGATGGTTGGGAATACCATATCGACAAATGATGTGATTCATGATAAATTTAGAAATATGGGCTCCTGTGACATAGGTTAAAGGGATAGCCTCTACCCATTTTGTAAAGTATTATGTAGCCATGATGATATGTGTATGACCATCATATGAGGTAGGAGTAAGTTTTCCTATTAAGTCAAGTCCCCACTTGGAGAATGGCCATGGGGTAGTGATAGGTTGCAATGGTTGTGATGGAGCATGAATGAAATTTCCATACTTTTGGAAAAGTACACATTTTCTGACATAATTGCAACAATCAGTTTCCATGGTAGGCCAATAGTAACCTACTCTTAACAATTTCTTAGCCAAGACCATTCCATTTGTATGTGCTCCACACACCCCTTCGTGCACTTCTTTGATTACTTAGATTGACTCCATCACATCTAGACAATGTAATAGATTCCCATCATAGCCATGACGATAAAGTGTACCTCCCAAAAGGGTGTAACGGGATTTTGGTGAATCAATATTTTCTTTTTAGAACGGGAGATATCGGGAGGGAATGTGTTGTCCTTAAGATAGGTGAAGATGGGTTTGTACCACGATGAATTGGGACCAACAAAATCACAAGCGAGGAAAGATTTTGGCATGTCATATGCGGGATGGCGTAGATTTTCTACAAAGAATGGCATGTCATTATTCCCCGGTGGAATACAAAGCATAGAACCCATTGTTGCCATGGCATCTACCGATCTGTTCTGCGCTCTTGGGATTTGTTCAAAGGTAATGCACACAAAGTACTCCTTTAGAGTTTCTACTAACATTTTTAAGGCATGATCTTGTCATCCTTAACCTTATATTCATCATTGACTGTTTAATAATTAATTGTGAATCACTCACAACCTTGACATGATGAACATTCCACTTGATGGCTAGCTTCATTCTTGCAATAAGTGCCTCATATTCTACAATGAAGTTTGTGCAAGGGAAGCCTAGGCAAAAATCCTACGGTATAGGATCACCAGAAGGAGTAATAAGGACCACTCCTACACTTGAACCATGAAATGTAAAGGATCCATCAAAATGTATCTACCACATGACAGATTATTCAATGTAGAGCAAGGAGGCATCTGGCAGATCTAGATTCAAAGGTTCCGTGCCTTGCAAAGGTGCTTTATTATCTCGGTCCACAATTACTTGTCCTTTAACTAATTTTTGATGTACAAATTATATGTCAAACTCATTGAGTAGAATGATCTAATTAGCCATTCTACCTGAGGGTGGGTTTAGACAATAAATACTTGAGTGGGTCAACCTTGGATATTAGCTTGGTTTTAGTATTCAATAGGTAATGGTGAAGTTTTTGAAAAGTAAAAACAACAACCAAGCAAGCCTTTTCAATTTGAGGATAATTGAGCTCATAGGCAATGAGGGTGTGACTCAGATAATACACCGCTTTCTCCTTATGACCAAGGTCATATTGGGTGAGTAGCACACCAATAGAAAATTACGTAGTGGAAATATAGAGCAAGAGTGGCTCTCCAGGAGTGGGAGGCATGAGGATAGGTGGATTAGCCAAGTATTGTTTAAGTAAAGAAAAGGCTTGTTGTTGCTCAGGTCCCCAGATGAAAGCGACATCTTTTTTAAGCAAGTGGGTGAATGAGTGACATTTATCTGCAAGCTGAGAGATGAAGCGGTAAATGGCTTGAATTTTCCCCTGTAAGCTATGCAGTTTCTTGATATTCTCAGGTGGAGGCATTTCGGTGATAGCAAAACACTTTAGCAGGGGTCTACCTCAATACCTCGTCTTGATATAATGAAGCCCAATAGTTTCCCGATAGCACCAAAGACACACTTATTTAGATTCACCTGACTTTGTACTCACACAAGCATTTAAAGATATGTCACAAAATGACAGTTGATCCTCTCTTGTTTTAGACTTTCCCAGGATGTCATCCACATAGTCCTCCATGATATCAAGAATGATATCATGAAAAATTACTATCATTTCTCGCTGATAAGTAGATCCTACATTTTTTAGGCCAAATGGCATTACCTGATAATAGAAGGTACCCCAAGGAGTCGTAAAAGTTGTTTTTTTTTGTCTTCTTCAACTATCTTGATTTTATTATATCCCGAAAATCCATCCATGAGTGATAGCATCTCATACCCTATTGTTGAGTCAATAATCATGTCAATATTTGGCAGCATAAATCATCTTTAGGGAAAGATTTACTGATGTCCCTAAAATCTGTGTAGATTCGGATACTGATAGGTTTTTTGGACAGGAACAATGTTCGATATCCATTCAGAATAATCAATTGGCCTAATGAATCCTGTTACAAGCAATCTTTCCAACTCTTCTTTAACCAATAGGGCCACTCTTGGGTGCATCTTTCAGAGCTTTTTTTTATAGGCTTAACATCTACATGCACAACTAGGTTGTGCATGACAAAAGTCGATCTAAGTTGGGCATGTCTTTGTAAGACCATGTGAACACATATATAAACTCTCGTAGTAGCATAGTGAATGTCTTTTGTTCTCTATCCTTGAGTGATGCTACCAATTTTAGTATCTTGGGATCCTCTTTTGTAGCGGTATTGACATCAATGGTTTCTTTGACTAGTAATTTTTATAAGTCCTCCATACGCGTAGGATCGGGAGGTAGGTTGAGATCTTCATCCAAGGATGTCTCCACGAGATTTTCATCTTTGGTGTGGTCGCTTTGTTTTTCCTTTTATTTTTTTATTTGTTTGTCACCATTGCCTCAAAGAGGTTTTCTCTGTGCAAATTGGACTTTTATTTTTGTCGAGGCTTTACTTTGGAACTTTTTCCCTTGATTTTCTTTAAGTTTTTCGACTACGAAGTTCAACCTCCTTGCCAAAGTAGGCACAGGTATCTAAGTCAATAAAGAAACCTTTCTTGTGATCTCCAATGGGAATATCCCTTATGCCCAGGAACTCTATGATAGCTTCGTCATTCTCGAATAAATATAGTGACATGTGACATTGTTGGTCCCATTCAACAAGGGAATGGTATACAAGGTCAATGGTTGTTTCCGTGGGGGTTATGGTTAGGAAAGTTTTGTTCATAAAAATGTTTGTGGAGGTCAGATCCTCATATTGGCTACAATGGGAATCCGTATCACTATCTAGATAGTTAGAGCTATCCTCGCATTTAGAATAAGTAGCGTCATGGTCATTGGGGTGTGCTCCATAAGGGTGAATCCCGATGCCTAATCTTTCTATTTTGAAATGTGGAAGAGGGACTGGTTCTCTTTTTCCTTGTTCGTTTCTCCCACATCCTAGGCCTTTGTAGCCCATGGAGTACATCATTTTACTAGATTTTTCATATTCTAGGGTTCGATAACAGGATGACTGAGTATCCTCAAGGACCCAAGTTGTAGGTGGATCAAGTAATTTTTCCTCAGCTAACAAGCCTCCAAGTAAGAATGACCCAATAGTGTGTTCCTTTCTAGGTCTTCTGAAGCGGTAGTTGGGTCGACCTCTAGTCTTGGGTGAAAATGAGAGGTCTGAAACCAAGAGTGTTCATTGTACATTATACTCCCCATAGCCATATTCAAGGATTTTCATCTCCCATGAATCAAATGGAGATGTTGAAGTAGACGCACCATGAGCGCAAGAAATAAGATAATATAAATCCACTCGAGATTCCATGGCCTCGGCCGAGAGGGACAACTATATCTACGGAGGGACATGCATATGTACCCTTTCGTGCAAATCTATTAAGAGCTCTACAATGAGAAAAGGGCTCTGAATCTCCTTTTATTGGAACGGTCTGTCCCTCATGCTTCAACTTAATGCATTGATGAAATGTTGATGGCACGAATTGCATGGCATGAATCCATGGTCAGCCTAGATGCATGTTATATGAAAGTGCCAAGTCCAGGACATGAAACTTTGTTTGATGGCAAGTGGGACCCACCTCCATGGGCAGTGTGATGGTGCCTACTAACTCCCTTTCCATGTTTTTGTATGTGGTGATAGTGATAATATGGGACTCAAGATCTTCCTCCATATGTCCTAAATGTTTAACCAAATTGAGTGTGTAAATGTTCAACCCAGATCCATTATCCATAAGAACCCATTTGATCTTCCTGTTGGTGACAACTACCTCAATGTATAAGGGAAGATTATGTGTTGGATTCTCAGTAGGGATCTCCCTATGGTTGAAAGAAATATGTTCATTTTGTACGATGTTTGCCACCACAGCTTGAAGGTGTGTAGGATCAACTTCTAAAGGCACTCCCGACCCCTGAAGAGTTTGGTACAGAATGTCTTTATGCACATTGGATATCTTGAGAAGATCTAAGATTGAAATCTTAGCAAACGTCTTTTCAAGTTGTTCTAAAAGGTTATATTTACCAGTTTGTGGGGTCAACAGAGAAGGTTCCAGAATCACGAGGTGGGCATGCCTTGTTACCACAACGGCACAGTCCTTTCCCTTGATTTGGATGGTATTGACAGGTCAACAGGAGAGCGAATACATTTGATAAGTGAATCATAATGATTTTTGTCTCTTTTGGTGTATAATTAATTAGTGGCTTTATAAGTTTGGGATGAATCTCCCCGATCCGGCTTTGACTTTTTTGACTTATCATGATTGGGAATGGTCCTTTATATATCCCCATTTTCTCGTTAGGTGTTTGCATCTTGCACAGGTTATCCACCTCTATCTCCCCATTTTTAATGATGTCTTGAATATAATGATGAATCCATAGATATTTGTTTGTCTTATGTCCTTTGATGTGATACATTTCACAATATTCATGCTCCTTGTACCATGAAGGTTTTGGAGCGTTGTCCTCAAATGGTTGCGTTGTAGGATAGGTCATCATGTGGGCCACATCCAATTGTTTTAGTGTAACTGATAATAGTTCATTAAGAGAGTTGAATGTTCTTCTCTTTAGTGGTGGTTGAATTGGGCCCTTGGTCAGTTTAAAAGGTTGACCAATTTGGACTGTTTGAACATGTTTGGAATCGGTGATTCCGTCTCCCACCACATTTTTGTTTTTGTTAAAGATCTTCAACTTTTTCATGGGTTTTACATTTTGGTTGTCTCTAGCTTGGGTTTTGAGGGTGCCTTTGGCAATGAGATATTTTTCTATTTGAACCCATTTCTTGATAACCTCCTCAAAATTGTGAACACAATGCATTTGGAGATGGAAAGCTATATCCGGGTTGAGGTTGGGAACGAAAATACTAACTAGTTGTTTCTCAGGGAAAGCGCAAGGGAAGTGACTAGCTATCCCTCTACACCATTGGAGGAAGCTAGTAAAAGTATCATTAGGGTATTTATTAACACCACATAAGTTTGCCATGGTGACATCACTCTCTATGTTATACGAGAAGTGACACACGAACCTTTCTACTAATTCTGGACAATTGAAAATTGATCCTCATGGTAAGCATGTAAACCACTCCAAGGCTTGACCTCTGAGACTCTTGGGAAAATTCTAATGAGATAATTGTCACTATAAGACACCTCTTGACATGCCATGTAGAAATATTTAACATGATCCCATGGATCTCCTTTCCCTTTATATTTGTCGAACTTTGGCATATCAAATTTCTTTGGAAAGGGTTGAAGGGTCATTGTCTTGTCAAAAGGATAGGGGCATAATTCTTCGTATTGATATTTCCTAATGCTCCCTATATTTCTCTCTTGTAGGCTCACAAGTGTCACTTTCATAGACTGTACCTCTTGTGTGAGCAATTGTTCTCTCTTGGGAGAAGCGGAGATGTATACACGATGATACCCTATGTCTTCTTCTCCTTAGTTTTCTTAATGGAGTTCATTGATCTTAACCTTAGGCCTCAATTTTTGAACATTCTTGTTTGTGTCCTTTTGTACATGGGAGGTAAACAAAGATAGTTTTCAACTTAGGTTACTAATTTGTTGTTGGATTATGGCTTCTTCTTCTAAGGTTTCTCCTCCTCGTATTATGGAGGTTCTTCACCCACCTCATGTTCTATCTTATTTCTTCATGGAACTTTGATAAAGGGTATTCTATGGCACACCACTTTATCATTCCCTACGTAAGAGGTAGAAGTATGTCTGTGCATTAAAATATCTTCCATATTGATAAGGGGACGTTCTTCCTCATTAGTTTTATTCGTAGGTGGTATTGTTTCATTTTCGGTGGATAATTTGGCCCCTAATTCTATGACACTTGTAAACACTCTATCTTTGTTTCTGAGTAGAAACTTGTCTAATAAAGTGGGGTCAAAATCAAATTTTATGTGTGGGGATTCTAATTCATTTCCAATATGATCGACCATCTCTTCTTTTCTTTTCCACGAGAAAATAGTGGTCCTAGATCATGTCCAATAAAGGGCCCGACCCTTCTCTATTAGAGGTTTCCCAACTTTGCGCTTGTTGTTCCTCATATGTCTGTTTCTTTAATCCTAGTCATGTTTTAGGAGCCATGTTTTTGTGATAGTTTCACTAGGGTAAGTTGTAAATGTGTTCAAAAGTTGTGACCACCCCTAAGTGAGATGTAAGATGTACTTGTTAAGAGTATGAATAAATCAACAATGTGAGAATACCAATGTGATAGAGTGATAAATCACCAGTGACACAAGTGTTTGGTATCTAAACCTATTTAAATGAATTACTTCCTAGACTACGTTTCAAAAAAGTAGTTTCGCATTGCAAGATGATTAACAAGATGTTTTCACTTATGCCAAGTTCAAGGGAATGAACAAAATGTAAGTAAATACAAGAAGTCAATGTGACCTCCTAATCAAGATATACTATGAGCGAGCCCAAACTCGATTAAGACCTATATCTCAAAAAGTGCCAATTACAATTTGTGAATGACACAACAATATCACCAAGATATGTTAACCCACTTTAAGAGAAAGTAAGGTATTGATATCAAGGTGCTATTGATATAACATGCGCAAATGGTAACACCTAGCACTCTTCAAAATCGAGGTAATAATAGAACCAAACTAAAAATCTCAAAGTATAGCTAGGAATAGTTAAAAATGTGTGCAACATAACCTTACAATATAGACATTTAAGTCGAGTTTACAAGAAATAAGACGTAAATATAGAAATTGTAGTGATACGATACAAACAAGCTAACTCTTCTAAGGAAGACCACGGTGATGATTCACACCTAACTACAATGACGATCTTGACATGGGTATCAAGATCATAATGGCTACCAATGACATGAATACACCTCCACACACTTTAGACATTTAACTTACCCAACCACAAACATGGATGGGCGTAAATGGACATAAAAGTGACAGATCGATTGGTAACACAAAGGTAGTCACCCTTATTTTGATCAACAAAGTGTCAAAAGAATGTGAAGGAAAAAAATTTAAAAAAAAGGATGAAAAATGTTGGCTTCACTTCGGCAGAGTTTTGCCTCGCCCTAAGGCAAGTAAAAACTAGGTGAAAGTAATGTGTCACACGTTTCACAATGAAAATACGGTTCACAACTCAACACTATTTTAGAATGGTCAAAGTGGGCTCCTGGCCAAAGTATATTTTCCTAGGTGGTTCTCTCGTCCTAGGTGCTACAAAGATTATCCATGAGTGGGACAATTTACCCAAAAATTCACACTGACTAGTTTGGGAGTATCTCGACTTTGCCCCCTTCAAGCACAGTGGGCATCAAATGCATCCAATTGTGTACTTAAAAGGGTCGCATAGGAAAACTTGTAACTCTATCTCACAAAGGAATTACTAGTTAGATAGGTAGTGTAGAGCACTTCCCATTTCATCCACAAGGTTCCCTCTTGCGTGGACTACTTTGGGGTTCCTGGAACCACCCCCATTGTTGTAGCTTAAGGTGTTATGCCAAAGGGGTTATGTTCCAGGTTGAGTAGAGAGGGTGTACCCTTTCCAAAAACTTGTAATATATTGTTTTGAATATGTTGTTTGTTTTATATTTTTACGTAGATGTGGTTTTCTCGAACACCATTTGGCAACATGTATAACAACTATATTAGTAGTTTTCTAACTTTTGTTTTGATTCCTCCATTCTTTGGCAAGCGATGGCGTTTTGGTCCTGTATGAAAATTTTTAGTAGTTTTCCATCAAAAGGTAAGGTATCATTTCGATTCTCCGGATCATCCAAGGACACAAGAGAAGAGCATACGTGATTGTCTTCAAAAATCCAAAAAGATATCAAAATGGAAAAACACTTTTAATTCAACTATGCCAAGTTAGCCAATTCCCACTCAAATATTCCTAACAACCTCAAAGCATCAAAAGGACTTAAGAATCATTTCTGATTCCCAAGATCACCCCAAGGGATGTGAGGGAAGAGCATACATGATCTTATTCCTATAAGTAAACAACACAAAATATTACCTAATCAAATATAAACATGTAAAAACAACCTGCAAAGACAAATATATGATTAGATAAACCTACAAGAATGTTAGCACATCAACACCTTAATTTCAAAAATACAAAAGGACACATGTGCCCCTTTTTTAGCGCCTGTGCGTGGGTTAGGGCGTATATGCCACTCTACGTTGTTTCAGATCACAGTGCACCTATGCCACCCGAGAGGTGTGTGCACCACGAAAACAACATATGTGCCATGAAAATAGTGCATGCACCACTTTGTGGATTTTTTTGACTTACCATGCACCTATGCCACTAGAGAGGCATGTGCACCACAAAAACAACATATGCGCCACTCTTGAGAAAATAGATAGGAAAACGAGACGACAATCAGCTGCGTCACTGAGAAAAATGTGTCTGCGCCACTAAAACATCATGCGCTCTAGTTAGGGCATGTGCACCAATCTGATAGGTTTCAGAATGCAGTGAAGGTACAGTATGAAATGACTTATGTGCCCGAGGTTAGTGCATCTACACACCAGTTAAGGTGTGTGCGTCGGGGAGTTAATGTGCATGCGTTGGGTTCAGCAAACAAAGTAATAGTTTTTATCTATGTTCCTATACCACCGAGAGAGGTGTGTGTGACATGAAAACCATGCCTATGCCCCTAAAAATGTACCTGCACCAAACTTGCAACCAAAATACGGCAACAAACACAAGAAAACTCACAATATCTCAAATTTTGACAAGTTAGCTTAAGAATGGCAATAACCCATTAAAATTATGGCTATGAACATGAGGTTACACATATCAAATTAGCAAAAATCCAAAAAAATGGACATTAATTACTACATGTGTATATCAAAAATTAGCCAAAACAATGAAACTTAAACTAAAATGCCATGGGACTAAGGGTCCCACCGGGCATGCCAAATGTGTACAAGTATTATTTTTCCTAAGTTAGATTGAAAGCAAGAACTACCACCTAAAATAGTTCCCTAACCTAGCTAGAAATAAGAAAAGAGTACCATCAAGATGAAGAAATGAACAAGGCCTACACTAGCATCATAACTTTGAAATAGTGAAATCAAACATAATGCAAGTCAAGAACTCTATTATTCTAAATTACCTAATTAAATCAAATGGACCTATGTAGTCCAATGGAAATCAACAATATTTCTTGTTTTGATCCTTCAAGGATTCTTGGGTGTGGGGTTTAGCTCTTCAAGATGGATGATGGAAGGGCTTGAGAAAGGCAAAAGGCTTTTAGTGCAAGACTATGTTATTTCTTTTTCTTTCTTAAGGGAATTAGGTGTAGGTATAAAGGTAGAAGGAGGGCTCCTTATATAGCCCAATGGATAAAGGAAACACTTCATCCCTTTGCATGTGGGATAACTTAGGTAAAAATGATTAGGAATGGATAAGGTTGTTTTATTAAAGGTAACCTTATTTTAGAAGGGTTTAATTTATGCTTAGCAAGTCATGGGAGTTGGGGAGTGTTTTAATTAATAAAAGGTGATTAACTAATAGGTAGATGTAAGCTTATAGAAGCTAATTAGAGGAATATTAGTGCGATCTAGGCTATTAGAAAGAGATTGAATTAATTAAATATTGATTTACTAGTTAAATGAAGGGAAGACTAATTAATTAATCTAGATAGAAGAGGTGATTTATTAATGGAAGTTCATTAATTAGGGTGTTATTTGGATAGGAAACTTAATCAATTAGCATATTGTAATTAATTAACGACAACAAGAGGGAATATGAGCGCTTTTGACGATATGTCATCGATTTGCGAGAAAGGGGATAATTAGCACAATTTAAGTATTTAAATTGCTTGGGCGTAATTATAGGTTTCTATAACCTACATCAATAAAGTAACGTTAGCTCTGGAACTATTGGAGTTAACTTCATAACCTACATCAATAAAGTAACGTTAGCTCCAAAACCTACATCAATGAAATGACAATTTTTTAGGAATTGTGAAAAATCAAAGAATTCAATAGGAAATCTGAGAGAGGTTTTTGTTGATACAAATCTATTTAAAACAAACTTTATTCATATTTTCTACAAGTTTTACCAATGAAGATAAATATAACTTTTAGTGAGTTGTAGTCTAAGGAAAAGTGTATCATACAAGCACTAAAAGTTAAATGGAAAATATGAGAGAGGTTTTTGTTCATAGAAATGTTTTTAACAAAAACCTCATTCATATTTTCTATAGGTTTTACCAATGAAGATAAATATAACTTTTAGTGAGCTACAGTTCGAGGAAAAGTGTATTAGACGAGCACTAAAAGTTCCATAAACAAAAATATAAAAAGTCAAACGGAAAATATGAGATAGGATTTTGTTCATAAAAATGTGTTTAACAAAATCCTCATTCATATTTGTTACAGGTTTTACCAATGAAGAGAAGTCTAAATTTTAGTGAACTGTTGTCCAAGGAAAAAGCGTATCAGACAAGTGTCAAAGTTCCACAATAAAAAACAACAAAGTCAAATGGAAAATCTAGAAAAGGTATTTAGTCAATATCATATTTTGAGGGAAAATATCCTTCAAATAATTTAGGAGAATAAAATCATCGTGATTCTTGTTACTAAAACTCAAGGAGAAGATTTGAGAGCAAATCTTCCTAAAACATCGAGATAAGACTTTGACTCCAATAATATATCTCTCTCCATATTTTGTGGAGATGGAGATCTTAATTGTTAGGATTGGAATAAATATAAGATCAGATTGTATTTCCTACAATAAGGATTCATTAGATGCATGAATTATAAATGTAACCTTCCACACTAAGATATGTAATTTTTCTCCTAAGGAATAAAGGTCTTTCTTTCTTTCCAATTTTTTGAGTAAAATCATTCTGTAAGTTTTTAATTAAAAGTATGAATTAAGTCCTCTTCCAAGGAATGATCTAGCCACTCATTCCAATGAATATGGATCAATTTGTTATGTTAATTTCTTTATTCTTATCATTATCATTTGTTGTAAACTTCTAATTTCATGTTATGTGACCCTTCTTGATACATTTTTTGTTATGAACCTCCGGTGTCGTTTTATCTTTTCGTTATTTTTAATTCAGAAATTTCATTTACGCAAGTTTGATTTCTTTCATTCAAACTTTATTTATGTAAGTGTGTTTATATTTCTGCAAGTGTGTCTTTAAATTTCTTCATGTCTGATTTATTTTATGCAAGTTTGGATTGTGTTTAAAGGATTTTCTTTCCAAGATATTCTTCTCTTAATGCATGCAACCTTTGGACACCATCCCTGGATTGACATTATTAATGAAGAGGATTGACGACCCCCATTTCGGTGTCATTTCCGGGGACACGTTGTTATTAAGAGATTCAGATTTTCTAAGACAATATTCTAGTTCTGAGAGAATACCTTTTCTTGGAAAATTTTGTGACAGAAGTATTTGGAGGTAGTTCTTTAAAATTTTATTTTCTGCAAATAGATTACAATTTCTTTCATGCAATATAGATTAAATTTATTTTTTTTCAATTAGGAATATTAGATTGTAAATATTTACCTCCCCACAAACTAACTCTGTGTATAATAAAAATGAATGTGATGTTTGATCAAGAAGGTATAATGGTAGGGACAAAGAATTCATATCTGGATTCTATTTATGAAGAAATGGTAGAAATATGATATTGAATCTGGAAGTAGATCCATTTGATGAAATATCAAATGCCATTGTTGACAACCACCACCATTCCCCCTTGTATCAACTAATAGTTCAGTGATCTTATTGCACATAACCTTAGTCAAAAACTGGCTTATCCAGTTTGTAATAATGAAGTGGTAGAATTTCTAATTAACTTCATTCATATTCAAGGACTTCATTAGATCAAAAATAAAAACTCAATCATAATAAATTCACGCATCCAAATTAGTTTTTCATTCCATAATAAAATTTAATCCTTGAACCATATCCATTAGAAAAATTTGTTTTCATGTATTTCAATTTCTTCATTTTTGTATATGCTTGTATAACATTAAGAAGCAATTATTGTGAATATCAAGGAAAGCACTTTTTCATGCTAACATCCATAGGAATTTCTAGAGTTGTTCTTAGTACCAACATGCATATTTTTAGCACCAATAGTATCAACCAAGGAGCAGTTTGGAGGGACCCACATATACATAACACAATCCATCTCTTGAGATCACTAGTTTGGGCTTTGAAGATTACTATGGTGATTCCAATAATGCACAATTCAAGTTGGGCTTTGAAGACCTAGAAATTTTCTACACAATTTTTGGAAATATTCTTGGAGTTACTAAGTATGCAAAAAGGTTTTTATGAGATATCATACATTATTTCTTATTTTACACATATTGCACTTTGATGAATATAGTTTGATGATGGATCAAATTTTTCTCTAATCATTTCCATGCAATAATTTCTAAAAAAATTTAAAAACTTTTATTGGAAAACCATTTTATTGGCCAATCATAGAAAAAAATCCAAAAACTTTGATTAGAAAACCAGCTTGTTGGCCAATCAAAAGAAAAAAATATTTACTTGGAAAATCATCTTGTTGACTAATCAAAGGGAAAAGGGGGCAACTCTTCTTCAAAGGAAATCAACTATTACCTGGTGGCTTTCTTCTCAGCACTATTTGACCATATTAACAATAGGATGATAAGGACAACTAGAGGTATGATCAAGTTATTTTGTTCTACTATTTTATTTTTAAACTTTCTTGTAAGTTTTTATCACAGCTAGATCCAATTTTAAGATCTCCAAGGAAGGAAAGATAAAATTCATATCTCCCCTACTTACAAATATGAAAAATATGTGCACATTTTTGCAATTAAAAATTTTGTAGTCTAATTTATGGGCAGCCATAAATAAACAACATGCATGAGGACATGCATGAGCTTAGGTGTGGGAGAGAAGGAGAAGCATGAGGTATGCATTTTGATTTTAAATATAAGGTGCAGGGAAATAGAAAGAGATCCACACAAGAACCTATTATACAAGAAAAGAAATTAAAAATAGCTTAAGAAAATCCACAGAACATGTTGTAGAAGAAATAAATTCAAAAATAGTAGAAAGAGATCCACACAAGAACCTGTTATAAAAAAGAAAGAAAAAAAAAAATCATAAGGAAACCTACACAAGAACCTGTTGTACAAGAAATAAAATCAAAAACATCGAAGGAGATCCACACAAGAACTTGTTGTAAAAGAAATAAATAAAAAATAGAAGGAGATCCACACAAGAACATGTTGTACAAGAAAGAAAATAAAAAACAACAAAAGGAAATCCACACAAGAACTGTTGTACAAGAAACAAATCAAAAACAACAATCAGAGATCCACACAAGAACCTTGGTGTAAAAGAAATAAAATTAAAAACAAGAACTTGTTGTACAAGAAATAAAATCAAAAACAACAGAAGGAGATCCACACAAGAACTTGTTGTAAAATAACTAAATAAATAATAGAAGGAGATCCACACAAGAACATGTTGTACAAGAAAGAAAATAAAAAACAACAAAAGGAAATCCACACAAGAACCTGTTGTACAAGAAACAAATCAAAAACAACAATCGAGATCCACACAAGAACCTGGTGTAAAAGAAATAAAATTAAAAACAACAAAAGGAGATCCACATAAGAACCTATTGTACAAGAAATAAAATCAAAAACAACAAAAGAAAATCCACATAATAACTTGTTGTACAAGAAAAAAATAAAAAACAACGAAGGAGATCCATATAAGAGGTTGTCCTTGAACTATAGATGGAATGCATATATGGATAAACTCAATGCTGAAAAGACTCTAATAAGAGGAGATAATAATATAATACATGAGGACATGCATCATATTAGGTGTGGGACAATGATGAGACCATAAATTACCATTATTTTGTCCTTCAAAGTTACCTTTCACAGTGGATTTAAATGTAATCTTGGAACTTATAGTTTTCTTGAGATAAAATATAGGATATATATCTTGTTAATTCTTTATAAATATTTTTTTATCTATTTTTTGAATAATCATATTGATTAATTGGGAAAAGATGCAAAGTCTTGTGTATGTAGGCCATAAAGGAAAGATAATGCTAGTATTGGGGAAAATGGAACTGATCATGAACAATAAATATAAACTAAAATATTATTTCATATTTATATTCCTCTCAAAAATTATGCAAGTTCAAAAAAAAGAATCATCTCAATCCGAGATTGCATGCAAAAGTTATAGTTGTTTTAGTTAGCTCCAAAACCATTGGAGTTAGGTCCGAGAACCTATAAAGTTGGCTTTGGAACCTAAAACGTTAGCTCTAGAACCATTGGAGTTAGCTCTAGAACTTGTAAATTTATGTCTAGAACCATTGTATTTAGCTCTATAACCTACATTAACAAAGTAACGTTAGCTCTAGAACTATTGGAGTTAGCTCCGAAACCTGCATCAATGAAATGACAATTTTTGAGGAATTGTGAAAAATCAGAGAATCCAATGGGAAATCTGAGAATTTTTTTCATAGCAGTGTGTTTAACAAAAACCTCATTCATATTTTCTACAAGGTTTACAAATGAATATAAATCTAACTTTTAATGAGTTGCGGTCAGGAAAAGTGTATCGATGAGCACTAAAAGTTACAAAAATAGAAACAAAAAAGTCAAATAAAAAATATGAGAGAGGTTTTTAGTGATAACAATGTGTTTAAAAAAATCATTCATATTTTTTATAGTTTTTACCAATGAATATAAATCTAACTTTTAGTGAGTTGCAATCTGAGGAAAAGTGTATCAAACGAGCACTAAAAGTTCCATAAACAGAAATAGAAAAGTCAAACAAAAAATATGAGAGAGGTTTTTGTTCATAGTAATGTGTTTAACAAAAATATCATTCATATTTTCTACAGGTTTTACCAATGAAGATAAATCTAACTTTTAGTGAACTATTTTCCAAGGAAAAAGCATATCAAACAAACGTTAAAAGTTCCACAATCAAAAACATCAAAGTCAAATTAAAAATCTGGGAAAGGTATTTGGTCAAAATCATCTTTTGAGAAAAACCCTCCTTCCAATAATGTAGGAGAATAAAATCATTGTGATTCTTGTTACCAAAAATCAAGGAGAATATTTGGGAGCAAATCTTCCTAAAACAACGAGATAAGACTTTGACTCCAATAATATATCTCTCTCCATATTTTGTGGAGATGGAGATCTTAGTTGTTAGGATTGGAATAAAGATAAGATCAGATTGTATTTCCTAAAATAAGGAGTTGGTTGGATGCATGAATTATAAATGCAACCTTCCACACTAAGATATGTAATTTTTCTCCCAAGGAATAAAGATTTATTCTTTCTTTCCAATCTTCTGAGTGAAATCATTCTGCAAGTTTTTAATTAAAAGTATGAATTAAGTCCTCTTCCAAGGAATGAGCTGGCCACTCATTCCAAGGAATATGGATCAATGTGTTATGTTAATTTCTTTATTTTTGTCATTCTCCTTTGTTGTAAACTTCTGATTTCATGTTATGTGATCCTTCTTCAGTACAATTTTTGTTGTGAACCTGCAGGTGTCTTTTTATCTTTCAGTTATTTTTAATTCAACAATTTCATTTACACAAGTTTGATTTCTTTCATGCAAGCTTTATTTATGCAAGTGTGTTTATATTTCTACAAGTGTGCCTTTAAATTTCTGCATGTGTGATTTATTTTATGCAAGTTTGGATTGTGTTTAAAGGAGTTGCTTTCTAAGATCTTCTTCTCTTAATGCATACAGCCTTCAGACACCATCCCTAGATTGACATTATTAATGAAGAGGATTGACAACCCCCATCAAAAACTACCTATTACAAACCTAGTTACCAATAAACACAACCCATTGAGATCTTGCAATAACAATTTCAAAATGCACAATAACCTCTAATGCAATGAAAGATCGACAAGATACAATAGACACAAAAGAGGGTTGAGAATCATCCACATATTTGTTTTATTGCTGCAAAAATGATGCAATACATCACACAGTACGAAAGACATGAAATTTGTATTACAATCACAAAAAGGGAGGCTTGAGCTCCACAAATTTCTCATAGACAAGAAATAAGGGAGGGAAATTGTAAAGTATCCAACCTTTTTTACTGAGCCCCTCCTTACAATTTATAGAAGAATATCATAAGAGAGGAGAGAGAGAAAGGAAGAGTCCAAAATTCTCTAAAAATTATCATTATCTTCCCTACAACATTGGGAAAACCTGTAAAATCCATGCTCCTTGAACCATGCCTTGTGTAATCGAAGAAATGGCTTCATGATGAAATTTGGTATGACCTCTTGTTCTAAAAATTCATCATGGTTTCTCACCAAAAAAACTCATTGAATTATTATCTATGATCATTCCATTCTATAGATATCAAAAATATCTTTCTAATGACTATAAGTTTTCTAAAAATGGTGGAGTACAAAGGAATTTGTCATCATTTTTGCACCAAGTTTCTTATCTAGGTTTATCCTCACCTACCTTCCTAATCTCTAAATTTTGTCTTCTTCATTAAATTCTCCCCTATAAATTCCTTCCAACAAATATAATTTCATGAAAATTGGATCAAAAATGATAAATTTATTCACTTTTGAAAATGGGCCATCATTTGAGCTCCCCTAACCATTGAGCTCAAAACCTTACCTACCAAGATCCTTTCTTACCTACTGAGCTCCCTCATCAATGCGGATCACTTACATGCACACCACCGACTCAATGGGTGGCTCAATACCTAACATTCACCTACCTACCTGACATGTCAATGATCCAACTCAGCATTCAATGTATTGGCTTGGTGGGATTTCACTTTGAATTTTGGAATTCTCATTTGGGTGGGCTTTGTTTATGAAACTTCAAGTTGTAATGCTTCAGATATTTTGAGCACATTACTTTGGGATTTTAGTGCCCCAAACCCCAAAAAACATGTCCCCCGGCTCTGAACCCACCCAAAATCTCCACATCAACCTACATTTCAAACTTTTAGAACCCGCGAATTTGGAGAACTCAACTCACCGACTTTGGAAATTATCATCCCTGATCTTTGAATTCAATTTTCCCAAAAACCCAAAATACCACTCCTGTCATCTCACCCACATTTATCATTGACTCACAATCTCATTTTACCTCTGAAGCCCCATTTCATAGTTCAAAAAAATTTTCTTACGGAGAAAACTAGCATGCCGCTTTGGAGTTTGTTGCCACCGATCTCTCGAAGTATATCTCTGAAATGATGATTCCTTGAAGTTCAAAATTTTTAAACTTCGGGCTCCCCAAATTCTAGCTCACTCAACTCCTAAACTTCCTCCATTGTTCCACCATGTGGTAATCCCAAATGTGTGTTAAGGTTTCTTCCTCAAGCTCACTCAAGATCTCGATCTCTTCACCATGCTTCCTATCTCGCCAAGGCGAGCCGACCTTACTACCTCCATGTTCGACCTCAATGTCTTAGCATCACCCTCGTAATGCATCAAATTGGCTGAGCTCGGGGATCTCAACCCTTATTTTCATCTCGACCCCACTACTACAATGTCTATTGAGCTTTTGACATGAGCCATCTCTCATCTTGGCTCGGCCGAGTTGAGTCACATTCACCTCCTTCGTGCCTCTGCCTTGGACCTAGCCATTTTCACCACCTAAGCCATTTCACATTTTTCTAAAGAGAGTTATCCATTGTAGTTTTTCCTTCTTGCCTCCATGCTCATGAATTGATAAGCCATCACTAACCCAATCTTGGCTCACTTTGTGATCACCTCGTGCCAAGTAACTTTCATGTTTTCCACTTGGTGAGCTTTGAGATCAAATTTTTGCCTTGTCTTTTGACCATGTTTATCTTGGTTTGGGTTGATTTATCCATTCACAAAGTGACCACTCATTACTCAAGGGACCCCACCATTTCATGTGACTCACTCTACAAACAAGCCCGGCCACCAATACAACCTGGATCTCCAAGTAGTTGGTCGAGCTACTTGGCGAGCCCTCCTTCAACTCACTCCCATACGCATGATTCCCAACTCAGTGAGCTCTTTTTTAGCTCGGTGACCTCTTTAGGCCCAAATGTAAAATTGTGACCCCGTGGTAGGAATATTTTGAATTTCTTTGTGTTTGAGCCCTAATTAAGAATTCATGCAAGAGGTTTTAGACTAGTCACGTTCTCCCTATGATTTTTCCTATTTTGGTTAGGTGTGGGCCCACGGGCCTGCATTTCATCATTTTTAAGTTGATCTTAAGGGTCAAAACTCAGAAGAGGAAAAAATTCCTCAATATGATTTTTACTCCAAGATCCCCTGAATGTGCCTTCCACCACCCAAAAACTACCCAGTAACTAAATTTTATCCTTGGGGGCCTGTCTAGTGTCTAGGTTCTATTGGGTCTTTGTTGTCAATTTTTCCCGGTGGGGAAAAATGGATAATAGGTCCTAAGCTAATGGAATGCACCATGGACATACCCCACTGACCTTGGGCTCAACAAGTCCTACATGAATGGAGTCCTCAATGGAATACACCACCAAGTTATTATCAATGCAACCCCTGGACTCCACACCCAAACATTCCACCATTTCGACAGTTTAATCGTCAATTCCAACAATAGTGGAATGTACCTCAAGGATCATGGCAGAAATATTATAACCAAGGAAGACACGGAGATCAATAAGATTTTTTGGTTGGGCCTACAAATGTTACCTCATCCAAACAACATGCCTAGCCATAAATTCCAATTCAAACTATGGTGAACCCTAAAAATGTGAGGCAGGGTTACCCGACATACATTGTGAAATCTAATAAAAATGCCACAGTGAACTTTGTGGATTGTAGAAACATCTTGTTGCATTCAAAGAAGGTTACCTCAAAATTTTCATCTCCTATTATAGAAGAAATATCTAAAGATAAGGAAAATCCAGAAGAAACACAACCCAATCCTATAGTTAAGAAACACCCCAACCAAATTTTGATATTCCTTTCCCATCCAGAATCTTGGAGAAACAAAACATTGTAATTCACAAACAACCAAAGTCCTAGCTATTTAAGGGATTAATGAAATTAAGTATTGGGATTCCTTTGTTGCAAGCTCTTAAGGAAATTCCATAATTAAACAAAACCATCAAAGAGATATGTTTTAAGACTCCAAGAAGAAGAAAGAATCATCCTAAAACCATCCATGTTGATGGAAAACTTGCTAGTATATTGGAAGGAAATATGACCCCTCCTAAATATGGAAACCCTCGAGTCTTATTGTTACAGAAATGTCCGGATCCCAAATGTTCTAATTGAATTAGGATTTGTTATCAATGTGATGACCATTGACACCTTGTCTACATTGTCTCTTCCTAAACCACAATCAACCTCAATAGTTTTAAAAATGGCAGACCAATCTATAAACAAACCAAAAGGGATTATTGAAGATGTTACCATCACCATTTATTCATGGGATTATTCGATAGACTTTATGGTCATAAAAATAAGAATATGAATATTGGATACCCCTTAATCATAAGACTCCCTTAGTTAGCTACTACTTCTTCCCTCATTGATTGTAGAACAAGAAATATGGTGATTATAAATGAACATGATTCCAAAAATTTGTCCATTTATCAATCCACAAAACCTTTTGCTACAAAAAATAAATGATGGTGGAAGGATAATTCAGATGAATTAGAGGACATCATTTCTTCTCTGTACATGGTCATAATTCAGAACACTTAGATCAAATTATGGATGGTGGCCATGAGTCCTTCATTGGATAGAGTATAATTTCTACACCTGAGCATGAGTCCTACATTAGATTGATTTCTAGTCCTGTGCTACAACTAGTGGAAATAAGAGATGACATGATGGATGAAAACAACCAGCCTATCATCTTCCCTTTTTCACGAAATATATATTTGACTGAGTATATATTTCAAAATATCATTGTTGTTCATAGATTAATTCCCCACATGTTCCCATTGAATGCATTATTGAGAGAGTACCCCTGTTGTAAATTCTCTTCATCCATATACCAAACTACCTATTTTCTTAGGGAAAACATTGGCAGTCAATAGTTGGTCGACTAATCAAGAAGAAAATACCCTATTTAAACTCTTATGATCTCATCCTCAAGCCTTTACTTGGGAATATAGTGACATGAAGGGTATTCACCCCAAAGATTTGTATACACCACATTTACATAACCGATTCCGGACCAATCGAGACAACCAAAAAGAAGGATAAACCCTTCCTTAAGAGACATTGTAAAAACTAAAATTGAAAAACTTCTTAGGGTAGGATTCATTTATCCAATCTCAGATAGCCAGTGGGTTTCTCCATTAGTTATATTTCCTAAAAATAATGGGAAATGGAGGGTCTATGTGGATTATAGGGAGTTAAATAAGGTAACTCATCGAGATTTTTTTCCATTACCTTTCATTGATTAAGTCTTGCATAATTTATCTGGGAAAAGGTAATTTTCATTTCTTAATGGGTTCAATGGGTACATTAAAATAACAGTAGCATCTGAGGATCAAGATAAAAACACTTTTTCCTTCCCATGGGGAACATTTTGTTACAAGGTGTTACCTTTTGGTTTATTTAACTCTCTTTCCACATTTTAAAGAGCCATGTTAGCAATCTTTTCTGATCTCACTCATGATTGTGTTGAGATTTACATGGATGAATTCATTGTTTATGGGGAAATGTTCCAAAAGGTAATTGAAAATCTAGACAAAGTCCTTTCTAGGTGTGAAAAACATCAGTTATCCTTAAACCATGAAAAATGATTACTTATGATGGAGCAAGGGATAGTCTTAGCCCATCATGTTTTAGCTAAAGGAATCAAGTAAGACCTTGAAAAGGTCAGTATCATTATAAAGATCCCATCCCCCAAAAACCAAAGATATGTGATAATTTTTCTCGGACATGTTAGCTACTATAGAGAGTTAATTTTAGACTTTAGTAAGATATCTTCTCCATTATTTTATCTCATAACTAAAGACTCTGAATTTGAATGGAAAAAGGCATGCCAACAATATTTTGACACTATCAAAGACAAATTGATAAATATCCCAGTATTAAGAGGCCCAAATTGGAATCTCCCCTTCCATATACAGATAGATACTTCCAATGAAATAGTAGTGGTTTTCCTTGGACAAAAAAAAGAATGATAATCGATGCATGTTATATACTATATCAGTAAAAACCTCTCCCTGTTAAAAGGAACTACACCACCACAAAGAAGGAATTTCTTGCAGTTGTTTATGTAATTAACAATTTTTTCCATTATATCACAAGATATGAAGTGATTGTTCACACTGACCACTCTACTATTAAGTATCATCTAAATAAACCTTTAGTGCATGGCAATATTGTAAGATGGTTGTTATTGTAGGAATTTAATATTAAAATTATTAACAAACCAGGAAATCAAATGTGGTGGCTGATTTTATTTCAAGATTGACCATTTCAAGAAAGGAGGAGTAGGTCAATGATGATTTTCCATATGAACATATGTTTGTAATTTCTTCTATCTCTCCTTGGTTTGTAGATATGGCTAACTACTTGGCTATAAGGAAGTTCCCAACCTTTTTCACACATAAGAAAAGAAAGCAATTGATTAAACAAAGTGTGATGTATACATGGTTAAATGGAATTATTTTTAAATGTGGACCTGACCATGTTTTACACAGGTGTGTAGCTGAAGATGAGATATTTGACATACTTAGGGCATGTCATGATGATCCATCAGGAGGAAACTATTCAGTTAAAAGAACCATTCACAAAGTCTTGGGAGTTGGTTACTATTGGCCTTCCTTGTACAAAGATGTCAAAAAGTATGTGTGGCAGTGTGATCAATGTCAAAGGATGGGAAAGCCAACATTTACATCTGAGATGCCACTCTAACCTCAAGTTGTTTTAGAACCATTTGAGAAGTGGGGATTAGATTTCATTAGACCAATTGACCCAAATTATAAAGGGAGGAGTTCATTCTGATTTGTATAGATTATGTCACTAATTAGGCCAAGGTGCAAGAGCTACAATATGAAAGGGATGAAAAATTTGCGTACTTTTTATATGAACACATATTTCAAATATTTGGAGACCAAGATCCATTCTTTCTTACCAAGGCTCATAGTTTATGTTAGGTGTAATTAGTTCCTTGTGGAACCATGCCAGCTAAAGTCCGAGAAGTCATCACCATACCATCCATAGTCCAATGGTTAAGTAGAAGTAATAACAAGGAATTAGAGAACATCCTAACAAAAACAGTGGATATCTCAACGAAAAATTGGGTTCAAAAGTTACCTAAAGAAGTGTGGGCCTATAATACCACTTGGAAAACAACCACAGGATTCACTCTTTATGAGTTTTTAATTGGAAGAAGCATATTATTCCTATAGATTTTGAAATTCAAACCTTGTGAACAATTGTTGAGGTGGGAGTTAATTTATTAGAATCACATTAAGCAAGGATTCTTCAATTAAATGAGTTGGATGAGATGAGACTACATGCACTACATCAGATCAAGATCATTTAGTATAAAAGAAAAGTATGGCATGACAAACATATTAAGAAAAGGAATTTTCAAAAAGGATATTGGGCCCTACTGTTTGATTCAAAATACAAGAACTTCAAAGGAAAGTTACAGAAAAGATGAATGGGACCTTATCAAATTGAGGAAGTATTCAATAATGGAAAAATTCAACTAATTCCAATTGATGGTGAGAAGAAAGTAATGTTGGTTAATGGCCATAGATTGAGGCTATACCATAAACCAACATCTAAGAAATGATTCTAAAACATGCTACAATAAGATGGAGCTATGAATTGTTTCGATAAATTTTATTTGTCTAATTCAATTCATAGCTAGCTCAGTTATCATTAAATAAATGGGATATGGTTTAAAACCATAAATGGAATCCATTTTCCTATGCGGTATTGATTGAAAACCAGAAATGGTAGTCACTACTTCCAAAAAAGAATAAAAAAGAAAAACAAAATTTAAAAAATACAAAAAATTCAAGTTGCTAAAAACCAAAGCAATGGCGGTCACCACCCCCCGAATCATGCAAACAATAAATGAAGGAAAATACATGGAGGGAGAATAAAGATACATTTTAATGATATTTGTCAATGTGACAAGTGAAATTGATCAGGTATGTGAATTTATTATTTTCTTAAATATGGTGAAGTTTAATTTATGAGATGATCATTATTGTGCTTGTGTGAATTGATGACCTCCCTCATTCCCAATGTCTTCCCACGTACCACATATCCCAATAAATCCACCACACATATCCATATTAATTTCTTATGTGTACCAATTACTCCCTCCTTTATCATTTTCACATTGGGATTTGTTAAAAATTTCCCAATTTGTGTTATTCCATATATAACCATTTTGTCTCCCTATATTTTCCCAAATTTTCATTTCTTCCATTCCAATCCTACGTTGCTACCATATCTATCCTTGTGCTTATTTCCATTTTTATGACATTATGTCTCCATTCCTATGCCACATTACTTTCTAACCATGCACAATTAAGTTACTCTATTTTAGAACCAGCCATGGGAATCAGATTGAGGCATGAACCTACAAATTTAGCTGAATTACTAGTAGATAAAAAGTTGGTATCAATTTTTGAGAAGGTGGGGTGGTTGGAATTCATGTTAGATTACAAAGATTTCAATCCAAGGATGATAGAGGATTTTTTCAAAAACATTGAGGAAGGACATGTTACAGTGAAAGGTAATAAAATCTTGTTTAGTTGGACTATTATTAACCATATTTTAGGAATACCAGAAAAAGGGAAATTAATTAACTCTAGAACCCTCTATTCTAAAATCATTAAAATATTTTCTTTGGGGAAAAGAAAAATTGGAACTAGTTATGGATAATAAAGGGAAAGCTAAGGGTATAAAATGAGGTACTCTCCCTAAGCCCTAGGTGGAGGTAGCTAAGTGGATAATCAAATAATTCACATGTGAGGGCCAATATGAGGTTATTTTGGGACCTATTTTAATAATTCTTATACATCTTCCCATGGCCAAGATATAGCCCATAACAAAGTAAACTTGCCCCAGTTCTTGTTTGATTTTATCTCCTCTGCTACTAAAAAATTCTGTTGGGGTACTTCCTATTTAAAATACCAAGGCCTAATACATTTAATTTGCAAGCATCATTTTATCAAGAAAAGACATGGCCTTAAAAGCTAGATGAAATTCCAGAAAAAGTATGCCCTAGAACCTACAATGGTTCTAGAAAGAGGGCCTTCTACTTTAGAATGGCCTAGGAAATGCCCCAGGACATCTAGGCCTGCTTAGACCCTCAATGAACCCCAATTAGAAACTACTCCTTCTCAAGAAGAACAAGAGGCAACTGCCATCATGAAAACCTTACTCCAAACACCACCTATATCTTCTCCTCATTCTATATCACCCTCTATTCCATTTTTGAAAAGGAAGTTGACCAAACCCTAATCACTACTATTGTCTCTCCCATTAGGGAAAAAGGTAAATCACCCATGATGGAAGGAGAACCTAACTCCCCCTAACTTTGATACAATAATGCCACAAGTTTTATCCCTTTCAAAAGTCTGATATGAACTCTAATTGGCTTAGGAACAAATTACCCACCTACAACTCCTTCTGTAAGCAAAAGATTCTAGTTTCTCTCAAATGGATCCCGACAAAGAGCACAAAATCCAGCAACTTCATCAAAATATAGAGCATCAAGAAGAATCAAATCTTCAACTTCAACATGCCTTAGAAGAAAAGGAACAACAAATTTAGATCCTTCAAACCAAGACAGAGGAGTTAAACACCTCACTTGTAATCCTACAAGAAAACAAAAAGGAAACAGAGACGGTACCTACCACGGAAAAAATAACTCAGATAGCCTTTGTGTTTCCTCAGATTATTGGCTTGAGAGGAATGGTCAAATGGATGCATAAGTGCTATATGCTTAAGGGAGTTACTGAAGAAAATAATATTTTAAAATAAAATGACAAATTTCTTAAAGATAATGTGCTTAATGTTTGTTGGTTATATGATCAAGTCCTCTCATGTAGGCCCCCATCTAATTTCTATGCATTGTTCTTAAAGGAAAAATTCTTAAGGTGGAATATTTCTAGAGTTTGTTCTATGCAGGATATATAATGTGATGTTGATAAGCATTTTAGTAGAACATACATAGCTAGAGATAATGTTCTTAAGAATCTACTATGTGAATTTTATGTTCATAAATTCCTACTCCTAAACAAATTGAAATCCCAATTAATTTGTATGTGGGAGAGGTACAGTTAAGGGAATTTATCTCTACCTTAAGGCATCAAACAATATGGAGGGAGAAAAGGGGAACATACATATGAGAATAAGCTAATGTAGGCCTCTTGATGAGGCATGATCTCCCTACCTCCATCTGATTTCTCGAAGGTTCCAGTCTCAAGTGTATTGCTTATAATTGGTGGAAAGGTATAAGTTGATTCTAAAAACTTGTGTATTATATTTCGGGAGCAGGTACTCCCAAAATTTAATTTTAGTTTCCTTGATTTTTAGTTAAGATATGAACTACTTCCAAAGCCCTATAAGAATAAGGAGATGATCTCCCCAACTAACCTCCACTAGTCGTTGAAGAGGGCCAAGGACCTCTATAAGATTATTCTTGACATGCAAGAAAAATGGGTTGGAATGAGGTATAGACCTCCATTAGTCATAGCCTCTGTGCCATGATGGAATACAACTATTGATTAGCCTGAAGCTAGTTATATAGCTTAGAGAAAATAAGTAGTAAATTTCTTTGGGTTTTGTAACACATAGCTAGATGAGACTTGGCAAAAAAATTCAATGAATATAATTGTACAAAAATCATGGAGAACTTTAATAGGTAGTAGGAAGACATGTTAGATCTTAAGTGTGGGGGAGTGATGAGCCCCTATTTTTCCATGTTTTATCCTATATGAAACCTTGTTTTTCATGACATATTTTGCATAATGTCTAATATTATCATTTTTAAAATTAATAATTTAGTATGTTTTGGAAGGAAATATTGTTCATATCCTTGTTAGTTTCGTTTTTTTTTTGCTTCTTCAAATATGGTTCAAATAAATATTAATGAGTATTAACAATTTATTCGGAAAGCATATCTTAAATTCATAACAGAGACTTAACCACGAGATCAACGCAGACTTGCCCTTACATGATCATAGGACTCATTGTGAAGCACAGACTCGCTCAAAGAACCAATGCAAACTCATTTGGATTGAGGAACTCACGTAAAAGAGGAAAATGACTAGAATGGAAAATAAATGAGTTTATATATGTGACACACCAGTTGATGTGATGAGATGTGTACTTTTGTCTCAACTTTCATGTGGATTATGAGGACCATGCAATCTCAAGATAACAGAATTTGCTCAAGACATGGAGTAGACAATCAGAACTCTTATAGACTTATAATCATCATGATTATAAGGAATCAATTCAAGATTTGTAATATCTTTCAAAGCGTTGAATGACTACTTTAATTTAGAATAAATTACGGACCTCATCTACAGTTAAGAGGATGAATTTTATCCAAACACGGCATGGACTAATCCTTCCACGATTGTAATTTCTTAAATAATTAGTGTTGTTATAGGTATCTTACAATTAAATAGTTTCCATTAATTACAAATAACTAGCCCTCTTTTAGAGAGACTAGGAATTCTCGAATATAAAAGAGCAAATGGATTATAATTAAAGATTTTTATTTATTACTCTAAAAGGAATTTCTTCTAATCAATAAACTTCATATTCAAGGGGAAACTCTACTTTTTTATTTGTAACTTTAAACCGGGTTAGTGGGAAGGAGCAAGGGCCACTTGTCAACTGAAAATCAACACTTGGATTTTAGGTGCACTCAACCTCCCAATGTCGTGTCGAGACAACCAATGTGGAATATTATAGGAATGTTGATAGGTAGCTATAGGAGAATCAAGGACTAACATTGCGTAGTATGAGTTCATAGTAGTTGAGTTGGCAAAAGGGAATTAGAGGCTATGTACGGGTAGCGTAAATTCCCTATTGTTTGTTTGTTGGATTTTATCTAAATGCTAAGATGCGTTGAAGTTTTGTTTTGTTAATTAAGAAAAGTAAATCTAGCTTAAATAAAAGACAAGTGTATTTTAATCTTTTAATTAACTAAATTCATTCCCGATTAATTAACCAAAATAAAATGAATGATTTAATCTACTTACTTGAAAGGAAATTAATTAAATAAAGGGAATAAAACAAATAAAATGAAGCTAACTAACCTTATCAAATATTGTTTGGTTTTATGCTTTCTAGAAAATAACGAGAAGATATATGAAAAATACAATAATTCCTACAATACTTTTAACATAACTAAACAAATAAATAATCTAATGTGACTATTTATTTGTGCAGAATGGATCTAAAATACTCTAACAAAAAAAAAGTCATTTTTCCAATTTGTGGTTGTGGATATAAATATTTTGTTCTACCTTAGAGACACAGAAGAAGTAAAATATTCTCAGAAGCACCTCTTCTTCTAAGAATTCCTCGATAGAAATAAATGAAGATCTAATGAAGATTGCAGATTGAAATGGAATTACAATTGCTTTAAACAAATGCAAGATATTTCCTCCAAACAAAATTCCCTTATAAACCTATAAGGATAAGAAGGGGAAAAATATATCACCGTGCTTTGTTCAAACAAAATAAAAACTACAGGATAATGAATTGATTTAACTACTCTAATCAAATTCTGCATACAAATGGAATAAAAAAATCAAGAAAGCTTAAGGAAAACTAAGAACATCCCTAACTTAGAATTTTTGGGAGTGTGACAAACCCAAAGATGGTTTACTATGATATTCCCTCAACTTTTTCCAACTTTAGTAATCGATGAAACCAAGGAACTATGTTAGGTAGTGAAGAAGAAGCACTAAAGAAGTGTTGGAGTAGTGATGGGTTATAAGAAGTCTAGTAGCAATGTGGGTAGGAGAATAACAATGCAAGAGAATGGGATTGATTGTGTATTTCCTAGTAATATTATGGCATCATAACAAATAAATTCACAATAAAATCTCCAACTAATGTTTCAAATAGAATCTTGGCTCTTATAGAAAATGGCTAGGAAATGGTCTAAGCCATTTGGTAGCCAAGAAATGCCACCTCTCTCAAAGGAGGGGAAATTAACTCTAATTAGTCAGTAGGGAAGGAAGGAAAAGTTGATATGTATCAAATGATCCCAAGAATAGATAATTTGACCAAGAAACATGCACTAAAAACATGTTTGAAGAAGTTGTTACACGTTAAAAACATGCCAATAGAGGTTCTCGAAAAACCACACGCAACCTCCGGTCTCGCGCAGAGGGGCGATTGTATAATCATGAATTAGGGTAGACCAGCGGTTTCCAGAACCTTCATGGTGATTAAGTAACCACCACAGAAGTTTTGTAACTTAAAGCCAAAACCAAGGGACAATTTGTGAAAGAGATAAAGGAAAGCCAGAAAAGCATGGAAATGGTTAGGGGAAGCATTTTAGGCTACAAATATACACTACAAATGGAAAATCTGATTAGAACACCATTGGAAAATATTTTAATCATCATTATGGATTTTGAACCATTTTGACAATGTAGCACATGAAAAATTGGGTGCGTACAGCCAATCCTCCCCAACGTGAAGGGATACTTTCTTATTCATCTCCTTCTCGTTATTTTTCATTCATTTGATTTATCATCATTGTATCATTTTCAGTATTTTTAATTTTACATTTAGTAATCTTTTGTTATCAACCAACTTCATTTATTTATGGAACTTAGTATAGTATTTGGTTAATTTTGTTATTAAATAAGTATTGAGCATGATTTCAACTATTTCCTTTATTGAAAATAGCCATAAACATCGCCTTGGAATGACAAACATAAGATAACTAAAGTGTGAGTACTAATGACGCTCATCACACATGTTGTGCAACATCCAAAAGTAAAGGGATAGTTTAAAAAATCAAAGGATGGAAGTATAAAAATATAAATAAATGTAAATGCAAAACAAAACAAGTGTTGTTAATGCCTAGTTTTATTACTTAGGAATCATTTATATAATGACATACTAGAGGCATCATGTAATAGTACTAAGTTTGTGATTTCGTGTCTACATTTTCCTAAAAATTTATGTTGGTAAATGAATATTCGGTAATATAAAGTAGATAGAAATAGCATACCTTGTGGAGAGTCAAGGATTTCATAACCGATAGCATGCCAAAAAAATATTCTAACCGATAACATGTCTAATGGAGATTGTAATATGTCTATCATAGAATCTAAGAGGGGATGAAAACCCTAGGGGTGACCTTATGTGCATAGTGGAAATGATGCATGCATTATAAAATTGGATATTTCCTTTACTTGAGTGGCTTGTGATTGAGATTTCTCCTTTTTCCATTTGTGTTTCCTTTGTCAAGACAAAGAGTGGCCTGCAAAAGAAGAAAATTGTAGTCAATTATTGTACTATATGAAATTGAACTTTAACTTATAAAAATCAGCATATGATGATAGAAATGCATATGAAAAATAAGTGAATCAAGGGTAGAATACACTTGAAAGTCAGAGATAGAAAAGATAGAATTGTTCATGTGTGTTTGTTTCCTTGGATAAATTTTCCTTGGAAATGGTTAGAAGAGTCAAGAGTGAACTGGTTTGAATATATTGAGATGTTAGGCATCTTGTCACCATAGGAAGAGCATCAGGAGAGTTTTATGATTTTCTCTCCACCCATTGACACTTCCCCATAGATAAGTACCACTACAGATGGTCAAAACCCAATAGAAACTAGCCACGGATGACACATTTCACCAAGCATATCATTTTCTTTCATATGCCCTAGGTTCCACTCGTTATTTGATACTGATAGAAAATATGTAAACCAAGAAAGAAGAGTAATTAGTTCCCTTTCTCAAAGTATGAAAATTTCTACTAATTTTTTTCCCGTTGTATTGGATAATAATATGTAATTGAGTATTTGATGTTATATTTTGATAACACTTTTCACTAAGAATATGCTCAACATGTAAAGTAAATCTTTTTCCCCAAGGAAAAAAGCTGCCTAGGAGGGACACTAGTACCCACCATTCCTATCCGATCTGGGGTGTCTTTTTCATTTTGATATTTTTGGCCCAATTCTGATTTTTAATCATTTTGTTAGGTCATGTTTGGCCAAATTTTGTTGTGTACCATTTTGTGTCTAGTTTCTATACTATTGAGAGGGTGAAATAATCACTTGATGATTTCCTCCACTTGTTTGGGGTGCATGAGATGAACCAATGTGAGCACAGCCAAAACAAGGAGAAATATGTACACATATAAATTAGAAATCATATAGGGGAATAGGTAATGTCCATAGTAACAACCATGGCACATGTAAAACAATGGGAATAAGGCTAGAAAAAGTGTGAATTAAAAAAAAATCATGGCATAATGTAATAAAAACTACTCAAACATGTAGTAGTACATCAAAAACTCAGCGTAGGATTTGGTGGAATACATGGGACACCACTTAGGATGTCATAAGACAATCAAAACCTTAAATTCTATACAAGAAAAAAATCAATCAAGCATAGGGCATAACCCACAAATAATGGCAAATCAAGACATAAGAATAGACAAAATGAAAGTAAATCGGTGACCATGGTTTAAGTGATCATGCAAGAAAAAAATGCTACACATGAAGCACATATTAGCATGTTAGTATAATTGATAGTATGTCACAATGTGTAGAGCTGAAAATACACATGAAATTAGTAGATATTGCATTGATATGACCTTAATAGAGAAAGGTAGGGAAGGTAGATTCCTCGAGAAGCCTCGGTGGGACCTGGGTAGAGGATAATGTTGAGCATCATGCATCATATGATAACCTATAGAGAGCCTTCATTCACCTCGAAGTACCATGTGAATGTGCATGTGTATATGGAAAAAGATAGAACATACTATGAATCAATATAACATGATAAGAGGAATATAACATAGAATAGTTTAAGTAAGAAAGGATACATCAAATCAATATCTAAGTCATTTTTTTCATATTTTTGCTGATATTTGAATGTTTTTAATTTTTTGATATATGACATATTATTATGAGGGAGGGGAGAAAGGTTTCCCCAATTTATGTGTGTAAATTGAGGTTTGTCTAGGTAAGTGTGCCCTTAATAATCATGTTTAAACCTAAAACAAGAGTTTGTCATTAGGTATCAAGGGGGATCATACAATAGTTACCAAAGAACATTGTCAACATAGTGAGGGTATAATCCTAGGGATTCCAAGATCCCAATTCCATTAGTAGTAATTGTAATAATTTAAACAATAAGAGTATGGTCATTAGAAGAAAATGGAATATGTGGAATATTAGTAAAAAATAGGTGCAATTTGGGAAGATAAGAAAAATAAAAATTGTAAGTACTAGCCCTATGACTATAGAAGAAATCATAGACATAAATGTGGAAAGAGGGAAATTTATTTCACTCATAGATGTAAAAAGGTGAGGTTTGGGCATAACATATGATTCGTGCATAGAAGTTTGGAAAGAGAGTAAGGGAAGAGAATCAGATATCTTTATCAAATCAGCACATTGTCTTCTTACTTGTGGTGGGGAAGTTGCATAAAAATGTAACATTGGATTCAGTAAGCATAAAATAATTATAATTTCATTGAGAGGTGTTCCAAGTAATAGATTTGAAATCCATAGTCATGATGACACTATCAAGGGGGATATGAGTGTCTCCCAACACATTAGGTATTGTAGATGTAGCAACCACCATAGGAAAAAAATTCTAGATATAAGTAAATGTACAACAATATGCATTAGGGATCGAGCATCATTTGAATGAGAGAGAAACATAGTGGGAAGAGTATCATGGGTGTCAATAGAAATTTCATCATGTAAACTAGTAGTACTATAGTCCATCACGAAGGAGAATGATGTGAAATGTAAGTAGTGTCTTCATTATCATGTATGAGAGGGATATCACAAAGATTAGCAACATGAGGTTTGGAATCTATTATAGAATTATCTATGGAAGAAGTTTTTGCAAGGGAATTGTGTTTTATGGCATGGTTAGAAAGGAATGCATGCATAATATACAACCAAGGATGGCCTAGAAGGATATTATAATTAATATTATTAAGCATAACATGACATAAAACATTAAGAGTGTATGGTCATAAAATAATGGGTAGAGTGATTTCTCTTAACACTCGCTTACGTGTATTGTCAAAACCACGAATACGTAGAGTAGATGGAGTTAAATTAGTAGCAGAAATACCTATTTGATGTAGAAAAGAGATGTTGTATATATTAAGACCATATCCATTATCAACCGAAACACACTTAACAAGTATATTACGAATGTGAACCTAAATATACAATGGGGTAACATTGTTAACAATTGTATGGTAATCCATAAAATAATCTTACACAAGCAATCCGAAACACCAATAGATTTGTATTAAAAGTGATCATCCTCAAATGAATAAAATGAGCATATCTCAAAATAAATTTGAATTGTAAAAAAATGAGGTTTTTGAATCTTATTATATGCAATAAAAATCTCTAAGGGATTTTATAAAACTTTGTATTTTTCCAATCATGTCTTAATTAATAAAATATGTAATTTTAAGTTTTCAAAAAAATTCTACAAATTATGGAAAAAGAGGTTTTCACAAATATGTAAAAAAATAAAATGACCTCAAATGCATTTGAAAATAGAGTCGTCATGCTCGAGATATGAAAAAGGTGCTTTGAAAATTAGGGTCCGTATAAAGTAACCCAACCGGTAGGACCAACCATGAAATCCTAGGACAAAATTTTTCATATTAGAATTATTGAAGATGATAGATAAAAATCATGTGTGAATTTGAAGATAAGATGTAGATATGAACCCTAATGTAACTAGGGTTTGAGTTTGGAGAAGACTAGATATAATAAAGAGCATGCAAGAGTTGAGTTCACCAAATGATATAACATAAATTAAATCCTATATCGTAGAGGACTAAGAACAAACACATAATATCAAGAATACACAATATATAACATGCAATGGAAAGTAAGTACAATTAATGAGAGGGTGAGAGTTACTTAGATGATAACTCATTGTCTGTGTTGGATCTGGGTTGGAATGGTGTTGGAAAGGATGGATTTGGGTTATATTTGCTTCATTTGGGAATAGAGACTTGCAAGTCTTCTAGAAAGTAGCACCCAAAAAGGACATGACCATATAAGTGTTAGTGTTTCTACTGGGTGTCGGTGTCCTAGCAGTGAGCATGGATTTGATATTTTTAGGTTTTGATAATCTCACCTTTAATCCACTCTTTTCACTCTTACCTCAATGTATGGTTTAATTGTAGCACTTGTACCTATAAAACAAACCCTATCTACATACACACGGATCAAGCACACATTAGATGGAATAAAATATGCATGTGCTTGAGTCATACTACCCTCAACGGTCAACCCAACATGATTTTCACTGAGTGTTGCACTACATTTCAATCTCAATGTAGGTCTAGTGTGTGTGCGGTAGACTTGTTTCCCTTGAAGCTAGGTTGCCCTTGTGCTATTTGCACCAAGATAGCAAGATACAACTACTTTTCCTCCAAGATCAATATGTGAGATGGAATTCATAATTTTTCCTTCCTATGCGGTGATTGATGCATCCTAAAATGCAATCCTTGAGTGTTGTTCTTTATTCTAAATAGTATATAGGAAGTAATAGCCCAAATTTCCCAACCCCTTAGAATAGTAAGTCATGTATGTGTGTGTATACACACACACACACATTATTTCCTTGCTTTAATTTCATCATTAATAATTAAAATGCATCGCAAAGTGATAATATAATTTTTAGAAAAGATAATGGTCGATGTGGCATTTTAAAACATAAGAGAAGAGGGAAAGAAGACAAAAACCCAAAGGGCACAATAGCACTTGGGCGTTCTCGTCCTTGTTGGGTGCTAGTGTCTTATAGATTTTGGAGATAAAATAGAAGACACTAAGTTGGGTCACATGTTGTGCAATGTCCAAAATTAAAGGGCGAGTTCCTAAAAATAAAGGACATGAAAAAGATAAATCAATGTAAAATGGAAAGAAAAACTAGTGTTATTAATGTATAGTTTTCTTGCTTAAGAATCATGTATATAATAATATACTAGAAACATGATGTGATAATACTAAGTTTTTCATTTCACATGTATAGCCCTCTAACCTTGTCTTACACCAAAAACTAGCCATAATTACTAGTAAACAAGCTTCACAATTAGCACTACAGGCCGAGACCCACACTTGTTTAAATATGGGATAATCACAATTGGTAGATTATACCCAGCCTAAAAAATTTCCCCATAAGACATCCCAATTATCCTTTGTGGACATCTGAATAATAATTTCCTTTTCCCGATCGATTGAAATTCGATTGTTTATTGCTCACCAAATTTGAGTAGTGGTCCAAATCATGCGATTATTTCATATTTCCAAGAAGCCACACATGGAATATATAGTCATTTTATAGCTCAATATTCTTCTTCAATATATCGTCTTAAATAAAAAAAAACTCACAACAAATGTTAAATCTTTATTTGATTTACATGCGGTGCGAAAAGAAATGACATGGATTGGCTAGAAACAACAATCTCCATTGTTTCCATTAATTTTAACTTCTACCAATGAACATGTGGAACAAAAAAAAGGTTTTTGTGTATTCTTATCCTTGAGATATTGTATGTTAGGCCATTTATTAACATATAAGTATTTTCAAATATTTCAAAATAAAAAATATTGTTATGATGGAGGGATTGAAACTCTATGGATTAAGGGATTAATCAATCAAAAAGGTAACCAAGGAGTTTAGCAATTATATTGCATGAATAAATATACCATTAAATCACTTAAGTGCACAAAATTCAATATTGTTTTGGTCGGTAGTTACTCTTCGATTCAAAATTGGTGGATTGTGTAGTTTCACTTTGAGTAGTAATGTAAAACTCACAAATACAAGAGCTGGAAAACAAGGATTTTTTTAACCTAAAATAATATGCACCATTACAGTCAAACATTTTTATTAATCATATTTTTTCATTTGATCTATCCAAAACTTTCGTGCAATCCATGTGCAGGTGAGAAGGGTGCATCCATATCTCCACATTCTCTCTTCGTCACTATATCGAGTGAGAATGCTAACAAGCATTACGAACCAACCCTTTACAAGTTATGGGAACCATGTGAATGTCCTTGGGTCTACCCCAAAGTTGGTTTCCCAACTTCATCATCCAATATCCAACCATTTTCTACCTCATGTTCAGTGTTTAACATTCCATGATCCATCAACAACAATTTTTATTTAAGGACAGGTGATCAAATAATGCACAACCATCAATACATTACTTTGGCCAAAGTTATCCACCGTGAAGGTTGAAGATAAAATCAAGAAAACACAATAGCCATATGAGTTTTAAGTCTTCCGCCACCTCACAACTATCCCTTTCATAGTTGTCTAGATCTTTTAGTTTACATTTACTTATTTACAAATTAGACTCATCTTGCAAGAGTTCATTTCAAGATAGATGCCAAAGGCCAACTAGGTGCATTATGAGATAGGTACATCCGTTATGCTGAAATGTAACTATTTTAGCATCTTGCATGTTCACATCCCTTAATATGCCTAATGGATCATTTCATCTATTTACCTTCTTATGTGATTACCAAAGAGATCTAAGTACATTTCCGCACCATGGTTGTCCTTTAAATACTTGTTCCCGTCCTTTGCAATAATGCAGATCAAAATATTTATCATAATGTTTTTGTTTTTATCCCATAAGTTCAATAAGTTCATTTTGACAAATTTGTTAATATGATCCGACAACAACACTCAATAACAACCTATTATTGCATCACCTATATTTAAGAGTAGATAATAGGTTGGCTCTAATTCATACAAGGAACTTAGGTTCCTCTAGATACATTTCATATTTTATCTAACTTAGTCATTAATGACACCACCTCTATAGGCCCATATTCTACTCCTTATTTCCCTTTCCCGTACTTCTTTGAACTCCCTTTCAAAAATTATTAATTTCAAGACATCATGCACTTGATTGTTAAAGATGAATTCAATGGAAATAAAAAGTGAATTTAGTTCATTATTTTTTTTTATTAGTGGTAAAAAGAGGGTTAAGGGGACCCTACCCCATACAACCAGAAAGGTCCATGAGAGAAGATTAAGAAAAATTATAATAACATCAAAACACCATAGTATAAAAGTTCATAGTAATAAGGGCACTTAGGATCCCAATAAGAGAAACTAATAGCAGAAAAAAACCATAGTGCAACTAACAACATCAAAAGAACTAACAACCAAAGACAGAGATAGTGAAAAAATAGAACACCCCACACCAAATTCATTTGTAGGATTTTTCAAGCCCCTCCAGCACCTTAGCCCATTCTTTAGCAATAACATCAATATTAATAACCAAATATCCCAGGTCTAAACCATCCGGGGTCACCTTTCGTTTCCTTCCTTGACTATCCACAACACAATAAGAATTGGCAAGTTGCCCCAGAGTTTGAAGGTGTAGTAGGGTCGACTTAACAGTCATGATGCTCCATTCCATATAGCTATGGAGGATAGATTTAACTTGATCCATATCCTTGGTAATGGCCCCCAAGTTGGCCTTTAGGATCTCGATCTCGCCACCCTGCCCATTGCTAACAGCTTCCTACACCTGCTCCCTCATCTTGTGCCAATCATTAAAAAGAAACTAGACCGAGCTCTTAGTGAGCCACATGTCCCCCTTGAGCTCATCAATATCAGCAACCATCTTGGCCAAGTGATTGTCCCCTTTGATCGAGCTGACCTGACCCATAGCTTCATAGTGTTATTCCAATTGAGCATTTATAGGAGTCGGGGCACCCTATTTTCTAGACTCACCCTTAGTGTTCGGCTTAGTGTTTGAGGTCTGCTTCAATTTTAGGTCCTATAGGTTTTGGGCCACAACCACCTCCACCTCATCCTCTTCTCGTGTTGCCATCCAGAGAATCCTCTTCATCACTTGAATCCTCCTCCTCCGAAACAGACTCAACCATCTGCATAAGCTTCCAAAGCCAACTTGAGAGCACCAGTTTTATCAATGTCTAGGGCCACCCTTTTGACAAGGGCAAGGATAAATCCCTAGTGGAGAGGGATAGAGATCCTACGTGATTTAAACTATGAGACAGAGGCACATAGAGAATGATACAAGAAATAGGGGAAACTAAAATCCTTGCCCCCATCTAAAATGGTTTAGCATTGGGAGGTGGTAAGCATAGATACATTTGTGGTGACCTTCTAGGGTTAAGAATTGAATTAAGGTGAGAGCCACCTCATCAAAAGGTTTAGGTAAAGACATTCTAAGGTAGCCAAAAAAATGGGAGGTGAGATTCTCATTACCTTTAAGAAACAAATTTAGTTCTTCAGAGGCTTCCTTCTTTGGTTTGTAGACCTCTCTACCAACTATGGAATGCCCATAACTCTAGCCACAAAATCCACAGTGATCTCTAGACTAATCCCTTTCATCTCCACAATAGCACCTTTTTTGGTCACCTTCCAAGCGCTAGCAAAGTCTTTGTTGAGATTCTCGTAGTGCCCTTCAAATATTTTTAGAAAAGGGGTAAAACCCTTGCTATCAAATAGGGACATAGCATCGGGAGTGACCCTAGTGAGGTCAGCAGGTTCAGTCCTGATGAGATCCCCACCCATACTACTAAACAACAAAGGCCTCTTCACAAAATGACTCAGAAACTAGAGAGCCGAGAGCTTACTCGCACACCACAAAATGATTCTACAGTAGTGGTTTCCAGATAAAGTTCTCCAAAAATACGTGCAAATCACCACCCCAATCTTCTCATAATTAAGAAATAAATGCCAATTCATCATACAACAAAAAATCATGACATGATAGTCCTCCCATGAAGAGACCTTATACATGGGCATTAGTGTCTTTTAATAAGTGTGCCCGCACCTTGGGATCGAGAATTTCCATCTCCCTCAAAAGTGTCAAATCATGCCCATTAACCCCCATGTTAGCAAAGAAATCCACCACAACATTAGCTTCCCTATACACATGTTTGAAGGAGATAAAATTAAAAGAATGGGCCATTTTCTTAATACTCTTAATAGAGTTAAAATTGGCAATAGAGATGGGACCTTCCTTATTTATGCTGTTAATTATGTTCAGGGAATCACCTTCCACTTCCAGATTAACAAAGTTGTGTTAGAGAGCTATAGATAGACCCCAAAAGACCCCAGCAACTTCAACAACATTATTTGTTTGAGTGCCCAAATTGTAGAAGTATCCAAGAATAAAACTTCCTTCAGAATCATGAAAGACCCCACCACAACCAGCATTCCCAAGATTACCTTTGGAGGCTCCATCAAAGTTTAATTTTAAACATTCCTTGCTAGGTTTGACCCATCCATTTAGTCTAGGGTTTGGACTCGAGGGCCTAAGGGTAGAAGGCCCCAGACCCCACTTCAAGGAGAAACAAGATTCTTGCTGAGAGAAATACTTCTTTTTGGAGTTCAAGATAGAAAAATTAGCCAGGATATATCTCACACAGCGGGCTCCAATTTTAACATGGGACTCTTTTTCCTCTTTAAATATTCTTCTATTTCTTTCCTTCCATATTTCCTAAGCCAAATGAATTATAGAGAAAATCCATAATAACTTCAGACCTTGGCTCTTAAAAGGACTAGACAATTGGATCCACAACAATTTTATGGAATCCGGGAAGACCCATTTAACACCAAAGATGTCAAGGATGGTTTCCCTAATCTAAACAAGGAAAGGGAAGTTCAAGAATAGGTGTGAGGCATCTTCACAATCGGATTCACACAAAACACATCTATTAACCATGTGGAAATTTCTCTTGTTCAGATTTCCAACAAGAAGAATATTCAGACTTTAGTTTATTATTGATCAAGATATTAGTTTAGGCATTTAAATACATTCTTTTGGAGAATTGGAACACAAAGTCTTCATTTTACCTCACTTCCCTAAATACAATATTAAACCTTAACTTAAATTATAATTCCCAAATAAATTTGATTCTTAGGAATACTCTATTTCATTTTTTTCCTTGTTTATATTACTTTCCAAATTTACCTCTCATAACAAAATTAAGGACTAACCCAACGGTTGTCCAATTTGGAACACATAGAAAAAATAGACATGGGGTCCCACCAAATTCCATTCAACACATTAGTCCCAAGGGTCCTCTTCCGGTCATCACGGAAATAACATGATTAAAATAATTAATAAATTAATAACTGAGCTCACTTAGCCCAACTTGAGCTCAACTCGGTGCCATCTCGTTGTATAGCCTAGTTCCAAATTGGTGCTAGCTCAAAGATGGCTTGGTTTGCATAGTGAGTAAGTCATAATGGCTCGATGTAAGGGGCTCAATATCATTAGCAAAATAAAATGACATAACTAAAAGGTTTGAAATAAGGGAGACTATGAGGAGTTCAAGTGAATTGGTCATTTTAGAACTCGAATGGGATCTTGGAAACTTACTAACCTCACATCCCAAATTAGTGCTAGATCATGGAGGTACTCGATCGCGACAAATCGAGCGAGTTGATAGGAGCTCGACGAAAGAAAGCTAAGTTAGGGATTTTCGAACCTTTATTGCCAAGGGGTATTTTACAATAGCATTCCAACATAAGACCTCCATTACATGGAGATTCATGGATAATTCACCAAGTGGGGAGAATACAATGGAAATCCATCGTGAGAATTCCACACAGCAAGGAGTGGTACAAGTTGTTGTGTGAGTCACCAGGGGAATTAAAGTAGTGGTTACAAACTAGGAAGAGAGTCATCCTCCAAGAGATGATAGAGGATGATGGCGAGAGTGAGAAATACGAGAGATAGGTGAAGATGGGTCGACATTGGAAAAATTATCAAATTGTAGGCTCATCAGATAGAGAGATGCATGGGAATCACAAGATTTTCCCAACATTGATGCATAAGGCGAAGCTTGGTGACCTATAGTCACAACAACATGGGGATTTAATGTTCCACGAGCTCATGTAAAACTCTATTGAAATGAATGTGAAGACAGCTCAATTAGTGAACTTGGTTGGTTTTGGACACGAGAATCGAGTGTTGAAGATATCAAAGTTTGAAAGATCAAAGTTGCAGAGGCACTTGAACAGGTGGTGAACACATGAATATTTCATAGTTGGGAATGGATCATATTTATTGATGTCATGGCTATTAGATGGTTGAAATGAGGAGGAAGAATGGAAATATAGGTTTAGTATCATTTCAAATACATTTGAGTTACTATAAATAGCTTAGAATGGATGTTGACACAATTCATTCGAAGTGTTCTAGATTTCCATTGTAAGGAATTTGGGGTTGGTTTAATGATCAAGACATCAAACCAGATAAAAATATGGGCTAAGATCATGGTTGATGTGAATCATCTCGTGATAACATGGATGGCATTAAAATTAGGAGGTTCAAGCTCAAGCTTGGAGCTCTGCAGATTTGCCACGTTGCACTAATAGAGAGGTGTAAAGGGCTTGAGAGAGCCCAAAAACTAACTTGGCAGCCAATGCATGAGCTGGTCAAAGTCACTAAGGCATCATGGAATTCAAATCAAACACTCATAGCCAAGTGATAAAGAAATCGACAGGCTCACCCGAGCTAAACATATAGGCCATAGGGATATGTTGAGAGCTCATTCACCCAAGATAAACTAAATCATGTAGTACAAGTGCTCTGCAATAAGCTTCCTAGGCTTACTCAAGTTACATTTAAATAAATGGATTTCAAGAAAAATGAAGAGAAAAGTTCTCACTAAACAGAATCAAATCCGAGTTGGCTCAGTTGATTGGAATGACAAGCTCATGAGTGATGAGCCAAATAAGCCATGGAGAATGTGGCAAGTTCTAGCTCATTCAACTCGCAGTGGAGAGCTTGGTTACATGTGGTGATGATCTCCTATTGAGGAGATTGAACTAAGCTCCGTGAATGCATGCATAACTCACCTCTCAAGAGATGCATGATAAGGCTTGGTGGTGAGAGACTCATTTCAGAGAGAGCTAAATGTAATTTGGAAGCTCGGTCGGTGGTCATGACACTCAAGACAAAATGAGATCGATATGGAGGAGGAACTCGATGAGTGAGAAAGGGATTTCTAAGCTCTACGATGGCTTGGCCTTCACCTCCGGCTCGAAAATGAGGAACTCATAGAGTAACTTGATGATGAACCCATGAAATTCAATACTCATGGGAAGGGGAGCTCACCAAGGACCAGGTGGGTCAGTGTTGGGTTCAACACGAGGTGAGTCGGTAGTGAGCTCAAGGTGATGATGTGGATACCTCAGCAAAGATGGTAGATAAATTCAATGTTGAGGTCATTATAGAGTTAGGAAGTTGTCAAGATAAGGATATCTCTCAAGGTAGTGAAGAATGCGCCATGCTCAAGTCAAGGATGCAAAACTCGTGAGTGAGCTTGAAGAGGCATTTTTCTCTGCAAAACTTGCCTTAGAGGAAAATTGGAGCACAAGGAAGATAATATCAACTTTCTCAATGAAGATCTTGATGAATATCTCAATTTCAATCTCACTGACTTCAGTAGGGTGCTCAGTCTGGGATCTCATTGATGGTAGGTGTTGAGCTTAGTGGTGACCTCAATGTGAAGTTACAACTTGAGGATGATGTTGTGGAGCAATAACTTAGTTCCAACATGAGGGAGCTTGGTCACGGTGGGATAAATTGAAGTGATATCACAGGAGACAAATCTCAAGTGGGAGTAGATTCACCGAGTTCACTTAGTTTGGAATCAATGGAGATCTCACACACGGGCTTTGTCTCATCAATTTGGAGATATGTAAAGTGAGTTGGATAGGGAAAATAGGGAGAGTGGGTTGAGTTATATTGAACTCGATCAATGAGTGTAGATAGAGGAGCTCAATTCGTGATTGGAGCTTGGTCATGGTGATGTAGACAAATTTTGATGGAAGATCTCATCACATAACTTGGTGAGTTGGCTCGGTGAGCCAACCACTGAGTCAGGTGATTTTTGGACTTTTCTCATGATTCCCCCTTCATTGTGAACTGATCAATGGTGGTCCCACCATATATTTTAATCAAATTAATATTTTATTAATAATATTTTATTATTATTAAAATATTTTATTAATAATATTTATTATTATTAAAATATTTTACTCAAATATTCTTTTAATTAATTGATAATATTAGGTCAACAGGAAATTAATGGCACATGATGGAACCTTCTCAAGTGGTTCAACCAACTATAATAAATACATCATGTGCCTTCAATTTAGGAAGGGAATTTATGACTTCTTCTCTCCTCTCTCACAAATTCTTCTATAAATGTAAGTTGGAAGCTCATTCCAACAGGTTGGACAAGTTAGACTTCTGAGACAAGTGTATATTTTTCAATAAACCACCTTCTTCTGCAAGTTGTTATTATATGTTTAGGGAAATTTCAAGCCTCCTCTCAAGACTATAATGACAACCATTTCCTTTTTGGAATGTATGATGCATTGTGCATGTTTATTTAAGCAATAAAAGTGTGTCTTTTGTGACTAATCTTATTCCTTTTATCCTTTCATATTTCTTTGTGCCTTTCTCATGCTTGCACGTACACTATGCAAGTTCAAGTTCTATCAGGTTCCTAGAGTTTTCTACTTATCAAGTGGTAGAGTAGTGCACGTAGTTGAGTTGTGGTGTTTGTTCACCCTTCTCAAGTTCATCATTCTTCACAGAAGACCGATAGATCATTTGTCTTATCAATTTTAACAAAGGGAACGCATGCTTCCTATTCTAAAGTATTGTGTACCCTCTATAAGTTACAATAGGTAAAGTTGACTTGTGGTGCAAAAACCCTCTTCAAATCAACCCTTCCTGAGTCTCGAAACACCCTTTATTTGGTGCATCACCATCCCTAGTATAGTTTCATTTCTTACAAATATATTTCCCTAAAACCCATGAAAATGTTAGCATAAGATTAGATAACCATTTTATTACACTAGCAATAATACAACACTTAGTTCGGAAGAGGAAGTCGGCCTTCTCTAGACATTTTCCTCAAGCCCAAGTCCCACAAATGCTTGAGAGGTGATCCCATGTTTCCAAATAACACTGAACATCCTATTCACATTTTGTCCATTCGTAGGGTACAAAGATTTGCAACAATAGATTTTGGCATGCCCAATAGGACCAAGAGTTGGTACTTTTCTTCATCAAAGCACCTAATGAACTCTATATCTCTTGATTTCAAATCTCAGTGTGTTAACTTATGTGAATAATTTAGACAAAAGCTTCTTTAAAGAAAGGAAATTATCAACATATCGAACTATCCTTTTCTCCTCTAAGGAGAAGGAGAATAGGCATCTCAACATCACCCGTTTCAGCATCACCTCATAGGGGTCATTCAACTCCTCCTTATGGATGGTTTCCTCCACCCAGAAAAATTAACCTTTCTTTGTTATGGTGAGGAACCAATTTTTTCTCCCTTCAATGCAAGCAATCCTCTTCTATTGGCTCAATGTGACCCTATACCAATTACAAAACTCAAAATTTTACCCTTCTATATAGGGTAAACTCGCATTATTCTAGTGGAACATATTCTTGATGTAGCCAAAAATTTATAGTACATAACATCATGGAGGAAAATGTTGCAGTTAGGCTTCTTTCTACCTATTTCAAGGGAAAATCACTTCAATGGTTATAAGGGTTAAGTGTTGGTACTATAAACACTTTGGATGAGTTAGGAGAAAAACTCTATAAATAGTTTGAATACAAGAGTGATCACCTTTGACTCTTGGAAAAACTCACCACCATAAAAAATCTCCCCAAGAATATATGAGTGATTTTAACTTCTCGATTCCATGGGACCTAGAATAGGATTCAAACTCATAAATCCTTCTCCAAATAATGCATGGGAGGGACTACACTACCTGATGCCTATAAAGTTTCCATAAGAGTGGAGAATTTTTTTGGTTTAGGATGGGAAGATAGCTCCACGACCGCCAATGACATTGTCTCTAGATCTAATGAACAATTAGCCTACCATTGCTCCTATTCCAGCACCCTCCAAGTAACCAGCTCAGTCTTCCCTACCTCTTCAAATGATCTATTTGAAGTCAAGTCACTACTACAAACTTTTGGGAACGAGCTTGTTGCACTCAAGAGACAACAATTTCAATATAATCGTCCATACCAGCCACAAAATCAGTAGTATCAAGCTAACCATCCTCCTTTTTAAGGGAACAATCAACCACAAAATTAAGCTACAAATCAAGTTGCAAATATTAGTCCATTGAACTTTCAAAACCCTCTTACTGCTAGCTCATATAAAGCCATAGTACCTTTCCAGAATAATATAGTTCAAGACTACGCATGGTGTTATCCTTGTTCTCAACCCCACAATGAAAATATTTGTCCCAATGGAGTTCTTAGCCAGGCTCTTATGGTTCAAAGTGTGTCTTCCCCTTTAGAGCCAACTAAATATTCATCTATGTAGGAAATAGAATATCAACCGCAGGCACCTAAAGAAACCACTTTGCTAAATTGGCAAGCAGAATATTTTTTTGGGTTGAATACAGATTCTTCATCAGTGGCGGAAAATAATCATTCCAAAAAGAGAGAAATGGAACCTCAACCTTCCAAATCTTATCAATCATCCACTTCACAACCTCAGTCAAAAGTGGTGGTTAATAAACATGCGGGAAACAAACAACTACAAACACATGTTATAAAAGATGCAAGGAAAGAAGGTTCTTTATGCATCATGGTGCCCAATAAGCACTTTCTAAAAGAGGATTTTAACACCCAAAGAAATATCAACAAAGTTGGAGCAGCTTCCCTTCAAAGATAGTAGAATGATGAAGAAGACTAACCTAAGTGTTACTATGTGGGATGCACTCTCAATCCCCTCTCAGAGGAACTTGTGGCGAGAGGCTCTAAACAGTTTTGGTACAACCAAAGGATCATCGGGTCATGGCGTAGCAACTGCTATGATTTTATGTCAACCAAAAGGGAAAAGTATTACTAAGGTAAACAAACCACCACCATTCTATATTTCCCTGATCATTGGTGACCACCTGGTACATAATTTCATGATCGATTCTGGTGCCAGTAGCTTGGTCATGCCCAAACAAATTGTAGATGTACTAGGCATACAATATATGCTGGTTACAAGAGGATTTTTTTAGCTAGATGGTAGAATCATTAAAACTGTTGGATTTATCAAAGGACTTCAACTTACCATCCATGCATGCCCGAGTTTTCCATTCACCCAAGACATATTAGTCATTGATCTCCCTCATCTCTTTGACATCTTCCTAACATGAGATTTCACTGCCAAGATGGGTGGTTATCTGTCTGCTGATTGGTCACATATGATTCTCAAGACTCGATACAAAACCAAAGTAACTATAAAAGTGGAACCAATTTGCAATAATCATGTAGAAACCTACGCTGCTAGTCCTATAAATGGGAATTATACCATCAGTGATCCAGAAGAAGAAAATTTTGATAATGAGTTGACCACTCTTGTTAAAGAAGTCCCCGATACTATGTTGGATGAAGTGAGTGGAGATCATCAGTACGATCCCTACACTGATGTGTTGGAAGAGATGGGATTAGGTACATACTACATTGATGAAGAATATACAATCATACATGTAAAGAATTGTCAAAACACCAAGCAATTCTAAAGAGTTGTTGTAATTGTTCTTCGATGGCTTGAGAAGTAAGAATGGGTTTGGTGATGGCTTCATGTTAATTTCTCCAAGAGGAGATAATTACTTTTCATCTTTCCAGTTGCAATTCAGTTGTACTAACAATGTTGTTGAATACGAGGCCCTTGTGCAAGGAATTCAGCTAGCTCAAAAGAAGGGAATCAAATCCTTGACTATTTTTGGAGACAATGAGTTAGTTGTTCATCAAGTGATGGCATGTAGTGCATCCAAAAATTATCTTTTAAGATCATATAAGAATCGAGTTTGGGATTTGATTGAATATTTCAAAGCTTTTGGGATCCACGTAGTTCCTAGAAATAAAAATCAAGATGCTGATAAGCTTGCTACAATTGGCTCACAATACGACATACGCATTAATATCATGAAAAAGGGTAATAATTTTTCAAAATGGTGATTTAACCTAAATCCCTAATAATGTGAGAAGCTAGCAAGTGTTCAATAGTGAAAAACAAATTCTGATTTTCCTCCAATAAGAGGTGGAGTTTGTTGTAAAAAATCAAGATAAGTGTAAGAATCATATGATGATTAAATCATACAATTAAAAAGCAAAAATATACCAAAAGGTTTAGTTACTATGGAATTCATCTTCAATTTAGATGATCAAGCCAAAAGACAAAGTTCTAACATGGTGATCAAAGAAGAAGATTTTGAGAAAGTCAAGGTAGAAAATGAAAAGGTTCTAACCATCAACAAAGTATGTACTTCCAAAGAGAAAGAATCTTTCATCATACTTTGTCAAGAGTATCATGACATCTTTGCATGGAGCTACAAATACCTACGTAGTTTTGATCCAGGTCTAGCACAACATACCATCAAACTGGATCCTAATGCTAAGTCACCCATTAGAAATATAGGCTAATTAATCCTAAAATTGAGCCACTAATGAGAAAGGAGATAACCAAACTCATCGATGCCTGTATAATCTTTCCCATCAAGCATTCCTCTTGGGTAGCCAATCTAGTGCCCATAAGGAAAAAGAATGGAGAGATTCAGTTATGCATGGATTTCAAAGACTTGAACCATGCCTCATTGAAATATCATTATCCCATTCCATCAAAGGAGAAAATCCTTCAAAAAGTGGCGAAGCTCAAATATTTTCTTTACTTGATGGATATTCAGGTTACAATCGAATTCTGGTTCAAGAATTTGATCAATTCAAAATGGCTTTCACTACCAAGTGGGGCACATATGCTTATAAAAAAATGCCATTTGGATTGTCCAATGCTTCAGGCTACTTTCCAAAGAGCCATGGACATGGAATTTAAGGGACTAATAAATGATATCATTTTGGTTTACCTTGATGATATAATTGTATACTCCAAGCATGCAGAAGACCACATCACACATCTAAGGAAGGTTTTCCGAAGATGTAGAGAATTTGGGGTTTCACTTAATCCCAAGAAATTTATTTTTAGTGCACAAGGGAAAATTGTTGGGGCATGTTGTTTTAGTGGAAGGACTCTCTATTAATCTAGCCAGGATCCATTCAATTATGTCCTTATCTCTCCCAAGTCACAAGAAGGGTCTCTAGAGTTTTTGGGAACCATAAATTTCATGTGGAGATTCATCCCTTAATTCACAACATTGGCTAAACCACTAAAATCCATGCTAAAGAAAAACATGTCATTCTCATGGAAAAAGGAAGGAAGGGAGAGCTTTGAAGCCATCAAAATGGCCATTTCTTAAGCTCCCATGCTAGTGAACCCTAGGTTTGATAAAGACTTTATCCTTTATGCTTTTGTAGGTCAAGAGAGAATTTTAGGTATCCTCACCCAAAAAATGACAATCTGATGGAGCAACCAATTTCTTTCTTCAGTCAATCCCTCAAATACTATGAGCTCAAATATTCATTTGTTGAAAAATAAGTCTTTGTGGTTATTCAAGATTTGAATAAATTCAAGCACATGTTGTCCAACAACAAAATTCATTTAATGGTGTCTCATCCATGTGTCAAGGAATTTTTATTGAATAAATAAATGAATGAAATGCATGTTGGATGGATCGTGAAGGTGATGTATTATGACGTGCATATCAAAGTTACCAAACTTGTCAGAGGTAATGGTAATAACTTGCTGCAGACATGGAATCAAAAGGTGATAAGGACGCGATGCTCCTAAACACTGATAAGGGTGATGATCAAGTTGACTAGTTATCTAAAATGAAGAATTTCCTTTTCTCAGGAGTATATCCTGTGAACATGGATAAAAATCAAAGACATAATTTCCATCTTCAGTCTATTCCATATGTTCTGGTAGATAATGTTCTCTTTTGAAGGGATTTGAACGATTTTCTCCTTCAATGCATGGGATCGGAACAAGTAAGTAAGATACTAGAATATTTTTACAATGGCCTATCTAGAGGACATTATTATGCACAAACAATTGCTACCAAGATCATGCAAGCTAGTTATTATTGGATGGATTTGTTTAAAGATGTCCATCTCTGGGTAAGGAAGTGTAAGGAATGTGCCCTTTTACTATAAAATATAAGTTGGCAGCTCTTCAACTGCATCCAATTCAAGTGGAAAACCCTTTATTCAATGGGGATTGGATTTCATTGGAATGATTAATCCTCCATCTAGTGATAGACATAAATGGGTCCTTACTACAACAAACTATTTTACTCGATGGATAGAGGTAGTAGCATTGAAGGAGAGAAATGAGAAGGAATTTCTTGATTTCTTGGAAGGTATAATGACAAGGTTTGGTGTTCCATTTACAATTATTTCAGACAATGTGATGGATTTTCTTGGTCTGAAGCTAAGTGAATGGGTTGTTAAAAATGGGGTCTACCTCAAGAATTCATCCAATTACTATCCACAAGGAAATGGATTGGTTGAGTCTAGAAACAAAAACCTCACAAGGATTATCAGCGCACAATGGATAATAACAAGAGGACTTGGCATACACAACTTAAGACTACCTTATAGGAAAATTGAATCACACCTAAAAGGGCCATCAAGAATTATCCTTTCATTCTTGTATATGGAAGGGAAGCAAAAATTCTACTCTCCTTGGAGTTACCTTCTTTGGAGTAAGCTAATCAGCTTGAATTTATGGAGAGTGATCGTATGACAGTCAAGTTTGTTGAGCTCATGGAGTTAGAAGAGGTATGGAATAAGGCCATGAAAAATTTGGAGCAACATCAAGCTCAGGATAAGAAATATTTTGACAAGAAGGCGTCTGACAGGCATTTTCAAGAGGGACATTTATTTCTCAAATGGGATTAAGATAGAGCCAAACAAGTAAAACATGCCAAGTTTGACGCTCTCTAGAGTGGGCCATACATCATCACAAGTTGCAAAGGGTGAATTCATTTCGTCTATCCTAGCTCAATGGAGAAGAATTGTCCATTCATGTGAATGAGATAAATCTCAAAGCTTATTTTTGAGAAGCATTCCACCCCGTATAGTTTAGTTAGGTATTTTCCTCCAAGTTCTTATGCACATTGTTGTGTGTTTTTGTTTTTTTGCTTTCCTTGTTGTTGTGTTTTTGTGTTGTTCTTGCACACTATTTCATCATTGGAGGTTTTTCAAGGAGAAGGAAGGTTCAAATTTTCCATAAGAATTTCATAATGATGCTTCACCAAAATTCCATAATATGCCTTAGATTCCAAGTATTCATCGATTCATATATACTTCATGCTTAGTATTCTAGGGAAGCTTGGGATTACCCATACTAAGGAGACTTTGGGATATATCACAGAAGATCAAATCACTTTAAAGATTTCAACATTGACTCCATACCCAATGGATGGCTTAAGGCTACTGGAATCATGCTTAGCAATCAATCATCCTTGAGAGGTCACCAAAAAATGTTGTCTAATTTGGCACACATGGAAAAATTGGACATAGGGGTCCCACCAAAGTCCATTCAACACATTGGTCCCAAGGGCCCACTTTTGTTCATCATGGAAATAACACGATTAAAATAATTAATAAATTGATAAGTGAGCTCACTTAGCCTAACTTGGTATCAACTCGGTGTTAGCTCAATGTATATCCTAGTGTCAACTTGGTGCTAACACAAAGAGGGATCGGTTTGTGTAGTGGGTGATTCACAATGGCTTGATGTAAGGGGCTCAAGATCATTAGAAAAATAAAATTACATAACTCAGAGGTTCGAACTAAGGGATACTAGGAGGAGCTTGGGTGATTCGGTCATTTTAGAACTTGAATGGGATCTTGGAAACTTTCTCAACTCAGATCCCAACTCAATGCTAGCTCATGGAGGTACTCTATTGCAACAAGTTGAGTGATTTGATAGGAACTTGATGAAAGAAAGGTAAGTTGGGGAGTTTCGAACTTCATTACCAAGGAGGGATTTTATAATGGAAGTCTAACATAAGACCTCTACTATGTAGAGATTCATTAGTAATTCTCCAAGTGGGAAGAATACAATGGAAATACATCATGAGAATTCCACATGGCAAGGTGTGGTCTGAGTCATTATGTGATTCATCAAGGGAATTAAAGTAGTAGTTCTGAAATGAACAGTGAGTCATCCTCCAAGCAATGAGGGAGGATGATCATGAGACCAAACAATACGGTGACGATTGAAGATGGGTCGACGTTGGAAAAAGTATCAACTTGTAGGCTCATCGATCGAGCGATGCACGGAATCACGAAGGAGTTTCCCAACATTGATGCATAAGGCGTAAGCTTGACTACGTGTAGTCACAACAACATGGGGAGTTAATATTCCACGAGCTCATGCCAAACTCTATTGAAATGAAGGTGAAGTGATATTGATTAATGAGATCAGTTGGTTTTGGACAAGATACTCAAGATTAAATCTCATTTGTGAAGATATCAAAGTCGAAATATCACAGCTTATAGAGGCACTCAACATGCAATGAACTCATGGAGATTGCATGGTTGGGAATGGCTCATATTTATTGATGTCAGTCTATTAGATGATCGACTGAGGAGGAAGAATGAATAACTAGGCTTGATATCATTGTAAATGTATATAAGTTACTATAAATAGATCGAATGTATTTTTACATAGTTCATTCAAAGTGTTCTATCTTTCCATTGCAAAGAGTTTGAGGTTGTTTTAAAATTCAAGACATCAAACCAGATAAAAATACGAGCCAAGATCATAGTTTATGTGAATCATCTTGTGAGAACATTGATGGCATTAAAATTAAGAGGTTTGAGCTCAAGCTTGGATCTCTACATATTCTCCAGGTTGTGCCAATAGAGAGGTGTAAAGAGCTCGAAAGATCCCAAAAACTAACTCAGAGGCCAATGCATGAACTAGTTACAATGACACTAAGGTGTCAAGCCGAATTCAAATCAAACACTCATGGGAAAGTGATAAAGAAATCGATGGGATCACCTGAGCTAAATACACAAGCCATAGGGATATGTTGAGAGCTCACACATACGACCTAAATTGAATCATGTAGTAAGAGTGCTCCGCAATAAGATTCCCAAGCTTGCTCAAGTTACGTTTAAATAAAGGGGTATCAATTAAAATGAATAGAAAAGTTATCACTAAATGGGAATCGAGACTAAGTTAGCTCAGTTAATTGGAATGACAAGCTCATGAGCGATGAGCCAGATAAGCCATGGAGAATGCAGTGATTTCTAGCTTAGTTGACTCATGGGTGGAGATATTTGTTACATGCAATGATGATCTCGTGCTAAGGATATTGAACTTAGCTCCGCGAACACACACATAACTCACCTCTCAAGCGATGCATGATAGGTCTCGGTGGTGAGAGACTCATTTTAGGAGAGATCTTAATGTAAGTTGGAAGCTTAGTGGTGGTTGTAACACTCAATACAAACCGATCTCAATACAAAGGTGGAACATGATGGGTGAGTAAGGGATTTTTGAGCTCTGTGATAGCTTGGCCTTCACATCCAGCTCGACGATGAGGAACTCTTGGAGTATCTTGACATTGAACTCATGAAATTCAATGCTAATGGGAAGGAGAGCTCACCAAGTACTAGGTGGGTTAGAGGTGGGTTCAACAATAGGTGATTAAAAAGTGAGCTCAAGGTGATGATGTGGAGATCTCACAGAAGATAGTGGATCGATTCGGCGTTGATCTCATTATAGAGTTGGGAGCTCATCAAGACAAGGAGCTTTCTCATGGTGGTGGAAAATATGACATGCTCGATTCAAGGATGTAGAAATAATGAGTTATCTTGATGAGTTATTTGTCTCTGTAAAACTCATCTCAGAGGAAAAGTGGATCTCAAAAATATAAGCTTGACTTTCTTGATGAAGAGCTCATTTTGGAGCTCAGTGAATTCATTTGGGTGCTTGGTTTGGGAGCTCGTCGGTGGTAGATGTTGAGCTCGGTTGTGACCTCAATGGAAATTTACACCTCAAGGATGATGCATTAAAGGGATAACTTGGCTCTAAGGTGAGGGAGCTTGGTCACAATGGGAGAAAGCAGTGAGCTTACAGGTGATAGAGCTCGGTGGGAGTAGATTCATTGAGTTCACTCGCTTTGGAATCGGTGAAGATCTTGCACATGGGGTTTGTCTAATCAAGTTGGAGATATGTAAAGTGATTTGGCTAGGGAAAATAGGGAGAGTGGGTCAAGTTATATTGAGCTCGGTCAATGTGTGTAGATAGAGGATCTTGATTTGTGATTGGATCTCATTCATGGTTATGTAGATAGATTTCAATGGAAGAGTTCTTCGCCCAACTTGGTTAGTTGGCTTGGCAAGCCAACCACTGAGTTGGGATATTTTTGGCCTTTTCCTCATGATTCCTCCTTTAGTGTGAACCAATCAACGGGGTCCCACCATATATTTTAATTAAATTAATATTTTTATTAAAATATTTTATTAATAATATTTATTATTATTATTAAAATATTCATTTAATTAATTGAGAAGATTAGGTCAACATGAAATTAATGGCACATGATGGAACCTTCTCAAGAGGTTCAACCAACTATAATAAATACATCATGTCCCTTCAATTTAGGAAGGTAATTTATGAATTCTTCTCTCTCAAACTTCTTCTATAAATGTAAGTTGGAAGCTCATTCCAATAGGTTGGACAAGTTAGACTTCTAAGACAAGTGTATGTTTTTCAAGAAACCTCCTTATACTACAAGTTGTTCCTATATGCTGAGGGAACTTTCAAGCCTCCTCTCAAGACTATAATGGAAACCATTACCTCTTCTGAATGTATGATGAATTGTGCATGTTGATTGAAGTAATAAAAGGGTGTGTTTTATGACTAATATTAGTCCTTTCATCCTTATGTACTTCTTTGTGCCTTTCTCCTGCTTGCAAGTACACTGTGCAAGTTCAAGTTCTATTACAGGTTCTTGGAGTTTTGTGCTTATCAAGTGGTAGAGTAGTGCATGCAATTGAGTTGTGGTGATTTTTCACCCTTCTCAAGTTCATCCTTCTTCACTAGAAGAATGATAGATCATTTGTCTGATTGATTTTAAAAAGGGAATGCATGCTTCCTAGTATATGGTATTCGGTACACTCTATAAGTTACATGAGGTAAAGTTGGCTTGTGGTGCACACACGCTCTTCAAACCAACCCTTCATGAGTCTAGAAACACCCTTTATTTGGTGCATCACCATCCCTAGTATAGTTTCATTTCTTGCAAATATATTTCCCTAAAATGCATCAAAATTTTAGCATAGGTTTAAATACCCATTTTAGTGCACTAGGAGTAATTCAACACTTAGTTCGGAAGAGGAATCCAACCTTATTCGTGAGGTTCACCTCAAGCCCAAGTCCCAAATCTTGAGAGGTGATCCCATGTTTCCCAATCACACCGAACTTCCTATTCACATTCTAGCCATTCAAAGGGTGCAGTGATTTGGTGACAACACCAACCGTTACTCCCATTCTGGTTTCCATTTTATAGAGATAAAGCTATTATCTTATAAGTTACCCCTTTTAATTTTGTTGTTAAACACATTTCACAACCATTCTTTGCCCATATTCATTTGAAAAGGATTTAGATTGATATCAAACATTTAGCATAATATTGCAACTTAGCCCATTCCAGTTTCCTTTGTGATGAAGAACATTAAGAGGGACCTTAGATTTACTTTAATAAGGCATGACTAATATTTTAGGATCTTCCCTACAATTTTTCCATATCTTTGACCACTTAGCATTCTTCCATTTACTCATATACAAATTTTACATTCATGGAAACTTATTATGTAAGAGATGCATTATTGGTTTCAGTAACTTTAATTAATTGAAACACTAGGTAAATGCACATGTGATTCCCTATCTCAAGATTAGATTTAGTTATAGATTCACTAGTTACTCCATTTTAAATTAATTTCATGCATGCTACTGGACCTTATTTCTACCAAATTTCAACCCATTAAGGAAGCAAAAAGTCACCTAATATTAAGCACAACTTAGAAACTTATCCCTAATCGTATACATTCATTAGGAGGAGTATGAAATACCATAAGTCCCTAAATGCACATATAAAGTCACATAACTCAAATTGCATAAATTCCACTTTCTAAAATTAATACCTTTTGCCATATTAGTAAACTTCTAGGTAAATCTACCTCTAGTGTCATGATGCTATCCATTTAAAGTGAAGGATATTTAAATATATGATTCCTTAACTTTATACAATACATTGTTCACTTTCCCAAGACCCAAATTTGATGAATAATAACACTTAAATAATTCAACTCATTCATTAATATGTAACAATTATCATCCACTTAAGGACTAATACTAGATACAATCAACCCAAGGCAAATAAATTCATTTATATGTACAAATATACAAGGATAAAATATCTGTAATAATAAAATCCATACTACGCCAATCTCCACCACCAAAGTGAGATGATCCAATCAACTTTACTAAACCTACAAAATTGTTTTGTTTGGGGTGTCAGTTAAAAGAACCGACAAGAAGTCAAACTACATGCCCTACTAAGTTTTTGATAAATAAGAAGATTAAATCCTTACACACATAGCACCATCCAACAATGAATTAAACTAAAAACATTCCAAGTAATCTTACTGTTTTACATTCCAGATCTATGCAGTTAAATGTTTATACCAAGAAAGTCAATCATTTATTTTAAGCCCATAAAAAGACTAAGTACTAATTTCTGAAAAAATTTGCCAAAGTTTCCCCTTGTATTTCTTACTTTTAAAATTTTCCATAATCATTAAAATCTAAATAAAATCACATAATGAAGTGAAAGCTACAAAATGAAAAGGCGTGGATCAAGTGATCCAGCCCTCCGAGTCATAGAATCTCAAGATAAAATAAAATAAAGGAACTACTAATATTAAAATAAAGCCTTACCCAGCCGAGTTTCAGCTTTGCATTTTATTTTAATATCATAATCCACAATGTTCCTACATAAGGATTATTTGCATCTATAATATAAACAAAAGGCTAGTAATTTTCATTTCTTTCTTTTTCATAGAACAAGTTAGTATGAAGACCTTGCATAATATAACTAGAAGACAATATATATTCAATGAAATTCTCTTCAAACAATGAAAACCAACAACCTACTTTCTCTGCTATGGAAAAATAACTAAGCTATGTCATCTTATTAAAAATGTTCCATTCATAACAACAATGGATATCCATATAAGAAAACAAAATAATACCCAGTTGAGTTTTCACAAAATACTAACAACCCATTAGCCGAATGTCTTTCAAATCAGCAATACACCCGAGATAATGAACTGAATGCAAAGACTTAGTCAATCGAGTTTGGGTGAGGAAGTAGATCTCATTTTTCTTACTGTAAGATCTCATAAGGGAAAGGCCAAGCAATCCACAACCATTCTTTTCAAAGGTAACGAATTTAACAACTTCTTCTTTAATATTTCCCAACACCAACACATCTAGCAAATTATATTGAAATTAATAATGGACATAATAATATAAAACCCCAATAGCCAATTTGCACATTCCATTACATAACCCATAGCTGCAAATCATTTTGATTCAAAGAAAAAAATCATTTGCACATTAATGAAGAACCATAGCTCTAAAAATGTTGTTTTATAGAGAAAATTTGATTTTCACAGAAAATGAAGAACCCATAACAGCAAAAATGCTTTTATAAAGATAAAAATCAATTTTCATAGTTACTAAATAACCTATAATAGGAAAAATATTTTTATATAGAGAATAATTAATTTTCACAAGCATTAAAGAACCCATAAAAACAAAAATGTTTTTATACAGAGAAAATCAATTTTCTCATTCAACTGAATAACCCATATCAGCAAATCATTTAAAAACAAAGATTTCAAGCTCGGAGAATGATTTCAATGATTTTTTCCAAAAACTAGAGGAGTATGCAAAACCCACAAGGCATATTAATCTTTTTATCAAACAAAAACAAGGAGAACGACATAATAACCCTTGATTGGTGAAATTTATTCCCTGAAGATCAATTTATCTCCAAGAAGCAACATCCAATTACCATAAGAAGTAAAAACTAATTTGGTCAAAGCTTCCCAAAACTGGAGTTGTCTCTCCAAGTCGACTACATGCAAAATCCGAACACAAAACTCCCTCTTTTCTCATTTTCTTCTCCTTTCCCAAAAAAACCTAAGTTACATATCTCAATGTGGGTGGAGATTTGATTAAAATGAATTTTCTTTTCATTTATTAAATTTAATTTCCCTCATCCATGTGAATATCCACTAAAGGGGATAGATTTGATTTATTAACTCGTAGACCATACCTTTTTTAAAGTCTATTATAAATTGAATTAATTTTAGACCATACTTTTTTAATGTCATTACCATCATGAGCTCTATATCAAGTTAAATATATAAATTGAATATGCAAGCCTTCATGGTGTTAAATCACCATGTTCAATTTTTGTCGTCAAGACCGTAGAATCAAACATTACCTATCGATTCTATGGGTGTGACGATTTTCCCCAATGTTCCAAGGATGACAATAATAAAATAGGCCGTAATGAAACTTATTATGCTAAATAATACCAATAGGCGGTATTCAAGTATCTAAGTATTGTGTGTACTATATTAATATTTAATTAATCGAATAACATCCCTTTTTCTTTTTCTTTTTATATTTATTGAATTAATTAAATTGCCGAAGGAAAAGTTTAAAAATAGCGGGATGTTACATTCCTCCCAACTAAAATGATTCATCGTCCCTGATGAATTAAGTACCAGAAAAAGTAATCAGCTGAAACTTTTACTAAATAAACCATAATTTAGTATCCCAAATTTCATAATCAAGTTTATAAAAGTATCAACATGGCTAAAACAGCCTTATCAACTGAAAATCACAAATTTTTAACATCCTCCATGCCAATAAATCATATGTATTCAACTGTCAACAAAATAAAACAAGTACTTTTGCAATTAAACATTTTCATCACAATTTTCTAAGTGAATAAATGTGGAAAATCAATTTTATATTCTTCTGGAATCTCCCAAGTTGCATTGTCCTCAAAATATTGATCCCATTGGACCTTGCTTTTACAAAATTTATCTATTTTTCATTTCAAATTTTCTTATTTATTGGCTGTCCCAACTCACAACTTAAAACCATCACAAAGTCAACTACATGACTTAGTTTTTGTCATTACAACCAGTTATTTCGTGTAATATTTACAAAGGACATTATCAAAGATAGGCTTTATCAAGTTGAAACAACAAAGTACAAATGTTTGGAATGTAACAAGTACAATTCCCCCACCCCCATGTTGGGCACAATTTGTTTTTGGACTCAAGGTCTTGGTCTATTGGTGAGTTACAAGTAGTTTGTAATCATCAACCCAAGTTCCATTCCCATTGAGGCCATTGGACACTTTCAATAAGTATCCATGGAGACACCTTGAGGTAGGGGTCGAACTTCTCCATGTGAACCAAGAGGAACACAATGGGGTGCTCTAAATGCATATCACTCGGCAGACATTAAGGACCCAAGCCCACCTCCATGTCCCACTTAGAGAAAGTGATCCTCTAAAACCACCACTCCAGTTCATAGCTCTGGTATAATAAAAGTGTTTACCATCCAAAGTTTTTGCTAGGATAAGAATGGTGATTACTTAGATACGTAAGATATTTCTTTGGTTGGGTACTAAATCAAAGGATAGAATTCCCCTTGTGTCCTGGGATAGGATCACTATGGAAAAAAAGGCAAGTGGTTTGGGTTTGAAGGATTTAAAAAGTATGAATAGGGCTTTAATGGCTAAAGTGGCATGAGGACGGTTTGTGGGCTAAAATTCTTAAAGCCAAATATATGTATGATGAGCAAGCTTATTTTATGTCAGATGATATCCTTCCACAAGGTTCCTGTTTCTGGAATGGGTTGACTAAGTGTAGGGGATTTCTGATAAAAGGAAGTAAATGGGAAATAGGGATGGTAATAGGATAATTTTTTGGCAGGATTGGTGGATTAATGAGGAACCTTTGATAAATCAAATGATATGGAGAAATGTTGCAAACTACTTTATATCTACCATTGGCAGCCTTTTGAGGGACTATTGGATTAGGTCGGATGGAGGTTGGACCTAGAGATCTCTTCAATGGGAGGGAGAGGAAGAAGATATTAAGGAGGCTCTCCAAAATCTTAATATTAATCTAGGAGGTGTTTGTATTCCTTCAAGGCATAAACCAAATGTTCGTATATGGGCAGGAACTAAGCATGGGGAGTACTCAGTGAAATCTGGTTATGAAATTTTCCGTAATGGTCCACAACCAAATTCATGGTGGAATTCTTTATGGGATAAGAATATCATTCCTAAGGTGAATTTATTTTTATGGCATGCCATAAAAATTAAATTCTTACAATTGATAATCTACAGGTAAAAGGTATGATGATTCCTAATAGGTGCATTTTATGCAAATCTAATAATGAAACTATTCAACATTTGTTTCTTCACTGCCCCTATGCTCAAAAAGTGTGCTCTAAAATCCTTGGATTTTTTAAGGTTTATTGGGCGTTTCTGGAAACTCTTGTTGAATGGTATGAATAATGGAAGGGCCATTTTACCTCTAAGTGTTTGGAAAAATCCTATAAATTGGTGTTACCTCATTTCTTATGGGGTATTTGGCTTGAAAGAAATCATATAAATTTTAGGGAAAATAAAAAATCCTCGAAATTGGTGGGGAATTTGATTTTGGGAGCCTTGAGAAGTAACCTGTCTATTATTAGATTTAAGGAAGTAAAATAGGTCTCAAGTGTGGAAAGGGAGATTATTAAAGCTTTGGGGTCTGAGTAATTGTGCCCAACAGGATTTGGTGATAAATAATAATGACAAGTCATAATGTGAAGTGGAAAAACCAAGGAGTGGTTGGTTGAAATTGAATTTTGATGGAGCAGCTAAGAGTAGTTTGGGGTTGGATGGTGTGGGAGGTATTATTAGAAATGATAGGGGTTTCTTAGTTATGGCTTATGCAGTGCCTATTGGAAATAAAACTAATAATTATCTTAGGCATTTGCAGCTCTTTATGGTCTAATATGGGCTAATAGACATCAGGTTAAAAATATCTACATGGAAGGGGATTCTTTGTATATTATCAAAGCTATACAAGGGAAATTAAAGCATCATATTAATATAAACCCCATCATGGAAGAAGTTAGGACTTTAGTATCAAAATTTGAGGAGATTTTTGTCACACATGTTTACCATGAAGCTAATGTTGGTTCGACTCATTAGCAAGTGTGGGAGTTTGAGCCCATCATGAGCATGTATGGCTTGATGAGATGGATTTACCATCGGATACTAAGATTGTCCTTTGTATATAAAGATGAGGGATTTTAATGTTAAGTGTGAGGGTGGATTCGTGTAATCCTTTTCATCATTTCCAATTGTGTGGGCTTCTATATATTTATTTCCCAAGTTGGGAATTTTATAGTCGATTTTTTACTCTAGCTGGTTATTGTTGGGTTTGATTCTGGTTTTACCATTATGGGTGGAAATCGTGTTAGGGTGGAACCGTCTTCATGCACTTCTCTAGAAAGGGATTCAACGATATGGGATATCTTTAGAAATGGAGGTGTGGCACATTTATTTTAGAGACTTCAAGGCTTCGATGAAAATATTTCCAAGGACTTTTCACAGGCCTGGAAGAATGGGGTTGTTGTTATGCATGGTGTAAGTTTGTTGGTCTCGGAAGATTTTATAGGAAAATTGATTGATATGGATTGTACCAGTTGTAAGGTTTTTAAATATAGGAAGAGGTTTTTAACTTCCTGAGTGTGGATGAAAATATTGTTCACATGGAGGATGGGATTGCTCATAATTATATGCCTTGGCGGTGGCCTAAGGTTTGTTTTAACATTATGAAGTATATTAATCTTGACAGAAAATATAGGAAACTCCACTCCCGAAAATTCATCATGTTAAATAATTTTTGAAGGAATAAGAAGGTTAGTATTCCCTTTTACTTATTCACTTCTCTATTTTTTTGGTGAAATATTTCAAGGCTAAAATGGTGGATGTGTTATTGCATCAAGGTTTAATCTTGTTACTCTTTAAAGATGGTACCCATGTTCCTTCTAAAGATGTTACTATCAATTTTGGGGATGATTGGGAAGATCATGTTAGTCGATTGATAGGGGTAAGCTTATGGATTTGAAGGATAGGGCTAGGAAGGATTTGGATGTGGTGGAGGCTCTTCATTTTATTTCGGGTCAAAGTAAGGATACAAGTAATGATGAGGGGCATACTGAAGCCAATGTGTTTGTGAGATTTATTGCTAATAAAATTGATAGTCTGGAGGATGTGGTGAAGTGGCTAAAGGTTGAAAATAAAATCTTAATTCACGGGCACAAACATCATGGGGCTGAGCTAATGATGCTAAGTAATAGGGTTGATGTGCTTCAGGAGATGGTTGCATTGGGAAAAGGGAAGAAAAGAATGTATGTTGTCAGTATCTTGGAGGATGAAGATGTGGGGTCTGGTCAAGATGTCTTTTCAAGCCCAAGTTCAATGAAACAGCTAAAAGTACACGAGGATATTTTTAATACTCCTTTACTTGACCAGTCTTCTATGTGTTTTGTATCTGGTGGTCTTTGGTCTAGCTAGGTTGGTTCCTTTTTGTTCTGTTTTGCAACTCTATTGTTGATTCAATGTCTCCTTGACTTGAGCTGGGTTTTTGTCTCTGGGATTGTTTTTTTTATAGATGGTTTTTTTATGGTGTTGGGATGACATTGTAATATCTTTTTGTATATGGCCCTTAGAGCCTTTCCAAAACTTTTATCTATAAAAAAACGAGTACAAGCCAAATTTTCTTCTATCAAGGAATTTCAATACACAAGGCTTGTCATTAAGAGTTTTTCCTTTAAGGTCATACTAGTATATTCTAATCATAATAGAAACTCAAACTCGTAATCTCAATTTCATTATTTACCCATGTGCCTTTCTCATCCATCTCAGTCAAATTAGCCTTTTTGTCTCTGTTAAGAGATTATGGTATTGAACTAAGGCACTAGGAACCTTATTTAAAGGAATACATTATCAAATTTGATACAAAGTTTCCTACTTCCATAACCCATGCACAACTCAAATATTTCACACCCACTGGGGTATTGGTGTAGTCAAAGTCCATAATAACTTTCTAACATTCAACACAAATATTATACCATCAAATCCACCTTACCTGCATATGAAAGGTCATGCAAGGTTCATAAGGTTCTTATCTTGACCTGTGTAAGCAAGAATTGTGCTAGTTTACCTCTTGGAGGGTTCTTTTCCACATCATGCCCTACCTCTAGTTTTTCTTTCAAAACTATAAGAAACTATATAGTGAGCTCAAGAATCCTAATTTGGCAACAAATCCAAATAATTGATCCCAAACATCAAATTTTCACATGAAGTTTGTGTAAGGGCTATTCATTGATTAATATTACCAATTCTTGTTATTGTTATTATCCCACAATCATTCAAGCATGTAGGTTACTTTCTTGTTTCTTATTCTTCTGCACTTAAGGGAAACCCTCAATTCTCTTCACTTGGGTTACAACAAGCAAATCACTATTCACACTATGCAAGGTTGATCACAATCAACTTGTTCCACAGAGCACAGTCATCTTATAACATAGTTTACATAATTTCACTATAGAGGTTTGTGTTAGGCCTGATTTTACACCTTTCTCACCAAGATAAAACACTCATTACTCACCCCATCTGTCTCCTCATCCTTACCACAGTCAAAAGCAATTAAAACTCCCAGTTATGACAAAATTTCATTGTTCATACAAGAAGCATGATACATAGGACTAGGCAATGATGCATAGGGATTTCAAGGACAAACAAAAATTAAGAAAGTTAGAAAATAAACTCTTCAAATCAGTCCTTTCACCCCTACCAGAGGATCCACTATCTCAAGCCTCAATAAGCCTAGAACATGTTATATTTGAACTTTGTAGTATAGAGTTGGTTTTCAACTTCATGAACCTTGTTCACATGATCTGTGGATGTAATTACAACACTCAATTTGATTAAAAACAAGGAAAGTTTCACGTTTTACTTATTTCTTCCAAAACTGCCCTATGTGTTTCTCAAAAACAATGTCATTGGTGAGTTGTAGTTGGGAGCAACCTAGAGACAAACCAAAAAAAGTGAGACTATATTTGGATACCCTTTATCAATTTTTAGATGTCCATAAATTTTCATGCCTCAACTCAATTCTTAAGTCCTTTAAACTAAAGATTTTCTCCTTTCTAGACAAGTGTTCTTAGCATCTACAGGTATACAATCTGAGTTTTCACGTTTTCATGACCAAATCACATCCAAATGACTTGAAAATTTAGATTTACCCTTATTAGGTACCCAATAACATGTTCAAAAAATTCAGAATGTTTCCATTTAGAAAACTCATGTTATGCCTTTTTTTCTATTGCATTCCTAGTGCTGCCAACAACAGGACAACAACTAAAGAAAAATCAATATCTTGAGAAATTTAACACCTCATTATCTTAAAAATATTTAAAAGTTATGTAATAACATTTATAAACTTTATTCTTTTAACATCAACACATGATTCCTTGTATAATTGTCCCACCAACTCAGTTTACACACTCTTTTCATTGGAATACCATGTTTCCCTCATGCATAGTTAGAGATATCAATCATATTGCATTTATTATTCTTCAAACCATATAATAGGATTTAAAATAAAATGAAATAACTTACCAACATATTTTTCATGCCATTAAATACTCAATTTATGAGATCCTCATACTCAAACACCTTTATTTTTCTTTAATGGAGGATTACATCCTTGTTACAATCATGATAGACCTTCATTTCTTCACAAACTCCTCCTTTTTTCCTCCTTATCATGCCTTGAACCTCTCTCTTGGGGAATAATCTTAATTCTTTTCTCCTCCTCTCAAAAACTTCTTTCTCATTCAAATATATCTCTCCCAATAACTAACTTTCCATAATTATTAACCTAACTTGACTTAACATCCACTAACTCCCTTTAATTAAGAACTTTGCAAGAAGACATCATAATAAATCATCTCGATAACTGAATAATGACCAATTAAAAAGTATTATAAAAAATTTCATGACCTGTAAGACACACTAGCTTCATTAGTAAACTTATAACAAGCCCAAAATTGGCTAGAAGGTAATAAATACCTTGATTTGAAATTTAAACCATCTTTGGAGGAAAATTTTTATAAAGCCCAAATTCAAATTTCAAATGCATCCGATGATCCAAGCAGCAATTCTAGTGGCGCAACTTCCAGAGACCATAACTTTTGCACCGTACCTCCGATTGACTCCGTTCAAAAGGCAACAGAAAGCTTGGAATGTGTAGAATGTGATGAGAAGGTGTGAACTTTTTTGGCAATGTTTGACCCCCGAAATCCATGTTTAAGGGGCCCAAATTGTGATTTTTGTAGTGCTGTCTAAAAATAGTAAATTCTAAAAATAGTATGTTTCACAAAATTAGTGCACATGTAAGTCTTGGAAGATGAAACACCTCATCTCCCTCGAGACCGGTGACCTTCCACATCTTTCTAGGTGTCCTTTCATATTTATAAAAATATTATAAATACATATGTAACCGATCGTGAGATAGACATCTCTTGCAGAGATAATTGATGTAATTTGAAGTCTTTGAGTAATTTACATCTCTTTTCGAGAGATAGTTGTTTTGCAATTCATTTGGCGCATTTGTTAATCTGTTCCTTAAGTCTCTAAACCCCTTGGTTTTGGATCATCCGATGACTCCAAACCACACCTAATGACTTACTTAGATCCTCCATACCATTTTTTTACCATGAAATTTATCTTCAAGAAGCCTTGTAGATTGATGTTCCTACCTCAAGCATCAACATCCACACCATAAAAATTCAAAAGACTTGTACCTAATTTCTCCCATAAATCATTTATAGCCTTACCTACATGCATGTATCAGATTCCTCTAACATTCACAAACCACAGAGATGTATACATCATTAAATCCATTTAACATAAGAGGATCTAATGCAAATTACAGGAATCACAGGTCACCATGACCAAGAATATGTAGATAAAAGGATCATTTCAAATAGATAGTCTGATTTATTGTTCCTCAATCAAGACAATGAGACCTTCGAGCCTCTCGGATCTCTTTCCCTTATTCCTTTCTTCCTAAAATTCAATGACAGGATGAGCCAATGCTCTCATTTTATTTTTACTCTTTTCGAGTCCACATTTACTGTAGATTTCACTATGGCCTAATTGGCCTTTCGATTTGCTATAGCAACAATAGATAGTCCTCTAATATCAACTTCTTCTACCCTATGCGGGTTTTTATTTATTTCATATTGGATTTAAGTTCCATATATGTCATTAAGATAATTCAACAATCGAATAACCCTCTGTTGATTGTTATCATTCAGCTCAAGTGTTTTAACTTGGCTGATCCTATTCATACTTAACAATTTCTCCCCACATCCTTCTAGTTTTTTTGTCACGAAGGAATGTTAGGGTATTTTCTAACTTACTTACAGCTAAATCATATGCATTGTTTGGTTTGGTTTGTTATCCATGGTAAGTCCTTCTCCCATTCATTTTATCTTGCTAATAAAATCAGAATTCAACAAGTGTAAGGACTCAATAGGTCCAAGAGATGCAACCTTCATCTCTAATACCAAAATGTAACACTCACAAATACAAGATTTGGAAAATGAGGATTTTATTTTTAACATAAAACAATATACATTGTTGCAGTCAAACATATTTTATTAATCATATCCATTAAATCATATTTTTTCATTTGATCTATCCGATAACTTTTTACAATCCATGTGCAGCTACGAAGGGTGCATCCAGATCTCCATGATCTCCCTTTGTCACTACATCGAGTGACAATGCTTACTAGCATTACGGCCCAACCCTTTACAGGTTATGGGAACCATGTGAATGTCCTTAGGTCTACCCTAAAGTTGGTTTCCCAACTTCATCATCTGGTATCCGACCATTTTCTACCTCATGTTCAGTGTTTAACTTTCCATGATCCGGTTACCAACAATTTTTATTTAAGGATAGGTGATCAGACAATGCACAACCATCAATGCATTACTTTGGCCAAAGTTGTCCGTCATGAAGGTTACGGCTAAACTCAAGACAACACACTAGTCATATGAGTTTTAAGTCTTCCGCCACCTCACAACTATCCCTTTCACAGTTGTCTAGATATTTTAGTTTACATTTACTTATTTACAAATTAGACTCATCTTGCAAGAGTTCATTTTGAGATAGATGCCAAAGGCCAACTAGGTGCATTACGAGATAGGTACATCCGTTATGCTGAAATGTAACTATTTCAGCATCTCGCATGTTCACATCCCTTAATATGCCTAATGGATCATTTCATCTATTTACCTTCTTACGTGATTACCAAAGAGATCTAAGTACATTTCCACACCATGGTTTTCCTTTAAATACATGTTCCCACCCTTTGCAATAATGCAAATCAAAATATTTATCATAATTTTTTCATTTTTATCCCATAAGTACAATAAGTTCATTTTGAAAAATCTGCTAATATGATCCCACAACAACACTCAATAGCAACCTATTATTGTAGCACCTACATTTGAGAGTAGATAATAGGTTGGCTCTAGTTCATACTAGGCACTTAGGTTCCTATAGATACACTTCATGTTTTATCCAACTTAGTCATTAATGACACCACCTCTACAGGCCCATATTCTATTCCTTATTTCCCTTTCCCGTACTTCTTTGAACTCCCTTTCAAAACTTATTAATTTCAAGACATCATGCACCTGATTGTTAAAGATGAGTTCAATGGAAATAAAAAGTGACTTTAGTTCATTATTGATTGGATATTAGTTTAGGCATTTAAATACCTTCTTTTGGAGAATTGGGGACACGAAGTCTTCATTTTACCTCGTTACCCTAAATGCATTATTAAACCTTAACTTAAATTATAATTCCCAAATAAATTTGATGCTTAGGAATACTCTATTTCATTTTATTCCTTGTTTATATTACTTTCCAAATTTACCTCTCATAACAAAATTAAGGACTGACCCAACCACTACTCCCATTTTGGTTTCCATTTTATAGAGATAAAGCTATTATCTTATAAGTTACCCCTTTTAATTATGTTGTTAAACACATTTCACAACCATTATTTTTACATATTCATTTGAAAGGATTTAGATTGATATCAAACATTTAGCATAATATTGCAACTTAGCCCATTCTAATTTCCTTTGTGATGAAGAACATTAAGAGGGATCTTAGATTTACTTTAATAAGTCATGACTCATATTTGAGGATCTACCCTATGTTTTTTCCATATCTTTTACTAATTAGCATTCTTTTATTTCCTCATATACAAATTTTACATTCATGATAGATTATTATGTAAGAGATGCATTGTTGGTTTCGTAACTTTAATTAATTGAAACACTAGGTAAATGAACGTGTGATTCCCTATCTCAAGATCAGATTTAGTTATGGATTCACTAGTTACTCCATTTTAACTCAATTTTATGCATGCTAGCAGGACCTTATTTCTACCAAATTTCAACCCATTAAGGAAGCGGAAAGTCACCTAATATTAAGCACAACTTAGAAACTTATCCCTAATCCTATACATTCATTAGGAGGAGTGTGAAATACCGTAAGTCCTTGAATGCATATATACAATCATGTAACTCAAATTGCATACATTCCACTTTCCAAAATTAATACCTTTTTCCATATTAGTAAACTTCTAGGTAGATGTACCTCTAGTATCATGACGATATCCATTTAAAGTGAAGGATATTTAAATATACGATTCCTTAACTTTATACAATACATTGTTCACTTTCCCAAGACCCAAATTTGATGATTAATAACACTTAAATAATTCATCTCGTTCATTAATATGTAACAATTATCGTCTCGCTAAGGACTAATACCGATACAATCATCCCAAGGCAAATAAATTCATTTGTATGTACAAATATACAAGGATCAAAGATCCGTAAGAATAACATCCATACTACGCCAATCTCCACCGCCAAAGTGAGATGATCTAGTCAACTTTACTAAACCTGTGACATTGTTTTGTTTGGGGTGTTAGTTCAAAGAACCGACAAGAAGTCAAACTACATGCCCTACTAAGTTTTTGATAAAGAAGAAGATTAAATCCTTGCACACACAACACCATCCAACAATGAATTAAACTAAAAACATTCTAGGTAATCTTACTATTTTACATTCCAGATCTATGCAGTTAAATGTTCATACCAAGAAAGTCAATCATTTATTTTAAGCCCATAAAAAGACTAAGTACCAATTTCTGGAAAAAATCACGGAGTTTCCCCTTGTATTTCTTACTTTTAAAATTTTCCAAAATCATTAAAATCTAAATAAAATCACATAATGAAGTGAAAGCTACAAAATGAAAAGGCGTGGATCAAGTGATCTAGCCCTCCGAGTCATAGAATCTCAAGATAAAATAAAAGAAAGGAACTACTAATATTAAAATAAATCCTTACCCAGCCAAGTTTCAACTTTGTATTTTATTTTAATATTATAATACACAATATTCCAAAAGTATTATTTGCATCTATAATATAAAAAAAAACGGCTGCAATTTCCGTTTCTTTATTTTTCATAGAACAAGTTAGTATGCAGACCTTGCATAATATAACCATAAGACAATATATATTCAACGAAATTCTCTTCAAACAATGAAAACCAACAACCTACTTTCTTTGCTATGGAAAAACAACTAAGCCATGCCATCTTATTAGAAACGTGTCATTCGTAACAACCATGAATATCCATACAAGAAAACAAAATAATACCCAGCTGAGTTTTCACAAAATACTAGCAACCCATTAGCTGAATGTCTTTCAAATCAGCAATACAATCTGAGATAATGAACTGAATGCAAAGACTTAGCCAATCAAGTTTGGGTGAGGAAGTAGATCTCATTTTTCTTACTATAAGATCTCATAAAGGAAAGGCCAAGCAATCCATAGCCATTATTTTCAAAGGTAACAAATTTAACAACTGGTTCTTTAATATTTCCCAACACCCAACATGGCCAACAACTTATATTGAAATTAATAATGGACATAATAATAGAAAACCCCCAATAGCCGATTTGCACATTCCATTACATAACCCATAGCTGCAAATCATTTTGATTCAGAGAAAAATCTATTTGCACATTAACTGAAGAACCCATAGCTCTAAAAATGTTGTTTTATAGAGAAAATTCAATTTTCACAGTTAACTAAAGAACCCATAACATGAAAAACATTATTATATAGAGAAAAATCAATTTTCACGATTCTTAAAGAACCCGTAACGATAAAAATGTTTTTATACGAAAAAATCAATTTTCACATTACTTAAAGAACCCATAATAGAAAAAACATTTTTATATGGAGAAAAATCAATTTTCTCATTCAACTGAATAATCCATATCAATAAATCATTTAAAAAATATATTTCAAGCTCGAAGAATGATTTCAATGATTGTTTTCCAAAAACCAGAGGAGTATGCAAAACCCACAAGGCATATTAATCTTTTTATCAAACAAAAACTAGGAGAACAACATAATAACCCTTACCTGGTGAAATTGATTCCCTGAAGATCAATTTGCCTCCAACAAGTAGTGTCCAATTACCATAAGAAGCAAAACAAATCTGGTCAAAGCTTCCCAAAACTAGAGTTGTCTCTCCAAGTCGACTACATGCAAAACTCCACACAAAAACTCCCTCTTTTCTCATTGTCTTCTCCTTTCCCAAAAAAACACCTAAGTTACATATCTCAATGTGGGTGGAGATTTGTTTAAAATGAATTTTCTTTTCATTTATTAAATTTAGTCTCCCTCATCCACGTGAATATCCACTAAAGTGGATAAATTTGATTTATTAACTTTAGACCATACCTTTTTTAATTCCATTATAAATTGAATTAACTTTAGACCATACTTTTTTAATTTTATTACCATCATGAGCTCTATATCAAGTTAAATATATAAATTGAATATGCAAGCCTTCACGGTGTTAAATCACCATGTTCATTTTTTGTCATCAAGACCATAGAATCAAACATTACCTATCGATTCTATGGGTGTGATGATTTTCCCCCAATGTTCCAAGGACGGACAATAATAAAATAGGTCATAATGAAACTTATTGTGCTAAATAATACCAATAGGCGGTATTTAATTATCTAAGTATTGTCTACCATATTAATATTTAATTAATCGAATAACATCCCTTTTTCTTTTTCTTTTTATATTTATTGGATTAATTAAATTTCTGCAAGGAAAATTTTAAAAATAGTGGGATGTTACAAGTATTAAGTCATTCAAAAATGATATTATCTTTTATCATCTTTTTTTCTTAGTTTGGTTTGGTTATTTATGGATTCCATTGGTGTCCAATTAGATCGTACCATCACATTAAATCATTTCATTTTATTAGATGGATATTTCATTATTAATAACTTTTGGTGGTTCTTCCAACATGGAAATTCATGGTCTTTAGGTTGTTTTTAATTTTAACCATATATTATTGGTAAAGAAATTTAGGCGGTTGTAGACAAATTTTTGAGAAATTATTAATAAATACATTTATAATTTATGAGAATATTAAATTTATGCAAAATAAAAAGAAAATGAACAATCTGAAAATTTGTATTTAAAAATTAACAATTTACAATCTCCTAAAAGAAATTAGCCATCAACAAATTTTGATTAACAATACCATTATTTTTTTGCTATTTACAATCACCTAAAAGAGCTAGTTATCTAAAAATTTTGAATTGACAAGGACATTACTTTTTACAATTTACTTAAAGGAACTATCTATCGTTAATTTGAAATTGGAAGGGATATCTCTAGATCCTTCTCTTTAAATCTCGAAATTGTTCTCAATTCACTATTTTATCCGTAAAAATAGAGTGATTTGATAACTTCTCTTACATTTCTTATTGGGTAACTCCTTGCACCTCCTTTCAAATATTTCAAGTATAATAATTTTGAATTGGGTCTCAATATATTTATTGGTTTATTTTAATGTATTTTATTTATGGCCTTTTTATTTTTCCAGAAATATTTTGCACAAAATAACCCAAGCAACTTGTCACATTACGAAGGGATGACACAATGATCTTCACATGCAAATGAGTTTTAATATTGTAAAGATATTTCAAGTCTTTTAGTTTTGAATTAGGTCTAAATATATTTATTGGTTTATTTTAATGTATTTTCTTTATGGCATTTTATTTGTGTGGAAATATTTTGTACAAAAGAACCCAAGAAATTTGACCACGTTACAAAGGGATGACACAATGATCTTCCAATGCTCATTAATTCATCTACGAGAACTCTAATTTGAACAAAATTATACTCATTAGAAATTTCTTCAAAATATCTTTCCAATGGTATGTGTCTCAAGTCTTAGTTTGACATGTGTCAAAAGTACCTAAAAATAAGTGTTTCGAGTTATATTTTGTGTTCCAATATATATATATATATATATATATATATATATATAATGTGGGGTTTTTTTACAATGGTGTGGGCTCATTCTACAAAATTGGGGAATTTAATACAATGTGTTATGAGATAAAAGAGTTATATACGAAACTCTTAGCCTTGGTGATTATGAGTTGTTGGTTCTCCCTCTCTCTCTCTCTCTCTCTCTCTCTCTCTCTCTCTCTCTCTCTCTCTCTCTCTCTCTCTCTCTCTCTCTCTCTCTCTCTCTCTCTCTCTCTCTCTCTCTCTCTCTCTCTCTCTCTCTCTCTCTCTCTCTCTCTCTCTCTCTCTCTCTCTCTCTCTCTCTCTCTCTCTCTCTCTCTCTCTCTCTCTCTCTCTCTCTCTCTCTCTCTCTCTCTCTCTCTCTCTCTCTCTCTCTCTCTCTCTCTCTCTCTCTCTCTCTCTCTCTCTCTCTCTCTCTCTCTCTCTCTCTCTCTCTCTCTCTCTCTCTCTCTCTCTCTCTCTCTCTCTCTCTCTCTCTCTCTCTCTCTCTCTCTCTCTCTCTCTCTCTCTCTCTCTCTCTCTCTCTCTCTCTCTCTCTCTCTCTCTCTCTCTCTCTCTCTCTCTATATATATATATATATATATATATATATATGGAGGAAGGATTTTCAAGATCTTTCCATGCTAAAAAGAAAGAAAGAAAAAAATGTGTTCTACTTTAGACTCATAAGAAATCTCTTTTGGTGTTTTATAAGTGGGTTTAATGTGTCATTTATTTACCAATATTCAAATTTAATGCATTGAACTTTTCTAGTTATTTTGGATGAGATTTATTTGTTTTATGTTAATTATATTAGATTTAGCCATAACTATTTTGACACTCTTTGAAAATAATGATTATCTTGTTTATAATTGATACAAAGTGAATGTGTAAAAATATTATTTAAAGTTAATCCATTTTTCACAAGATTATTGTTCACATTTTATTTTCCCTTAGACTCTTCATTTGTGTTCATTCATGATGTGCTAAATACATAATTTTTGATAAATAACTATTTTGTAATGAATTTTTGAAGGGTGTGAATTATGAAAATTAAATAATTTGTGTGATATTTGAAAACTTGTTATTTTCCCTATCCTTCTCATTTTCTTACATGTTTATGATATTTGACATTTGCAAATAATTTGTTGTGCGTACTCACTATTTTGTAAATATTTCATTGTGCATACTCACTATTTTTTATAAAAGTGTTATTAAACACTCTTGTTTCCTTTGATCTATTTGCTTCATGTGCGGTAACATCAAATAAGGAGAAGCATAAATTCATTTGGGATCCGGGAACATGCATTTTCTTGTGGATAATCAAAATTGGGAAGGGAGGATTGTAATGTCCCTTTTTCCAAGCTAGTCACTATGGAAGACCTTATGCAAATTCCTCCTCCTGGGGCATCAAGGAAGGAAAAAGGAGGGGAAATCACAATGGTTGTAAGTGATGCACCTTCATAATAAATTATTTTATTTGCTAATCATGGCATTGGAATGGTTCGACTAGGGGAGAGAAGACTTGTCAAAAAAACAAGGAGAATTTCTATTTTTTTTCTTTATGAGGTTGGTCTTCTTAAGCAAAGATTAAAAAGTGCATAAGGAGGTCGGAAATGAAGGTGGGGCTTATAATACATCATTGGCGCCAAAGGAGGGGTACTTAAGGAAGTTTGAATGGAGAGGAGGATCATCATCTTTCATCTATTTTTACATTTACTTAAATTTTGAGCTAGTGTAGCTACTCTTCTTATTATTAAAGGAAGAAAACCCTTGTTCAATAATATCCCACTTGGGGACATAAACCCTTATTTTTGGATTGGTGGCTTCATACAGAGCTCACAAGTGATATTTAAGGAGGATTTCATATTTATTTATTCCTTCTAATCCTAGTAAAATTTCTTGGGTGAAGGGTTTAATATCATCTATGGAAATTTTGGACAGTTTCAATTCATATTATTTTTCTTTATATTTTATACTTCTTGAGTCTACAATTTGATGATTTTTGGAGAGGTTTATGAGCTATTTTTAGCCCTTATTTGTGGCTTCCTTGCTGTTGTCATAAAATTAATTGCTAATGGGTGTAATCTCCTATTTTCTCTATTTTTTTTTACGTAACTTGGATGTGTAAATTTATTCATGCTTGAAATAATTATTTAGAATCATTTTCAGCTATTATTGCATGGTTGTGTGCTGATTTTAAGTGCCTATATAGTTTTCTTCCGTAAAGGATTGCTTATTGATTACTTGAATAGGGTTAAAGTGTGTTTCCAATCATTTTCATGTTGATGCTTGGTGGTTGATGGTGTAATTTCATATTTGATTCTTTTGGGGTTGTTTCCAAACCCTTATTTTCAGATTTTACCCTACAAAGTGCCATTACACACTCAAGCCTTCTATTTAGATACGGATATAGACTAGGGATAGTCAACATTTTTCTTGGAGCGAGAGGAGGAATATTTACATAATGAAAAATATATGTTTTCTTCCATAATTAAAGTTTAAACGTTGTGTAATGTCCCTTTCTAGGGCTGAAACTAGGAATAAGGGTTTGGCCTTGAATCAAATCTGAAATTGCACCTTCAAACATACAAACATCAATCTGAAACAATTGAGAATGCTCTTCAAACAATCAACACACAATATCAATCATCCCTCTAGGGTAATGAAACTACATATGAGGTTCACATCAACATTTAACCATGCAAATAGAGTTGAAATGCCACCAAATAATTTATCCAACCATGAAAATATTTATCAATCTCAAATACATCAAAAAATATGGAGAAATGAATGATAAATCACAATTGTAATTAATTTTTATGACAACAACCATACAACCAAACTAAGGGCTGGAAAAAATAGATAAACTTCTCCTAAAATCACCAAAATGTAGATTTTGGCCTTATAAAATATGAATAACAATAATAATTATCTAAAATTCCAAATTGATCCCTAGAAGGAACCGAATTCAACCCTCAAGCAATTTTCCTAGGGCTGCAAATGAAGATTAATTGCATAAAATCACTTTCAAGTACCAATGTGACCTTCGTATGAGATCGCCCTTACACACAAGAGGGTTTTCCTCCCCTAGTGTGATCCTATTGAATTATTTAATCTTCAATAGGTGACCAAGGAATGATTTTCATCCTTTAATGGAAATAAGAAAAGATACTTGATCCACCTCCGGGATAAATCAATATCAAACTTAGTATAACCCTCCTTTAGCAATCAAACCACCTTATATAGGACTTGAAGATGTCAATGGGAAAATAGAATCCTCTAGAGAGGTCGACCCCCTTAATGAATTAAAATTAAATTAAATTCACCATGTAGGCCTCTAAAATACTAACCTCCATAATGAAGAAATAGAAATACTATTTGCATTGTTTGACAAGTCTTCCACCACCTAGTCAAACCACTCTAATGCCATGATTAGTATATAAAATAATTAATTAATAAATCACAACACTTACAACCATGGCAATTTTCCCTCCCTTCCTCCTTTCTTGATGACCACAAGAATATGAATGGGCATAAATTCTTCTATATCGAACTAGCTTAGAAAAGGGGATATTACACTTTGGTTGATATCAAGATGCATCACCCTATTCAATTGTGAAGTATGATTCCTTCACATACCGAGGAGTTTTACATTGTAAAATAATATTTTTGAAAATATGAGGATGCATCTGTAATAGATGGTCATCGGATAATTTATTTGGTAAATACTTGACAAGAAATTATATGAAATAATCAGAAGGTATTCTTGAGCTCCTACATAGTAGGATTGTTCCATGCATCATTATGTATAGGATGTTCCTCAAGGAACATTCTAGACAATTCAAAACCTCCACATTGTGTTGGGTAAAGTAATTAGTTTCCTACACTCAATACCCATTACTTTTGTGGTTTAGGAAATTCAAGTTCGGAAAACCTAAATTTTCTCCATGGCCAATTATGAGTACATACCATCAAGGGGTATTGTATAGTGTGATATGGACCATTGATATCCTCGGAGATCGGTGAACCTTATGAATTGTTAAATCATGGCATACGAGTTAGAAAAATGACTCTTTGGTCTAGAAGTGTATATTGTGCTTCATAAGACATACTTTTGTCATTCTCTTTCATAACTTGAATAGCCTTGTCCTTTGTTTCTTCACTCCAAATTGTGTGAACAAAATCAGAGTAGAGACTGAGTATAATTGAAAGACTTAGATTTATTTAATTATCTACTAGAAAAAATAGCAAGAGAATTACCCTTACTTTTAAATAACTTGATATCAAAACTATAGTTGTCGAACCATAATCCCCACCTTTGTAATATGTTGAAATATGTTTTATCATAGGGCTCTTTATTGTTGAGTTGAGCCTTAAAATCCTTGAGATTAAATCTCAAGATAAATTGTTCGAATGCAATAAAAACATGACAGCTTTGATGGCTTTCTTTGCTTTGCCAAAATTTCCTTATGATCATAATGATATCTTAATTCAAAACCTTGGAAAGATCCTGAAGCATATCTATATATTTTATATTTACCATCTGATGGTTTTCTTTTAGAATAACACCCCGGCAATTATTCACCGGGTATTTGTCTCAACATTTTATTGTATTTTTCCTAGTAGAGACATGGCGGGAAGTTTCTATACTTGTATTTTCAACCTTTATACATCCTAAGTCATTTTAGGCATCCATATTGGGGCATTATTCCTTAATATTTTAGTAATGATAATTCTATCAATAATAATGCCTTTCTAGAATCCTACAATATAATTAATACATTCAAGAAATATTTATGATTGTAACTTATATGTTAGTTGGTCAAGAAACTATTGGACTCTAGAAACAATATGGGATTGTATCTCCATAGAACCATTCTTTACAAAGATTCCTAAACAATTTATTTCATCCTTAAACACCTCCATCATTATTAGAGATAAACATAATCCATTCTAATTGTATCATAGAATTTCTTCGGATGTTCAATGTTCATTTGGGGATTTAAAATAATGTGATATATCATCAATGTATACTATTAAAAATTCTGATAACGCACCAAAAACATTATCCATGATATTTTGGAATATTTATGGAGATGTCTTTAAAATAAAGAAAACTATATTCCATTCATACTGGCCACCTGGCACAACAAAAATTATTTTGTATTTATCTTGAGGCTTGAGGAATATCTTCTAGAATCCACTTTTCAAAGCAAACTTATTGTAAACCTTGGATCCATTGATTACGGAGAGAAGATCATCCTTAACAGAATAGTATTTTGTACCATCTTGATAAGTTTTTTTAATGGTTTGTAATCAACAACAAGCCTTTTCTTCTTCCTAAGTTGTTCACTTCTCTTGTTGACATAGAAATTTGCATGTGCTCAAGAGGAATTGGTTCTTTTATGAAACCTCCCTTTGTCAATTTTTTTATCTCTTCATGGAATTCCTTATGATCATCTGGATTCATTCCTCTATGGTGTTTCTTAAACTTTGGAACAATGTTTTTCCCATTTTCATCTCTATTAAACTAAAGATTAAGTGAATAGAAAGTTTTTTCCTTCTTACAAAGGCATGGAGATTATCATAGCATAAATATTTTTAGTATTTTCTAAAATATCATCTATGTTACTTTTACAAGAGGATATGGATATGTGGATCCATTCAAAAGCAAGTTATTTCTTTGGCTCAAGTAAAGGAGTGATAGTTTCAAAATAATCTTTCCTAGGGATCTGGACATTTGGATTGAACAAAGAAATGAAATATTTAGAGAGACTAAAAGGTACACACTATTGTAAGGTATCTACTCCTTATAAATAATCATAGGAGAGAATGTCATCCTGGTAAAACTATAGTGTTCTCTAGTATCCTTCAATCTGTACAAAAATATAGGAAGTATAACTAGAGATTGCCTATTTTATATCAAAATTGATTTTCAAATAGGGTTAATATCTACCATTCTAGAGGGATTTCTCTAGCCCTAAGTAGACTGATATATGCACCATTGTATATCATATCGTCTATGGAATATGGTTTAATATTAGGAATGCATATATTTATGGTAATAAAAATATTTTGGCCTCCTTTAATTGTGTATATCTCTATATTTTGTTCTTTTTATCGTTATGTTTCTTGTTGTAGAGATTTCTTCGTATGTTTTCTCCAAGAACTTTTATCACTCAAAAATTTATTTATGTTCTAGTGCTTCTTCTTCAATGATCCTTTTGTATTATCCTATGGCTTTGGGTATGATTTTCTACGGTATTCAATTTTATTTCTTTTCCATGTTCTTCAAGATTCTGCAGTGCAGGAAAATTAAATTCAGCATCAACACCAAATATCTAGAGTTCTTCGTATTCTTCTTTTTCTTCTTCCACTTCTTCGGGAATAAGAAAGGGAAATATTTTTCTCTACCTCTTCCACGGCCTCTACATATCTAGGTTTTTGTCATTAATGTATTTTTATTTGGCACAGGAATGATCTAGAAGATTATTTTTGTACTTGTAGCATTTTCTATCTTTCTTCTTCTCTTTCTTTTGCAGAATTTTTGGAGTTTAAGCTGCGTTTAATACCTTTTTGCATCTCATGTAATTTCTAAGAGAGCTAAGTTTTTGTAGTAGTGTCCCATGGGGGAGAAATATCATATTCACTTTGAGACAAATCTAATTGTTTTTTGAACCTTGGATGAGAGAGATTAAAAGGATGAGGAGCATTTGAGACCGTATTTACAATTGATGGAAAAGAATCGTATCTTGACTTTGTGCTTTATCGTATTATAACTTGAATATTTTGCAACATTTTTTTGTATTAGATGACTCATAGGATGTATCTAAAAATAACAATAAGATTTGATAGTAAATAGTATTTTTGATCATTTATGGCATGTGCTTCAAACATACTATATCTACTGTCTCCTTTTTCTAAATTAAAAAATAATTAAAAATATTTTAAGTTGCACCCAACCAATTATTATGTTGGGGAAACTTAACATTATTATTATAAAATAAAAATCATTTTGAAATACTCTTATGAGGTCAATCTTCTTAAGGGAAGATTAAAAAGTGCATTGGGTTTTATTTCATCCTTGGCACCAAAAAGGAGGTTATAAAGGTGGATAGGATTGCTAAAGAAAGTTACACATGTTTATTTCAAAGATTGATATTTTCGGTTTGTGCACAACGTGCCCTACTATCCACTCAAGACAAATACCTTTATTCTAGCTCAACTTTTAGACGAAACCCTCATTGGATCCTATTGAGGAATAAACCCTCAATATTCACAACATTTGGGGATGAAAAACCCTCATTTTTACATGGGTGGCTTCATATGGGAGTCACAAGTGGACTTAATTGGAATATTTATAAAATAGAAAGATATTTATCAGTTTTAGGGAACTCCTACTTCAGCTAGGGAACTTTCTAGTGTGTTGGAACCTTTCTTTGGAGTGACCCACTTGGGAAGTTTGATATAAATTTTGATAGGGTATCAATGGTTGGGAACTTTTGATTTCGCTTTCATTATATAAGTGGTCTCTTCAAGATCATTTTGAGCATCGGTTTGTGTTGAAACTCCAAGTATCTATGGAGTAATGAATTTTGAAGTTTCAATTGTATTTGCACTTGAAATAAACTTACAAAGTACATGTTTTCTCCATATTTCATCTTTTTGTATTTATTGAGAATTTGGGATATTTCTATGTTAATTTTCAGCATATAATGTGTGTGAATGATTTTTCCTAAGTTTTGGTATAATTTGCTTCCCTAGAGGGATATTAATTAATGTTCTAAGCTAATTTGAATACCCTAAAAGTGTATTTTCTAGTCCGTTTCTAGGGTTTATAATATGTTACATTTGTTATAAAAATCATATTAATTTCAGTTGGGTGTTAGTGTATTTTCATTTTTATTCTTATGGTTTGTGGCCAAAGCCTTATTTTTGGTTTAAGCCCTAGAAAGGGACATCACGGTGGTATCGAACTTCATTCTTCCTAGTCGGGGTTTCCTACAAGAAGATCAAAATGACGGATAAATTTTTTGGTGATGTTAGACTCAAAAGATTTTCCTAGGGAAATAAATATTGGCCAACACAATGGCTCAATTGATCTATATCATTCAAAATCCAAATGGTTGAAGGATCTCTTTGAAGTAAGTCAATAATTCTCAGCCATCCAAAGTGGACAACATTGCTACATGGTATGAGTAGTATAGGGATCTTCTAGAGAATATTCATGATACCATGTCATTTTCTCAACGTTCATGGGAATAAGTAAGGGAATCTCAAGGACCAATCCTAGGTCGTAAACTACATAAGAAGATAAACTAGGCTTGTAAGAAATGGAAAAGAAACAACCCATAGAGGAACCTATGGTGCAAGTTGAAGAATTAAAAATCTTGGATATTGAGCCAAAGAAGGAAGAAGAAAAATTGAATTTGTTAGGAATTGGTCGATGCAAAGAACCCATTGAAGACCTAAAATCCACCATCACCATTTCCAAAGTAAATATCTTAACTAATTTTCAAATCAGCGGCATGAAGATTTAACAAGTTAATGAAGGATTGAAACATGAACCTAGGGAAACCATGGAGCATGTGTGCCAATCTAAAATTTATTTAATATTTCATTGGTTTCTAATGGGTTCTTATGGAAAATTGTTGAAATTAAATCATATTTACTGAGAAGGAAAAGAGAATGACATTACAAAAAGGTATATTCATGGAGGAAAGGCCCTTCCTATTCCTCATGATTACTTTTAGTTTGCTGAAAATTTTCAAATAGTAGTCACCAAGGAGAAAATCAATCAGGGTATCCACAATAACAACCCTAATTTCATCATCATTCGAAGAAGGGTAAAAATACTTTAATGTTTTATGATAGTTTATCAAATTCTAATGGTCACACAGGCAGCCACATAAGGAATTCAAATCAGATTTAATAAGGACCTATTAGGATGACATCATGCATGAAAGAAGGGCACCATTAGGGTATTTTCTAAGTGTTTTTCCTAACTCAAAAAAATTGATTCATAAGAGTGTCATAGGTATCCCTAGGTACGTGATTATCTCGGTTTGGGTGTTTGATAATATGTCATTGTCAATATGTTACTCTCATGCATAGCTGGTTAGGGAAGGTGATTAGACTTCATGCTTATTATGTCCTCCTATGTCACCATTGATTAGACATCATTATGTACCTCATACTCCATGGAATAATGAGGTAATTTTTTTTCGTGGATTCTTAGGCCCAATTCCAAAATTGTTTCCACATATGGAACATAGGTGTAATGTTGGGAGCATACCTATGTTTGAGGCATCCAGGGCATGTTGGTCAACATTATTTTCCATTCCATGATTCCAAAATATTAAGTATTTAGAGAGAATGTGTTTTAAGGGAAGAACCCTTACTCTATTGTGTGATACACATTCTTATCACCCATTACAGGTGAAGGGTCTTCTTCATAACCAAGGGGTCACTATGTTGGTAGAGAATGGTTACTGTCATACTTTAAACAAGGAAATTTGATCTAAAAAATGGATATGAAAATACCCAAATCTATGTATTCTCCATATTTGATACTTGTGATTAAGCTAAATGTGAATTATATACCTAATCGATTGTTATTGCAATAGTAAATGAATAATCAATTAAGCACATAAATTAACCCAAGAAAACTAAGCAATAAAATTAACAACTCCTAAGTTCAAAAGAGGGTAAGAATCCTCGGATGATTCACATAAATCCCAAAGGTATAAAAATCTAGAAAATTGAAAAATTCAAAGCACGATTGTCGCACCTAAGCTCACGAAAAATGTAGATCTATAAGAATAAGCTAGGCGAGGTACACGGAGAGGGATAAGGGTGCTTTCATGTGCCCTACACTGTTTCTAGGAATTTGAGTTTACAGAAATGCTGGGTAAACCTCCTCTGAGTGGTCGTGAGGTATTCATTATTGTTCACCTTTAGTCCCTATGAATTCGTACAATGGTCGCCAAGTTTCTTGAAATATAGAATGTAGTATTGACTTGCAAAAACCTCAAAGAGACATGAAATCCTAAAAATAAAGATGCGAAATGAGGGTAAGAGTAACCCCTCATTCTACATGTGGAAGTAAGATTAACCTTATACTTAAAAGGATATGGACTGGCTTGCAATCAGCCATATCAAAGCATTGAATAAGATCATGGGTGTATTGTTGCTAACTCAAATGAATCCCCAATCATCATGCGAGAAATCTACAATCCAAGGAAATAATGCAATAACCCAAGATCTATCATATCAAATTGTGTAGAAAGAGCCCTCTGAATAGTCGAATGTGTGAAGAAGAGTTTTCGATAAGTAACAAATCATCAACATATAAGAAAAGTATCATAATATCCTCACCAACATGCTAGAGATACCTTTGTATGATCGAGTGGCAACAAAAAAACCAATAGATAGAAGAAAAGAATCCATATTCTCATATCGAGCACGAGGGGCTTGTTTTAGACCAAAGAGAGACCTTCGTAGCCTCTGACCAAGAGAAGAATCTGAACAAATCCATTAGGTTGCTCCATGTTTATTTCCTCTTCTAATTCTCCATGTAAGAAGGCACTCTTCACATCTATACGGTATACGATATACCCTTTTGATGTAGAAATAGAAAGTACAAGGCGTACAAAATCCATCTTAGCAATGCATGAAAAATTCTCGAGTAATCAACACCTTCAACTTGTGAAAAACCCTTTGCAACAAGACTAGACTTATACTTGTCAATGGACCCATCACTTGCATATTTGGTTCAGTATACCCACTTACACCTAACCATATTTCTTCTTTGAGGAAGAGATACCAAATCCCAAGTATGATTCTTCATCAAAGAAGAATACTTAGCTGCCATCGCATCATCCCACTCCTGTATTCCATGAGCCTTTGAAAAGGACTGTGGATCCTCAGAAACTACCTAATATAAAAGTATAGAACTTGTAGAACATGTGTGATGATGCCTAGTGGGTGGAATATCTTGTATGAAAGGTGTTTTCTCGAAAACTGTAGTACGAGCCCACTTAGGCATAGTGACAACATGAGTGGGAATAGGATCCTCAATGGCATCTATAACTTCCTCATCAACCTCCTTAAAGAAAGGATCCTCAAGATGAGATTAATAAGAAGGAGGCATGGAAGAAGATGAAGAATCATGAGGATTGAAGTGCTCATCAAACTAAACATGTGTTCAAAAAATAATGTCATGAGTATCAGGATCTAAAAGTTGATAAGCTCTCATGTCCGCACAATAACCTACAAAAATCTAGGGTTTCTCTTCTTATCCAAGGCTTTCCTTTTCTTCTTTGGCAAAGGCCCAAGAATGGCTCCCAAATACTAAAAAAATGAGACATTTGGCTTAGTGTTCGACCAAGCTTCCTCTGAGTCAATTTCTCAAGTACTCTATGTGGTGTGCAATTCTTAATGGAGTTAGCGCAATTAACTATTTCCTTGCCCAATAGATAGGAGGTAAATCTCTAGAATGCATCATACGAGTTAGCCATTTCCTTCAAAGCTCTATTCTTCCGTTCTCCTAAGTCATTTTTTTGTGGAGTATGAGGAGCGAGAATCTTTAGTAAAGAATGCCTTGAGTTGCCAAAAGTCGAAAACTCATTGCTGAAGTACTCCCCCATTCTCAATACAAAGGTTATTTATTCAACTAGGAGATTGTTTCTCTACCTGTTATTAGCTAATTTTGACTTCAAAAAATTAATAAACATGGAAATTTTGAAAATTTTCAAAAGTGTTAATTTGTGTGATTTATCACCCTCATCGCGATCGTCTCGTTTTTGTGATCATTTTTGTTTTCGTTTCATCTATTTTGGGCAAGAAATCCTCTCACCAAGTCATAAACTAGGTTAAATATTAATTAATTAATTAATATTTAATTAATTTATTACCCTTTATTTGATAAAATCAATTTTATTAAAATTTGGGGTTTTTAATTAAATAAATATTAATATAATATTTATTAAAAGTCGTCGACAATTTTTTATTTATTGTCGGGGAAATTAAGATTTTGTTTCCAATTACTAAGGATTCCAAATTGGCTTTTTTACCTGGATTTCCCCTTTCCTTGAAAATTATTCTTATTTCCTCACTTGTGGGATTTCTTCCACTAATTGCCAATTCAACCCGTTGGCAAATGGGAAAAAAACCTCCTGATTTCCCACATGGGGAAATAGAATGGGGATTGTTAGCCCGCCTTGCCATTTCCACTGGCAAATGGTTATCTTTTTCCCATTTTCCCCTGGCAATTAATGCCACTACCGGAAAGAGGGAATTGGTTATTTCAACGGGAAGGGGAAATGGTTATGGGAAGCTTCTTTAATTCCCATAACCATTTCCCGTGAAAATAGTTGGAAGAATTTTTGTTCCTTACTCAAGAAGAAAACAAAGAATAAATCTTCAACGCATGTTTTGGAATAAGCAAAAATAACCAATGTAAATTGTAAATCCCCATGTATTCATTCCACTAGGAAATATTAGTGTCCACACCTTGGAAAGAAGAAAAAGATTACATTGGCCATGCAAAAGATCTTCAATGTGGACTTAAGGAATTGTCTTTAGTTTGGTTCCCATGCATGATGAAAGAAAACAACACATTGAAATTTGTTTTTTCTTTTCTTTTGGCAGAAAAAGACCACGTGGGGGAGGAAAGTGACAAGGCATTTGTTTTGTTTTCATTGAAAGAGGATCCTCAAAACAAATCTCCATGCACTTGCCTTAGAAAATAGTCCAAAAAAAAAAAGGAGCATTTGTTTTGTCTTGCACAAGAGCCCACACATTGGGCAGGAGGAATTTAAATGCAGCAGTTTGAATAGATAAAAAATAGACACCAAAGACAACATTCCATGCAAACCGGAAAAAGAGGAGAAAAAGTCCTCTAAAAAAAATTGTTTTGATTTTAATTGTTTTCTTTTTCACCAAAATATGTGTGGGAGAAAGGAAAGTAAAAAAAAAATATTTTGTTTTGTTAAATGAATCCACACAGCCAAGAAATAGTCCATGCCAACCAAGAATGCCATGCATTTTTGGCAACAAATGAAGTTTTCATGCCAAAACTAGAGCATTTCCACACCAAGAAAAAAAAACATACCAGTCCAAAGATTAAAATTCACGCATGCAGTAGTCTTCACGTGGAAAATAATTTTTTAAAAAGGCAAAAAATATTAGAAATTAAATGCAACCATCAGGAGAATTTACATCCCAAGAAAAGGAATACGTTGTCCATGCCAGGCAGAAGAAAGGAGACAGTCCAAAACATATTTTTCTGAGTAGTTGTTCACGTTAGCAAAGAAAAAACAATATTTCCATGCATTTATCTTGTCCTAAGAACACGAAAAGCTGAAGACAAGTGAGGATCTCACTTTAAAGAGAAATCATTATCACACATTTTCTAAAATACAAATATCTCACTCCTGCCTAAAGAAGAGAGATATTATATGCATGGGTGAAGTTAAAGAAAAAATCGCAATTTGTGAGAAGATGAACATTGTTCTGAAGAGAGATTGCATGAAACATTTGAAAAAATGTCAAACAATATGTATATCAATACAAAGAAAAATTAATTTAATAAATAAAATGATATATGCGAAAGAATGTGTTGCAGATTGTATCTATTGAAGTAATCAACTTTGGAGCTCGATATCTCAAAGTCGGATGATTGTTAGAGAAAAATGGTTTGGTTCATTGAATTATTCTCAAATTCATTTACTCCTTTACCAAATTTTAAATGCATAGCACCTCATTTGATATTTTTCACGAACCCAAGAAAAAAATCAATATGATTATTTTCATCGAGGTGCGGTTTCAAACAGGCGAAATCCTACTTTGAGAATCCATATCTCAAGCCCATATGATCTTCAAGAGAAATAGTTTGGTTTGTTGAATTATTAAAATTCATGTACTTATTTTTCAAAATTCAAATGTATAGCACTTCATTTGATATTTTTCACAAGCTCAAATAAAATGCGATTTACATGATTTCGTTGTCGTGCTTGTGATTTCATCCTCTCAAGGTGACTCACTTTGAGAGTTGATATTTTGAATTCAAATGATTATCAAGAGAAAATAATTATTTCTTTAGATTCTCCCCACATTTTTTTATTATTGGCAAATAGTTTTTTGAAAGGGACTATACCCTTGAGTACAAAAGAAGGCCCAAGAGCCGGAATAGGAGTGAGAATCAGAGAGAATGGATCAAGATCCAAGTGTTACAATGAAGCTCGAAGTAGCCCAGAAACAGCTACTCAAATGAGACAAAACAGCAAAAATACAGCAAAAAAGCAGTAAAGAGACCGCAAAAAAACAGCAAACAAACAAACAAGAGTAGCAGAAGCAACCAATACTACTTCTTGGCAGCTTTGTCGATGCTGGTCTTGACTCTCTTCCGAGGCATGAAATTCTCCCCACATTCATATGCTCCCTTTAAAAAATTTAGATGCCCAGGTGACGTTTGTTATCTTTTTCCGGCTAAAACCAAATAGGATTTTCACAGTTTTTCACTTGTATTTTCCTAGCAATTTCAAAAGAGTCAACTTTGACCTTTAATATTTGATTAAATAATTTTATTTGGAAAAAAACCTTTGACACAAAAAATTACGGCACCTTAATATACTCCCTCATCTAGTGAGAGTTTCTCAGAACAAGATTTGTTATTTTTCCCAGGGTAATTTCAGAGGCAATTTGTGTAGTTTTGTAAGAAGGAAGTAATAGCCTGAAATCACACTTCTATCACAATCATGTCATCTTCAAACAAAATTATGTTGTGGTATGGATTCCAAGGAATTATACTCACCTTGATGCTCCATTCAGAGTATGAGAACATCACCGATACCAACTTGGGACACGTCGACATAGGTCAATCTGTGATTGCATATCAACCGAAGGTGAGTCACAATTTTCCTGACACTTGTTCTGAATTGGTCATCACTTGCATGGATGCACCATGACACCTGCACAGTGTGGTGATTCAACTCCAATGGCCCCAAAGTGGAAGCAACCTCTAACTTCCTCATTATGCGGTATAGGTCGTAGCTATTGGTAGAGGTCTTTTCAGAGTCAAAAGCCATTGATATCGGTAGAGATCGATAATGGGAGAAACTTGTCTACATCAATTGTCTTCACTTAATCATTGTATAGATCTATTCATCAAAAAATCAAAATCAATGACAAATGCAGTTGTGTGGATCATCAAGCAAGGCCACATCATTCAAGTGTGTCCTTGTCAGCTCTCAGTTAGTAGTGGGTGCGATACTTCATCAGCCAATCTTAAAGTTGGAGCATTCTCAAATTAGATGATCATGAGTAGATCAGAATGGAAACACTTCGGATGGTGACAAAGAAGAAAGACATAACTTTAGGTAGTGAATTTCAATCTCGACTCTTGGAAGATCTTCTTGATGTCAAAAGATCAAGACCTAGATTATGACAAACCAAGGAGGCATAACGAATTCGATCTCATGAAAAATGAAGAATTCACCATGGAAAGGTATTCAGAGCATGTAGATAATTGTATGTAATTATGAATTTGAATACGAATGAAGACAAAATTTCTCACACCAGGATGTTGCTCAAATGGAGAGGTGAATGAATTGCTCAAGTTTCAAGCTCAACTCTCTTGTCATTTGGAGGATTGCAGAGCACGGTCAATGAGTTCATTCCCGTATGACCGGGATAGGTGGACTCTTGTCCCAATGGATAACACATTGATCCTAAGTGTCTTGATCTAGGTGGTGCATTGCTTGACTAGGATTTCTCTGTGTGTGTGTCCAAGTCCTTTAAGTGGAGGCCATATGTACCCTTGCTTTTATTTATAAAGTGATTTTATTATTGAACTCACTTTTGGAAAACTTTGGATAAGTTAAGTGGTTTCTATTTTTAGTTATTTTTAATAAAGTTGGTTGAGAAATTCAAAGTCACTTAAGTTCCCTATTTAATGTGCATTTGAAATACTAACTATTTTGTAACCAACTTTTGGGTTATAAAAGGATGTTAGGGGCTCATTTGTAAGGGTGACTTTGAGAGAGGAGAAGAAAATACTTTTGTATGCAATCTTTACTTCAAAGAAAGAAACTTTTTGTTCTTTTGAAAAGACATTTTGGAGTTAATTAAATATGAACTTTGTGTCCCATTCATTGTATCTTATAGCATTTGATGTTCTTATTTTCATTAGATGTTAGTGTTTGAATCTTGTACACAAATATTGTCTTGGATCTTATTGTCAATGCTATTAATATTTTCATCTAGTTCACGGTGATCAAGCTCGATTATCTACTTGCTCACATGTGTTCCCTTTTACTCATTCACGTTTAGCTGATGTGAACTCCGTTTTATTTGTGTTAGTTATTTATCATTCTTCTCCACATAATATTAGGATTTTCTTTTGCCTAACTCTTGCATTTTCCTTCTATTCATTCCTTCCATTTCTTTCCTTCATTCCATTCCATCTCCCTCATTCACTTTTCTTTCCATTGATGTTCCAAAACACCCCCCACATACAATTTTGAATGTACAGATGTAAATACAATTTTGGTTTTCAATACATGTAGTATCACCTTAATTGAGGAGGTACTTTGTTCCCACACTATTTCATGTCTTTTTCATGCGTGAAAATCCATATGCTAACATGACCAAAGCATTAAATACTTTGAAGTGTGAAAAAACATAACTTTTGTACTTGAGAAAATAAACCCAAGTATGCCTTGATAAATTATCAATAAAGGTAAATACATACTTAGCTCCATTGAAAAAGGGTGTAGGAAAAACCATCAAGTCACTATAACCAAGCTCAAGTGGTGAAGACGCTCTCTTTGACAAATTCTTAGGAAATTGATCTTGGTATTGTTTCCTAATGCACAGTCATGACAAACTCCCTCAAGACAAGAAAATCTAGGCGAACATCAACCATACCATGAGTTCTCAACTCCTTCAAATATTTGTAGTTGATATGTCCAAATATTTCATGCCAAATCTTACTCTTTGAATCTTCATGAGAAACCAATCTTGTCCCTATAGATAAAGTTTCATCAAAACCCTTAAATTGATATAGTCTATAACTATGATTAACAATACCCGAGCAACAAGTGAATAAGTCTCCAAAAAAATTCATACTTCTTCCCCATGTGGTGTAAAAGTAACAGTTTTCCCTTGACCAAAATGAAAAATTTGATATACGAAAAAAAAAATATTGTAGTGATGTTAAGAACATATAATGCATCTTGGATAATGCCACCATCAATTTGTATATCACCTTTTCCTTTATCAAAAAGAAAGGAAGAATCCCCAACCTCAATTTTGGAAGTAGAACTCAAACTTAGAGATATAAAAGACTCATTGGAAGAAGTCATGTGATGAGAAGCATCAAAATCTATAACCCAACCTGTCTCGCAAGTGGTGATCGAGATCTCCCAACAACATTAAGTGTTTTTCCATGCTGATTGGAAGGAGGTGGAGTGGAGATAGAAATTTTATGTTTCTTTACTGCATCCTCTAAGGCTTGCATTCACTTATAACACATATGTTCTTCATGACCACTACCCCCAAAAAAATAACATGAAAGGCTAGACTTATTCTTGGATTTAGAAGACTCCTTGGGTTTAGAGTTGTTTTCTTTGGGTTTAGGAGCATTGTGATATGAAGAAGGGGTGGATTTGGTTTTAATTTTTGGTTTTCCTTTCCCTTAGGATTAGATGCAACTAATGCCTTTTGAGAGGTGGAAGACTCAAGGTGAGACAATTTGGATTCTTCCCTAGTAATTATTTCACAAAAAAATTCTAAGTCAAGCATTTTGAATGTGTTACCTAAGGCATCCATGCTAGTGAAAAGGTAGAAGCAAAAATTTGGAATAGTCCTCTCAACTTAGATTGAATCAAGTAAACACACTCTTCATATTTCTTATCTCTTCCACTCCCCTTCAATTGTGTCAAAAAATGCTTGAACTTGGTAAGATAGTCTATAATTGTTGGAAAATCTTCAGGTTTAAGAGAGGCGATCTCAATTTCAAGTTGTATGGCTCTCATATGATCCACCTTACCAAATAGAGCTTCCAATTTCTCCCATATTTTGAAAAGAGAGTCACATTTTTCCAAATGAAACAATAGATTTTCACTTACATAAGTTCTATCAAACCCATAAACTCATCAAATTTGCACTCGGTACTAAAATTTATCATATTCTCTAGTGAACATTGGTTGTTCGAAGAAGTTAAAGCCCATAATCCTTTTAATTATTGTTTTCATTCTTGGTTTCCATGTGTGGTAATTATGTTTTGTTAATGGCTCAACATGATCTAATGCAGAAGTAGATGTCATTCTCAAAAAATCACCAAAATAAATGTAAGAACCAAGCAATGCAACAAGACCCCCAAGCAATGCAACAAGAGCCCCCATATTTTGACACTTTATAATGAGTGTGTGTTACAATATGACACTTTATAATTATAGTGTGATTCTCAAAATAAATATTTCCAATGGAAAGAGCATAAAAAAACAAGCACTTTTACAAAAAAAGGCACTCAAATCCAAGTTTTCGATCAAGCTTTACAAGTTTATGCTCTGCTATTTATTTTAGTTGCCACTAAAACAAAATAAAATGCTCTTGTCTTCACCACACAAATAAAATGAAAGGGGGTTGGAGTTAAGCACCTACTAGTAGGAATCACAAGCTTTAAGCCCTCATACGACCATACCATATGACTAAGGGATAAGGATTTTAATGGGTGTATGCTCCACTTACTAAAATTCATTTTTTGGGTTTTTCTCGATTGACACTTGATTCCAAGATGAACTAGTCTGTGTCTCTAAGAACAACAAAACAACCTTTGAAAATTGACTACCTCTAGAAATGGTTGGTTTTATAGTCAATCTTAGGGTTTTACCACCTTCCGAATCTAATGGAAGACTCTATTTGGTATTAAAATGCATGCAGCAACAAAATACGAGCAAATCCTGGATATATGAATTTACTGAGAAAAACTTATTTGCAAAATAAAACTTACGAGATGGATGTCAATAGTAATATCCTTCTCTCGATACCATAAAAATAATGATAACCAGATCATACCAAGCCAAGAATTCATATGCTAATCAAACAACATGGTCAATAAGATGAAATAAATTTGCCAAAATAAATTTACATAAACCTTTGCAAACAAATGAGCATAGTATCATATATTATTATGGAACTCAATGAAACAAAATGAGAGTGGGCCTTTCTTATATAGGCAAGGAATAATATTCTAAGAACCAATCAAGGTCGTATATCAATCCATAAATCAAGTAAATAACTATACATCAAAGATCTAGTCAATACCATAGATCAAGGAAATAAATATACCTAACAACTAGATAATATCCCCCTAATATCTAAATAAATAAAAATAAATATCCACACACATAAGTGGGTGAGGATAAATACAATAAAGGTAAATAAAGTACCTAGGTGAACATGAGCTAAGGTAAATACCTACGCTAACATGGGTTGTTTTCAGCTATGACAATGGTTAAATTATGACTGAGCATTGTACTATATCTTAGACCCAATGTAGTTCTTTGTGTGTACGGAATGGTGCCATGGGCGGCTCTTGTGTGTTACACTTGATATTTGTTATCCCAATTTTTAGTTTTTAAAGAAATTAGAGATAACCAATCAAAAATTTCTCAAGGAATTCCTTTTGAGTCCTTTGATCCAAAAAAATTGTCCTTGAAAATGTCTCAAAATCCTTTCTATCAGATTTCAAGATCCTCTTAACATTTAACATGCATCTTGTTCATTTCTTCCTGAATCTGATTTCAGAATTACACTATGTTAATGGGTTTCAAGATTTGATTACACATAACACGAGAAATTCAAAACGTCAACGAAGTGTTCCATGATTCTAAACCCAAAGTCTAATTTGAGCTATATGATTTCAAGTTTTGGGATCCAATTGCATCGAAACATCTTCCCACCAAAGCACATGCAAAATGTTCACTTTGTGTTCCAAAGCCAAAGTCGACTTTAACCATGTGCAATTGGGTTTGAGGATTTGATTGCATCGAACATCTCATCTCTTGAACACATGTGGAATGCTCCATGATCTCCAAATCCAAAACCTCACATTATAAAGTCTCCTTCATGTTGGGATTTTGGGACCCAATTACATGATGACATATGTGATCGATTTTCTAATTATGAAATTAGTGCATTTAATGTCCAAATTGTCAAGTAGGTGAGCACACGTGTCATCTTATGTGTATTTAATGCTAGGGTTTTTATAAATAGGGTATTTACATGTCATTTGTACCTTAAATTTCAAACACCATCTGGTTCTTTTCACCTGCTTGCACACCTCTAAAACTTGACCCACATTTTTTCTTAGCATTTTCAATTATTCCTCAAAGGATTGAAGTATTTTTACCTTGAGGTAAGTAAATTTTCCTTTGGGTCATCTTTTGGTTCTTTTTAGGTCATACCCTTGGTTACATTTGGGTGGAATAGGTCCTCTCCCATTTTCCTCTTCATATTGTCACACCAATCAGTTATTTTTTAATATCAATCAGAAGGGTGAATTATTTTTCACTTTTACGGACTTCAAATTTTGATGAGTTAGAAACAAATATCAAATTTTTATGCCTAAAGTGTATAATATGGTTTTTCACATGCCTAAATAGGTTGTTTTTCCAATCAAACAATTTAGACTTTTGTAATCTTCTCAAAGAGGCCCCAACTTCCACAGTGTATCATAATTTCACCCTTGTGAAACAAAGCTCAACTTTTGTAGTGTGTCGGGAATCCTTAGTTGCGAAAAATATCCAAACCCCAAGTAGTGTATCGGGTTTTCTCAGGTGTTTGATAGTTTTATTTTCCCAATTATTTTTTCGGACTTTCACGGTTGTTAATCGGGATCCAAAATCCGATTCTCTTCTAGGGCTTCTAGACAACTTTGTGGCAAGTTACCCATGTCTTATTCAGAAATTGAAATGGTAAGAAGGAAGGAACAAAATAAATGAATTAAAAGTATCAGGGTGTTGTGGCTCCCTCAAACATTGATTCAAATTTTGATATTAGGGACACAGAGTTGGGACATATAGACATGGATGAATTTTAGGCCAAAGTTTAAAGTTCCTCACAAACTTCATGAATGCAATCTCTTTGTGTAAGTGGATTACCATTGGCAGCAATTTTCTTGTTTTTGCTCAATGTCCCAAATTTTTTCTTTTTTACGTTAGTAATTATGATTCAAACTCAAGGTCATTGTGGAATCGGAAAGAGAAGTAGTAATCAAATTAGATACAGATTATTTTGATGCACTCCTCAAGCTTCCCAATTTCAAGGAATATGTTGGTACAAATATTCAATTGGTCTCAATAAGCCTGGGATAATGATCTGGAAAATTGTGTTAAGCATGTGAATAAGAAGTTCCTGATTAAACCTAAGCCCATTATATCTAGGTTTCCAAAAATGGTTCCCAAGAGTGACTTCAGTTTAGAAATTTGTGATATTATTACGCTCCTCATCAAGGTATTTGGGCTCCTAAAAGCTAGGTAATTTCATGGATGGATGTATCAGTTCATCACCATCATTAAAAATAATGAGAAATATCTTGATTGGGGAACCTTCATTAGCGATACCATTAACACTCAAATGAAAACAGTCCTTTCCACAGGAAAGTTTACATGATGTCCTATGTCACCTATGTTTCCAAAACTTTGAAATGAGAAATTATCCCCTTTGGATTCAAAAGGTAACAAGTCCACTTATCACATCTAAAATTTATATCTCAAATTTTCTTTGAAAGAAATATTAGAAAACTTCAGAAGAGTTAATGATGCCTTCTTCTACAATGCTATATGTAGATTAGATCCTAATCTTACAAAATAAAGAGTATCGATGCTAAGTGGAAGGAAGTATCAAGGTAGGGTTACATCTTTTTACAATTCAGGAAAATTTACGTATTTATGGGTTACCATATTTCAGAAACACCAATGTGTCTTCCAAGATATCCAAGTGATAAATTAATTCTCATGGAATTGGTTGAAAGCTCTTGGATTTTCACAAGTTTCAACAAAGTAAGGATAAGGTTTTTGTTTCATTTCCTATATCAATTGGGATATATATGCATTCCTCAATAATCAAATCAAAGAGTGTGGTCTATGATTTACAAGATAAGATTAAGAAAACTATGAAGTACAATCCAGATTTTATTTTGAGGTGTGCTCAAGGATCATGGAATAATGCAACTTCACATTCGAACATCGAGGACATTTGGATTGATCTCAGAGATGAGGTCGTAGTCAAAAGAAAAGATAATAACAGGTTGAATTTGGATGAGATAAGGATGTTGAATCTCACCGAGGTTCTGAAGATGCAATTGAAACCGAGAGTGTTGTAGAAAAAATGTATGAAAAAATGGATGGTGACAACACCAAGTTCCTAAAAATCAACTGGTCATTCAAGGAAAAAATTATCTATACATGAGAGATTCACCCAAACCCTTGTTCGTATAAAGGCATGGTTATATTCATGGGGTATGCATCTCAAGGAATCCAATTTCCCAAAGCTACCTATCACATCATCATCAGAGGTGGGCCCCTCACATGTAGAAAAGGATAAAGGTGCAAGCCCACCTAAAAGGTGAAATTTAAGTTTTTTTGAAGTGGAGGAAAGTATCAGCCTTTTCCATCTGCTAAACCTTCTACATTAGTTGTGGTTCTTGATTCTCCCCCTCCATTAATCTCAAAGGAAGTTCCAGTAAGTATTGTGGCTGATCTTCCTGTCACTTCTTCTACTCTTGGCACTCTTTTTGTATATGTATCCACTCGAGTCATCTCCATTTCTTCCTTCCATTTCTTCTCCTTCTCTCTTTCTTTCCTCTCCTCCTCATTCTCCTCCATTTTCATCATCACCACTTGCATCCACCATGGTAAGTTTTTTTCTCATCCTTATCCCCTCTTTTGAGTGGAGTAGGATTGACTTTAGAGTTACCAGTGTCTTTTGGGATCCCATTCTCCATTCCCCTTTCTCCTCAAATGTCATCATCCATTGTTACCACCATTTTCTTCACTACCGTATCCAATTTCTTATGGGATGTCAATTCTTTCTTTATATTCTCTTTCTCTCCATTCCCATTTCTTTCTAATAAGAATACAACTAATGGGATGAGACCCCAACCTCAATGATTAGAATAGTGTGAATATTGTATATATATTTTGGTGTGTTTTAGATTAGTAATAAACAGGTTGAATCCCCTTTATCTAAGGAGGGACATAGCCCGTGTACTATGGTTGAACCTCATTTTTTTCTTTGACAAAATATATAACCAATAATAGCAAAGCAAGTAAGCTAGATGCAAAGATATTTAATAGATGTGCGCATGGAATAGAATGTAATTCCCTCCCATTAATTTTATGAAGAATAAATATCCCTTGTGTCCCTTAGATGGTGCTAAATGGATGCAATGAAGCTCTTAGATTCTTGATGGATGCAATGAAGCTCTTAGATTCTTGATGGATGCAACCTTAGGTGGTGATAGCTAATGCTTAGTGCTTGGTATTTTATTATGATCACATAACTTTATATTTGTATGACTCCTTTCTTAAATTTCATAATTAGCCCTAAAAGGCCGACTAAAAAAATGATACAATGCTCAAATAGATCAAAAGGACCTAAAATATGTGAGTAAAGTAAAAAAGGTCAGGGGCACCTAGAGGGGATGAGGGGACCGACATTTGAGTCCTGGTTGGGTGTTGGTGTACAATATTATAAATGGCGAGGTATAAAAAGGTAGACTATGCAAATAAGGGTGTAAGACCAAGGGAAGTAATAGAAAGAAAAGAAAGGTGGCCAAAGACATGGGTTAGTTAGTAATTTTCTTGCTTAGGAATCACATGAATAGTAGTATGTAATTTTGACTAGATAAATTTTGTGTGATTTTGTGTCTACACTTACCCCTACTTTATGTTGGTGAGTAGAAAGCTTGGTAACATAAAGTAGATAGATATGCATACCCAATAACCATGTAGTCCAATGTAAAGGAGCATGGTGAGGGACATAAAAAAGTGTGGAGTGATAAAAATGTGAAGCGTGGTTGTTAAGGAGGAAAAAGTGCAAAAAGTGGTGATGAAAATGAACATGGGGAATAAATGCATGTGTAAATGTCACGATGTGCTTGTTTTTTATGTTGATGTTGTTTTTTTTTATGATGTTGATTATCGCTTCCCATACGGAAGGACCTACTAAAGAGAAGAATGAACAAGTAGTCAAATATGCATGTATATGATCGTAATGTGTAAAAAGTATGTAAAATGTGAAAATGTGAAAAAGGGACATGTGCACCTGATTCGTGATGAGTAAAAGGGTATAGAAAGGATCCTGAAGATGTTGTAGAAGAATGGTTTTTTCAAGTGATATCACGCCAGTTGCGTTGGCCACAATTTTTGGGGGTGATCTCATGCCAATGATATGGAAGAAGTGTAGGGAGAAAATTTTGGTGTTATCCTCCAACCTTTAACTACTTCCCGTAATGTAGGACACCACTGCAGATGGTGTGTAAAATTTAAACAATTTGATCCAACATGAAATTGCTAAGGAATATATGCCTTGTAAAATATGGTGTGTGGAGTTATGTAGGTTGTCCTGAACTACAAAAACATTGTATAAATACCCCCTAGTTATAAGCATCTAGGAAGGGTCGTCTGTGCTAAGGACCCAAGTCTAATTCTGAGCCACAAACTGAAAAAAACTGTGTTGTATGAGTATTGTGCTATGTAATGACTATAGACTAGTGTATGGGGTGAATGATTCACCTAAATGATTCCCCCTCATTTGGGGTACATGCGACATCACTGAAGGAGTATGCGGCCAAAAGAGGACTAACTGCTGGTGAAATCGTGACTGCAAGGGGAAGGGAATGTGTTTAGTAGAAAATAAGGCACACATTAACAAAGTGGCTAGGAAACAAGTAGAAAATACAAACACACATGTACAAGACAAAATATATGCTAGGTAGACAATGTGTAAGCTAATACACAAGAAGACAATGTAAACACGCAAGAAGATAATGTAGACCATGAAAAGTGGGTTGCAAACATGCGACACCACTCACGATGTCAATAGAAAATCAAGGTTGATGAAGCCTAAAGCGGACAGTGTGCACACAAGAAAAAGGTAAAATCCCACAAAAAATGGCATATAAAGAGAAATAAATGACAAGAAATGTCACAAAAATAATGGAAATATGTAGTCCTACAAAACAAATACTACACATGAATCACCTGTTATCCAAATAACTCTCCTAGTTATTTAGGTAACGTATATACATAATCTAGCTCTAATCTCTTCATCACAAGGTTGTGTGCACTTAATTTCACTAGACACTTTCCCTTGGTTGCAGGTTCCTCGTGCGTCTCCTTGCTTCTCCTCATGCACCTTTGTGTGCTTCCCCTTCTTCCCTTTTTCTTTTCCTCTTTGTTCCATCTTCCCCTTATGATCCTTCCTCCTGCCTCCTTCCCGCGCCTCATTCTCCCATGTACATTATATTTGCGCCTGATTTACACTTTTCTATGTTAGGTCATCCATTGTAACACTTGAGTGTGCCACCCTGACAACCGGTCAAATCCCACCAATAGGGGGCATTGAATCCTTGTAATAAACAATGAGTGAAACATGGCAGAAATGATAAGAAAATTTTCACAATTGGTCATCCTTTCAGCCAATATGTGTGCATAGAAAAACTTAACAAACTTATAATAGTCATATCTCTTGCTCTAGATCTCCAATCGGTGCACATCTAGTCTTAATCGATAGCCATGTTGTTGATGTAGGCTATAGTGCTAGACATTCAAATTCAAATTCTTGGTAGATTTGGTAGGTGAGAAATGGGAAAAATATTTTTGAGCATTAATGAGCAGATCTAATTTCTCCAACCACCTTATTTGATATGATCCACCCTCCTTCCTTCTCCAACACACCAAAACAGACTTGGGGAAATGAATTTGACAAATCTACATGTGCATTTATAGGAATTGAATGTTTTTGTTGGTGGTTATATTTTAAATTTGGGTTTTCCCTCCTTCTCTTCTTCTTCCATGGATTCATCTATAAATGTAAGAGCTGGGATCATTATTAAGGTTGGACATTTTGGATCCTTACACACTTTTCTCAAGACTTCATATTTTCTCGTACTCGAGTCACAGACATCTAGACCTAGCTCTTGCATGTGGATATCAGCCTCTTTCACCATTATAACAGATTTGTGCATTTCTGGAAGTAATAGAAGCATCGTTTTGTGACTATTCTTGGTCCTAAAATGTTTTCATTCCTTCTCCTTTCCTTTTCTTTTGCATTGCATGCTTTTTGTGTCATTTTACATCCTTGTAGCTCTCCTTGTTTATTTGTGTTCCATGAAATTGATCTGTAAATATGTTTGAAGTTATGTTACACATGTATAGCCTTCTTTAACGCATTTCCCTTCATTTTCACTCAAAATGCAGATAGTGTTCATCCCTCTTTTAAGTGCTATTTCCTTTTAGTGTAGGTTTCCTTTCGTGTTATCCTTCTATTCCCGGTCATCAACATTGTTAGTTCGGTTTTCCCTTTCAAGTACTAGGAGTAGCGAGTAATAGAATTATATATTGGAACCATCCTTTTCCGTAGAACCGTCTCAAGTGTGCAAGGTCCCAAAACTTGGGGACATTTCCATTTTGGTCATAAATGACTCGGTTCTTCCATATCCGAGACACAGTACAAGTTTGATGACCAATAGTTTTTGGCACACACTGGTGGGACCAAAATGAAAGCTTAAATTTCATGTTTTTAAGTTGTGGTGTGTGGACATAGCATTTCAGCCTTTAGAGGCTTATATCAACACATATGGAAACTCCTATATCTACAGATCTATTTCAGCAGCCCTAGGAACCTTTCATGTGAAGAATGCATACAAGGAGAAGTGCAGCAATTGAAGATTCTTTTGAGTACCTCTAGTTATCCACGAGAAGATTTTGTTCCAAAGATCCCTCACACGCATCTCCATCTCCAAAGACATCATGCCCATTCAACTCCTGCAAGCAGACAACCAAGGTGCACCTGCCGAATGGTGCATCACCCACCTCTTCCACTAAGGAACATTTCTAACTTCACAAGATGGATTCCCTTGGTTACGCCATACAACATTATATGCCAAATGGCACGCTCAAAAGTATTCCATAATTTCTTGGTGAGAATCAAATCACCCTCAAGAGCATACCCGGGATATAGAAAATATATGTTCACTCTATTTGATCACACATGACGATGTAGCAATGTCAGGCTACTTGTGGCATCTTTCAAAGGAAAAGTTCTTCAATGGTACCGAGCCTTAAGGCTTGGATCTATTACCACCTAGGATGAGTGGGAACACCTCTTTGTAATTATTTTGAAGATAAGTCAAGATCTATTTCGGTGGAGAAACCGACAACAACAAGGAGGGCACCCAATGATCACATGACTTATTTCAACATCATATTTTAGAAGACACTGGGACATAATCCCTCTTGTGGTAAGACCTACAGTGTAGCATGCTTTTCCTCGTATTATCTCAAGGTACTAAACAATTATATCTTAATCATGATTCAATCCATGGGAGGTAGGACCTTACCATCCACTTATAATATTTCAGTAAGGGTGGAAAATAGTATTATTCAGGTGGGAAAGATAGCTCTTAGACCACCTATGCCCTTGTTCTCAGATATGTCACAAGCACCACAACCTTCTTTGGCACCTAATCCTTTTCCTCAACAAAGTGTGAAACCTATTACATCAACATTCCACTCTTGAAATGACAGAAATAAGATGAATAATTGAAGAACCTGATTATAAATTTTTCAAACAAGGTCATATCATTAGAGAAGAAACAAGTGCAATCCTATAGAGGCAATTCTAATTAGGTGCATAGCCAAAGAAGTCAGCCTTGGTGGAATCAATATGGAAACCAAAGATACGTGCCCAACTAGAAAAATGATAGATGGCATGCTAATGTACATTTTCCCTTGCAATTTGTTCCTCCCATACCCTCTCTTCTAGTACCCAGTGTAATTCAGGTGCTTGTTCTAGTTCGAACAATTTGGCACAGCGCGTCAGTGGTGCTTCCTTGCAGCAACATGCCTCACAAATCAATATCACTTTGTGCAACACTACATGTGCACAATCCTACATGATTCAAAATGCTTCCAGATTGTGAACCTTCAATGAGTGCACCTGAAATAAAGAACCAAGAAAGGTCAGAGGTTATTTGGTGCTAAATACTTTTATGCAATCAACCAAGCTATAGAGGACACAAGAAGACCACGCACTCAAGTTGTGGACAACACAAGATATAAGTGTTGAGTTGTGGAGCTCAATTACTTCAAATTAGCATGAAATATGAAACTTGCTAAAAAAACACACTAAGTGTCATCAGGTTATGGAGGGACCGACATCACCACCTATGACAAGATCATTCGAAAGGAAAAATGGCATCGGTTAGGGCTAACCGGCATCAGTTACCTATGCAGGAGTGTTTTATTTAACTCTTGGGAATTAGATCTATTTTTAGTAGTAAAGAAGATCTATTAATTGTAATTACATAGCTAAGTGCCCTAAGTTTTTATACACCTATATAAACATGAAATATAGGGTTTAGAAGTAAGAATTTAAAATAACTTGTAAAATTTGATGATTATTGTGAGAATAATTGTGAGTGAGAGAATTATTGGAGAAGAAGAAAAAGCTTGAGGGAAAGAAATTATTATACATCTGAGAGGTGTGGAAGATTGTAAATCTTCATTGTATATCTTGTCAAAACTTTAGATAATATATTTCCTTGTTTGTTGGTAGCGGTAGCCCACAGTGGGTGAACCACGTTAAATATGGTGTTGATTTATATCTCTTGTTTTGTATATTTCTTCTGGTAGAATATTTACTTTTATTTACATGTATGCTTAGATCAAATATATGATCTGTACAATTGGTGTGTTAACCCCAACAAATGGTATGAGATATTTGTTTGAGGGTTTTGTATGTTGACAAATTTACTCACATAGGGTTTTCTGATTGAGTGGGAGCTATAGCAATGTCGGAAAACAAATACAAGGTAGAGAATTTTGATGGCTGAAATTATCAATTATGGAAGATGAAGATTTAGGATTATCTATATCAAAGAGATTTTTATTTACCAGTGGATGATAAGTCTATACCTATGAATATGACTGATGAAGAATGGAAGATTCTTGATAGAAAGGATTTGGGATCTATAAGATTGAGCCTGATAGCATCTTTGGCTTCCTAATATTACAGAGATGCAACTTTTTCAGAGTGTTAATGAAATATCTTGCTAATTTATATGAAAAATATAGTGCTTCAAATAAATTTTATTTGATGAAGAAACTCTTTAGTTCTAATATGCATGGAGGTGGATCTGCATCTAGTCATTTGAATGATTTTCAATCTATTGTAAATCAGTTGAAATCGATTGATATATCATTTGATGATGAAGTGAAAGCACTTTTATTCTTATGTTCTTTGCCTGATAGTTGGGATAACTTGGTAATGGTTATTAGTAATACAACATCTGCTAATAATATTTTAAGATTTGATGATGTGGTTAGTATAATATTGAATCAATAAATTTGAAGGAAGATTACGATGAATCATCATCTGGGAATGCTTTGAATGTAGAAAGTAGGGGTAGACGTAAGGAGAGATCCAAGAGTAAGAGTAATGGGAAATCAAAGTCAAGGGATAGCGGATCTAAATCCAGAGGTAAGGTAATTACTTTTGGAAATGTGGAAAGGACATACAAAAAAATATTGTTGGTCAAAGGATAAAGAGAACCAACAACCAAATAAAGGTAAAGAAGCAAATCTTGTTGCAGCTAGAGGTAATGCAAGATGCTCTTATTCTTTCTTTAGATAATAGAATTGAATCATGGGTTTTAGATTCAGAAGCTTATTTCCATGTAACCCCTAATAATGGTTATTTCAAAAATTATTTCCAAAGAAATTTTGGACATGTTTATTTTGGTGATGATGAACCTTGCATAGATTCTTGTAAAGGGAAGTTCATCTAAAATTTTAGACTAGAAATTCATGGGTATTGAAAGATGTGAGGCATGTGCCAAGCCTTAAAAGGAATCTTATTTCGTAGGGCAACTAGATGAATTTGGTTGCATGGTTAATTTTATAGGAGACTCTTGGAAAGTTACCAGGGTTCTTTTGTTTTGGAAAGAGGTAAGAAGGTAAGAACATTATGTTTATCTACCTGTGTTACTGATTCATTTTCTACATTATCTACTTCAGATTCAGATGCATGTATGTGGCATAACCGGTTGGGCCATATGAGTAAAAAGGAATGCAGATCTTAAAGGCTAAGGTAAGTTATAATATTTGAAATATTTATATCTTGATTTCTGTGAGCATTGTGTCTTTAGAAAGAAAAAGAGAGTGATATTTCTCAAAGTTGGGTCAACTAAGAAGGAGCAGAAATCGAGCTTGTACATTCATATGTGTGGGGACCATCTCGGTAGATTCTCATGGAGGATCCCAGATTATGTTACTTTCATTGATGATGCTACAAGAAATGTATATGTTTATTGTATTAAACATAAATATGATGTTTTCTAGAATTTTAAAAGATGGAAAGCCCTTGCTAAGAATGAATCAAATTCAAAGTTAAAGTGCCTTAGATTTCACAATGGTGGTGAATATCAGTAGTAAGGCTTTCAATGATTATTGTTCATTGAATGGGATACGTAGAGAAAAAATGGTTCCAAGAACACCACAGGATAATGGTGTTGCAGAGAGAATGAATAGGACAATCATGGAACATTCTAGAAGTATGAGGATACATTCTAGATTGCCCTTACAGTTTTGGGCAGAAGTAGTTGATACAACGGTTTATTTGATTAACTGTGGGCCTTCAAGTTCACTAGATGGAGGAATACTAGAGGAATATTAGACCGAGAAAAGAGGTAGATCTTTATTTTCTTAAATTTTTTGGTTCAAAAGCTTTTGTACATATTGATAAGGAAAATAGGAAAAAGTTGGATGCAAAATCCAAGAGATGCACTTTCATTGGTTATGGATCTGGTGATTTCAAATTCTATTTTTGGGATTTAGAGAATTCTAAAATTATTAGGAGTCGTGATATTGAATGAAATGAAAAAAATGTACAGATTCAAATTTTGGTACCCAAGGATGAATTGGTTGAGAAGTTTGTAAATGAAAATGAACTCTAGGATTTAAAATTAATACTCGACAGGGTTACACAATAACCAGTGTTGGTTGACCCCTAACCGACATTGGTCAGTAGAACCATATCGATTCTGAAAGAGTAGAACCCGATATCGGTTAGCGTAACCGATGTCAGTTATAGGTGACTGGCATCGGGTCAGTCGACATGATTTGAATACAAATGTGCATGAGGTCCAGAATGAGCCTCGATACCCCAAAATCCTATGAGAAGGTCACAAATGGTAAGTAAACCTCTAGAAAGATTTACACCTTCTCTATTTTATTTATTATTGATTGATAATGGTGAACTAGAGATTTTGAAGAAGCAATGTAGGATAAGACCCACATCTAATGGGAGCATGACATGGATAAGGAGATGGAATCCTTGGAACATAACCAGACTTGGGATTTGGTTAAGTTTCTAGTAGGTAAGAGGAAATTGTAGAACAAGTGGGTTTACAGGATCAAGGAAGAAGAGGGTGGATAAAAAAGGTACAAGGAAAGGCTTGTAGTAAAGGGATTTGCATAGAAAGTAGGTATTGACTTTGGTGAAATATTTTCTCCTATTGTAAAGATGACTTCTATTCATACTGTATTGAGTTTAGTTACAGTAGAGGATTTACATTTAGAGAAACTAGATGTGAAGATGGATTTCCTTCATGGTGATTTGGATGAAGAGATTTATATGTAGTAGCCACTTGGGTATGAAGTCAAGGGTAAGGAGAAATTAGTGTGAAATTTGAAAAAGAGTCTCAGTATGGGCTCAAGCAAGATCTAAAGCAATGGTACATGAGGTTTGATAGTTTCATGCATGAGCATGGTTACTTGAAATGTGAATCGGACCATTGTGTTTATTTCAAGAAGATTAAAAATGGGAGCTATATTATTTTGTTCTTTGTATGTGGATGATATGCTTATTGTAGGATATAGTATGTAGGACATTGGTGAGATTAAGGAAAGCTAGCTCACACATTTTCTATGAAGGATTTAGGAGTTGTAAAAATAATCCTTGGCATGCAAATACACAGACATGAAGAACAAGAAATTGTATTTATCTCAGGAGGATTATATCTACAAGGTGTTAGAAAGGTTCAAGATGTAGAATGCAAAACCTATTAGTACACCTATGGCTGGAAACTTCAAATTGAGAAAATATCAGTGTCCTTCATCACATGAGGAGGTCAAATACATGACACGAGTGCCATATGCTTCAGCAGTTGGGAGTCTCATGTATGTTATGGTTTGTACCAGACTAGACATTACACAAGTAGTGGGAGTTGTGAGTAGATATATGGCCAATCCAGGTAAAGAGCATTGGAAAGTAGTCCAATGGATACTTAGGTATTTGAGAGGGACATCTAGCATGCATTTATGCTATGGAGGTTCAAATATTTCATTATGTGGCTATGTTGATTCGGATATGGCTAGAGATCTGGATGGTAGGAGGAGCACTACTGGATATATTTTCATAGTAGGTGGAATGAAAGTTAGCTGGATTTCAAGATTGTAGAAGGTTGTGGCTTTTTCTAATATAAAGTTATAGTATATTGCAGCTACAGAGGCTAGCAAGGAGATGATATGGATGAGTAGGTTCATGGAAGAGTTGGGAAAGGAGAAAAATGATTGCAAATTGTTCAATGATAGTCAGAGTGTAATTCATTTGAAAAAGAACTCAGTGTTTCATTCAAGAACAAAAGAAATTCAGTTGAGGTATCACTTCATATTGTAGGTATTGGAGGATGGGAAGTTGAATCTGGAAAGATTCATATGAGTGAGAACCCTATGGATATGCTAACGAATCCATTAGCAAATGAGAAGTTGGAGCTACACTCCACTTCTGTTGGTCTTCGAGTTTGAGACTTAAAGAGGAAGAAACAAAGCTAAGAAAGGATCCAAGAATAATGCTATATAGGTATGGTGTAGTAATTAATATCCAAGTGGGAGATTGTTGAGTTGTGGAGCTCAATTACTTCAATTAGCATGCAATATAAAACTTGCTAGAAAACATAGTAACCTTCATCGGTTATGAAGGCACCAAAGATCGGTCACCTATGAACGTCACCGATCAAGAAAATAAGAACCACAATTGGTTAGGGCTAACCAACATTAGTTACTCAAGTGCGAGAGTGTTTTATTTAACTCTCAAAAATTAGATCTATTTTTAGTATTAAAGCAGATCTATTGATTGTAATTGCACAACTAAGTGCCCTAAGTTTGTATAGACCTATATAAGCATGTAATTTAGGGTTTAGAAGTAAGAATTAAAAAGAACTTGAAAAAAGTTGATTATTATTATGAGAATAATTGTGAGAGAGAGAATTCTTGGAGAAGAAGAAAAAGCTTGAGAGTAAGACAGTACTATACATCTGAGAGGTGTGGAAGATCAAGTAAATATTCATTGTATATCTTATCAAAGATTTGGATAATAGATTGGATTGTTTCTTGGTGGACGTATCCCACAAAGGGGTGAACCACATTAAATATGGTCTTGATTTATATCTCTTGTTTTGTATATTTCTTCTGGTAGAATATCTATTTTTATTTATATGTATTATTAGATATGATATATTATCTATACAACTAGTGTGCTAACCCCAACAATAAGAAGAGAATGCTCGAGTCTGGTGTACAAGTTACAATCCCAACAACACAATTCAACCTTCAGTAGCAGAAAGATGTATCCAGGGTATCTAGTGGTAAAAGTACTCAAGTCCCTACATAAGTGGCTCTACAAAAATATCCTCTTGAAGTAGCATGTGCCCTCCTTTGGTAGGTCAAGCATCAGCTTTAGCTAAAGCCCTTGCTTCAATGTCTGAATAGTCAAGAAAGGATGTTCATGTCCCTCAAATGCACAAGTCAGATCTTCCATTTAGGATTATGGACCAGATGAAGAAGACAAATATAAATGTCACAATGTGGGATGCTCTAACCATTCCATCTCAATGGGATCTGCTGCATGAGGCCTTGTCCCAACTTTCATGCGCTAATCCAACTATTCACAAACCACGCACTTCTATCAATATTTTTCAGACATAGGAGACAAAATTAATTGATAATGTTAAAACCCCATCCTTCTATATGTCCTTGATCATAGGAAAACACCTAGTGCATAATTGCATGATAGACTTAGGCGTTAACACTTCTATTATGCCCAAAAATATATTTGATGTCCTAGGTTTTGAGTACATCCCCTTATCTAAAGGAGTCGTGCAACTCAATGGATTAACTTTCACTACCCTAGGAATCATCAAGGATATTGAGTTGACCCTTCATGCATGTCCAAGCCTCACAATAACTCAAGATGTGTCTATTATTGACCTACCTCCTTTATTTTCCCTATGTCTATCAAGAGAATTTATTACAAAAGTTGGTGGTTACTTGTCTTCTGATTGGTCTCATATGTTACTCAAGACAAGGTATGGTACCCGGTTTACCATACAAGCTAAACCAATATTTTCCTATCATGTAAAGTCATATGTCCTATCTCCTCTCCAAGCCAATTGTCTAATCCAAGAGGAAAAAGCTGCAGTTCCTGAAGAGTAGCCTCTTCCACCTTATATTCTTGACCTGGTACTTGATGAATTGGCAGAGAGGCACCATAAATTAGCCCCATATGTTAAATAATTGGAATCTTATGAAACTAGGATTGGTACTTAGTGCATTATTGAAGAAGAAGTTGTGTTACCACGTGTGCTCAAGAAAGACAAAATTGAACCTGGTCTATAGAAATTATACTTTGATGGATCCAAAAGAAGAAACAACATAGCATTAGAAGTTGTTCTCATCTCTCCTAAGGGTGATAAATTATTCTTCACTCACAGGTTGCATTTTACATGTTCTAACAATATGGTAGAGTATGAGGCACTGGTGCATGGTCTGCTTATTGCTGAAAAGAAGAAGATTAAGGAACTGCAGATATTTGGGGACATAAAATTAGCTATTCACGAGGTTACTAATAAGTTCCAGGAAAATAAAAATCTTCTCAAAGATTATAATCATAGAGTTTAGGACCTCCTTGAGAGATTTTATGCTCTAAATATACAAGTGGTGCCACATAAAATGAATAAGGAAGCTGATCAAATGGTCGCACTCGAGTTCACAGTTCTCTCCTACTGAGGACTTTATCAAAGGAAACACTTAGCACATTAAGATGGTGATCATACCATCCATTACTGAGACAACAATATCATCCAAAAAGTGTTTTATAGTGACGTGCATATTCTCCAGTTCATTCATAATGAAGTTGAGTTCTCATCAAGCATGCAAGTTGACTTGCATGATAGCTATGGTGACTAAGTAATTCAACTGAAGTCAAATAAGCTTCCTAAATGGTTGGTCACCTTAGAGAAAAATTTTATCCCTGATGATGATTTCAAGGGTGAAGAAAATTATATGTGCACCACAAAATAAAATTGTTCCCAGATCACTATTGCGTGTGAAAAAGAGTTGTTTTTTTATAAGCCTTACGCGCATGATGAGAAGCAAGCCTTCATCTCTCTCTGCCAAAAATATAGTGATATCTTCTCATGGGAGTATGAATATGTCAAAGGTTTTGATCCAAGTTTTCTTCAACACTCTATTGACCCTGATCTTAGTATCAAGCCCATCGATGATAGAAGCAACGACTATTCAATCCAAAGATAGAGCCCCTCATGAGAAAGTAATTATCCAAACTCATTGAGGTGAAAATTATTTTTCCCATCAAGTACTCTACTTGGGTCACTAATCTAGCTCAAGTACACAAGAAGAATGGTGAAATTTAACTCTTTGTTGATTTTAGATATTTGAACAAGGCATCTCTAAAGGATTATTATCCTTTTCCTTCATTAGAGCATATTTTGTAGACTATGGCTAATGCCCAAATATTTTCAATGTTAGATGGGTATTTAAGTTTCAATCAGATCATGTTCAAGGAATATGATCAATTAAAAATAGCGTTCTGACCAAGTGGGGAACATATACATATCAAAAGATGCCCTTTGGTTTTTCGAATGCAAGTGCTAGATTTCAGCACACCATGGACATTTCCTTCAAAGGTTACATCAATGAGTTCATCTTAGTTTATTTTGATGATATAACCATCTTATCAAAATAGAGTGAGAATCATATGGCACACCTAGAGAAAGTATTTGAGAGATGCGAGAAAGTATGCGGTGTCCCTTAACCCCAATAAGTGCAATTCTACAATAGCACAGGAAAGCTCTTGGGTCATGTGGTTTAAAAGGATGGAATCACAATTGATCTTGAGTGTGTTTCAACCATCCTAGCTCTCTCCCTGCCAAATTGCACAAAAATTCCCTACAGTCTTTTCTCGATAAGATCAATTTCGTTAGGTGTTTTATTCCTAACTTTGCATGACTAGTTCGGCCCATCACCCTGATGTTCAAGAAGGACATAGCCTTCAAATGGATAGTAGAAGGAAGAAAGAGCTTCAATAGAATCAAGAAATAAATTTATTGTGTGATAACACTCATCAACCTAGATTACTCAAAGGATTTCATCCTTTATGCTTATGGCATTGATGTGATTGTTGTTGTTGTCCTAACATAAGGAAACGAATAAGGTCTGGAACAACCAGTGGATTTATTCATCCAAACATTAAAGGATTGTGAATTAAAGTATAGTCACACTGAGAAGTAAGTATACACCATCATGCATGCACTCAAGAAATTTGAGAGTATGTTCGCCATAAATAATATCAAGGTGTTAGTCTCTCACTCTTCTATCAAATAATTCATCATGGGAGTAGATATTAGTGAAAAGAGAGAATGATGGGTGACCAAAATCATGGAATATGATGTGACTATCAAAGCCACAAAACTGGTAAGAGGCAGCATGCTCTGCAAGAAGATTGTTGAGGATATACATAATGAATTTGAGACTTCATTATTTCTTGATGAATCCCTCCTGCGCGCACCGAACTTGAACAAAATATAGACCCTGGTGTGCATGAATGGATGAAGGACTTGATCACATTCCTTTTTGAGGGCACATACCCTCTCAGTTTAATTAAATAAAATATAAGACATTTGAGGTTACAATCTACCCCTTATGTTTTGATTAATGGACTTCTCTTCAAGAAAAATCTTAATGGCGTGTTGTTAAGATGTATCAATGGTGCGAAAACTTGAAAAGTGTTAGCAGAAGTTCACGATGGATTATCTGGTGGAAACTTATCTTCCAAAAATACCACAATAAAGATCATAATGGTAGGTATATTTTGGCCTACTCGATTTACTGAGATGTACACAATTGGGTCAAAAATGCAAGGAATGCACTTTCTTTGCGGGAAAAAAAGATATTGGCAGCACTTCCTCCGACCAATCCAAGTGGATCAATTGTTTATTGACTTCATAGGCATGATCAATCCACCTTCAAGTGTTGGACACAAATGGGTGTTGATAGCTATGGACTACTTCACTAGATGGATAGAAGCTTTCACACTCAAGGAATCAATCGAGTCAGTCATCCTTGACTTTATCAAAGGTATAGTCACAAGGTTTGACATTCCTCAAACCATTATCTCTAATAATGCAAAATCCTTCCTTGGTACTAAAATAACTGATTGGGATCTAAATTTGGGCATCTATTTGAAGACTTCTTCCAACTATTACCCCCAAGGCAATGGTCTAGTAGAGTCAACAAACAAGAACCTGATTAGGATCATGAAGCACACAATGAATATCGAGATAGTGGCATACAAAGGTCTCATGTGTGCTCTAGGAAGATAGAATCATAGTTAAAAAGGAAATAGAAACTTATCCTTATAAGCTTGTTTATGGAAAGAAAACTACCCTTCCTTTGATGCTAGAATTGAACTCATTTTCACTTTCCCAACAACTAGAATTCAAAGACACAGACTAAAGAGAAATTAGAATGGTAGATCTGGTTAATCTTGAAGAATCAAGAAAATCTACCATGATCAAGCTAGAATAGCATCAACAAGCAACAAATAAATGGTTTGACAGAAAAGCCAAGCCTTAAAATTTCAAAGTTGGGGACTTGGTTTTGAAATGGGATGTTGACAGAGCTAAACCATGGCACCATTCAAATTTTAATGCACTTTAGAGTGGCCCATACATCATCAGTTCGTGCAAAGAGGCTAACTCTTTTGAGTTAACTTATCTTGATGGAGGCGCACTAAAAATCCCAGTAAATGGGATCTATATCAAAACCTTCCATTAATTTTGTTGCATCATTTTATATATATTAGATCGAGTTTCATTTCCTCTAAGTGTATTATACACACAATGTTTGTTTCTACATAGTTCTTTCTTCTCGCGTGCTTCTTGTGTGTGCTCTTCCTTTGCTTCTAAGGTGTTGGTCTTCTTCCAGCAGTTCTTCAAAGTTACAAATTAAAATTTCATGATTACATAGTGGACTCCATGCCCAATGGATGCTCTAGGCTACTTGATCTCCTTCATCCAAAGAGGAATATGGCCCTCAAATTCACCAAAATTGTTATCCAAATAACTCTCATAGTTATTTGGGTAACATATATACATATTCTAGATCTAAGATCTTCATTGCAAGGTTGTGTTTTCTCAAGTTCACTTGGCACTTTCCCTTGGTTGTAGGTTCCTCACGCACCTCCCTTCTTCTTCTCACATTCCTTTACGTGCTTCCCCTTCTTCCCTTTTCCTTTTCCTCTTTGTTCCATATTCCCCTTGCGAGCCTTCCTTCTACCTCCTTCATGTGCCTCATTCTTCCACTTGCATTATATTTGTGCCATCCTTTAAGCCTTTATGTTCCAAGTCATCCTCTAACACACTTGAGTGTGCCACACACAACTAGTCAAAGTGTGCCAATAGGGTGCTAAATACTTGCAACAAGACAATGAGTGACACTTGGCAAAAATGAAAAGAACATTTGCATAGTTGGACTTCCTTTCAGCCAATCTACATGTTTCATGTGTCTTGCGTGTGTAGATGACTCTAAAAAAATTCTAACAATAGTATCATATAGAACTCTAATAGGCATGTGCCTAGTCTCAATCGACATCTACTGATGTAGACTACATTACTAGACATTCAAATTCAAATTCTTAGTGGATCTAGTAGGTGAGAAATGGGAAAACATATTTTTGAGAATTAATGAAGAGATAATTGCTCTAACAACCTTATTTGATATATATCTTCCTCCTTCCTTCTCCAACATGCCAAACAGACTTGGAGAAACAAATTTGATAGATTTTCAAGTGGATTTATAGGCATTGAATTCTTGTTATTGGTGGTTATATATCAAATTCAGGTTTCCTCCTTCTCTTCTTATTCCATGGATTCATATATAAATATAAGAGTTGGGATCATTATTAAGGTTGGACATTTTTTATCCTTATGCATTTTGCTAAGGACTTCATATTTTCTCATTACTCTCGAGTCGCACCTCTAGATCGTGCTCTTACATATGGATATCGGCCTCTTTCACCACCGTAATGCTTCAGTGCATTTCTATATGTAATAAAAGCATTGTTTTGTGACTATTCTCTATCCTAACATGTTTTCATTCCTATTTTTTTCCTTTTCTTTTACATTTTGTGCTCGTTGTTCCATTCTATGTCCCTTACTGACTCCTTGTTTAGTTGTGCTCCATGAAACTAATCAAAAATATGATTTAAGTTGTATTACTCATGCCTAGCCTTATTTTACGCATTTCCCTTCATTTTATCTCAAAATAGATAGTGTTCATCCCTCTTTTCTGGTGTTATCACCTTTTAGTGTAGGTTTCCTTTCATGTTATCCTTCTATCCTTGGTCCCTTGGCATTGTTAGCTCAATTTTCCCTTTCAACACTAGGAGTAGCAGTAGCAGTAGAATTAGATAGAGGAACCAGCCTTTTCTAGAGATCTATCCCAAGTGCACAAGGTCCCACAACTTGGGATGGTTCCATTGTTGTCACAAACAACTCGGTTCTTCTAGATCCAAGACACGGGTGCAAGTTTGACGACCAACAGCTTTCTAGCAAAATTGTTATCCCAAAAACTCTCCTAGTTATTTGGGTAACATACATATATATTATGGCTCTGAGCTCTTCATTACAAGGTTGCACATGCTCAAGTTCACTTGGCACTTTCCCTTGGTTACAAGTTCCTCACATGCCTCCCTACTTCTCCTCATGTGCCTTTGCACACTTCCTCTTCTTCCCTTTTCCTTTTCCTTTCTTTTTATCTTCCCCTTACAATCCTTCCTTCTACCACATTCCCACACCTCATTCTTCTACATGCATTATCTTTATGCCCTCCTTTGCACCTTTCGTGCCAAGTCATCCTCTACAACACTTGAGTGTGCCACACATAACTAGTCAAAGCGCGCCAATAGGGCATCAAATCTTTGCAAAAAAATGATGAGTGACACGTAGCAAAAATGATATGAACATTTACACATTTGGTAGTCCTTTTAGCCAATCTGCATGTGTCATGTGTCTTGCATGCACAGACAAATCTGAATTACTTCTAATAGTTGTATCTCTTGCTGATCTATGATCGCTGCATACTTAGTCTTAATTGAAACTCGCCGACATAAGCTACATGCTAGACATTCAAATTCAAATTATTAGCAGATCTGGTAGGTGATAAATGGGAAAACATCTTTCTGAGCATTAATGAGTAGATCTAATTTCTCCAACCACCCAATTTGATATGATCTTCCCTCCTTCCTTCTCTAACATTCCAAAAAGCAAGACTTGGGAAACAAATTTGACATATTTGCAGCTTGGATTTACTGAGCATTGAATGCTTCTTGTTAGTGGTTGTATTTAAAATTTAGGTTTTCCTCCTTCTCTTCTTCTTCCATGGATTCATCTATAAATGTAAGAGCTAGGATCATTATTAAGGTTGGACATTTTGGATCCTTACGCATTTTTCTAATGAATTCATATTTTCTATACTCTAAGTCGCATACCTCTAGATCCGGCTCTTACATGTGGATATCGACCTATTTCACCATTGTATACAGCTCTGTGTATTTCTAGAAGTAATAGAAGAATCATTTTGTGACTATTCTCTTTCCTTTTTTTTTACATTATGTGTTTTTTGTGCCATTCTATGTCCCTTACAAATTTCTTTGTTTACTTTTGTTCCATGAAACTATTCGTAAATACATTTTAAGTTGTGTTATATGTGCCTAGCCTTATTTCATGTATTTCCCTTCATTTTCACTCGAATGTATAGTGTTCATCCCTCTTTTCTGCTGCTATTGCCTTTTATTGTAGGTTTTATTTCATGTTATCCTTCTATCCCCGGGTCCCTTAGCATTGTTAGTTTGTTTTTCCCTTTCAAAGACTAGGAGTAGCAGTGAGTGCAGTATAATTACATAGAGGAATCATTCTTTTCTAGAGATCCACCTCAAGCGCGTAAGGTCCTACAACTTGGGGATGGTTCCATTATTGTCACAAATGACACGGTTCTTCTAGATCCAAAACATAGGTGTAAGTTTCACAACCAACAACACCCATTAGCATGTTAGAAAGATAAAAAGTATGTCCAAATGTTTATAATCGATAAATTAGTGTGTTATGATACAAAATGAAACAATAACTAACACCTATAATATACGAAAATGGATGCCCTCAGAGCCATTATGGGACTAGTACTAGGTACTTCTCTAATCATCCATGCTACATGTATAGATCTCAGAGAATCTGCAATCATAACTAGAAATCAAAGTGAACACACATGTGTGTATGATAAATATAATGACATACAAGATATCTATCTAGAATTTTTAATAAAATGTGCATGTAAAATCATAAGTAAGCAAAAGTAAATGCAACCAAGATATGCAGTATGTTGTGGATGAGATGGAATGGAATGTAGTGTGAATGATAGGAGCAGCATGCCCCTCGAGTGGATGTGTATGTATGCAATGAGGTTCATTTGTATATTCTCTCTCAAAGAATCAAGAATGAACCTAAAATGGGAGTGTGTAATCGAAAATGGTTTGAATGTGTTTACTAAAAATATGTGATCGTCAAAGTGTAAAGTGTAGAGTGTAAATGCATGAGTGAATGATAGATTTGATTAAACATGTGAATGTGATGAGGTCTATTTGAGATGTATACCCTCATCAGTGGAGTATGAACCATGAAACTAGAGTTTGTCATAGGGTAATGACCATAACATGTATAAGTAGATGTAAGATAGATGTAGTGTGAATGTGTATAGTGAATGAGATGTAAAGTGTATAATAGATATTATGAGAGAAGATGTCCTAAATATATGATGCACAATGTGGGAAGTATGTAGTGTGTAAATTAAAATGTATGTGTAGTGTGTGAAGTTCATGTGTATAATATGCCCTCAACATTCAAGTGTGAACCAAAGCACAAGAGTGCATCATCAAGAAATGACGATATGTGTGTGTATCAAGAAGTGCATATTGTAAGTGTGAAATCATGAGAAAATAAGACATTTTTTTATGCTAGAGGGGAAGAAAGAAGTTTGATGACCCCTAAAGTGTGTGATGATAAAATATATCAAGTAACATCATCTAGGAGGTCGTCATTTTCATGATCAAAACCAAAAGGTAAAGCATCTGATACATGATAAGCAATAGTGTCAGGTTGATCACGTAGTGAGCTATTACGGTGAAGGTTGTACATTCCTATTGTGTATTCTTTGTCATTAAAAGGGGAAGTGTACAACCATGTGCATACCAACGTGTAAGGTTTTGTGAATAGTTAATAAAGGAATCATTACAAATGAAGACATAGACAAAAGGCATAGGAAATGAAATTTCAATATGATCAGGATCTAAGGTGCCCCCAATATAGTCAAGCCAAGACTATCCAAGTGTAAGCAGAGCAGCATGGGGATCTTGTACAAGAAATACCATGAGATGAAATATGTGAATCCCATAAACAACAGTGATGTGGATGAAACCATGATAAATATGAGGAACATAAGGTGGAGGAAATATGTCATCAACTCGAAAATCCTAACCAAACCAAGCCATCATGTGTGCATATAGTTTCATCACAAGTAGGATCAAATGGAATATGCTCCCAATAAGAATCATTCATGAAAATTGTACATGTAAAGGGAGGATGTGTTAATGGTGGATGCACATGTGATAGTGAAGTAGGTGGAATGACATTTTATGTGTGGATAGGCCCCCAATAAATTACTATAGCTTTTGTAGTAGCGGGAGGGGGTGATGATGTGGATGGAACAATATCCAACATGTAAATAGTAGCCTCTAAGTTAGGCAAAGGATCCATAGGTTGCGGTTCATCCATAGTAATAGATTGTGGAGTAGGGATCGTAGTGGTGGGATCATGTTTGCAATATTTGAATGGCTCACGATCAATAGGAATGGTGTATTTGATACCCTCATGTAAGAATTTGACACATCGATGTATTGTGGAGGGTATAGCTTGCATGGAATAAAGCCATGGTCTATTGAGCAAGCAATTATACGAAACTATAAATTCCATGACAAATAAATTCCAACTATAGGCACAAAATCAAGCACTTTAGGAATTATCTAATCCCGATCTCATACTACTATTCATATGGTTTTTAATTGAAGAAATTACTAAATAACCCATGTCCTTTGGCCATTTTTCTTTGTTTGTTTCGTCACTGCCAACCTCCCGCATATATTCTCCCAGTCAATTTTTCCATTAGGTGTTGTTTTATCTCTCAATGGGGCACCCCGCACCCTAGTCCCATTTGGGGTGCCCTAAGCCTTTTTACATTTTCCCGTCGTTGTTTGAGAACATTCTAGTCGTTTGAGCTTTTTAGTGGTAAGCCTTTTTGGGGTTAATTACAAAATTAGAAAAAGAGAACCATTTGCATCCATCTAGAGATCCATCACAAGGTACAATTCTATTTCTTCTGCATAGGAGGGAAGTTTATTCTACTTCATCCACCATTTTATTACATTTTTACACGCTTATTGCTAGATACATAAATTGTGAATGACATAAGAGCACATAGGGCATGATTACACACACACACACACACACACACACACACACACACACACACACACATAGAACTACATCGGGTATAAGATGTAGTGCAACACTTAGTTAGTAAGTCCACCATTATGGCCACTAAGGATAGTCTGACCCCTTCATATGCATCTTTCCTTTTAGGGATTTGATGCTTGTCTTGGGGTTTTACAGGTGATTCCTTATTGCATGTATTGTAGTGACATCTGATGCAGTTTAGAAAAGTTAGTGCAACAAGAAGAGAACACAGGAGAACATCCAATGACACCTCGGAGGAGGTTTTTATGTTTTTTCCATAGATCAGGGCATCCGTATCTCAAACCAGGGTTCCCACGGGTGCTCCTGTCCCTTTCCAAGCACCCCGGTCTAGCAAGAGATCTAGGATATGTGCTTTCCAAGGATTCTTTGTGATCATTTCCTCCTCATGTTTTCATGGTTCACACTGCGACACAGTCCCAAATAGTTGTTTAATTAGCTAAGATCTTCCTAACCCTTCTTACACTTTAGGGTTTCATATTTCTACTTACTTATTTACTTAGGTCATTTTCTTTATGCATTTATCTTTCATTTACTATTGTTCTTAATATTAAATTAAATTATAATAATTCCAAATTTTTAATAAATTGCCAATAGTAATGGGTAAAGTAATATTTCCAATGCATGGATTAATAAAACCATCATATGTGTGAAGATAAATAGATGAAGGACTGACATTAGCAGTTGAGATACCTAAATCCTTAAGGAAGGCTAGAGTGCACAAATTAAGTTTAGATCCATTATCGACTAAAACTCACTTGACACCAATATTATGGATGCACATCATGATGCATAAAGGATGATCAAAGTTAAAGGTAGAAATATCAGTAGAAGGACTAGCTTGAAAATCAATGTCCTGAGAAAACACATCTGCAAATGTGTTGTAGACTAAGTCCAGATGAATTTCGAAGAACGAGAGTGATGATCTTAGCCCTTATCCTAGAATAAAGGAGTAAGAAATAATGAATAGAAATATTCATGATGAGAAGATCTAAGAAAGATGTAAGAAGTGTAAAAATAAATATCCTAAGTGTGTTCGAGGAGGTTGTGTTCACAAAAATGATTAAGCTAAATGTGAATTATATGCCTAATTAAATTACTATTGTGGCAGATAAATGAATAATCAATTAAGTAAATAAATTAACCCAATCAAACTAAGCAATAAAGTAAAAATCCTAAGTGCAAAGAAATGGTAAGAAGCCTTAGCTAATTTACAAAAATCCCAGAGGTGTACAGAGCTGGAAAATTAAATAATACAAAGCACTTACCGTCACATGGAAGCTCAGAAAAATGTAGATGTGGAAGAATAAACAATATTAGGGTGCTGTGGGTGGCCAAGACCTATTTTTGGGTTCCCGGGTGCATGGAAATGCTCATGAAATGTCCACTAGTTGGTTACAAGGTAATATTTTTATTCTCCTTTGGTCACTATGAGGTCACATAGTGATCACCAAAGTCACTGGGAACATGCAATGAAGTATTGACCTACAAACCCTCAAAGAGACATCAAATCCTAAAAAATAAAGATGTGGAATGAGGTTTGAGACTGTCCTCAGTGTCACAATGGTGAAATTACAATTGAATTTTGTACTACATCTTAGAACCAATGTAGTTCTATGTGTGTATGTGTGGAATTGTGCCCTAGGTGGCTCTTGTGCGTGTCGCACTTGATAACGAGCAAGTAAGCTAAATGTAAAGAAATGTAATAGATGTGTGCATGGAATAGAATGAAGCTTATTTATTTACTATGTTTAATATACTTTGAGTGTATTGGGTAAATAATGGTGTTAAACATGACTATAATTGAATCTTGCATGGTTGACTTCATTATTTTTATCACTTAATTCATGATTCTTATAGATCCGGATCTGGAGTATGCTCTTTGGAATATTTATGCTATTTATGAATATGAATACATTACATATTCATCATGTTCACATCTTATACAAGAAACTCTAAGGAGGGGTCTGGTACCTTTGCGCACTTTGGGTGAGCACTCAGCTCGAGCTAGGTGATGTACTAGCATGCCTGGTTGTTCATGGTGAATTTTAGGCTGCATCACTTGGTTTCGTTGCCATGACATCTTTTTCATTTTTTAAAAGGATGGTTCACAATGAAGACATACCAATTAACCCTAGCAAGTGTTGAGGAGTGGATAAAAGATCTAGAAGAAGAGTATGCATAGAGTTTCAACACTGGATATTAGTTTGACGCACACGCGTAGGTGGAAAATAATCTATATGATTGTTTGTATGAGAGATTTTTGTTATTTTCTCGGTAGAACTATACGAGTGGCTGGTTGCTTATGAGTCGAAATGGAATTGAAGGTATCGCACACTTTTTGGACACAGGAAGAATTTCAAGCCTTGTATGATGTTGATATGATTTGGACATGCGTTGTGGATACTTGGTTATGTGGTGTTTTGAACAGCTATATCCTAGAATACTCAATTTCCACTTATTCTTTCCCAGAGGTAGCTGAGTTCCAATTTTTATGGTATCCTAGGGGAACTTACTTGCAAGGAATTCCACTGGTGATCAAGATCTTGATGGTAACCCTAAATTTAGAGGAAAATATGATGGCTAGCTAAACCCCACCATGCGCGGGGGAAGGATCAGGTTTGGTGAAAGATGGCATACCTAGCAGCAGAAAGGAAGAGAGAAGAAAGGTGGTTTAAGTACAATGATGTGTACGAGAGGGAGATAAAGAAGCAATGTGACATTGCATAGTGGATGGCATTGAGGACAAAGATGGCTCATGAAGGATTTGGAGCTCACATAGAAGGCATGGATCCATAGCATCAAGAACTTCCCCATTTGGGAAATCATGACAGGGAACCCTCCTCGGCCTCATACAGAGTGTGCCAGCGAGAGATGACCTAGGCCACAGGAATACATCGAATCTACACTGTAACCAAGCCCTTGCGCTTATTTTTCCAGTACCTAGTACATCTAATAGTTAGCAAGCTAATTTGGATAGTAGGGAAGTAGGAGTAAGTCATATAGCAAGTACATATATGGTAGGGAAAACATCTTCGTTGTTGTTTAGAGGTACCTTTTCAAGTGTATCATCTACACATAATTTGAGCGTGTAGAATTTGGGGCTCACTTTTGGGAGTAATACCACCACGCAGACTGTAGGAGTTTAGTACAATACTACTGTTGGGACACATGGAAGTACATCTTCTGGTCCACTTCCGGCTATAGGTGGAGGATCAGGGGGTGTAGGTGGCTCTAGTTCTAGTGGATTTGGTGGTTTTAGAGGCAGAGGCAACAAAGAAGGTTATGGATCAAGTGGGAAGGGTCTACACCAACCCTAGAATATTTACATGGAGATGTATCTTTTTCTTCTACAATATAAGGGCATAGAATATGTTACTAAACATGTGCACATTTGTGAGATACTATGGCGAAATGGATCATGGATTTTGATCCCAAGGCAAGTCAATTTGTAACTACATTGCATGGACACACACATAGTTGGTACAGGAAGTTTGACCCTGATCAAACTTGTGTAGATTATGCAACATTCAAAGATGCATTCCTTAAAGAGTTCTATATCCCTGAATTTGAGTAGAAGAGTATAAGCACGCTCAAAGATATTAAACAAGGAACTACTGAGAGTGTCTGGGAGTATGATGCTCATTTCAAAACACTTTTATCTAATTTTTCTTATGATATTCACACAAACCAACATGCATAATGGTTCATTGGAGGTGTGATCACACCTTTTCAAAGGGCGTTATCACATAAGACATACAATGATCCATACGAAGCAATTTAGTTTTGAGCACTAAGGAAGTCAAGAGTATAGACACTGGAGTTAGCCCATTCTTGGAAGCACAAATTGCAGCTATAGAAAATTAGTTGGAGAAACTATCAGAAAATTCAGCACATGAGACACGCACTAGGATTTGGTGTACAGAATGTGAAGTGGAGGGGCACACCAAAGATAGTTGTCCCCACAGAACAATACGTTCATTGTTGCTAGAATGTGAGATATGTCACCTAAACCATGATTTCAACCGTTTCCCATTATTACAACATGCAATAAGGAAGAATGTATCCTACTATTGTAAGATTTCTGGTCCACGACTCACGATATAAAAGACTGCAAGTTGATTGGTCAGATCCATGATGTTATAGATATTGGTGTGTGATAGATAGGAGTATCAAATAACTCTAAGGGTAAAGGTGAGCATTAGGATCAAAATCACAATCAAGCGCACTATGATCAAAATGAGGGGCATTATGAAGGAGGACATGGCAAAGGTCAAGGATACCATGGTGGATTCATAGGTTAAGGCCGTGGTCTTGGACGAAGCAAATTCCCTCATGGAACATGCTTTACATGTGGATCACCTGACCACTACAGGTGTGAATGTCCTCATAATATTACATGTTCTTTTTGTGGGAAGAATCATAGCTATGAGGAATTTCCAGATCTATATGAGCATCTTAGAAAGAAACATAAACAAGATAACAAAGGCGCAAGGATGGTTAGGATACAATGCGTTGTGGAAAATCAGTGGATGTCAAATTTGGCACTAGAACCTGAGGTATTGCCTGTGAAGATCACTACACGTGTTGAAGTTACACACACTAAAGAGGTGTTATAGCAGAATCCTACCATCACTAAGGAGGACATTTTTCATGCAAGGTATCTGGATCCTGCACACTAGAAGGAGGTTTATCAGGAGACCATGGAAGTACTCAAAGACCTTCAAGGGGAAATACAATGTTTAAAGGAGCAATCATGGAAGATGGAACAAAAGAAGGCAGCAGAGATGGTCCAGTCAGATATTGATGACTTGAAGGAGGTATGTAGAATGTTGTGCCAGGAGAATATCATTCCATTACTAGGGAGTTGGCTAAAGGAAAACACTTTGTGTATGAATATTGAGAATGGGTGTCAGATCCTACATGCAAATCTTCCCCCCATAGCTTATATTACAATAAGGATATCACTTTGAATGTTGTTGTTGATGGATGGATCTTGAGTAATATATTGATTGAAATAGGCATGGAAGTAAATGTGCTTACTTTAGATGCATGGGTACAGATGGGGATACCTTCATTGCATCCATATTCTAATGTATTGTTTATGGCTAATCGAACTAAGGCCACTCCTATCATATTTTTAAAAGATGCATCCATTACTATACAAGGGGCCAAGTTCACTGGGATTTTGAGGTCTTAGCGCTTGCAAAAGCAGACAGTTTCCCATCTCTGCTTGGGTGCCCTTGGTGTTACGTAAATAATGTTGATCTTCAGTTCAATAAGGGATATATCAGTTTTTAGAACAAGGAGGAAAGAGTTATTATCCCTTTAACAGATGGGAAATTTGCACCCTATGTTGAGCCTTTGAGTGAGGAAGATCTAAATAGGATTTATGTATGCATCATTCGGGACCTAGAAGTACTCGAGCCATCTAAGGAAGGAATTCTTCAATGGGAAGATGCATAGTCTATTAGTGATACTACAAGTATTTATTGTGATAATTGGGCTCATGGTACTTATGAGATGGTTGGGCGCAAAGTAAGGAGTGCATTTGTGTGGAAAATCAAACCTCGTTGCATCAGGAGGATAGGTAACAACTCTATACCTCGGTACACTGGAGAAGGAGACCCTACAGTATTCTTGTGCGCCATGGAGGAATAGTGGATAGACCAATTGGAAAGAATAAATATGTTAGCATATACCTTATGTGGGACAACAATGTATTGGTGGGTGGTTCATAGGGATAATATTGTAGAATGGAATGAAGTTAGGATTTCTCTTACAACTCAGTTTTCCAAGAGTAATGCACCTACTCAAATCTGCACTTATCATGGTAATCAACCTGTTCAGCACCACATTCAAGCAATGTGAGAGGCTTTGCACTGAGAGGGTCGGGAAGCTTTACCAAAATTTTTATGGGTGCACAAAATTTATTCCACTTTACAAGGTCGTGCACGCTCTTAGTATGTATATGCAGAGCTACATAGAGAAACCTTAAATTGGTAGGATTTGATTGCAATATGGTCCAAAATTTTGACTACTTCTCTACTAAACCTCCAACAGAATAGGCATTAAGGGTTATAAATCATTTAACTATGGTAAATAGTGCAAAGTAAGAAGAACTCATTCAAGAGTTATTTGATGAGAATGACTCAGGAGTGTGCTTTGATGAAGAAGTAGAGATAGATGCCACACTACTTAAGCACGCTTTCTTAGAGAAAGAAAAAAAAAGATGGTCTACAAAATGAATGATGAAGAAGTAGAAAATATGGATATAGATCATTCAACAGTACACATGAGGTCTTAGACAATGTGGATAACAACATGTGTGCCTATCATGAACCTATGAGGACAAAGAAAGTGAATATTGGTATGGATGTTGAACCTAAAGAGGCAATAATTGGAGATTATTGGTCTGAATATGAAGTGGAAAAGATAGTGGAGTTGCTCCGTGATTTTCAGGATTTATTTCCTATGGAATACCATGAATTAAAAGGAGTACATTAATCATTAGGAGAGATGAAGATAAATCTTAAGGAAGGTGCACGCTCGGTCAGGAAGAGACCCTATAGGATGAACCCTAATCGTGTGTAAAAGTTAAAGAAGAAATTGACAAGATGTTGAAGTTTAGCATCATCAAGCCCCTAGAAGAATCAGAGTGAGTTAGCCCATGCTTATCGGTATAAATAAATATGGTCGGATCAGGATTTATGTGGATTACATAAAAGCCGAATGATGCATATTTGATTTATCCCTTTCCTACACCTTTTATAGAGGAGATATTAGAATGCGTTGCAGTAGGCGTGAAATCTACTATTTTAAAGATGGATTCTTTGAGTATCATTAGGTCCTGGATTGCATAGGAGGATAAAAAAACACCTTTCACCATTGAATGGGAAATTTCTGCATATCTTGTGATTCCCTTTGGTCTGAAAAATGTGCCTAATGTATTTTCGTCGAGGGGGAGACAAGGGGTAAAAGGCACGCGCAGTCCAACGCATCCGCGGAGGAGATAACACCGAGGCAAGGGCAGGAGTGTGGGGGCTGCGGGGTTTTCAAAAAAAAATTTCCAAAAGCTAACAAGGTCATGAGGGTTTCCCCACCCCACTGACACCCCCATGCTACCACGTGGTAGCCTCTGGTTGGTTGCGGGCCGGCGAGGAAAAAGGTAAAATTTTCCTAAATTTTAAAAAGTCCCAAGGGAGAAAATGATGCCGCGCCTCTATCATTGCCCATGAGGACATGTGGTAGCCTCGATTGGAATTGGGATGGTGGAGGAAATTTCCAAAAAAATTCCCCAAAATTTTACAAATTTTTTCTAAGGATTTTTAACAGAAATTTTCAAGCGTGAACTGCTTGCCAGAAAAATTTTCCCAAATTTTCCCACCAAGGAAGGAAAAATTCAAAGGGTCATAAATTTTTATAGAATACTCATTTTTGGAAAATGAGGACTTTATAGAATTCTCTCAATGCACTCTTTACACAGAAACAAAAAATTTTACATTTTGATAAATTTTAAGGGGTCAATTTTATGAAAATGATCTGCAGGCTTTTAAAAAGCCAACTGGTAAATTGTGACTTATAAATTTTTATCCAATCTGATATCCTCCTTCACTCAACATGCTAAACAGACATGGAGGTTTGTTCTAGGAAGGATTTAGAATGGTTTAGGAAGCTAAATTTGCTTGTTTGATTTCCAATTTGAATTTTTCTAACAATTGATAGAAAACAACTGTGAAAAGGTTTAGGCTTGGATTTTGCAATGTTTTAAATTAATTCTCAAGTGTTCTTTGTCAATTTGAGTTCCTTGATAATACAACATGCTAAATTTTAACATTTCCAATTTGATTATAATGTGCAGGCCCGAACTATATATTTTAATTAAATTTATTTGCCAGTTTTAAATTTATAACAAAATCCATTTCTAGAAAATCTATTTATCAATTTCATCATTCAAGTGTGGAAATAAATTTCTATTCTAGTCCAAGGCATTCAGTTGTTTATAAACAAACCATTTAAAAGCTAAATTGTAAAGTCTAGTTTCCAATTTAATATATTTCCAAAAGAGACAAGGTAATATAATTCCTTCATACGTATTTCTTCTTTTTCCATTTTTCTAAACAGAGATTTTAATCACAATCTGATATTCCAATTTGAATCAACAATGCAAATGAGAAAGGTCTAGCAATTCTTTATTGACTTCAATTTTACAACTTTACATCTTTCAATATTTGAATGCAACAAAAAAATTTCTATTTATTTCTTTACGATAAATAAAACAGTATAAACATCCTTCATAATTCGAATATACACTTTCATAATCAATTACATACATCTTTTCTTCACAAAATATATTACAATTTCATCCAATTCAAAGTGGGAAAGGTTACAACAAAATATATTTCACAAGGGGCTGGAAAAATTGTCTTCTTCTGCTCCGAACAACAACATGCAAGTTTTCTTTTTTCTTCTAATTGATCACAACAAAAGTGGGGGAAATGCAATGCTTTCCACCCAACCAAGACATCCAATGAAAGGAGAAGCCATCCTTCATCATTGGCCCCTGAGCCCCAACCACAATACAATAAAAGGTGTGATTTAACCCATGGCAACAAATGGCTTCCACTAAACACACAACATTCTTTCAACATGCATAATTCATTATAAAACATAGTCCACACAAAAATAGTAGTTTACAACTGCATTTGAAAACAATCAAAACAAAACTCAGGCTTGATCATGCAAGCTAAAGGAGTAAGGACTATGGGGGAAGCTACTTATTCCTCCCAATGGGAATTGGGAATCCACCAAAACAAACCACCAATAAATTTCACCACACATATCCTTATGCCCCCACAATCCCTCATTATACCCCCAGATTTCCTTATGCCCTCCCACAAAGTAAGAAATGCAAGCTATTTCTTTTCCATGGTGGATACCAAACCCAAAATCCCTCCACAAAAATATGATGCCAATGGCATTCCTTATGCCCCCACAAGGATTCCCCATAGCCTTCTCCTACACCATTCCTATGGCATTCTACCCATACAGCCAAAAACATAACAACATTCACCATTCACACAACACAACAAGAAAATAACAGCATAAAAGAAGAGTTAAACTCCTACCTCTCCATGGTAGCTTTTATTTCCAAACAACAAGCTTCAATGCCCAAAACATCATCCCAAAATAGCAATATCCAAGCATGCAAAGTTTCTCCAAACTCCTTCCAAAAGTAAGAGCTCCCAACACAAGAAAATGCACCCCCAAAGAAGTATGCAAAAAGATTCAACAACCCAAAACAAGCAAAGAGTTTGAATTTTATAGAAGAGGGAAGAGAAGAGGATGATGTGGATCCATGTAGGATGCCACATCACACATCCTCAACTCCAAACACAAAAGACAAAATTTTCATTCACCAAGGCACAATAAAGAGGTGGGTGAAAATATAATAATTTACTTGCACACTCCAAAAGCCCACACCCCAAAGGACTGCAAAATAAATAAAATGTAAGAGAGTGCAATCAAAAATTGTAACATGATTAATAAAATGCATTAAAAGGTCTAAAATCAGCCTTCCAACCATAGGTATGGTTGGTAAATAAAATTTAGAGGTATGGGACAAGTTTTACTTGTCCCACAAGCCTCCAAAAATAGCCCCCAAGGACAAATTCGAATTTCCAAGGAGGTGGAGTATTTCATACTCCAAAATTTGACTTACACAACTCTTACACAAACTTACACATCCCTTACATATTTAATACAAAGATCCAACAACTCCATTATTACTTTCCCATATCCCAATTTTATTTATTTAAATTTTAACCATATGATTTCTCACATTAATCTACCACAATTTAATTAAATAAAAGAAAGGAACACATCACTAATAAAATACATACAACCAATAAATAAATTTAACCACATTAATAAAATACACAAACCCATGGTCACATATAAAGGTGATCCCCCCATGGGAATCCCTAACAAAACAACACACACACAAAACAAGTTGCCATGGTGACCTTGTCGAATTCACCTAGAATTCCATTGTGGTTGGTCTCCAATCCCCGATGTTTGTTGTGATATTTAACCTAAAAACACAAATACCTCCTTTGGCCTCGTGGCCATATCAGAACATCCAACATGATATAAATATAATCAAAAAATCATCTAAATATGTGAATCACAACAACATCAAAGAAATTTAACAAAATCACTTACAATTTACATCAACAATATCAATGTGACAACTTTATCATCATCATATAATATCCATTTTCTAGGTCTACTCACAATATCCAAAATCACATGTCCGAGCAACATTCATAAAACATCCATGTCAAATAGTATATCATCATCCACCTATGATGTGTCTCTAATAATCATCATGCATCATAACCAAGTCAAGATCATAATAATCCATGATCAAATATCTAACATCATACTAAATCAAAGCATAATAATGTCCATAACGTAATCAAAATTAGTATCAAAGGTGTCAAAGAAAAGTGGGCACTACATGATTGGACAAGTGTATGGATGGTTAAGTATCATTGTGATGATTTGCACTTAATGTTTGAAAGACGTATATCGATTAAGAATCTATTTGAACATCAATAAGTACATGTTTACTACACCTTTTGGCACTCTGTTAGGGCACATCATTTGTAAGGAAGGTTTGTTAGTAGATCCAGCCAAGGTTGTAGTTATTGTAGACCTAGAAGATCCTACTAGTTAGAGTGAGGTGCGTGGATTCTTGGGTCACACTAGATATTATAGAAAATTTATCAAAGGATGTGTTAAGGTTTTCGCACCCTTGGAAGAGTTACTAAAAGGGAAATGGAAATTTTATTGGGGATAACCGCAGCAACATGCATTTGAGACATTAAAGGAGAGACTTACTACAATTCCTATTCTATGTTTTCCCTCATGGGACCAACCATTTCATGTACATGTGGATGCCTCTAGCATGGCCATTGGTGCGGTGTTCACTCAACCTAGAAAAGGTATTATAGATCATCTTATCTATTTTCTAGTAGAAATTTGACTCCTAGAGAGCATAATTATACAACTATTGAGCATGAAGATGTTTCCATGATCTATGCACTACATAAATTCAAACAATACCTTCTAGCAACGACATTCATATTTTACACCGATCATATGGCATTGAAATACTTCATAAAAATCCCATTTTACAAGGGCGCATATGTCAACGGGTGCTCTTATTCAAAGAATTTGATTTCATAGTTGTGGTAAAACTAGGGAAAAGTAATTTTGGTCTAGACCACTTATCAAGAATTCAATTAGGGGAGGACATGTAAAAATTGAATATATAATGTCGGATGCACAATTTTATAGGTTACAATGTGTGCCTTCGAGTTGGAGGATATTTCTATCTTTTTAAAAATAGGTATGGCGCGAAGGAATGAAAACCTAGGAGAAGAAACAACTTGCAATTCACGCAACACCTTTTATGTTTATTAGTGGTGAACTATACAAGTTAGGCCAAGATGAAGTATTGCATTGCTGTGTACTAGAGCACGAGCACTCAAATATCATGGAATAGGCTCATAGTGGTATTGCAAGTGGTCACCATGCAGTGACACCACTACGCATAAGATTCTACTCACTGGATTATGGTGGGAGACCATCTACAAGGATTGTAAAGCATATTGTAAGGTGTGTGATCATTTTCAACATGTTGGTAAACTTGGGAAAAGTGATGAAATTACTTTAAGACCTACTCCTAGTGCGAGCAATTTGAAAAATGGGCTATAGAATTTGTGGGTCTTATTTCTCCAGCCACGCATAGAACTGGATCATGCTAAATCATCACTCACATAGATTATCTTACACATGGCGTAAGTAGCACCTACCAAGGATTATACAATAGTTACAACATCGGGTTCTTATGGGAAAATGTTCTTAAATGGTATGGATGCTAGCCAAGATTGACAAGTGATAGGGGTACACACTTTTGAATGAAATGGTCGGGATCTTGTTGGATGAATTTATGATTGCATACTATAAGACTACACCTTATCATCCTTAGGTAAATCAGATTGTTGAGGCCTTCAACAAGATTTTAAGCAAAACAATGAAATAAAATTGTAACGTTGGAAGGAAATATTGGGATATTAAATTTATTTCTATGCTTTGGGCATATAGAACAACATTTAAGAGGTTGAACAAGGCCACACCCCTTCACTTGGTGTTTGGAACATATGCAATTCTTCTTATGGAATTCATGTTACCTTTTTTACGTATTATGTGCACTGGAGGTCTAGCTAATGAGCAAGCTTTGGAAGAAAGAATTGATAAATTGATACAATTGGATGAGAGGCATGCCATAACACATTAGAGTCAGAAGTAGGAAAAGGCTAGGCAGAAGGCATGGCATGACAGGCACATTAGGGACAAAAATCTTGAGATGGGATAGATGGTGCTTCTTTATGACTCTAAGTTTCTGTGCCATCCAGAAAAATTAAAGTGCATTGGTTGGGACTATATATTATCACTCTTATACTTGAATCAGGTGCATATCAATTAGAGACACCCAATGGAATACGGTTACCTAGTTACTTCAACGGGAGTAGGTTGAAGCCATACTATAAATAAGTCTTCTTGGTGTTTGTAATAAGGAAGTGTTGCCATTTAGACTAGGTTTTCATTTATGTATTTCCTTAATTTATTTCCTTTTTGTCACTATGCTTTGTCAATTTAGTTGGTGTTTTGTGTAATAAGCATGTTTGCATGCTGAAAGCTAATTACCATTTGAATAAATTTTATGCATAGAGGACTATACATACCATTGGTGTGGGGTGGCTATTTATAACTGGGTACACATAAAGGAACAAACTACTATAGGTGTTATTCAAGTTTGGAGAGGAGTTTTTAGAAAGGAGATTTCTTTAAGATGATGATCAAAGATGGAGATAAATGAGGGAATAGTATAACTCGAGGTAAAGAGTGGTCGTGGAGACTATTAGGGAAGGCGCGAGTAGTGAGGTACTTGGGTGCATGGAAGCATGCTGAAGAGAAGCCTATAACTAGAAGGTAGGAAGGTGCACTAGAAGGTTATAGCTGGGGCACAAAGATGTGCCACACGGAGATTGTGAAAATGGTCAATTAATGAGAGGATTGTTGGTTGGTGAAGGAGTAATAAATGCACTAACATTTTGAAAATCTATATAAGGACATGATGCGGGTTCATTTTTACCTTTGCGATCACAAGTATTTGAGTGAGCTAAGTGTGATCGAGATGAGCGAGTCATATTGAGGTGCAGAGAGTGTGAAACCAAACATAGAAAGTGGATTATTACATGGAAGAGGCTTACATCCCCATTGGTGAAGCGTTTGAACATAGAAAAGGTGTTGAAAAGAAGTTAGGCCACTCGGTTACAAGCTAGGGCACACAAATTTGAGCTAGGGTTTGAGTTTTTTTCTTATAGACAGTGAAAAGGTAGATTTTTATGATGACACCAAAGAAAACACCTGCAGCATGCACAAAAGGAAAGAAGAAGGTAGAAGATGAAATTTAAACGGCTCCCAAGAGTAATTTCTCAGAGATGTAGTACCAAGAAGGTGTGATTCCCACATCCGTGGTTGTAAAATAAGTTACTACAACCACCGTACATCTAACAAGAAGAAAGAGTTAGATGAATTGTTGAGTACAAAGACCAACAAGCGCACTATGGAGGATATGTCAGTATACAAAGATGTTGGGGAGAAATGTTTGAAGCAAGTAGGAGTCTATCAGTTGTATGAGCTCCCGTATTTTAGCAAGTATGAACCATTATACCAATGGCTGATGAGCAAGTTCCATGAGGAATTCTTCTATTTCATCGGACGAAGGGTTAGAATCACAACAGCCCTGATTTCAACACTAACAAGATTGAAGGGAATAGGGGTAGACCTTGCTAGTGATCTGACTGATAAAGTAGCAATCGTAGAGACAAGAAAGGAGTTGGGGTATACTAAGGGTCCGCATGGAATGGACATTGATAAATTGAAGAAGTATCCAGTGGTTTAGGAAGCTACACATCTGGTAACTAAATTGAATGATCAAGAGAGATGGTCATAGGTGAATACCATGTGGCTGCATGTTGCGAAGAAAATGTCTCAAGGAGTAGTATACAACCTATCAAGCTACATTGTAGATACCATTATTGAGGAAGCGTGCACAGGAGAGAAGATAAGTTTTGGCACTATCCTCTTTTCCCTTATGTTTATAAAAATTGGAGTGCCTGATGGACCAAAGAACAAGATCTAGGATTATCCCATGGAAAATAATTCCCTTGTGGAGAGGTTTGCCAAATATTTATGTGAAGGATCAAAAAGTGGTCTCATTAAGTAAAGGGAAGGGATGTGGTATGGTGACTTCACGTGGCATTTGAGGAGTGGCGCATTCCCAAGGAGCTACCTTCGGTAGTGGGAAAGGTAGTATAGTTTTTAGTGTACCAACACTTCTGCATCACGTGATTTGATATGAGGCATGGGGCATGGATCTCATTATCCAAACTACCATATGCCTTCACAGACTCACTACTTCCAGGCATCAGTCCACCAATTTACTAATGCGCACCACCTGAACTTTAATGTAGATAAGGTATATTGTGACTACCACACTCTAAGGAAGGCATATGTGTATCTAGGTCGGGATATTAGGGATAGTGGATCCATGCTCGTATACCTTCAACTTAAGCCTAAGCTAGAGAATAAAAACTATCTAGAAAATGATTTTGCACTCCCAGAGCTACCTAAAGGTAAACATACAATGGAGAATGTGTCAACCCCACAGCCTACAGAAACTACAATGGTGGATGAGGAGGATGAAGAACATGAATATAGTGGTGGCTTAGATCATGGAGGTCGTAGGAAGCCCATAGACAAAGTAGAGACTGAGTGCATGGGTACTCCACATCAGGTACAAGAATAAGATGAAGACTTGGACATAGAAGCATTCCATAGAGAGTCACTTTAAAAGGGTATTCAGAAGTATAAGGACCCAAGGCATGGGAACCCCACACTGTGAGGATATCACCATGACTCTCTCCTTAGAAAGAAACAACTGAGATGAAGAAGAGAAAACTAAAGCTAAATCAGGAGGTGAAGGAGTCTATAGAGAGCATGCCTAGAACCCCGTGTAACTAGAAGATGTGGAAGAACCCAGGGATGAGGATATGAAGGATGAAGAGGAAGGTGTAAAGGAGGTAGAAGAAACAGAGCATGATATTTCTCAAAACATCAAAGATCCAACTCCAAACCTTGGCGCTCAAGTTCCTAAGGGGCCGAGAACGAGGAGAACTAGTGGGGAGTATGTTGGGCCAAGCATGGGCTATGTTGAGGACATTAGTAAAATTATCCATGCCCATTTCCAGAGCACAATGGGCCTTAAGGGGTTATATGGATGGGATTTGATGGACCTAGACATGGACACTACATGTGCAAGGAAACAATTGTCTTGGTCCATGCAAACTCACATGGACGAGCCCGATTTTGATGTATGTGAGGATTCATGTGTGTCCCAAAGAATGAAGAAGGCACCGCAGAGTAGGAACATGACTATAAAGCCAACTCTCATGTCTGATGAGTAGGTGAATGATTCCTTGGTTAAGGTATCTACAGAAGTGGCACAGAGGAACATAAATAAGGATACCGCTATTAGAGTGCTAAGAGAAGATAATAAGGCAAAAGGTGTAGAAATAGCGTGTCTAAAAGGGGAGAAGGAATTAGAATAGAAAAATAATCAAGCCTTCATTAGCATGGTAGAATAAATTGACAATTATGTCCTAAAAACAAGACCACACTTAGAGTCTAAGGTATCTGAAAATTTTCCTTCAGCTATGCATTACGTACGTATGTTAGTTGATTTGGTGCTTGAGGATGGACCAATTTGCAGTTAGTGCTAAAATACCCTTAATAGGAAGAAGAGAGAGCAAGGGCCTCTGTGATTAGAAATATTTCATTATACGAGGCATTTCTCCAAACTTTACAAGATGAGCTAAATAAATAAGACCAAGCTTTGAACATATGCGCAACTCCAGATGTAGTGATTAGGATCAAAACTATATTGGAAGATAATGAAGTTTTGAAAGCAATGAAGGATGAGACTTTAGGGTGTGCATAGAGATTGGCTTTAGTGAATCAAAAGTGCAAAGCCCTTACAAGACACAACATTTGCATAAGGAGAGGTTAGATGAGCTTGGAAAGCTCATAACACAAAAGATGGATCTTCTGGAGGGACAGATGTCTATTATGGCTAACGTTGTCATAGTATTGCAGAATGAAAAGGGAGAGATGACCCAGGATGAGTTGGATTCCATCACTGTAGACATTCTAGAGAAGACCAGAAACACATTGGATGATTGGAAAGCCTTGGAGGCTGAGATTAAAGAAGAATATCCAGAGTTGATCCTGTTGGTTGAAGCAGAGGGTGTTGTAGAATAGAATTCCATTCTTTGTAAAGTAATTCTTTACATTCTTTCATTCTTATTATTTATTCTTTGGGAACATCAAGAGGAACCTCATTTTCACGACAAAAATGTATTTTAGTTTGGGGTAATGCTAAGTAGAAAAAATATGACACTAAGGAGAGGACACACAGAAGATTCGCGCACGATAGCAAGGCATATTTTTAAGGCACAAAAGGATAGGAAGGAAACGCACGTGAAAGATAGAATGATTTGAGACTTATCCATTTTTGGATATAGTGTATAGATCACACAATGGGATGGAGACTTGCATGACATGAAAATGCTATTTTGGGAAGAGTGTCTACTAAGCTCCATGCATGAGATTGAGTTAATAATAGGTTTACTACTTCCAGCTTAGTGTAAGAGATATATTATTAGCGCAATTTCATGTGTGCATGTTATTGTAAAGGCGCATGACTATTTTCAGCATGCAACCTATTTTTTTAAGTGCATAAGTAGTGAAGCGCAAGTGCCCACCCTTATAAATATGTATTAATCTGTGTAGTAAAAGAGACACTTTGTATGAGCTATTATGGAGTTATGCTACCAGATCTGATGTACGCATAAACTTATGATACTAATTATTATAAGAAGCTTTTGTATTTACTGTGTTTAATATAATGGAGTGTATTGGGTGAATAATGGTGTTAAACATGACTGTAACTAACTCTTGCATGGTTGAATTCATTATGTTTATCACTTAATTCATGATTCTTTTAGATCTAGATCTGGAATATGCTATGTGGAATATTTATGCTATTTATGGATATGAATACATTACATCTTCATCATGTTCACATCATGTACAAGTAACTCTAAGGAGGGGCCTGGTACCTTTGCACACTTTGGGTGAGTGTTCAGCTCATGCAGGGTGATGTGCCAATGCGCCTGGGTTATTTTTGGTAAATTCTAGGTTGCATCATGATCTGATCATTTGCAAACATTTGTATCTCCCATATATGTTCTTCTTTCCTTTCCCTCCATCTCAAGTAAGCGAACAACTATAAATATAATTTGGACTCTTCATTCCAAAGATGTGATTTTGAGTGAATTTAAGTGTGAACAAAGAGGATAAGTTTGAGTTCTTTCTTGTTTTGTTCATTGAGAGATATTTTTACATTTTGAGAAGTTGTGAGAAATAAAATACAATTAGGAGTGTGAATCCTTCTTGAAGGCCAATTTTTGGCAATACTTTGTATTTTTGGAGAATTATATAGTGAGAGGGAAGCAATTTTCTTACCCATTGGAGTTTTTCCCACCTTGGATTTCTCCAGGATAAATTCTTGTGTCTCCTTTGCATTTTATTTCTCAATCTTTGGTATATGTATGTATTGTTTCATAGGCATTATATTTTTAAAAATGAACTTATTCAATTTTCCATTCAATTATCACTAAACAAGATCTATTAATTGTGGAAAATATGCGGTTTATGGATCAGATTGGTATCAAAGTATATTAGATCAATTGTTTTTACCTGGTTAACTTTGTGTTGGTAGTTACATTTAGATGCCCTTGTAGACACCCCAAAATTACACTTTTGTTTCCATTTGTTCCCGTATTATTCTAGTACACCCTGTTATTCACCCATTTACAATTAATTGATTAAATTACTTAATTAATTCATATTATACCCTTTGGATTAGTTAAATTAATCACATGTACCCTTTGTACCCCTTTGTCTATATTAAAATTTTTATTAATTAATTAAGTGTGTGCACATCCTAGTCATCTGCCACTTGTTCAAACTCCACTTAGACTCCACTTGGACTCCCTATCCTTACCCTAGTTAATTGCACTTCTAGAATCCTAGAAATGTGGGGGCAATTAAAATGCACGTACAACCACCTTTCCAGATGCATCTTTTTGTAATTAATTCATTTACTGCCCCCGACACTTTTGCAACTACCCACAATGCTATTTTTAGCATACTCATTTATCTGTGTGTAACTAATTCCAACTACCTTTTACTTCTATAAATTAAAGGATTAACTTTATTTCAAATCCTCTTGAATTTGACATACAAAAACTCTGTTGAATTGTGTCTGTAGCATTTTCCTTCAAAGCTTGGAGAGAACTCAAGAGCACCCACAAATCATCTCTGACATTCACTTGCAAGGTTTCACAAACAAGGTCTTCACAACCCTTATTGAGGTTTGTATTTTGAATTTGTTCATCTTTCATTACTTTGTAGTTTTTCACTACATACACCCCTTACCTAAAAGGGAAAATCAAGTGGTGAAGGTATCCTCATTAATTTTTAAGCATATATTTCCACTAGGAAGTGGAAACAAGGAATTCGAGACATGGCTTATACGGAAGATGCAGATGAGATTTAAGAAGATCATTTCTACAAGTTGGAGAGAATTCGTCAAGTTCGTATGAGGATGTGGAAATTATTTCCTTGTCCATAGGGAAATTAGATTCCATCATGGTATTTCTCATGGAGAAACTTCATGTTTCAAACAAGGTGCTAGGATCTCATGAAGAATATACTCATGATCATGAAGAAGATACTCATGATTATGAAGAAGAGAACCCATGTGCCATACCTACACCCCATCCATTCAAAGAAAGAGGTGAAGATAGAGATTTAACCTTATGATGGAGATGCTAATTATAAGAAAATATACCATTGTTGGCTAGCTCAACTTGGGGTATATTTCATTTTGTATCAAAACATTGAGAGTCAGTAGATTTCCTTTACTGAATGTTAAAATTTATCAATCATGAATTAACTTGTTTTGAAATTTATGTTCATGCATTGGTTGTTAAGAAGATTCCTCCTATTACTAAGTGGGGTGAATTTAAAAATATAATAAAAAAAAAACTCTATCTTATTTTTATGAGGAAGAGAGGTTCATGTATTGGCAGTATCTTAAGCAGAGACAAGGCTAGAATGTGTAAGTGTACACTAGTGAGTCCTAGAAGAAATTTTTTCAGATAGGCAAAGATGTAGAGGACCAGGACCTTCTAATTAATTACATTAGTGGACTCCATATCCATATGAGGATACCATTTCTCTTGGAAAAGTTAGTGGATGTAGGTGAGGCTTATTCTCAAGACCACTATATAGAGATGGATAAGAAGAAACCTTCATATACCACTCAGCATGCTTCAAGTAAACAAGGTGACACCAAGAAAAAGGAGAAAGGAAAATGGAAAGGTAAGAAAAATGATACTTCCATTTCCAAGAAAGATATTAAAGTTCATTGTGGACATTGTGATGTTAACACTCATTCTGAATAAAAATTTTGGAATCTCCACACCAAATTACATCCCTTCAAAAATAAAATTAAAAATAAGAAGAAGGTTATGGCTTCCCTATAGGGAGAGGAAGCATTTTTCAATGAAGAGGTGGATGATACTATGTGTTGTACCTCCTTCCACAAAGAATTATGTTTGGGTAGTAAGAATTTTGTTCAAGAAAAGGAACTAAGATTTTTCATATAAAATTCAAGTGAATAAAACTATGATGGATGATCTTTTTGATACATGTTCTCAAGATAATTTGATTAGTAAAGAGTTAGTGAACAGGCTAAAGTTGGAAAATTACAATCACCCAAGTCCATATTCATTGGGTTGGGTAAAGAAAGGTGTAGACATCAAGGTTACCAAATAATGTAAAATCACTTTTGGCATTGATAAGAAATTTATTAATGAAGTTACATAGATGTTGTTCCCCTTGATGTGTGTGGTGTAGTGTTTGGAAGCCTATATTTTTATATCAGGGATGTTATCTTCATGAGGATATCTAACCAATACCATTTGATGAAGGATGGTAAAAGCTACATCATTTCAGCCTTTTTAGGAGACTCAAATATCTCTTTGGTAAGTGTCACCAAAGCCTGAAAGCTTATTAATACCAATGGTAAATTTACATTGCTTCTTTTGATGGATATGCCAGAAGATGATATTGTTGCATCTAAGACCACCTGTAGCATGTTTTAACAAAGAGAAGACACAGATAAAAGAGTTGGTTCAAAAATTTGGATAATTTTTCTAAGAGTCTACGAGGTTGCCCCGTCGGAAAATTGAGCATGAGATACACCTACTACCCAATAGTCCACTTCCAAACTTGGGATTGTACAGGTAGTATTTGAAAGATGCCAATGAGGTAAAACAATAGTTGTAGTCTTATATTAAATAAGGTATAATCCATCCTATCACTTATCCATGTGGCTCTCCTATTTTTTAGTACCTAAGAAATATGGTTCATGGAGAATGCGTGTTGATTACAAATATTTGAATAAAATAACCGTCAAAAATAGGTACCCTCTTCCTCGCATTGATGATTTGTTAGCTCAGTTACATGTTAAATATTTTACTAATCTTGATTTGAATTTTGGGTATCACTAAGTGCGGATGAAGGAAGAGGACATCTGGAAAATAGCATTCAAGACCAAGAACAGTTATATGAATGGTTGGTTTATTGTTTGGGCTATGTAATGTGTTAGCTACCATCACAAGGTTGATGAATGAGGTAATGAGGTCATTTATTGATTCTTGTGTTATTGTATACTTGGATGACATTTTGGTTTTTAACAGAACTTTTGAGGAGCATATTGATCATTTGTATCAAGTTTTGCAAGTTCTCAAGGAGAACTGGCTAGTGTTGAATGAGAAGAAGTGAAAGTTTTTTCAATAGTCAATTATTTTGTGGGACATGTGGTGGGAGATGGAGAGTTAAGGATTTATTCGATAAGATAGATTCCATTCAGAATTTTCCTAAACCATCGAGTTTGATCAAGACCAGAATTTTGTTGGTATAGTTCAATATTTGAGGAATTTCATCAATAACTTCCCATTCATAGTAGTGCCGCTACATTCAGTGATAGCGGGGGTAAGGATTTTTATTGGGGTAAGAAACAACATATTTTTATTGGTTCTTTGGTGGTCCTATCCCCAACGACACAAAAATGGGAATTCAAGTGGTTGAAAATGTATGGACTACCTAGATCGATTCATTTCTCCTTTCCCTCCATCTGTGGGTAGAGAAACTATAAATACAAGTTTTATTATTCATTCTAGTAGGTGATTTTGAGTGAATTCAAGTGTGAACAAAGAGGAGAAGTTGGAGTTCTTTCTTGTTTTGTTCAATCGAGTGGGTTTTACATTGTTGAAAATCTATGAGAAAGAAAATACAATTACAAGGGGTGTGAATCCTTCTTGAAGGCTAATTGTTGGCAGTAATTTGTATTTTTGGAGAATTACATAGTGAGAGGGAAGCAATTTTCTTACCCACTAGATTTTTCCCACCTTGGGTTTCTCTAGGATAATTTTTGTGTCTCCTTTATATTCTATTTCTCAATTTGCAATATAGTTGTGATTGTTTCATGCACATTATATTGGTTAAAAGTAACTTACTCAATTTTTCAGTAAATTATCACTAAACAAGATCTGTTAATTGTTGAAAAGAGGTAGTTTACTGATCAAAAATAGTACAATTGTCAATTATCTTGTTATTTCATGGGGTATGAGATAGTTTTTTTGTGATTCAACTAGCTAATGATGAAATTGTTCTTGGGATTCAATGGTTGCAAAAATTTGGGAGTTCACCCTTAAATATCATGATAAAGAACATAAATGTTTTGACCAAGTTGAGAAATCATAATTCATGGCATGAGGAAAGAAGTGAATGATGAAGAAAATATTTGGGAATAACATTGTGGGCTGCTCTATTGCATAAAAATTGATTGGAAAAATATTATCACTATTGGTTATGTCATAAAACATCTTATTAATGTCATCATGGAATGATTTTTAAGAAGGAACATATGAAAATTGTTTTGGGGTAGTAAGTAAGGCACTTACAATCAAAAACATTCTCCATAATGAGGATTGCTCACACTTGGTAAGAATGTTTATAATTATAAAGTGAGTTCTGAGGGGTATATTGGGGTGAAAAACACCACTTTTAGCCATAGATTTAGATTTGATTTGATTCAAGTCCAAGTTGACTATGGAAAGAAGATTTTGAATATCCTTATGAAAAACAAGGTTAAAGATTCTACTAATTTTTACGTTTCTTCAATTTTGTGTAAAATTAAACTTATGTGGAGGCATGTGAAGTTTAGTGTACCTTCTAGCACCATAGTGAAGAATGAGTTGCTACAAAAAGGAAACATCTCTAAAGTATAGCAGATTAGGGGAATTTAATTTTGGTTAACTTTTTAATATATCGAGTTCATTAAGAAAATAGTGATGGAAGGATAGCCACCATTATTGGGGCAGCGAGTTGCTTGATATGGGAAGTGGGTAATCTATGTGAATTTTTTCTATTTAATGACATATAAGTAGATTCAATCATTGAAGTTAATGAATGGTTATTCTTGTGGAATACAAGTAGATTCAATCTGCCAATGTTGGGGTGTTTTCAACACCCATGTCATGGGTAGTTTGGAAATTTTGGAGATAGGTCATGATTACAGATGTTGTACATTATTTTATTCATTGTTCACAAATTTTCCAACTACTCTCATACTTCGAGACACCAAAAATATTCTCCAATTATAAGGTTGAATAAATTCCACACTCGCTACTAACATTGGCATATTTGTGGTTGATTTAAGGGGCTTTCATCCACCTACATTCTAATTTTTAAGAAATAAATATGATATTATAGTTTTTTTGGGATAACATTATTGAATTTTTAGGAATCCATCATTAAAATGGAAATTATGAGATGGTGGCAAGCCAAGGAAGAGACATAGCCATCATATCCACAAAGCATGCATAGATGAAGAAGGGATGCATTTTTCCTTTAATGATTTTGATTCATGTGTAGGTACATCAAAGAAGTTGCCAAAAATATTTATTTGGGATCCAGGAACTTACATTTTCTTGAGGGAAAGAAAATTTAGGAAGGGAGGATTGTAATGTCCCCTTTTTTTAAATTAAAAATAACTAATAATATTTTAAGTTGGGACTAACCAATTATTATTTTGGGACAACTTCATATTAATATTATAAAATAAACAATATTTTTAAATACTCTTATGAGGTCAATATTCTTAAGGGAAGATTAAAAAGTGCATTGGACTTCTAATTCAACATTGGCACCAAAAAGGATGTTATAAAGGTGGATAGAATGGCCTAAGAAAGGTTATGCATGTTTATTTCAAAGATTGATATCTTGGGTTTGTGCATGGCGTGCCCTACTCTCCACTGAAGATGAAGACCTTTGTTGTGGCTCAAATTTGAGGACGAAAACCATCATTGGATCTTATTGGGGATAAAAACCTCAATAGTCACACCACATGGGGACAAAAACTAGGTCATTTGTTACATGGGTGGATTCATACAAGATTCACAAGTGGAATTAATTGGAATATGTATGGGATAACAAGGTGTTTATTCCTGATTAGGGAACTCCTAATTCATATATGGCACTTCCTAGAGTGTTGGAACCCTTCCTTCTTTTGAGTGACCCACCCGGAAGTTCAGGATCAATTTTGAGAGGGTTTCCAAAGTTAGAAAATTGGGATTTCACTTTCATTGGATATTTTTTCTATTTAAGATCATTTTTAGCATTTTTTTGTGTTGAAAATCCATGTATATATGGAGTTTTGAATTTTTGAAGTTTTAAGTGTATTTGCACTTGAAATAAATTTACAAAATATGTATTAGCTCAAGATTTCATCTTGCCAGATTTATTGAGTATTTGGGAAATTTCTATGTTAATTTTCAACCCATTTTGCATGTGAATGAATTTTCTTAAGTGTTAGTATAGTTCACTACCCTAGAGGGATATTAATCAATGTTCTAATATGATTTCGATACCCTAAAGTGTAATTTCCAGTTCACTCCTAGGGTTTTTTGGAAAAAGTGCCTTTTTTCATTGATGTCAAAGTTTTTTTAAGTGTCTTCATGAGGTTTCATTCATATTCAACCATGAAGGTTGATTGGTAGTGTCCAATCATGTTTTCTTGTGATGTTTATTTGATGCATTTGCATGGTTCTTAAGGCGAGGTCAAGCAGGCTAGATTTTGTGAGTTTTCTTCAAAGGTGGTCTAAGATTCTAACATGCTTAGCATGATGTATCAGAGGTGTTAATGAGTTTGTAAAAGGTCAAAAAGGCCAGTTATCTTGTTTCATGTGGTGTTTCAAGTCATTTTTGGTCTTGTTTCTTAACCTAGTCCAAGAAGGATGAGATATGGAGTAGGAAAGTCATGTTTAAGCATGGTTGGTATGTTATGACACTACATATGAAGTATGGAAGGCATCTCAGGTTAGTATTCATAGGTAAGATAATGTTTCAAATTCATTTTGAAGCAAATTATTGTAGACTAGTCAAGTAAAGCATAGGAAAACCATGGTGGTTGGAGAGATTCAAGTGTAAAGACAAAAATTAGACTTGGAAAAGTTTTAGGAGGTATTTATGGTGATCTGGGTCAAATTTCAGGTCAAGGAATTGATGACAAAGCAAGAAAATTTTTTTTTGACAAAACGAGAGCAAAAACCACTCTATGTGCATGTTTGAATACTCACCCACACGTATGGGGTTTTCATGAGATTATGAGGCATTGGGGATGTTTTTAATTTATCTAAGAATGTTTTGAAAATATAATGGTTGATTTTGTCATCCCATCTTTATGAAAAATCATTAACAATCTAAGATGGTCTAAAACCCTCCTAAAACCCTAGCATCATAAAGATATAATAAAACTTATGTGTATGGCCATGAAATGCATTTTGAAAGCTAATGTGATGCATCAGGGTTGTAGATAATTTTTTGAGCTCATTTTGGTGGTGATTTCATGTTCCATTTTTTTCAATAAAATTAAAAAGACTCGTTGTTTTGTGGAGATTTGTTATTTTAGGCCGGAGATGGAAGTTCCATGATGAGAGTCAATTTTTTTAGGTAGTTTCAATGTAGAAACTTTTTGTAACAAGTCTCCAAAGTTTCCCTACCACTTTTGGTCTAGAAGGGCTAAAACCTAGTCTTGTGGTTTGAGATGAGTTTGGTTGAAATGCATCTTTGAGAAAAAAATTAGCTTGGATAGCTTATACATGTATCTCATAATGTTTTTGAAACATTTATTTGATCTAGAGTTATGATTTTTAGTTAAATACCTAATGGCCCAATCTTCCCTATTAGGCTTGTCAAGAAGAAATTTAGTAAAAAGTGTGGTTGAGTGATTTCCTTCGTGTTACATATGCATGTGATGGATTGAAGAGGTGTTTTAGGTCCCTAATGAATTTTTCCAAGTGGTTTCAGTGTTTGGAAGTGGATTTATAGGTGATGGATCATGTTTCTCTCAAGACTGGTTCATGAGCCCTTGTTGCCAATTTTGATCGGTTTCAAAGATTGAAGTGGTTAAGAGCCTTAATCCTTATTTTGAAAGATTAAGTGAGTTTTTTCAGCTAGTAGACACATTTACTTTTACCTTTATATACTAATTATGCATTGATGAATATTTTTTCTATGTGAAATCATTCACTTTTCAGGACTGATTTTTGTGTGCTTGAAGACCTTGTTGAGATAGCTTATATCTTGGTGTGCTTCATGGTGATGATTGAAGTTCCAGAGGTTTGTGAGATAATTGGTGATGCTAAGAGGATGTCCCTAACTTGTGTGAAGCTGATGGAGTCTTGACAAAGATGTTTAATGCCCTTAAAGTTCATAGTTCATTCATTGGAGGAGTAAGCTTATGTTTTGAGCCTAATTGAGATGCCTTGTACTAGGCTGAGTTGTTTGAGATATTTCCTAACCTTGAGGTTTCTTGGAGGATTTTTTATGAGTTTTTAGTTTTGTTTTATGTTTATCATGACCGACCTTAATGGTCTTATCTGACCTATGGTCAATTATAGGTATGTCAACTACAAAATTGAGTGTATTTTCTCATTTGAGTTAGTAGAGATAATGGGTATGTGAATGAGATAGAGAAGGTGAAATAATAGTATAGATGAGTTAAGGGAAGAGATGAGAATATGTATGAATATTTGATAAGATTGAATGATTATGTGTGCAAGGTCATTATACCTAATTAGTAAATGGAGGAGTAGATTTGAGAGAAGTAGGAGAAGAGTTTGTTTGAGAGGGTTTGATGTGCATGGAGCTGAAATTGTGTTAAAATGTTATTGTAGGAGTAACAATAATTAAGTGATATTGATCTTTAGGTGGTTGAGTGGGTGTTTTATCATCTTAGTGGGTATTATCCTACTTTTATAGATGGTGTTATACTAAATAGGTGTGGGTGCTCCTTGTAAAGTGGGAGTTTCACTAAATAAATCTTGTGTGATGTGTAATATTCATGCAAGTCCTTTGTTTTGTGTAATATAAGTATAGGTTCAGTGGGGTTTCTTCCCCTTGAGGGTTTCCCACATATATTTGGTGTTCATGTGTTCTCTCTTGTCTCTTGCACTTGTAAATGGTTGATACACACTTAATAAGATCACATTGTTTATGGATGTTGAATGAATGATTTGAATGATGAATGTATGTAATGGAAAATGAAGTAAAAAAATTTGTATGACTGATTCACCCCCTAGTCATTGTTCGTCTAATAATTGGTATCAAAGCAAGGTCATTGTGAAGTAAGTTTAACTACCTGAAGGATATTCTCTTGAAGCATAAGTTTGTTTGATCAAAGGAAGAAAATATCTTGTCATATCATGGTCTTGTATTCAATGGAGCCAATTATACCTTGTGGAAATTCAGAATGAAGGTCTACCTAGGTTCACTTAGGGATGGTGTTGATATTAATTTCACTTATTCATCATACCCCATGGAAGAAAATAGTGAAATATTCCATTGTAAGAGGATTGGAGGAATTTTTATATGCCATGGTAATATAGTGTGATTCAGTCAAGACCTTATGGGATAAGTTGGAATACTTGTATGAAGAACTTAGCGTTGCTTTTAATTTTACTGAAGATAATATTTTCAGCAGTACAAAATCATGGACTAGGTAGATAGAGTTGTTTCAAATAAGAAATATGTAGTAGTCTCTCTTGAAGTTGAACTTTCTAATACCCTAGAATACCTACAACTCACAAGGAAGGATAATCAAAAGCTAAGGGAAACTCTTAAGGGGCTTGAATCCAAAGACAAAGAATGTTCTCAGTTGGAAATTCATATTAGGATGCTTACTTTTAGTCTCAAGGCTAAGGAGGATGAGTGCACCAGATTTAGTAAAGCTATGGAATATCTAATGGTAAAACTAGATAAATATACTAATAATTTTAAGACCTATGAAAATTTTTAGAAAATTGCTAGTAAACTTGCTAATTTGTTGAGCTATCAAAGACCATCTAATTTAAAAATTGGTTTGGGTTTCAAGGAATAATTCAAGAAGGATGAGAACTATTCTAAACCCATTCAAGGACCTGTTTAAGCCAAGGAGGATAAAAGGACTCAAAGAAAAACATAAGGCATCGTAATGCTTCAAGGTATGAAATAACTTTCAATGGTTATTGTTATAATTGCAATAGTTTATGGCATAGAACAAAAGAGTGTAGAAGAAAGACAATCGGGGATGATCATTCGTGGAGAGATAGCGAAGTAACCACTCAAGAAAAAAATATTTGTTATAACTATCATGAAAAGGGTCATATAGCTAGGTATTGTTTTCATGAATCACCAAGACAAATTTGGAGGAATGAAGGTAAGAATGAGGTTGTGTGTTACAACTACAATCTTGTTGGTCATATTTCTAGATACTTTCATCAAGGACCACCTAGAAAAATGGAGAGATGGAGCTTCTAGAGGTAAGAATTTTGTTATTTTCTTCAAATGTAACAATGTCGAAAACATTGCAAGGTATTGTAGAAGTAATATGAATAGCTATAAGAGGTAGTCAGATATCAATTTTGATCCTTTATATATAGTTAAACAAAAATCAGGTACATTTGTGACATATAAGGAGGTTAACCACTCAAATAAGGTCAAAAAGAATAAAGCTAAAAACATAAGATCTGATGAGCCAAAGCATGACATGAAGGTAGATGGTGTGAAGGAGAAAGAATCAATGACAACAAAGACATTCAAATAAGATTCAAATTCAGTAAATAAGATATACATTGCAAACAAGGCTAAGAAGGGTGAATATAAGCTCAAATCAATCATCAAAACAAAGAGGTATGTTTGTTATGATTGAAGACAAACTAGAGGAAAATCATATGTGTTTGATAGGTATATAGTCAAAGAAGGAGAAAAGAGACAAAGTGGATCTCAAGCCTAGTGAGTTAATGAAGAAAAAATGGTTCTAAAGATTGGAAACTTGGATAAGAGGAAGATGGAGATTTGGGAATCTCTTGAGTTCGGGTGTTTTAGTGTCCCAAGATACTTTGGGTGTCTTCATCATGCTTCTTGAAGACATTCATATCTCATGAGAATCAATGTAGAAGCATTGTCATGGTGAAGAATCTATAGTTGATGAGGAAAGGTACATGTACTATAGTAATGTTTGCATATTATTATGAAGCATGATCAAAGTTGAAAGACTTCATATATATGTTCGTATAAGTGTTATGATAAAGTAGGCTTTAGCTCAAAATATGAGTTCAAAATTGGTATGTTACATTATACTTAAGGTTTCTTAGAGCATGAAGAGGTATGAAACAGATATGGAGACCCTAAATACTTGTTCCAAGATAGTGGTTTATGCTATGATGGTGTGAATCAAGGTATTGTTCATCTAAGCCTAGCTCAAGTATTCTTTAGTTGCGATGAGGCTCTCTCAAAACAAGTGTGTATGATTCTTATATTTCCTCCATGAGTCCATGTTGATCTGTAAATGTTTGGAGAAAGATTTGAAGGTTCGATAACAACATGTGCATTTGAAGGTCTGAATCTCTTTTTAAGGTGTATTAATAGAAAGAGTTTGCTTTTCGTGTCTCATATAAATAGGATTGTTATAAAGTCATCGGTTGCATTAAGAACTCGTAAATAGTATAAGATAACATGTTGGTAGTATCATAATGATTGAAAGGTTTGCAAACAATAAAAGAGGTTCAAGGTGCTAGAAATATTTTTAAAGAATCATGAAGCTATGATGGTCAAAGGAAATTTCACTTTCTTGAATGAATATCATGGAGCTAAGTTATATGTATCACAATGCATGAAGAAGAGAAGTCTTTGTTATTTTACTTGATTGGACCATCATATGTAGGATATAATGTTTCTTTCAAGGTATGTTCACACTGTGTCTTAGTACTTGATTCATGTGCTGAGGTGCATTTAGTGTAGTCGTGCATCATGAAGACAATGTGAGGGGTAGTAAGTTCGACAAAACAATGAAGGTCAAAAAGAGTGATTCTAGTAGGTGAGCAAAGTGGATTCAAGATAGTATGCGGGTGAGAAGATATCCCTTGCATTGTGTTTGGTATGTAGCTAGTTGTATATGATTGCACAATTTGAGGGTGGGGTTGAGTTATCATTATCCTTGGGATGTGAAGCTAGAATTTTTATCAATCATGAATGTTTGAAGTATGCAGATTACTATGTTATGATGTGTAACAGTGAATGAATATCTCATAAGATAGGGAGAGAAAGGTATATTCATTCACTATATTTCTAAGGTATCTAAAAGGAATATTTTGGCAAATTTTTGATTGGTTACAAGCATACTAAAAGGAGGAGCCAGTCCTAAGCTCAATGATCCGTGTTCTCGTGAAAATGAGGCAAAGAACACTGAAAATTTTCTTCATCACTGTGGTGTTGGAGAAGACCTATCTTCATGGAAATCGTTCAAGGTATGTGACCTTATATTTTATTTGACGGTTAGAAATTTATGTATATTTTCAGGGGGATCATCAAGATGGTGTTTCATATGTTGTGTTTGCTCCTATTGCAAAGAGAAATTTGGAAAATTTGGTCTGAAGGAGTGCTTTAGGACTCATAGTCCTAAATGATGATATGGTATTGATTGGGGACATAAATTCTGGATTTAGCATGGTACATGAATAAAAATATGGTGTATAATAGGTATTAAGACAAAATTTAGTGCATATACTCTCATGGGGAGTTGTGTACATGATCATATCAAGTCCATGGATCTCTTACAACAATATTGAACCCAAAGAAAACAAGTATAGTCTAAGGGGAGAAAGTAAGTTTGTTTTTTCTTTTGTTATTTTTCTTGTTATCTCAATTTGTGTGAGTATACTTTTTCATTAGATGTCAAAATGGAGAATTAGATCAGAAACATGAATTTTGAGTCATGTATGTGTTTACATGGTTGTTTGCCATCAATGAAAAAGGGGGAGATTGTTGTACAAAGTTCCTTTGTTGTTTTTATTGATGTCAAGTCACATTGATGTCAAAGGGTGTTTATGTGTCTCCATGAGGTGTCATTCATAGTCAAGCATGAAGTTTGATTGGTAGTGTCCAATCATGTTGTCTTGTGATGTTGTCTTAATGCATTTGCATGGTTCTTGAGGCATGGTCAAATAGCTAGGTGTTGTGAGTTTTCTCCAAAGGTGGTCCAAGGTTGTGATAAGTTATAACATGCTTAGTATGATGTATCAAAGGTGTTAATGAGTTTGTAAAAGGTCAGTTCTCTTGTGTCATGTGGTGTTTCAAGTCATTCTAGGTCTTGTTCTTGACCTAGTCCAAGAAGGATGAGATAGTGGCATGAGATATGGAGTAGGTAAGTCATGTTTAAGCATGGTTGGTGTGTTGTGACACTAAATATGAAGTGTGGAAGGCATATCAGGTCAGTATTCAGAGGTATGATGTTTTTTCAAGGTCATTTTGAAGCAAGTTATTGAAGACTAGTCAAGTAAGCATAGGAAAACCATGGTGGTTGGAGAGATTCAAAAGTGTGCAGACAAAAATGAGACTTGGGATAGTTGGAGGAGGTTGTTATGGTACTTTAAGTCAAATTTTAGGTCAAGGCATTGAAGACAAAGCAATAAAATTTAATTTTGGGAAAACGAGTTCTCAAGAGGGAAAAAACTAGCTCGATATGCATGTTTGAATGCTCACCCACACTTGTGGGTTCAACATGAGAGTATAAGGATTTGGGGGATGTTTTTTCATTGAGATAAGAGTGTTTTCAAAATGAATGAGTTGATTTGGTCATCCCATCTTTATGAACAATCATTAACACTTGCTAAGAAGGTATAAAACCGTGGTAGCAAAGTGATAGAGGAAAACTCATGTGTATGGCCATGAAATTTATTTGGTAAGCTAATGTGATACATTAGGGTTGTAGAGAATTTTATTGAACTCATTTTGGTGGTGATTTCATGTTCCATTTGTTTCAGCAAGATGGAGAAAAACCCTTGTTTTGTGGATATTTGTTGTTTCGGTCCGAGATGGAAGTTTCATGATGATAAGTGAATTTTAAGAGGAAGATTGGGAGGTTTTCTAGATATCCATGAAAATTTTAATGTAGGTTCAGTGGAGAAATTTTTTTTAATAGGTCTCCAAAGTTTCCCTACCACTTTTGGTCTAAAAGGGCTAAAATCTAGTCTTGTGGTTTGAGATGAGTTTGGTTGAAATGCATATTGAGAAGTTATTTTGAGATTGCATAGATTATATAGGTATCTCATGATGTTTTTTAAGCCTTGATTTGATATAGATTGATGGTTTTTTATTTGAAGACCTAATGGTGAAACCAACCCTATTAATTTTGTCAAGAAGCAATTTTGTAACAAGTGTGGTTGAGTGATTTTATACATGTGACATATGCATTTGATGGCTTGAAGAGGTGTGTCAGGTCCCTAATGAAATGTTCCAAGTGGTTTCAATTCTTGGAAGTTTATTTGGAGGTGATGGAGCATGTTTCTCTCAAGACTGGTTCTTGATCCCTTATTACCAATTTTGACCAGATTTGAGAGATAGAAGCGGTTGAGAGCCTTAAGCCTTATTTTGAAGAATTAAGTGAGTAATTTTAGTTATTATACACAGATACCTTTCCATTGATATTATACTTATTTCTTGATGATTATTTTTTCTATGTAAACTCATTCACTTTTCAGGACTAATTTTTGGGTGCTTGAAGACCTTGTTGAGATAACTTGCATCTTGGTGTGTTTCATAGTGATGATTGAAGTTTCAGAGGTTTGTGAACTATTTGGTGATGCTAATAATATGTCCCCAAGTTCTATGAATCTGATGGAGTCTTGACAAATATGTTTAATGCCCTTGAAGTTCATAGTCCATTTTTTGGATGAGTAGGCTTATGTTTTAGGCCTAACTGAGATGCCTTGTGCTAGTCTCGAGTTGTTTGAGATATGTCCTACCCTTGAGTTATCTTGAATTTATTTATATGAGGTTTTAGTTGTGTTTTATGTTTAGCATGACAAACCTTCATGGTATTTACCTTAACTCATGTTCACCTAGATACTTTATTTACCTTTATTGTATTTTTCCTCACCCACTTATGTGTGTGGATATTTCTTTTTATTTATTTAGATATTATCTAGTTGTTAGGTATAGTTTTTTCCTTGATCCATGGTATTGACTAGTTATTTCCTTGATCTATGGTATTGACTAGATCCTTGATGTCTAGTTCTCTCCTAAATCTATGGTCTTAACTAGTTCTTTGATGACTAGTTATTTCCTTGATTTATGGCTTGATCTATGACCTTGATTGATTCTTAGATTGTTATTCCTTGCCTATATAAGCAAGGCCCATTATCATTGTATTTCATTGAGTTCCATAATAATATATAATATTTTTACTCATTTCTTTTCCAAAGGTTTTATGTAAAGTTATTTTGGTGAATTGCTTTCATCTTATAGATCGTGGTATTTGATTAGCATCTGTGTTCTTGGATTGGTACGATATGGTTACTGTTCCTTTTAACCCCCTCTCAATCACTGTGCTTCTAACAAGGTTTCTAATATTGTTGGATCTTATGTTATAAAAATCATATTATTTCAGCTAGATGTTGGTGTATTTTTATATTTGATTCTTAGGGTTTGTGGAAAAACCCTTATTTTCAGATTTAAATCCTAAAAAGGTATGTGACATACTAATTTTATCCTTTTCTTTATCAGTTCCCTTTTGGGGACACTTGTTGGCATAGTGTTGACCTCTGCAGATAAAATGTGGAGGAGAAAAACTCTTCCTTTTTCCAAAATACTTTTTTTTTCAGTATCTTTCTACTAGCTAGATATTCAAAAGAAAATATTTTCTTGAAAAATTCTTCTTATACACAATAGTACCCTTCCCCATTGAAAAATATGTAGAACAATATTTTTAAGGATTATGTCTAGACTTAGGAGAAGGATAAGTCTTACGATCAAATGGATCATTATCCATTATTTTGAAGATCATACTTATATATAAGGGGATGAAGTTAAACAATATCTTGTAATTCTATCTAATGTTTTTCTAGTGAATTCTATTATAGATGTGCCAAATGAATCTAAACCCCTTCTTGCATGGAAGTTTCCAAAACATCCCTATAATGAATTCTATGATAAGCTTACTCATTTTCATTTAGTAGCAGCTACTACTCTAAAGACTATAGAATTTTTATTCAAGTTTCCCAATCTAGAAAACACAAATATAATATTCCTCTAATATATCCTATTGATATTAAATATCTAAAGAAACAAATGGTCTATAATTGGATGTGTCAAAATCGACATAACTCCCTTGTTCCGTCGAGGTCTCAATGTTTCCATCCTTTATTGTCTTATGGATTTAAGACTTGATAATATTAAAGATTCTTTGTTTGTTGCTATCCAAATTGGTCTTCATAATGGCCCTATCTCTTTTGAAATTTTTCTCAACTATCCTATCGGTTTACAGAATGAGGATCACCTTAAACAACTCCTACACTTGCATCTATCCACCTCTATTTTACATATGAAAATTTGATCTTATCCCTTAGCTATTCATTACAAAGTCATTTATCGCTTGGTTAATACCATGTACCCTACGGTAAAACATGGATTAACCAAGGGTAGCAGCGTGGTGAGTCATACAAGTATAGATAGTCATAAAACTAAACCAGAACTTATCTCCCGATCTCATATCCACATTCCTAAAAAATGGACCTTATCTAAAAAGATGATTGATGCAAACCAACCTAAGCTTCAAAATTCCACATATGTTCATGAGTCAAAGTCTTATGTTACTTTATCCTTTAGATCCAAAAGGTCTCTCCTACTCTAACGAGATAAAATTCTTCTAGATCTTATACTTCATACTTTTCCACCGCATAGCCTTCTACCTCTAAAGGAAAAGAACAAATTTATGTGTGCAACCATAAAAGCATGATCCATGATCCAAACACTCGATTACATCTGGTGTAAGGATTGTGAACAAATCACAAAGAAAAATTATATCTCGTCGAATGGTCCAACCATTATTATGGCATCCACAAAACAAAATGATACTCCTTTATGTAGTTGTAATATCCCTTTCAAGGGCTGAAACTGAAAAACAAGAAAACTGCACAAACCCAAGTGAAGTAAATTCGATTTTTTATAACAGTTGTAATATTTCTTAAAACCCTAGCGAAGAAATTGTATAGGGACTTAAATGCACCATAAAACCATGCACAATAGCTTGAAATTACTTCTAAATAATTATTTCAATTACGAAAAACAATATCCATCCAATTTCAACAAGAAATGGAGAAAACTAGCTATAATACAATATTGTAATTAAATTTATGACAAAGAACAAGGAAACCATGAAAAAGGTTGAAAACAATATATAAATTCCTCCAAAATGGCCAAATTATGGATTATAACCTTATAAATTATAAAGAATCGGAATATCAAAAATATATGGATTATGTTCCCTAAAAGGCACCGAACCACCACCAAACCCTAGTTTCTCCCCAAGGGAAGATCTCCAAAAATCATGCAAAGCTTTTTTAATCTTTCTTCTTAATGTCCTTGGTCCTAATCAAGAATCAAGTCTTCAAGAGATGTCTTCAATTCAACAATATGGAGATTTTTTGTTCTCTACGAAGCCACAAAGAAGATTTTTGTCCTCCTTAGATGCCATACAAGAGGGTTTTCATCCTCAAGTGGAACAGATTGAGAAACTATCCTTAAAAACCAAGTGTGAGGGTAAAAATGTGCCAAAGAATATCTCCAAATGAGGCCATAAAACCTCGTTTATACCCCTTGCTTGGTGCCAAAGGAAAAATAGATGAGCGTCGACCTCTTAAGCTTCACTTTATCTTTTAATTTTAATTTTTTAATTCCTCCAACCCAACTGAATTTCCTCATAAAGGAAAAGCACTAAAAGAAAACATTAAAACTCATAAAAGAAAGCTAAAATGAACTATAATTCCTTCCTTTTTCACTTATTCTTCTTCACCATGTGGGAAGGAGTGGCAAGAAGACTTCATTTGCCCTCAATTCAAAAAAGGGGACATTGCAAAGTAGTCCTCCTCATTTTCCTCCTCTAGATACTAATGAAGTCCTATCACCGATGAAAATTAAATGACATTATTTTAGTATCAACATATTGTTGATAGAAAAGTTGATCCATCGTAGTCCTCCAAGATGTTGAACTAGACTAAAAAGGTTGCAAGATAGTCCATGAAAAATAAAAAACCAAGAAGTTATAATTGTTGAAATGGATCAAATCCTTAAGGCCATGGAATTATATCAAAAGGGTGATTTGAAAATTGTTCATCTATTAAATTTTAAAGTTGATTTTTTTCTTCTAATGTACAAAATCTTGATTTTGTGTCTGGTTTTGTGTCAAGTTTCCTAAGACTCCCAAAGTATAGTGTCAAAAACAATTTGTAAATATTGTCCAACCTCATGTCGAGTAAATTTTTTGATGCAAAAGGAAATATCCTCAAATTTTGGTACCATCCATAAACTCCTCTAGTCTAGTCTACAACACCTTCAAGAGTCTTCCTTGAGTATAACCAAAAATTAGACCAATTCCAAGACATAGTCAAGTCAATTCCCAAATTCCTTCTCAGGTTGAAAAAATAAGAGAAAATACTACGAAACATGAAGAAGTTATTCCAGATTAGTCAAAGAAGGTTACTTGGGCAAAATTTTCCAAGTTGGAAGATACAAAAAGCGTAGAAAAGATTTCTTTACCAAGTATCAATAGTATTATTGGTATGCAAATATTACACCTAAAGAATCTCAAAGCATGATGTTAGGTGATGAAGATACATCAAGTTCCACCAACAAACATCTCGCACAATATTGCAAGGACTCAACCCTTGAAGTCAAATTAGTACAAGATTGAGTGTTCTACCCCAACACAAATAAAACAAATGATTCATGGAATGATATGATGGTTAAATACTCAGCTTTACTCTTGTATAAAAATCTCATGACAATAGCATAAACTATTGCTAATGGTTTTGTTGGCATAGAAAAGGGATGATGGGATGCTCTCAATAATCATGAAGAAATTCTTCAAGAAGGTACATTTGGACTTACTCTTGCATTGATTATTGAATTCATGCACATTATAGATGATGATAAGCTAAAAATACTACTCTATTCTTAATGACGAGAATATGTGATATGAGTAGGATTAAAGAATACTAGTGCTACATGCAACAACTTTACTATGATTCAAGGCACATATAAATGATCCTACAATGAAGCTCAAATATATAGAATCTTATCTTGCATAATTTTCCACTGAATTTAGGAAATCCATGCATGGTAGGTCTCCAGAACAATTAATTTTTGGAGAAATAAATCAAATCACTGATGAGACAAATGCTCATCTCTACCTCTACCGCAAGGACAAAAAATAGGTCCTTAAAGCCTTAAAAATCCTTAGGAGCTAAAATCTATCAAATAATGGATAATGATCCATTCGATTGTAAGCCTTCTCCTTCTTCTAAGTCTAGACATAAGTCTTTCTAACTATGTTATGCATATTTTTCAAGGGGGAAGGGTAGTAATGTGTATAAGAAGAAGTTTTTCAAGAAAATATTTTCTAAATAAATACTTTAGTAAATGTTCTTTTGATGCTTAATTTCATATATATGGCATTGTTTCTCAAATACACTTTACTTTTAAGGTTCATGTCATTAAAGTAGATAACTAAACAACAAGATTTGTTATATCAATTTTTTTGCCCGTGTTTATCTCTCGCCAATGATTAAAAGAAGTGAACACGTCATAATTAGTTTATATCTTCTTGATGAGAGGAGAATTGAATATATATACTAAACCATTTCTAGAGAAAACACACTTTTTAGAAATCGTACATGTGACTATGGTTTTTTCTTCCTCGGATAAAATAGGGTCTAGCTCTTTTACTTTTGGGAGAGGTTGATACCTCTATAGAAAATTCCTCTAAATCCTAGTAATTTTCTATAATGACCATCTTAAGAATTATATTTGGGCACCATGTGCTTACTAACAATATGTTGGTGCCCATTTTGATCATGTTGTATTTGTGGCACCATATTTGCAAAGTCCCCCAATGCTTCCTGAATGTTTCACAGTTTTGAATAGTAATATTCCATAGATTGAAGAGAATGTAGTATTTGGCAATTTTAAAGCAAGACAAAGAAGTTGGAGAAAAAGGAGTGAAGAAACTTAGTGCTTCGCAAACTTGGTGATTATAGTGTTCTGTAGAATAAATTATTTCCGTGAAACAAAATATGTAGTCCACTCAAAAGAAGTCGTGATGCTAAGAGAGAGTATCGCGAGGATCCTTAAAGCGGGAAGAACGAAGTTAGAATGCGACCAAGTATGCATGTTGCAAATTTAATGTTTTGTGGGTTTATCAAGCTATGGTGTTCTGCAGAGTTTCGTAAAGACATGAAACAAAGAAATATGGTCGAGGGAAAAGGATTCCGCATAAAAATGAGTCATATTTTCGCAAAGATCAATAGAGAGGGCACGAGAATTTAAGACATAATGACGTAAGAAGATTAAGTGTGGGAGTATCAAACAACTAAGTGTGGAAAGATGGAAAACCCATAGACTAATGGAATTTAGTGTTTTGTGGACATCAAACAGCTTAGTGTTCGTGAAGTTGATGAAGCCATGAAAAAAATAAAAGCCACACATCAAAGGCATAATCCACGCACACAAAAAGAATCTCGTGATACAAGAAAGTCATGAAGCAAAGGTGAATTATCAAGCAAAGGAGACCCTACTAACAAGAAAAAGTTGCAAAATAATTGAAATATCAAGAAAAATATGTGGAATGAAATGAGCACTTAGAAAGTTGTGAAGAAAAGGTGAATTATCATGAAATCCGCATAACAAGGAAGTTTTTTGTGGAATGGTTAGGGTTTCATTTCTTCCCATAAATTTCGACTCAGAATCCATTTCACCTCAAACCAAGTGCATTAGGGACATCTTGGGGAAACCTTTCCAAAGTGATCAATTTTGAAGGAGATAGGGAAGTATTTTGCAAAGTTGAAATTGCAGAAGTTTTTGTTGTTAAACACCATTTTCAAGAATCATTTGATGTCATTTTTAGTTGTAGATGCCATGATTGATCCCCTCCACCATGAGATGCTTGTAGAAGATCATATTATTCCATTACCCCCAAAGAAATCAAGGTTGTTGATCGAGAGACATGGAATGCACATTTGGCAATGTTTTCTTCGTCCTTCTTGATTATACGGTTTTCCATTGAATTGCTTCTTAAGCACATGGATCACCAATTAGCATGCTTACAGTCCTCGGATTAACATCTATGGGATATTCTTTTAGGATTCGGCCATTTTTGTATAAAAAGTGCGGGTTTTTTTTGCTTGTATGCAGGTTTTTATGGAGCATGTTTTCGATAATTGGTGATTTGTGCCTGTCATTTGAAGGTTAATTCTAAGATGGTTGTTGTATAGACATTAGTAGAAATTTGACATACATTCTTACATGTTTCTCATTCCTCCTTTGCAAATGGACACATAAAACTCTCATGTCATGTACAATTTTGATGTTCCTTTTTGTAAACAAATCTGAAATCAATAAATTTTCATTCTCCTTTGTAATTCTGTGTTGATCATGCCAAATAACTACAGAGAAACATTTTGCAATCAATTGTTTGATTGGGCATTGAGGGTTTGTTGCATTGTAGTGTTACCTTGCATCATTGGCTTCAATTATAAATCTCCTTTCTGCAATTTCTAAAAATGCATACCTATTTGCCTTAGGGTGTCCTTTGGTGTTGGAAATTTGGTGTGATGAGTGCATGATACTTCATTCTCGGTGTTTTTGTTGGGGTTTAAAGAGTTATTTTGTATTATTTACCTTACTTGGGTGTCCATGAGGGTAAATAAACTTTGGAGAGTGATTTTCCTTTGATTCTAGGTTTGAATACATGAAGAATTTTCTAGACAAAGTGGTTAATGCAACTACTTCCTCTCACTAGTCCCCTTTCCCCCATTTCCATCCCCTTTCATCTTATCTTACACTACTTGTTTTCCTACCCCTGCAAATTTCATCACTTATTGCTTCATATTTTGAGTGGGTTTGCTATGATTTATGAAGCTTAGCATCTCAAGTATCATTTCACTCTAATTTTTCAAAAATTCCTTCAAAATGATGCTTGTGATCACCCTAAATATGTCTTTAGTGTTATGTGTTTGATGTATCAAGTGTTTACAATGCTTGTGTGACCATTATTTTGAATGAGCATTGCATTTTGTGGTTGCATTTGATCTCAGATTGAGATTCCAATAAGTTTGAGGGTTTAAAACATAGTATCTCCCTCCCCCTTTCAAGCCACCCCTTAGGTCCTCTCACCTTGGTTCAAAAAAGATCCATAAAGTAGCAAGTGAACAACCACACCCTTAGTCAGGTGCCCCATTTCATCTCCATAGACTAGGTCATGAGAGGAATATGGATCCATCCCCAACTACAAATGACAAGTTAACGAATTCATCATTCTTCCTTGCCCCTTATTTCATGCACTTTTATCTTCAAGTATGTGAGGGGTGTTAGATTGGGAGCCAACACAATACATCAACTAGAAAGGTGGAAGAGTTGAAACTTTATTCCCCCTCTAGGATTATACATTGTACTTAATGCATTCTCTATTCCTTTTTTAGGATTTTCATAACTATTTCCCTTTTGTAATTCTTTGAGACCTTTAGGAAGATTCCTTTTGTTTATATGAACATGGTATCTCGCTCCTAAGTCTTTTAGCTCATTTGGCCATTTCTTTAGTTTTGTTCATACAAAACAAGCGGTATTGATGCATCTTTACCATTGGAATACTTTGACGGAGGTATTCTATGAATTACTCATATATAGCCATACATACATGAAAGGCAATCAAGTATTAATTATAGCAAACAAGAAAGATGGGATCAACTATGGGCTCCCTCACTCATCTCAATCATTAACAAATTGACTTAAAGTCTTTGCCTTATAAGTATTCTTGTGTTCTTATACATGTTAGTGGACTAGTGACTTCTAATTAAATGGCACCTTAAAAGGACTCAAGTTGTTTGTTATTAGTGTTCTCCTTGTCCAAGAGCCGAATGCCCTAAAGTTATTTGAGTTCCTCTCCTAAATATTAAGGTCATCCTCAATGTTCCATTTGGCTATATCACATATATAGTAGATAGATGGGTGTACTATAGGAAGAGAGCCTTTGGGATTTCGATATAAAGATTGAGATGTAAGCATTAACGAACCACTCAACTCATACGTTTAGGGCCTTCTCTCAACCATGTAATGAGTGGTTGAGTCAACGTCTGTGGGAAAAATAGTCCAAACATTACACATGTACAAAATATGGATGGGACCCTAGGACAAATGTCCAAATCGTGAAGACCCGAGACAAAAAGAGCCGCGGAAGTGATTTAGTGTGAGTATGCCATGTGGCAAGATCACAAAGGGGGTCACAAAGGCAAGTGTTAAAATTTTGAATAAGGTGGAGGTTTGCAGAGTACAAAGAGCTCGTAAGGAAAGAAGATCCAAAAGGTGACACATCAAGTCATCACGGATTAGGCAATCACAAACATCAAGATCTCGTAATGAAGGGAGACTTAAGCATTTTTGGGGCTTAGCAAGGAAAATTGGCACGAAAAGATAGAGATCGCGGACATGAGAGTGTGACACATATCCCAAAAAGGACATTAACTTTCTCGAGCACATATAAAGAGCCAAAGACATAAGGATCCCACATGGAATAAGGAGAAGAGGTCACAACAACCATGAGAGCACATAGAGATCATAATAGTGAAAACTCTATGGAAACGATCAAAAGAAATAAAGGGACCCATATTTTTCATTAGAGGGCGCCATTTTAGGTGGTTAAAGGCTCAATGGAAAGATCTAGAGAAGAGCAATCAATTAGGACCCAAAATGAAACACAATGACCCACAAGGAAATAGGGATGCACAATTGAATCTTTTGAGATCCATCCGGACACATGCGGTAAAGGGAAATTCAAATTTGAGTTTTGGGTGCAAGAGATGCATTCACAAGGACATTATTAATGGCATTATGTATTTAGAACCCTGTGTATGCCAAAAAGGAGCCTAATTACATTTATTTTATTCAAAGTCATTGGAGGTTGTTAGAGAACATAAGGACCCAAGGATTTTGAATTCGTAACTTGAAGGAACTAGAAGGAGAACAAATGATCTAGAGACCATGTAAGCCTATAACATGCTTGAATTCTTATGTCACATTAATGAAGTGACAACGTGTTTAATATAGTGCTACCATTTGAGTTTAGAGCACGTCAGAGGTTAGAAAGAGGTTGTTAATAGTAGTCATGGTGAGTTTTTATATGTGTATAGAGTCTCACAAGGTGTTGTAAAGCCCTAAAAAGGCTCAAGAGTGTATGGAAGAGAGATGGAAAGTGTCACATATTCAATCAATTGTAGATGTCAAGGCTTTGAATTAATAAAAGTGTCACATTTTAGTATAATCCATTGTGTTTGACTCCAACGCTACAAGGGGTCTTGTTCATTTAGGGCCTTGTCCTTGGTGACTTCATCAATCTAGGATCATAGATTAAAAATCTCTTGGAGGTGTTTGTGTTATCAGTAAGTTAGTGAGGAGTGGGTTAAGGTAGATAGAGGTCTACACAGGTATTTGGTAGTGAGTTGAGTGGAAGTATGTTTTCTACAATGTGTGTCTTGTACATAGAAAGCGAGGGTGGGAGTCGGTAAACGCCTTCCAACATAGAGAAAAGTTAGGTAGGTGTTAGTGATTGTTTAAAAGTCCTTTAGTCCGAGGAAACTATATATATATATATATATATATATATATATATCCATATGTTATATATATATACTCCATTGCTCCAACGCTACAAGGGGTCTTGTTCATTTAGGGCCTTGTCCTTGGTGACTTCATCAATCTAGGATCATAGATTAAAAATCTCTTGAGGTGTTTGTGTTATTGTAAGTTAGTGAGGAGTGGTTTAAGGTAGATAGAGGTCTACACAGTATTTGGTAGTGAGTTGAGTGGAAGTATGTTTTCTACAATGTGTGTCTTGTACATAGAAAGCGAGAGGTGGGAGTCGGTAAAACGCCTTCCAACATAGAGAAAAGTTAGGTAGGTGTTAGTGTGACTGTTTAAAAGTCCTTTAGTCTCGAGGAAACTATATATATATATATATATATATATATATATATATATATATATATATATATAGAGAGAGAGAGAGAGAGAGAGAGAGAGAGAGAGCGATAGTGGGCTGATTGTGTCAATTTGGAGGGTGTTTATGTCATGTTTGTAAGTTTATTGTGTGCTTGTTCGTGTCACATTTGTGAATATCGAGTTTGAGTCATAACAATAGTGTGTCAAATTAGCCAATAAAAGAAGAGAAAATGAGAGATGTGCTTGAACCCATTAGAGATGTACAAGCGAATAGATGTTATGAGAGAAGATGGTGGGAGGAGAAGACTTAGAAGCCAAGGTAAGAGTGACACTAATGAAGAAGAAGATGAAGTGGATGCAAGAGTTAAATAAATGGATGGAAGAGAGAGGAGACTAGTTAGAGCTCTTTCCAAGGTAAATGGAAGCATTCAAGTGTCATGTTATACTTAGTCTTTGAATACAGAAAAGCTTGTGGATTGAATTACTAATCTAGAGGAGAACATTGAGCTTAAGGAGATCACAAATCCGAATAGAGTTATGTTTTCTTAGAAAGATTGAAGGGGATAGCTGCCCTGTGGTGGAGACAAGTGCAAATGGAGAGATACGAGTAAGGATTAGGATAATTATATTAATCTCCAACGAATGACCACAAAAGTAGGTCAACGGGACTGCACAGTACAATGCCAAAAAGAACCAATAGGGAGACCCGAAAGGGTCATCCGAACAACAAGAAAAGAGAGAAGAGAAAAGAAAGAAGAAGGAGAAGCAAGGGCCACAATGGCTACAAGAGTGTAGATGGATGGAGACGAAGAAGAGGGGGTGGAAAAACCCCATCTCCAACTCTGTCACCTAGCATCCGAGGTCAAATGGAAGTAGCTGGTGATATGCATGTATCCTGTAGCTGAAATCGTGGAGAGTCTGGAATGTCGATGTCTAGGAGAAGGACGAGCAAGACAAGCCCTTTGTATCCTCCTAGCTGACCATGATCTAGGGGGCGCTAACCAAGTGCAATCATGAAAGCCTCTAAACTGGGAGGTGGCATCCCGGGTCCTGACGGATCTAGTATGGGAATCCATATTGGTGTCAAGGTGTCACTTGGTGCCCCTCTCTGGTGGGAGCACCATAAAGAAAGATGTGATATGTTGAGTAGCAGCCTGTTTGGAAGGGGACTGAAGGGTCTCATTCCGAAGCCTAAGAGCCTCCTGTAGGTAGAGAGCAAGACACCGCTAATCGCAATACCTGAAGAAAGCCACAAATGACAGATGCTCCTGAATAGGCAATAGAATCTCCCTCTGATCTCATAGTAGATGGGGCACCTGAAAATGAAGTGTTCCTCCGTTTCGACCTCCTGGAGAGAACAAAGTTGGCAAATCCTCTCCGAGCGGTCTAGCTGGTGGTCCTCCACACAAAGTCTATGAGAGAGAGAGAGAGAGAGAGAGAGAGAGAGAGAGAGTTAGCAAATCGGACAAAATTGTAGCTAAGTTCAAAGGTAAGTTTATGCCCTTAGAATATGAGTTGACATTGTTAAAAAGATTGCAAAACTTGAGACAAAGGGAGAAAATGGTCCAGTTTACACTAAAGAGTTTTATGAGCTCACAATTAGGCATACACATACATATTTAGATAAAGAAAAGGTTGCAAGATACATTAATGGGATCGAGTTAAGTATCTGAAAATGAGTTGTGTCTCGTGAATTTGAGCACTATTGAGGAGGCTTGTCAATATGCCTCAAGGTCAAAGAAAGGTTGAAGAGAAAAGGAGCCAAAACAACAAGAATCGAAGTGAATAAGAGGTATGACAAAGAACATACATGGGAAAATCACCTTGTACAATGAAGAGGAATGTGACAATAAGAATACTTTATGAGTTGGGTGAAGAAGAGGAAGTTTTTGAAGAGGTAGGCAACTTTTGCACGTCTAATGAAGAGTGTTTTAAGCATTAAGCTTTTAAGTGCCCTTGACCGAGAACAACCAAAAGATGCAAGAGAGTCAAGTTTCAAAGTGAGCTCATGTTATAAGTCGGCCATGCAAGAATGTCAAGAGGATGAGAGATCAAGTTTAACAAGCTTAAGCATAGTCAAGAGACCAAAGGTGAACTTGATGTGTCAAGGGATGAGCACCCAAACAATCAAGTAGGAGGAACCTTGGCAGAGGAGTGTCTTCAAGACAAGGTGCAAAGTAAGAGGTAAGGACAAGTGTTTGACTATTATTATTGATGGTGGGAGCACCAATAATCTCATGTCTAGGGATGTTGTGAGAAAGTTAGGTCTCAAGTGTTGAGCATACTCACAGCCCTATGAGGTGTCTTGGATCACATATGATTATGGTGCTAATTTTTGGGAAAAATGTGAATTAGAAATGATGATTAGTACTATGAAGGGAGAATCTAGTGTGATGCGGCCTTAGTAGAGGCATGCAATATGATATTATGGAGACCATATTAGAGTGAAAATAAAGTGATATGTGATGGGACAAGGAATGTTGTGTCGGTTATGAGAAAAGATGGCACAAGAAGGGAGATGAACCCTTTAAAGTAGAGTGAAGTAGTGACACATAAGAGTCACCCAATTTTATTGAGTGCCAACATAAGATCTTTGCAGTAGAACTAGATATAAGCCATTACCATGGAGAGTGCACATTTGGAGGAGGAAGTCGTTGGGGCGTAAGAGATGTCGGACCAAGGTAGAGAAGTGCACAAACTTGCCTCAACTATATGGGACATGGAAAAAAAGGTGGGTTATGATGTTTTTGAGTTGGTAGCAACAATCATGGAGCTAATGGGATATGGAAGAGACATTGAGTATGCAAATACCATGGAGAAGACCTTGCAAAACAAAGGAGAAGAAAAGGAAAATGAGAGAAAAGTAGAGCAAGAAGTGAAGACTTGCCCTCTTGAGAATTTTCCAAAGAAGAGGAGCTCAAGGACATGCAAGTAAAAGATACCCCATGTGATGGGCCAATGTAGTGCACTTATTTTTATTTTAACCTTGTTTGAGAGTGGTTTTGTGCAGGCATGGGGAGTGATAAATAGGTCTCTATAGAGACCTCAACTAATGAAGAGAATGAGAGTTTAAAGCTAACCGAGCTCTTAAAAACAAAGGGGCATGAGGAGAACAAACTCAAAGATCCCAATTAGCACAAGAAATCCCTAGAATGGATTACAAAGACCTAAGGGGGAAGAGCATGAACATTGAATTGAATAAGCCCTTGGATTCTTAGAAGCATAAGTGTGAGACTTGTGAGCTGAAAAGGCAAAAAGACATGGTTACACAAAATGAAGGGACTCAAGTGTAAATTTAATCGCACAAACGCGGATGAAGAAAAAACCAAGAGAAAGAATGGAGCTAGTGGACTCAAGAGTTTCAAGTAATGCTAAATGGAGTGGGGAAAAGGGCACACTGATGAGAGGAGCTCATTTACAGTTATATGAGTTTGAGGAAGGAGAGACTACAAAAAGTGGGCACAAAGGAAAAATTGACAAGGGGTATATGAGCCGAAGCTCATATTTCTTTTATTACCCCAAGAATCTAATGCATAGCATCTAGGCAACCAATGAGATCAAGTAGCTTGAGCCATGCATCAATGATGGACACAAAGTTCAACTAACTTTTTAACAACCTTAAAAGAGCTCGATTGGAATTACAACAAACACGAAGGGCTCATGGGGAGCTCAAAAGTCATTGCAAGGCTTGAGTGATGAAGAGGGACCCAATTAAAGGCAAAAAGAGAGTCAAGACTAGCAACAGGAAGGAGAGGATGTGAGCCTTTAATTATAATGGTGCTCTTAATAATTACTAAGCGAATAGAGCTTGTTTTGCTTGAGGCTAAAGTAGAAGGGACTCATGACGAAGTCCTAAGCCTTGGGGCAAAGTTGGGACACATGGGGCTATCAAATCGGTCCGGTCAAGTCGAGTCCATGAGAAAAATACAATTTGAGCACTTCACATGTCTAAATCACGGAGAGGGTCCCTAGGATGCATGTCCAAATCGTCTAGACCCGAGAACAAAAGAATCTGTGAAAGTGATTTAATGCTAGAATGCCACATGGGAAACTCATAGAGGGGGTCACAAAGATTTGTTAAAATCCATGACAGGAGGCTCATAGAGTACAAAGAGCCCAAAAGTGATGCATGAAGTGATCATGGATTAGGTGATCAAGGGCTTAGAATGAAGGGGGAGCCAAAGATTTGCAAGACCCAACATGGAAAGGTGGCACAAAAAGATAGAGCTTGAGGACATGAGTGTGGCACCTATCCCTAAGGGGACATTAAGGTTTTGAGCACATATAACGAGCCAAAGATAGGGAGCCCGCATGGAATAAGAAGCGATAATAGCAGCCACGTGAGCACAAAGAACATGGAAGTGACCTAGAGAAATACAAAGACCCATATCTTTAATAGAGGGAACCATTTTAGGTGATTACGGGGTTCAATGGAACACTCTAGAGAAGAGTAATTGACTAGGACCCAAAATGAATCACAAGGACCCACAAGGGAAGAGGATTGGGTAGTTGAAGCTCTTGAGAGCTATTTGGGACCCAGGTGGCAAAGAAAATTTAAATTTGAGTTTTGGGTGTAAGGCACGTATTCACAAGAATGTCATTAATAGAGTTAGGTGTCTTGAGCCTGGCAAAAGTTGGAAAAGCAGCCCAATTACATTTATTTTGGTCACAAAACCATTGGAGCATGCAAAGACCCAAGGATTTTGAATTCAAAACTTGGAGGAAAATTTGGAGTGCGTTAGATGTCACAAAGAATCTGTTTTTTAATAATAAAGTCACAATGAGTCTGTGTATAGAGTGGCACAAGGTGTTGCAAGAAGCCCAAAAGAGGCTCAAGATTGCATAGAAAAGAGAAGTAAAGTGTCACAGTCAATTGTAGATGTCATTTAAGCCTTTAAATTAATAAAAGTGTCACATTTTAGTGTAATTCAATGTGTTTGAGTCTCAGGCTGCAAGGAAGGGCACTCATTTATTAAGGACCCCATCCTTGGAGACTGCATCAAGGAACAAAAAGTTTTAGGAATATATTTTCAGAAAAAGGATTTAACAAGTTTTTGAATACTCAAAGCTAATCTTACACCTATACAATTTACAATGTCAAGTTGAAACCAAGCCAACCGTGTTGGAAAATATGCCAAGAATAAAAGATATATTCAATGTGCAAGTGATTTGGAGAGATTAGATTGTCCCAGCTGGAGGTTTCTCAGATCCAACGAATATTAATTAAACAGACTCCAAAAGAAGACGCACATAAATATTTTGTGCTTTCCAATATGAAGTTATATTCAAATATTTTGTGCTTTCCAACAGGAAATTATGTTCAAATCATCTCCAAGTCTGAAGAAAATTCTTAGAAAGATAGGAATAGATATTGTACAATACCAATAAATAGTTTGAAAAATAAACTTCTTTGCCATATTTCTTGAAGCAGAAGGAAACACAAAGCAGAACACACAAGTTCTTGATATCAATTAACTAGAGGTTTGTTTCGCGTGTGAGCCTGTACAGAGAGACATAAAATCCCAGCTTGCAGCCATATGATATGGCAATGGTGCAACAAATTTAAGCATGTCATAAGTTGAATCTCTCTGATCAAGCACATTTGATTGTTCAAGTGCCTTACTGACATTAGGAATTGTTAATTTTCTGCAGTGAAGGTGTAGCAAGGGTGTTTTTGCCAACACACTACCTTCCTCCACATCGGCCTCTTGAATCGTATTGTGTTTCTTTGCAATCTCCTCGCTAAGGTCCATTTGAGACATCGGTGTCCAACTCCTGTGACCAGACCATCCATACTTATAATCCCCCACTATAGGTGTCCCCAAAGCTTCAGCACAATGAACTCGAATCTGCAAACAATTTGATGTAGCTTGTTAGATTGGATTATCATAAAGACTATGCAAAATATTATCTCCTATTTTCTAACAGTCCCTTTATTTCTTCCAAGCATAAGGGGAAATGAAAGAAAAGGGAGGGGGCAAGAAAAATGTGTTCAGCCAAGGCGACATTAAACAGAAATAAATCTGGCTATTGTACAAAAAATGTGCAGAGTGAAGTCCAAGAAGCAATACAGATTCCAGGATGTAGCAGGAGATATGAATAAAATAAAATAAAAGCTTTCCAGATTTCTCGGCCAGGCAAGCTACAAGTTTTTTTCCATTTTCCACATAAACGTAACATCAATTACTTAAATTCAAGTTTTCCCTTGTTTAGGACAAATTGGTCAACAGCATTTTGACCTCTATTCCATTTTCATATTCAAGCAAATACCTCCCCATCGGTGGTATTCAGACCTCTTTATTTGTTTTCATCTAATCAGCTTCTACTTCCGGGTAAAGTAAAATAAAATGAAATGTAAAATTTCAGGAGGAAGAATTGTACCTGATGCTTTCTCCCAGTGAAGGGAAAAAGCTCAAGCCATGTGCAGCCTGCACAAGCAACTACAACATTAGAAAAGAAACGAAAAGAAGGAACATTGCAAAGATAAAATGGCAGAACTACAAGATTACATATGACTTCACTAGGAATGCATGAATGACAGTTTATACACTAATGTGAGAACAGAGAGAATAAATAACTCCAACCACAAACGTACAACTACCAGAAACTCCATTGAATGCCTTAGCTTTTTATTGGAGATTATTTTGAAGTCAAACTGCTTAAGCAAAGCATTCCAGAGAGCATATTTTTTCCACTGACATTATACATCTTTTTCCTGACAAAACAGTACTAACTTTCAACTCAACTACTGTTCATTAATAAACCTCGTGATAGGTTTCTGAAATGAAATTCTTAAGACAGTGGATCAAATCCTGCCCGGTATTTTTCTTTTAACTTTTTAATTTTTTTACTACATTACATTCTTGATCCGTACACATGTTTGCAACTCACACTTGAGAATGCTTCATTATTCTTCATATTCAGCTTACATAATCACCAATGATCATATGACATTGTCTTGCTTCAAAAGGGAACACCAACAATATCTAATTAATCCGAAAAGAGTTCCTTATGATGGTAAGGGATTATTCCATTCATGCACCTTGACACACTCAAAACCTTCCAAAGGAACTGTTATCCAAAATTCACCCCTCAAGGTAATTTTGATAACATGCATCAAATTATTCAGTCCCGAGCAAGTAGATTGATTCAAGGCCCGAAATCGTGTTTTTGGGGCCCCCTCGGCTTCTCTCTAACTCTCCCATCCAAGAAGAAATCCCAACAAGTTGAGAAAATGGAAAAAATGCAAAAAATAAGGTTGCAGGACTGTTTTAAAGCATTTCAGGTCTGAAGGGTTCGGGTCGTACTGAGGTTCGTCGTACCAAGCTTGGGGCCGAAAAAACAAAGAAAATCGGCTAAGTCGGACATTTTTGTCCCAGGCGGTCCGCGGGACAGTTGGGACGTCGGGACGCGAGGGACGCGAAAAGCCGAATCGGTGAAAAAGCAAGAAAAATCGTCTAAGTCTTTGTTTCGCGCGGTTTGGGACAGCCGGGACAAAAGTACACTAGGTACACGTGGGGCGCGAACCGCCGATTTGCCGAAAGACACCCATTTCGGGCGCTTCGAGATTTTTTGTCCGAGACAAATGAGACAAAGGTACGCACGAGACGCGAGGGACGCGAAAAGGAGAAAAGCCGCAAAACAGAACAAGGAAGCCCGAATCGGCCGAAGCAGGAGATTTTCGTCCGGGACAGCCGGGACAAAGGTACGCGAGGGACACATGAGACGCGAAAAGGCGAAAAGGCCGCAAAAGAGACAAGGAGGCCCGCGACGAATCAGAACGTGCCACGTGTCAGAAGGGGAAAAAAGTTGGAAATTTGGCTAAGTGTTTCACCAAAAATCCAAAAGGAGTGTTTTAGCCCACCCCCTTATTGCGAGCCAATAGAATCTCGCCACGTGTCCAGGTGGCGCCAGAAATTGGAAAAGCCCGCAAGGAAATTTTGGAGGGTCAAACCCGCATCCAATGGGGTTTTGACACGTGTCCAAGTCAAAATGTCGAAGCGACCATGCGGAAAATTTAGGAAAGACAGGCCCGCGTCTAATCAGCGCCCGCCACGTGTCTTCACCTCATCGGCCGGCGAAAATTTTGAAATTTTTTCCAAAGGCAAAAACAAAGGGAAATGGTCAGGAAGGGCCCGCGTCCAATGAAATCATGCCACGTGGCACTTGGGTGGCGGAGCGCGGGAAAATTCAAAAAAATTCCAAAGACCAAAACGGGTCAAAATTTCAAATTTTTGCCCGCCGATCCGTTTTGGGCCTGTTTTTGCCCTAAATCTTCAAATGGCCATAACTTTCGATCCAGAGCTCGGTTTTTCGCGTTCTTTATATCAATGGAAAGCTAGTGAAATTCTCTACATGTTTCGTGGTCAATCTTGCATTTTGGTTTAGTTTGGAGAAAGAAAATCAAGAAACATCTATGGCACGTGGTAATGGCCGAAGTGATGTTTCAACAACCGCTTTAATGCAAAATGGGTCGCATTCTTCTTCAAAGATGGCCAAAAATGTCGTGGCATGGGTCCTGTATGGGACGCCCATGCTATTTTAATGCATCTTCATTCAATGAGGAATGGCTCCCACGTTTTTACACGTTTTCTCTCTCCCGGCTCGACCCATGCATTGTAAAAGCCGATTTGGCTCATTTTTGGGGGAACATTTCTTCGTATAGCAGGCTCCCCTTTTCACCTTAGAAGTGATTTTGGAAGTACCACTTCTTCTAAAATTGAATAGGTTTTCTCGCCTCTTTGATGTTGTAATGCAAGGATTTTGATAGTGGAAATGACAATGCAGCTCATGAATGGGTTTCAGTCCTTTGTTTGTGTTGCTTGCTTCATTTCAGACCTCTGATTACATCTTATCAGCCTGTGCATGATGTTTATGTTGCATTCCATGATCTGTTTCTATCTGCAAAACTAGAAGTGTTCACCACTCCTTTGGTGTATCACCTATTAGCTGGACATACCGATACGGCACGGTACGGTACGGCACACCGATACGGCAAATTTTAAAAATCTTGGGTACAAAGACGCTTTTGGGTACGCGTTTATATATATATATTTATATATACATGTATATAAATATATAAATTTAAAGAAGCATTTGCATACTTATTGAAATTTATTATTTCTCTATCACAGCTTATTTATCTTAGTATCGTGATAAGATTCAAGGAGTTTTGATTGTTCATGGTGACCTTCCTTGATCCACTCAAACGATAGTATTGTCGACATATTTCCCAAACATCATAACTAAGTAGGAAAAATATGGATCCAAGTCGGCAGTGGGACGATTAGTCCGAGCACGAGAATACTCACGAGTTTTCGAAAGCTATCCAAGATTTTTAATTACTAATGCATCTACAAAGCGATCAAAGCTCATGATTCTTTCGAAGATCATAAGAAGTTGCTTGGTACAAAAAGGTGCAAAAATGGATTTTATGAAAATAAGAAAAATATTGCCATCAATGCATAGAGCTCGAGAAAATATACACTTTTAGATAAAACGACACTTGAAACGGAGTCACGAATGAAAGTTATGGCACATGCAAGTTTTTACTTGCTACATCTTTCCGGACCCTTTCCAAAAATGGCAAATTTTTTTCTACTCGTGATTTTTTCACCAAAAATCCAAAAAGGAAAGAATTGCCAAAAAAGGAAACAAAGCTTCATGGCAAGTTTTTTTTTTGGTGCGCTTGAAACATACCCACAGGGGACAGGTGCAGGTCCGCACGGTCAAACCGTATCTGCACCAGCACTCCGTCCCCTGTGGGTACGCTTTCCAAGCGCACCCATAACGCATCGCACCCCATACCAAGACTGCACATTTCCGTGATGGTACGGGGGGCCTTAGGCGTTTGATACAATCCCCAGCCTATTAGTTTAGTTTCAATTTTTGCACTTTCTATCTCTGTCTCCTTGGAATTTAGAGTAGGATTAGGATTCAAACCTCTGCGATTGTGCAAATAATGATCCGATCGAGGAGTTTGAAGAACCAGCCTCTAACTGAGATTCCTCTCTCATTTTGCAAGTCCCACACTTGGAGAGAGGTTTCAATGTTGTGCAATCACACTGGATGCTAGTATGATCAAACTAGAAATCTGATCAACATCCAAGGGGTGCTGCTGATTTGCACTAACAGGGAACCTTCTAGCTCTAAGGGTTCATCTTAGATCAAGGTACGTAAGCCTCTCATGCATTTTCACTCCATAATAATCCGAACCATATTTTGATGTATGTATTATGTCCACCTCTCTTGCAAGATTTTTCAACACTAAAGCTATCTATAAACAGTAAATTAGCAATGTTGTGGATGCTTAGAGGATTCACCATTCACCCCGAATTGTGACACACGATGTGAGTATCCTTTGCCTTCTGCATTTTTATTTTTAATGTCCCTTTTTTGAGGACATTCAGGAAACTATGCAAAGCTGAGCACAAACAATAAACTTCAGATTGGGAGCAGGCTGTTAGTGACTGAAATTAATATATATAAACCCTCAACTGCTGCCAGCAAACATCCTTCTAGGGTAGCAACCCCTTTTGGAGGTTCAAGCTTGTTTTTCCACCCTTAAAATCCACTGAAATCCTATTCGTCTCAAAATTTATTATAAATTACCAGCAATCATATCATGCAAGAAAATATGAAATTGCAAGCTTAGAAGTAAGAGGCCTGATTTTTGGATGAAACCCACAAACTTCAAAAATAATTAAATGGTTCCATAACTGAAATTGCATACATAAGCCCTCCAAAATTAAGTGTAAGACCAGATTATCCCCTTAGAAATTATATACAATGTCCAAACACATAGAAGAACCAGGTGCCTCAAAACACCCTTCACTGCTGGTCGCCCCACTTGGAACAGCCAAATAATATACCACATCACACCACAAATGAGTCGCTCCACTTTGAGAAGAGCCAATCATGCATCAATAACAAAATAAATGCAATATCTTCAATATTTGACCAAAGGAGCTCCTTAGGGCAATTCATCTAGGGCTAGAATTAAGATAATAGCAGCAAAGAGATCCCTCAAGGGGGTGGAGTCCCCCGTGTTGAAGTCTTCCTAGACTTGGTGAAGGATTTCATCCTCACACGACTCTCCAAGAGTTTTTGTCCTTAGGAGAGTGAGAGATGCTTCACAAGCAATCTTTCCAAAATAATAGAATTCACATGATAATCAAATGGCCAAGCAACCTCTTTTTATAACAATAAGGGGTGCTAGAATTAAATTGATAGTCAACCCTTTTAAAAATAATTTTAATTATCTAATTTGTTTTTGGAGCCTACATGCCCAAAATAATTTATTTTCTAACTAAATAAGTTCTTTTATTGGAGCGCTAGGCTTCCCAATAACAATACATGATAATAATAAAAATATCTACCTAAATAATAACAAAATTGTCCTCCAAGTCTTCCTCTTGCTTCCTTCCTTAAACACACAGGGAGGAAAAATGGGTTAAGGTCTTCAAGAAGATCGGTCTTCAAAAAGGGACATGACATTATCTAGTAACAAAGTAATCTATTAAGATTTTCCTTCAACCTGGAATCTTGATATCATCCACTCCATTGAATATTTATATTACAGCAGAAGAAGGTGACTTGGAATTAGAATGATATAGAACGGGAAGATTATCGTTGAGACTACTGACTACGCAATAAATATTGCATTGTAACTCTCAAAAACATTACCAGAAAGATAAAACAACAAACATCCAAACCATATTGTTTCATTGTGGACCTCATAAAGACCTTCGTTAAATTTCATAGACATCTCTTTTTCATGTAACAACAGGGTTTCGCAATTGAAGTTCTTAAGGTGATTATTTTGATTGCAAGGAGGGTTTATAAGAGTACTAGTTTGAACTCTACGATCTGCCATGAAGACCTCAGAAATATAAAAACTTCTATCAGGATAAAGCAATGAACCTCGTCTTTATTCTTCTAAATACTGATGAGGTGGTCCTCTTACCTTCCACAATAGAAGGGTTAGAGTGGAATTGAATATATTCTTAGAAACAACTCTGTACTTGTATTATGTCTATTACGCACTGATCATCAGGCTGTACTTCTGATTGAGTCAATAGTCTGTGTGCATATGCGAGACAAAAACACATATCAAACATTCATATAGGACACAAGGGGACCATATTAATTGTAAAGGGATTGTAATGTGCCATTCCTCCTCTATTGCATGGCCAAGGGTTAATCCTATCTAAGCAGGAATGACTCAAAATATAATCCCAATCAGACTAACATTCCAATTCAATGAAACTAGAGTTCAGTTGGATGTCATTTTGGGCTAAGCACATCTCCTATCGTAACATGGATTGAGTTATGCCTCCCCTTAAATAAATGTATAATAATTTTTTACTACTTTCTAATCCATATCATCATATATGCAATGATGAGGTATCACATCTCATACAATGCTTGAAGCAGAGTTACCAAATCCGGCCAGATTTGCACAAAATCTGGCCGGATCCGGATTTTTCAGCCAACCCGGATAATTTCAGTCCAGGTTGGCCCTAATTTAGGGAAAAAATAAATTATTTTTGAAATTTTCTGTAGTTTTCTGGAAACAACTGTCAACTATCAACCTTATATATTAAAAATTAACATTTTACATTACATTATTAAAGTTTTTCCTACGTTGCCGGATACGGGTACAAGTACTAGGACGGGTACAGGTACGATACGCGGATACGTCAATTTTAAAAAACCCTTGGGTACGATACGTCTTGGATACGTCCGTACATATATATTAAAAAAATTTATATATATTTTATGTACATCTACTCATTTTACTCATTTTTTAGTCCATAAAAAACTGAAATAGTAATACAAAACTTGAATCAATGTTCAAAACATTTGATATACTTAAGACTTTACATTTTCATTGATCATGTGGCTGTCATACATATGATATACGATTATCATGTCAACATGAATTAGAAACAAAACTTGAAATTTGAAAATATACTAGGATCCATGTTCAAATTTGCAAAACATACAATACACTTAAGATGTTACATTTCATTGATCATGTGGCTACCATACTTCGGTTTTATGCATTAGAAAAGTCAAAAAATAAAAAAATGAATTAAAACCTTTAAAAGACGTTTTTGGGAGGGATACGCCACGGATACGTGTGGGTACCGACCGGCTACGTCCCGGGTAAGTGTGGACGTACCGTGGCGTGCCTTGGACGTACTCCACACGTATTTGTATCCATATCCGCACGGATACGATCGCAAGATTCGTGGGGGAGCAGGTCATATCCTGCAACGTGAGTATGTCAAGGGTTTGAAGTGCTTTTGTGATTGTTATTGCTGCTGCAATTAATTTTACCAAATCGACTTGGATTGGAGTTTGTTTCATTATTTTTGATGTCATATGAACTTGATCTAAAATTTGTTGTGTAATTAATTATTTTAGTGCAAGGGTGATATTTTGAGTGTGTTGGATGGTTAGAAAGCGTTGGAATTATTTTATATAATTTTATCTAACCCTCGCGACTTGAAATCAGTTTTCTGGGCCTGTTTTGGCAAGGTTTTAATGCTCAGAAACTTCATATTCTTAATGTAGTGGAAAGCCCTAAGTATTGAAAGAGTTATGAATTTTAGAAGATTTCAGCTGTCTGCCAGCTATTTGGTTGCTAACAATTAATATTAATTTCAGATCTGCAGTTTGGGGTCAGTTTAATATTGGATTTGGTTGTAGAAATTAGGAGAAATAAGGAGAAAGTGATTTTATAATTTTTGGAGCTAATTGGATGCCCTAAATGTGTTGGGCGACCTAATTTTTAGGGAAAAATTAGGGTTTTATGTTGGCTGTGCAAAAACTGATTTTGGGACATTGTTCTTCATATTTTTGTGGCCCAAAATCCAAAGTTTGAAGATTTTTGATTGGATGGTTTAGCAAAAATAATTTTGGAAGATTACAGCAGTTGGGGTGTAATTATTAATTATTTTTCAGCTGTTAAAAATCTGATTTGAATTCCAATTGTTTTCTTCCAATCTATCCCACCACCTTGGCTAGTTCCAACCCCATTTGGGTTCGAAATAGCTGACATTGGGATATTTTAGGTTGAAGCAAAAGGGTTTATCCATTCTTTGCTTGATTTCAACAAATATTTCCCCATTTTCTAAATTGTCCTAAAAGGGGGCATTACAAAGAAGGCAATCAAAATAGGTACCTGATCTTCCGCGGATGATTCCAGGAGCTCCGTAAGGCATTAGGATTCAAACAAGTAGACATTAGAAAGCTTGAAGAATGCTCTACAAGATAAATCATGAAATCCTTCACAAGACATGATCACCTCTCAGGGCAGCTCAAACTATGCAAACACACCCTATCGTCCCGAGATAAAGGAGCTATTTGAGGGAGTCATGGCAGAATTGGATGTTGAGACCTATAACATTGTCTTTGGAAGGATCTTGGGAGTCAAAATCATATAAGGGTTCATCAAAAAGTCTTCCTGAAGCTCTGCAACGTTGTTAACAAGTCTCTCTCTCATAAGGTACGTCTCTCATACTTAGCCAATTTTGCAAGAGGACACATGTCACAGCGCATTTTGTGTCCCTCTTTTCCCTATCCCAAGGGGACAACGGAACAAGAAAATGCACCCCACCCCATTTTTGCCTCCAAGTTCCTCATACGATCCATGTTAAGCACTCTACAGGCCCTTTTCACCTCTTTTTAGCCCCTCCTGTCGTGCAATGAAAGCGTGCCACTTGTCATCACCACGAAAGGGCGCATTTTTCTGTCCTCCTTGTCCTTGTCCCAAGGGGCTAGAGCAGAGGCAAAGAAAATGTGTCCCTCTCTTTCCCTTTCTTTGGTTCTTCATACGACCGTTTTCAAGCTCCTAAGTGCTAAGACAAACTTCTCCTCCTCATCCCCTCACCGAATCACATGCCGCCACTTGTCATCACCACATGAGGGCGCATTTTTTTGTCCTTCCTGTCCTTGTCCCAAGGGTACAGAGGGCACAAGATAATGTGCCCCTCTTTAGCCCCTTTCATGGTCCTCATACGCCCAAACTCAGCCCCCATGGTGCTAAATGTGATTTTCATCCTTCCCCTCATCGTGCAATCACACTATGACACATGGCAGCCCAGGGGAGGGCGCATTTTTCGCCTCCCTTGTCCTAAAGGGACAAGAAAACGCGCCCACACCAAGAAGATTGAAAACCCTAGTTGTGCCCTAGTTGCTTATACTCGCCATAAATAAATTTGACTATCGTATGACCGTTAAAACCTGAAAATGACCGTACAGTGGTTTGAGCTAAGTTTTCTTCTCTAGAGCATCCCCTGTGATAATCGAAGCTCGGTGACTCCATTAATGGATGCCATGACAAACTTCAGTACTGCAAAACCCTACCTTCAAAAACTTTTTTTTTTTTCAAGTTCTAAGAGTTTTAGTGGGCAGAATACAAAGTGAAATTCGGAGCACAAGATCGTAACGAGGAGCCGAATCTAAAAAGATGCTTCTAATGTAAACCGAGTTCATTTTTGTCGGTTTCGAAATAGAATATAGCATGCCCATTCACATGCTAAAAATAGTAAGTACCTCAAATTGCAAGCTCTAATCACTCAGAACAATCAAAAATGGTGCAAAATGGAAGGCAGGGCAAAATTGGCAATTTTGCCGAAAAAGCAAAAAAACAACTTTCTAAAAATAGGAACTTGCTAAAAATAGCAAGGCATCATAAACAGAGAAGAATTGAATGTGCCAAAAGGTTTAGAATGTCAAATTTGAGCAAAATAAGTGATGTCCCAAAATCGCGGGTCCTGGTCCTACCTGATAAAAATAGAAAGTCTCCATTTTGGATGCAAAAAGTTGCAGTTGGCTCTGTTTTCCTCACCTTGTTGCTTTTTAGCATCTTCACAAGGTCAGTAAGATGATTTCATATCTCAAACGAGGAAACTCATTCTTCATGGGAACCTCAAGCATCATCTTGAGTTCAATTGTGTCCGAAGCAAAGGTAGAACATTTCAAGGTGGAGCAGGTGAGAGCTAGAGCCACTGAGAAACTGGAAAGGATTTGAAAGGTGTCAAAGACTCCATTGATTCATCGAAAAGGTCGTCATTTTCATCATCTGGCCTCGAAGTCACCACTATCTCATCAAGGCAAGTTGGTTTAAACGAGTTGGTTGAGCCAAGTGAGTTCGATGATTTGAGTTGGGTGAGCCCAAAGTGAGCTGGTTGAGGCAAGCTCAATAAGCTAGTTGAATTGAGTCAGAGACAAGTGAGCTAGTCAAGAGCTCATCCTTTCCTATAAGGGCACACGAAGATTGAGGTATGCAAACATCATATATACTCTTGAGTTAAGAACGTCATATAAGTGATCTTCACTTGAGGCTCCATTGAAATCCAAGATCATTAGGGGAAACCATCATCATCTCACCAGGTGAGTTGGCTGACTGAGCTCATCGAGGTGAGCTGGTTGAGTTGAGCTCAATGAGCTGATTGAGCTAGCCGAGCCAAGTGAGCTATGAAAGATCTCATCCTTCTTCCTTCAAGAGCTCCAATCTTGCAGGTCAGTAAAGGCAGAGTTTGCAATGTTGCAGTGCAGTGTGTGGGACAGAATACAAGCATCAAAAGGTTTGAGCATCGTGAATGAAAATTATGAAAGCCCAAGGAGCAAGAGAGTGATCCTCACTCTCATTGTGAGATCAAGAATGCATCATCATGAGTAATGCCCATGTTCATCTCAAGCTCACATCGAAGGTCTCATAACAGTGTTTCTAAACACTCATTCGGCAATCCGAGGTATCTGGGCATTTGCAAGAAGGAGGAGATTGTGACCACCATGCCCGGGATCAGCAAGTTCTACATCACCAATCCCTTTCCCTTCTCCTCTTCTCTCCCTTTCTTTTAATTCTTCATTGTACACAATCATGGTATTTTGTCTTATTTACTTAAGTGACAATATTTGTAAATTGTAAAAGTACTCTCTCAAAATTATAAGAGAGGTACTTAATTTGTCTCTTCTAAGGGCAAATGAAAGGTCACAAGTGGAATAGGAACATGAAGAGTCATGTGGGGGTAGGTGAAAGGTCAATTCACAATGTTATAAATTGGGATGGCTTCTCCATTCCAAAGGATCCTAGATTTTGATAATTTCTACTCTGTAGCAATTGTGAATTGTGGTTTGATGTTGAGCTTTGTATCACCAACACAAGAAATAAAAGCTACATTTCTTCCTTTTCCCTTTTCATGTTTTCCTCTACTCTCTCTCTCTTTTGCAACTTTGTAAGTATGGTGATCAAGAAGGAACTTGTGTCCTTGATAGATGAACCTAAAGAACTATGTGTCTCTGGTTTGTTAGTCTCGCTAGATGTTTCATTGTTGCTTTCCTCTAATCGAATGTTGAACTACTCCGGTTATTGGGTGTGAACTCAATTGCCTACTCACAACAATAACCTTCCCTTTCCTAATTTCTCTCCTTCACCCCTCATTGCTGCAATTTCCTCCCTTGTACCCGTACAAGTACTTTGCCACAGGTTTAGTGAAGTGTTCCTGTGTGATCCCCGGCCTATTTGGCCACCCCACAACATTTAGATAGAATTAGGATCGTACATTCAATATTGGGAGTCTACCCATACACAAGAAAGAGGGGCATAGCCCCGTGAGTGTTGGTGGAAACTTAAGTAACCTCATTCACCGAACTTGAAGGAACAAAATCGAAATTCGTCGAATTTAATACAGCAGAAATAAATTGTTGGAAATCACGAATTTATTCATACGGTAGTCGGATGTAAAAAAATTTATTAAATTCGCAACAAAATCGTGTTTGAAATTCGCCAAAATTCGTTTTAAAAATCTGGAAATTCATTTTAGGGTTTAAATTCTTTGATTTTAGGGTTTTCGACCTAAAGCATCGCCGTTTTGGCATATAACCCCTTGTTGTGGCATATTATCTTGCCATTGTTTTCATGTTTATTGTTTGTACGAGTTAAAGTTCGCAATTTGCCATTGTTTTCCTATTTATTGTTTAGACGAGGTGAAGTTCACAGCTTTTCCATTGTTTGTGGATTGTTTAGACACCATTGCACTCGAAATTCATAGTTTGCCATTGAGGCTACGCAGAGTCATTGAGTCTTCACTTCTCGACCGTGCCACTTCCAACTCCCAAGCTCACACGGGTAGGTTCGATTCGACGTTGTTTTTTTTTGTAAATGTTTTAAGGTTTTAAGTTTATAAATGTGTAGTATTTATTATTTAATATTTATTAAGTTTTAGGTTTAGGTTTTACGCATATTTATTTTATAAAATATATGTATAATGTTATATATAAATTTATATATATACAATAATACAACCAAACCTAAATCTAAGTAACCCCATACGGTTATATATATTTTATATGTAATATTTAAGATATAATTTTATATGTATAATATAATATATTTTATAAAAGTTTTCTATATTATTAATTGAATATATTTAAATAAGTTTTATAAACTTGATAGCTTATAAAGTTTTAGATTTTTAAAAATCATTTCGTTAACATATTTAATTTATTATAAAATATATATGGTAATTAATCTATATAAATTTGTATATATACAATATAGTTTATAAAAGTTTTCGTCCGAAATAAACGGGTAGTGGTGTAACGGTTCTTGGGTCTCCTTGTAATTGGGAGGTCCAAGGTTCAAATCTCGGCTCCGTGTTAAGGTGGCCTACTACCGACGGTTTGGATACCCTGGTGATAGGGCACCACGATAATGTGGTTTAATCCATGGGCTAGCCGAGAGCTTAAAACTTCCATCCTTAGATGGTTCCACGGCCGGTGTGGGCTGGTGATGCCATAATGGGCTAGGGCCCTCTCCCTAGGTAACCTAAATAAAAATAAATAAAAGTTTTATATATTATTAATTGAATATATATTTAATTGAGTTTTATAAAGTTGATAGCTTATAAAGTTTTAAGTTTTCAAAAATCATTTTGTTAACATATTTAATTTATTATAAATTTTATAAAATATATATAGTAATTAATCTATATAAATTTGTGTGTGTGTGTATATATATATTTTTAAAATTATAATATATAGTTAAAAATAAATAAACGCACGTAATAAACAAATTTAGGCTTTAAAAAACCATTCCGTTAACATATTCAATTTGTTATAACATATAAATAACAATCAATCTATATATAAATTTGTTATAAAAAGTAAATATTATATCATTGAAATAAACATATTCAATTTAATGATATGATATTAATATATAAATTATATATTCGTTTTTTCAAATCATGTATTTAATTCAAATATTAATTAATAATTATTATTATCATACATTTAAATTAAATACATGATAATAAACATTTTATAACTTGATTTTTTAGTTTAAACTTTTTATTTTATTGTATTTAATTATTTATTTATTTTTTCAAAAATGCAGGGTATTGTATTGGAATGGCACCTCAAAAATCAAGTGCGTTAGGGGTGGAAATATATGAGCCATGAGGGTCGGACAAACAATATAACATGCATTTTATGTCAACATTCTTTTACTGGCACATTAACAAGAGTAATGGACCACCTTCTTGGCATATCGGGTGGTCAAGGAGGTGGTGTTGAAGCATTTCGAATGTCAATCCTGAAATAAAAGCAGCATTGGAGAAAGACTACAAGCATTCATTAGTGTTAAATCAGCAAAGGGCACAAAAAAACAACGAATCCAAGGGGAGCTTTCTAGGCCCAAAGTGTCGAACACATCTTTCTCCTCCACCATGTCCACAAGCTCTGTAATGCCACTTTCTAGTACTAGGGCAGCAACACTGAATAGCTTTTGAAACCTATTGAAAAAGAGCAAGTTGATGATGCATGGGTTGATTTCTTTTATGAATCTGCCATTCCATTCCATGTCATCGGAGTCCTTATTTCAAGAATGCAGTTCAACAATCAATTTCATTTGGCAAAGGGTACACAACTCCAGGGTCGAGGCTTTGAGGACTACACTTTTGAAGAGATAAAAAATAGGGTCACTAAAAAATTGGCAGATATTAAAGACTCTTGGAAGTCAACAAGTTGCACCATTTTGAGTGATGGTTGGTCAGATATGTGTCAAAGACCCCTCATCAATGTGTTGGTTTATTGCCCTAAAGGTGTTGTATTTCTAAAAGTTATTGACACCATGGAACACAAGAAAACTTCAGAGTATGTCTTCAACATTTTGGATGAAGCAATTCTCGAAGTTGGTGTAGAAATTGTAGTTCAAGTTGCTTGCTTATAATGCTAGCAATTGTGTGGGAGTTGGAAAATTGATAGAAGAGAAGTACCCACATATTTATTGGAGTCCTTGTGCAGCCCACTGTATTGATTTTCTAATCCACAACTTAACCAAATTTCCTTGGGTACATGAAGCAATTCAAAGAGGAAGAACAATTGTCAATTTTATAAAAATCATTGCCTCACATTGAGTATCTATAGGAGGCATGCATCTAAGGAGTTGTTGAAGCCATGTGACACAAGATTTGCCTCCTTCTATATCACTTTGAAAAGAGTTGTTGAGCAGAAAGGAGCCCTTTGAACTATTGTTTGCAACAAAGAGTGGGAAGATTTAGTTCTTGCAAAAGGTTCTAAAGGTAAACATGTGGAGCAAATCATTTTGAGCTCTAACTTTTGGGAAAATGTAGTCAAGGTTTTAAAAATGTGTGCACCCATTGTTCGTATGCTTCGCATGGTTGATGGCGATACCCCTTGTATGGGCATGGTTTATGAGGGCATGGACCATTGCAAAGAAGACATCCAAAAGGCATTCAATAATATGGAAGCATAATATAATGAGATATGGGATATTTGTGATGGAAGATGGAGGATGATGCATACTCATTTGCATGCAACAACATGCTATTTGGAGCCGACACTCTATCACATTGAAAGAGAAAGTGACCGTGAAGTGATGAGTGGGATTTATGCAACCATTGAAAAGCTTGTTCCAAATCGAGATGTTGCAAAGAAAACCAGAGAGCAACTTAGAGCATACAGGAGAGGGGATGGGTTGTTTGGAACCCAATCAGCAATAGATGACAGGGAAGACATGGATGGAGATGAATGGTGGAGATTCTACGGAGCAGATACTCCTGAACTACAACATTTTGCAATTCGAGTCTTGAGTCAAGGGGTAAGTGCATCAGCATGTGAGAGGAATTGGAGCAGCTTTGACCATGTTCAATAAAAAAAAAGGAATAGGTTGTTATCAGGAAAACTGGGGGACCTTGTTTATGTTTCGCAGTAATTTGTGATTGACTATGAAAAAAGTGGCAAAAGATGCATGCACTTCAAAGAAAAAAAAGCTTCAACATGTCCTAGAAGACTCTTCTAATGAAGACGATCTTGATTTTGTTGGTGATACTGATAGACATGAGGGTGAATCTAGTGATGTTGGTAATGATGATGTTTCTAGTGATGATGAGATTGAGCCAAGTGCTCTAGATGATTTAGAGCTTTTTGATGTAATAAGTAGAACTTAGCCCATACTACATAGGGAAGTTCAAGACTTTGATCCATCACTTTTGAAAACATTTCTAATATTAGTATGCAGCTGCGAGCACATGTTTTTTGAAGTTTTTGATTTCAATCACATTATTGTAATAGCTACTTATGAAATGTGATATTATCTTTCTCTTTTGAAATGTGAATTTATCTTTTGTTTTTATATATTTAATCAAAATGTATATTTCTCATAGTCGAATTTAATCACTGATTTTTACCCTCCATATGGCTGACCGGCGATTACTAGCGATTCCTACTTCATGAAGGCGAGTTGCAGCTATCCCCTACCCGGTGGGAGATGAGTGAACCACCCCCTCCTAGTTCAAATTGTAGCTATGGCGGTAAATGAATTTTTTATGAATTTAATCATCGACGAATTTGAACACAAATTTGAATGTGGCATCTTAGGTGGAAACACACATAATTTTCCATACGAAAAACTATTTCACCAACACCGATGTTTTATTAATCTTTCCATGTGGGTTCTTTTAAAGTTGATGTCTATCGCTGACATCCCCAAGTGTTACTTTAAGACTTAAAACTAGTTTAAACCTTATAACATGACCTTTTATGCTAAAGTGAATAAGACCTTGTAAAATATTCCCACGTGGATTTGTCTAACCCTTGTAAAGAGCTTTTGTAACATTGTGCTTGTGTGAGACCATCGGCTCTTGACCATGTTTGTGCAATTAATTGAGCCATCTTATCAATCCAACCATATGTACCTTGTTGAGAATGTGACCCTTGTTATTTGTTTATCCTTGATTGTGTGTTCAAAGTTATTTGTTTCTCACACATGGAGTTGTTCATGTCACGTGTTACGAACCCCTTTGTGTTTTTATGTGGCCATTCTATGTTAAAATTTTGGGCATTACAATGAGGATGTACTTTGTGGAGGTAAAAAGTGAGTCATACCCTTTGAGAACAATGCTTATCAAATGTAACGTATCATAGGGATAACAAATTAATTAAGGTTTCCTTTTAGAGGTCTTGTAGTGGAAATTATGTGACCATCTCACTCTACCCTACAAAGCATGGACATAAGGACTGTTTCACATTGTTGGCTATTACATCACCCTTGGTAAGACCACGTTGTGTAAGATCATTGCCTTCCTATAAAGACATCAAGATTATATATCTTGTCTTTGTTTTGATTTTTTTAATCTATTGGAGATACAAGTGGTGGAGATGTACATAGGACCCTCTTGCGATCTCACTTCACTTCTAAGACATACAACCCAAATTAGTGCTCACTGATGCTATGGTAAATACTACTATTCTATGTGCTCAAGGTTTGATGAGCAAATGTTGGATATGTTTGGTGCGCACATAAAAGGATTCTAAATAGTAGTGCTTCTATACATCACATAGGAAATGTATTGTCTAGCCTCAATTTGGCTAAAAACATTATGGCTCATATCCTACCAATGCAAGATTTTTGTATAGTGTGTACTTAAATAGTAGATACTAGTACTTGGTCTTATAGTCCTCCCATACATTAGTAATCTTAGACCAAAGCATAGTTAAGAAGTTCATATGTCAAAGTATCCTCACTTCTTCCAATTGCATGTTCATTTATGTCCACCATCTCTATATTGATTCTATTTATTAGACACTTTGGTTATATTTTCTTATTTAGAACCTAGAAAGTTGGCTAAGGACTATTTGAGATATGATAATGATTGAGATTATACTGCTGTGATAATATTTTTCTCAAGATTTTAAGTTTAAAGCCATTTTTACAGAAAGCACTTCACATTGGATTTATTATCCCTATAGTTGCAAGAATTGCAATGGCTCAAGTCTGTTGCGGCCCATTGTGTGTCTCGTGATTGTTGTCACCAAACAAAATTTATTTTGAAAAACAAACACTTCAAATAACACTATACACCTAAATTGTAAACCCCTAAAAGTAGCATTAAAAGATCCTACCTCGATCCCCAAACACTCGTATTTACATTCTGATTTAGGAGAGCTGAGCAGATAGAGCAAACTAGAAAATATTGAACAAATGGGGGACCAGGTCACACATCCAAGGAAACTCTTTACATGTGCATTAATCTCTTTCACATTGTCGATTTCAGTTGTTTGGTCATCTAGTAATAAATTTTAAAGTAGTTGCCATTTGTAATTGTTTTCTTTAACTAGCAATAAATTAGTTGCTAATCATCTTCTTTTTTTCCTTTTGATATACACATACTCAATATTAATCTGTGTTTAAATATTTTATGTTTTTAACATTTTAATTGGGCTTTTGTATAGCAATTTGCTACTGAATTTTTTTAAATTAAAAAGACCAAATGGAAGCTTCTTCTATTGCAACCTGCTCCATCCCAGAGACATGCAAAAATAATCCCCTTGAATACAATGCAGCCAAAGATAACTTTGATCAGAAATTATGAAAGGTTGTGACAGTTACCAGAGGCTATCCTAGACTTACCCTTTTACAGAGTGAAAAAGTCATGAAGTACCACGAGTTAAATACCATTTACTTGGGATTAGAAAAGGAAACAGATTGTGTTGTGCAACACAATGCCCAAGTTTGAAAAGGAAGGAATTAATTAGGTAAGAGCAAAACTCCATTACAAACTTCTTGTACAAATATGACTAAATAAGAGAACTGATTACAGACACTAAGCTTGTTATTAGACTTGAAAAGTCTAAATACTTAGACACTTCTAAATTTTTTCCAGGATGCCAAACAAAGAACCCGACCCATCCTTAAATAGGAAAGGAGAGGCGGTTTCAACCGGCAACCTAGAAACCTACAACCGGGAACTGGTAACACAGGTTACCCAAAAAGATTCCCACTAACCGACACAACGAGTACATGCCACTCGGAATAGCACCTTTAAGACGTGGGGAGGTCCACAAAACACATAAAGTGACTTATCACGTCACTGTTTATTGGAATGATGACAACAAGCCTGTCATCTGACTTTAAGGACTATATGAATACTGGGCCCGGCATCATCTTCATCTGATGAGGAGGAATCTTCAGTGGCACGTTTCCCTCAGCAGGGAAAAGCTGACGTGTGTTACGCTCGTACCATAGTCTGGAAACAGTTCGGGTCCCATCTGTATCTCTCCTGAGATATGTCCGTGTTGGAAAGAGGTATTGGTCAGGGATACGTAAAGGGTATCCTGGTGCAGGAGGAGGTACGTTCATGGTATGATGTATGTAGAATTTCCTCCATAGAGCTCCATTGGGGTTTGCATGGTGACCCTGCAGATGGTTAGTAACAACATAATATTTCATCTTAACAAACCAAGGAATTTTACAATTAATCATAATATTCCTCACAGTGTCTGGACTTGGATTCAGCAGAGGACTATTGGATAACTTGGTTGGTAAGAATTTCACCAAAAATATTTATGATATGCAGAATATATTGTTGATCTCCTGATCGACTTGGGACGATTCCATGCATCATTAGTGAGTGGGTCACCTTCTGGCCAGAGCTTGGAAAGTTCAAAACGCCATAATGTATTTGGCTTTGGAATAAGCTGTTGAAGCCGAATTCCTTCCAAAGGTGGCGTGTCATGAGTAGGCTCTGTTTCTCTTGAATGGCGCCATGGCCATTTTAAATTACAGAAGACCATAGGGTCTTGAATGGTATGAAAATCAGAGGTTGGAATATCTGGATCAACAAACCTACTGGCAACCTCTGTCATATTATAGTGAGACACTGAAATAATGTCTCTGGATACAAGCAGCTGTTCTGCTTCTTGGGACATTCTTTGATCACATGCTTCTCTAGATCTGATCATAGGCAAACAGGTAGCTGTGTCCCATACTGGATGGAGATACTCATGAATTATCTGAGTAACATTGACGGTTTGAATTGAACTAGTTCTCGAGAAGCAAAATCAGCAGAGCATTATTCTTACCAGATATGTGTTCAACTTCAAAATCATATCCGTCAAACCACTGAGCCCATCTTTGGAGACGACCATATGTAGTTTTGTTTGTTGGGTCGCCTTTGTACAATCTTCCTTTAAAATGCTGGAGATCAGTTCGCAGAAGGAACTTCTCATGTTGAATAAAGAATAGGAAAGACTGAATGGCTCTCTTGGCAGCAAGTATCTCTTTATGACTTGAATGGTATTTTAATTCAGGACCTCTAAAAGAACCAGAGGCATACCTGCAAATTTCTTCCTTACCATTCTCCTTGCGTTCTTTAAGAATTGCGCCCCAAGAATCTTCTGAGGCATCTGTCTCAATGATCTTGAAACCTGTACCAGGCAGAGACAGAGATGGTAGAGACTGGCATGACTGCTTGATTCTTTTGACAGCATTGGTCATGTCTGAATTCCATACAGGAGCATTCTTGCGAAGCCTTTTATTCAACAATATTCTATCTGCAGCAACATTCTGATAAAATCCTGCAATATAATTGACACAACCTAAAAATCTTTGTAGTTGTGTTTTATCAGGCAACTCATCAGGAAATAAACTTATCTTTGAAACAATATGTTCTTGCAGCAGAATGGCTCCATTTGAAATAGTAATGCCCAAGAATTGGACTGTATCTTTGAATGTCTCCATTTTTGTCGGACTGAGACATAAACCATTAGAATATACAGTCTGATAGAATTCTTCTAGATGCTCCAAGTGTTCTTTAGTGTTTTGGGAGAATACAAGAATATCATCAATGTACACAATGAGAAACTTGGAGAGATGACCAAAAATCTGATCCATCTTTTTCTGGAAGATGGATGGTGCAGTCTTCAAACCGAATGGCAAGACAGTCCATTCGTACTGACCTCCTGGAATGCTGAATGCAGTTTTATATGCATCTTCCTTATTCAGAAAGATTTGCCAGAAGCCAGATTTTAAATCGAACTTACTATAAACCTTACTGCCACTTATACGAGTCAGAAGATCATCACGACTCGGGATAGGATGTTGTACAGGCAGAATATATTTGTTCAAAGGTTTATAGTTAACTACTAACCTTTTCTTGCCCCTTACTTGCTCACTCCTTTTATTGACATAAAAGGCTGGGACAGCTCCATGAAGACTTGGAAGGTTGAATGAATCCACCTTTTAAGAGATTATCAATCTCTGCTTGACATTCAATACGCTCAGAGGGAGACATGCCAATATGGTGTGCCTTAAACTTAGGAGGAGTGCTTGTCTGGAATTCTAACTGACAGAAATGTTTCTTTCGATGCACGAAGGCATGAGGGTTGTCAGAAGAACATTCACTTTTGATCTTATTGATCAAAGTATCAATAACAGAGGCATTTAGGGAAATAGATTTATGCAACCAGTCATTATTGGAAACCTTGGAAGGTTTTATGACAGAGGGTATTATGGACTGGTATGTAGAAAGTCGAGGAACAGATCCTTGAGGAAAACGGATCTCGTTCTCACATACAGTATAGGGCATATGATTATTAAGGTTGTCTGATCCTAAAAGCATATCATAATGCAATAGGTCAAATTGATGAACCTTAAATGTAGTTTGGACTTGCCCAAGATATATAGGAATGTAAGCAGAACATTTAGAAACAATTTTCTTTGAATCGAAACTTACTTGCAAAAAATCTGGTATCCAGCAGTCTTGTGGAATAGCTTTTTCCTTGAGCAGACTGACTTCTGCACCAGTGTCGATCATTGCATCCAAAGTGTATGGCTTTGATGTTTGGAATGCAAATCTGAATTTTGCAAAAAGGATTGCAAGAAGTTCGAACAGTACTTACATCAGCTTGATGTTCTGCATTGTATTGGTCGAAGGCTTTTTCCATTATCAGCCTGTCGACATCTTCTTCTTTATTATCAGCACTGGTTGCTGATTCTTCTTCTTGAAGCAATGATTGGAATTCCTCAGTAGCTTTTTGTATTGCTCGTTCAAGAAGGTCAATCCTTGCCTTTCTCCACCATTTTCTTTCAGAGTTCCGATAGCAGGAACTGGAGCAGAGGCGGAATATCTGTGGGATGATCTTCATAAGATTCTTCTTCTAGCAGATTTTCTTTGGGAAACATGAATAGAAAACTTCGTGAAGGCATGCTTCTTCCTCGTCCAAAACTTGGAGAACTAGGCATACATCCTCGTCCTCGACCAGAAGGCAGAGAATACTGGTATGGTGCAAAAGAAGTTGTAGGAACAGAAGACTTGCGGGAGGCAAGTTGAAGATCTTCACTATTCTCTTGTCGGATCTTAGCATCCAACTGTTCTTTTATTTCATATATTTGTGCCTGCAATGAATAATGACGATTCACCATATGCGGCGGGCACTTAGACAGTTCTTGCTGAAGTGAATTCAGCTTTTGCTTCAGACTATCGAGCTTGGAGCAATAAATGGATGCTCATATGAACTTCTGATCATGCTGCAGTGAAAACTTGGCAGTGAGTCATAACCTTGATCAGAATCAGAAAATTCATCTTCTGAAGAAGATGCAGATACTTGGTTGGCAGCAATAGTGAGTTCAGAGAACTCAACATCAGACTCATAGCTTTCAGTATCTGAGATAAGCACATATTCATCTTCATTAAAAGAATGCTCCAAAGCAAAACTAACTTTAGCCTTTGCAGAGGCTTGATGGCCTTTCTTTGGACAATCCCGGCTGTAATGATTTCCCTTACATATGAAACATTCTATGTTTTTACTTTTGGGAAAATATTTTTTCTTTCTAAAGAACTTCCTCCGGGCTTGAAAGATTTGAGCAAAGGGTTTAGATGCACAGTCAGTGCATTTAGCAGACTTCTTAAAACGAGAAGAATGCTTCTTATGCTTTTTATGAGAAAAACCAGGAGTTGGACAACCAAATTGATTTTCTATTTGATTTGAACAGAATTTGACTCCTAAGATTTTCTCAGCTTTCAAGGCTTCTTTTCGAGCCTTCTTTTCTAGACAGAGACGCTGATTGGTTTCTGTAATTATCTGATTTATTCTACCAAATGTTAAATCAGCATCTGAGTAGTTGTGCATGGCTTTTTTGTATTCTCAGTGGAGAAATATGACGGGAAAGACTCCACATACCTTAGCTTCATAGTAGAATTGAAAGGAGTACCTGAATTGTATAGGAGCTTCTGCATGTAGCACTGGTACTCTTTTACCTTGGACATATCACAGAGTTGAGCTCTGAGAAACTCAAGTGTGCACAGTCTTTTCTCATCATCGACTGTACCAATGAACTCTGCAATAATGGCAGCTGTCAAGCTGGCGGTTCCTCCACCAACGTGTTCAGTGCCTTCTTCACCTTGACCATTTATGATCTGGTCTTGCATGCGCGGGAACAACATCCCACCATTCTTTTAGAATACCAACAAAACCGTTGGCTATAATGCCGGCAATATCTTTGTCGTGCTTGCCGAACTGCAGAACTTGTGTATTGGCCCAGCCAATCATTCCATGAACCATCTCACGGATTTCTTCAGCACTTTTACACTCAATTTTATAAAAATTTGGCTGAAAATTTAAAGTTCTGATTGTACCTTGTAGTGGTGGTGTAGAACTCTCTGCCGTGTCCATGAAGCTCTCAGCAGCTTCTTCAGTTAATCTGGCCATGCCGATCTTTTTATCTTTATCACCTTCTTTCGGTTGTCGGAAAGGTGATGGCATAAGCAACTTGTGCCCAAGTGATAGCCTTAGACCAGTCTGGACTGGATCCTTGGCCTCCTGAGGAGATACTGCTCTTATCGGATTGAGAAATCTCGATCTTATTGATAGCAGTAGAGAGGGCAGGGAAATGTTGCTCTAATTCAGAAACAGAGAAACAAAGAGTATTAACCTTATCATTGACAGTCTGGATGCTGTCAATTACTTTTTTCTCGATCCTCTCAAACAAATTTCAAGCATCATTGGATCTCGGGATCGAGATTATTGCTGACTTGATCTGGAACCTTGCACATGAGAAGTCAGCTGTTGAACATTGGTGGTTAGATTATCCATCTTTTTATTTAACAATGAAACAATGCAGATTGGATATCACCACGCTGATGCAACTCAATAGCCTTAAGAGTGTCCTGCATCCTCTTAAGCTTTTCATTTTGTGACAGGACTTGGTCCTGTATAGCTCTTGTAGCCTTGTTGTTCCAGTTCATCATTCGCAGATTCTGATTGCTCGATCTTGGAGTCAAGCCGGCCCAGTACCCGATACTTGATCGCGGCGCACATTGTTGCCGATCATCAGTGTAGATCTCAAATCCTTAGCCATAGGAAACTCATTCTCAGACTGAGAAGTAGAGGCTTCCTTCGTATCCATAGAGATCTTGGCTCTGTTCAAAACAGATTTAGCCATCTGCAATGTCTGGTAATGAGAAGAAGATGAACAACTATTCATGCTAATTGTCGGGCCATTTTTTGGGATATATTTTTGTTGTACTAGGACTTGACACTGCTCACACCATAGACAGTCAGTGTTTGGGTCATGGACCGAGTAGGATGGCTACAGGGAGGAAAGTCTGACTCAAGACGCTTCTCTTTATCAGATATGAATGACTGAGTAGAAGATGAAGTAGACAGTCTTGGTTTAATCAATTAGACTTTCTAAATGAAATGGTAGCCTTACCTTTGTCTTCTATGACCTTGGATGCGGACTGTATAGACGATGTGCTTCCTTCAACACATTTGGTGGAGATAGTCCATTCACGGGTACACGAATCTTGTCCCAACTTACAACTTCGGGCTCGATCTTCTGAGCAGTGAGACTTGCATGCATGACTACACTGGATCCTTGAGAAGGACCATGCTTGATTGCAGGATGAGCTGTATTTGTCAATCTAAAAATGATTCTATAAAATATAGCAAATGGAGAGGACCCTGGTTTCATATTTACTCCTGTAGTTTGCAGATGCAACTTTAAAACTTGATCCAACAGATTATCAGTCTGTATGGATACAGGGTAATTAGGAAACACGTTAAAATGAATAGGTCCATTGCTTAAACTAGTTTGCAAAGCAGCAAGCAAACAATCTTTAAAAGACTCATGACGCGTATCTAACAAACAACATAAAACAGACGCGTTAAGACCTTGCCGGAATAAAGGAGTTATTCCGATCTGGACGCAACCTATATGCACAAATTTGTAAGTAGACTGCTTCTTTAAATAATTAAGATCTTGCGGAGAAATCAACGGAATATCATATTCAGACTTTGAAGAAGTCTTGACTTGAATACAGGATTCTCGCGATCTAATAGCAGTAGAAGCTAACAAATGAAATGACTTAGACTTTTGATATACCTCATTATAGGGGAGCTTTGGGAGCTTCCATCCAGGAAGAGGATTGTCTTCCTCTGAAATATTAGTCTCATCATTTACAGGGATGAGATCTGAGAGACTTACGAAGGCATCGTCGCAATCTTCAGCTTGTCGACCAGATGTCGATGCAACCCATGCTTCTGTATCCATGTCGTCTGGTGCAAAGTTTCTGTCCTACACCGCGGCTTATCTCGAACGTATATGACCTCAACACGCCTCACCCGGGCTAAAAACGGTCCGCGTTCTCTGGTGCGCGTCTTACGGGATTTAGAAATGCTGTAGACGAAATCTCTAAATACAGAGAGCACAAAGATACAACGAAAAATAGCAGAACAAGAAGAAAAACCGCTCTGATACCAATTCTTAAACAACGCAAGGAAAATGGTAAGGAAAATGGGGTCTTTGAAACCTCCAAGTCCAAGTAATTAAACCTAAGCACAAAAAATCCCCATGGAGCCGAGTCGAGGAGACCCCTCACTTCCCAATACAAAGCCCCATTTATTCATGATTTGGCAATTGGAAAAATGTATGATGCCATCTTTAAAAACTATTGATACATTGATATGACCATTGGGAAGCTCTCTTTTGAATGTGGGATGCCTTTTGATATTGCAAGGTACCGTTTGTCATGGAGGGGGTGTATTTTTAGTATGATTAACAATAGTCCTAAAGAGAACATGTCACTAAGTGTAATGTCCCCTTCTCAAAGCTAGTTCGATATGAAGACCTTGGGCCCATTTTTACTTCTCATGGGCTTAAAGGGAAAAGCAAGGGAAGTACTTTAATGTTGTAATTGTAAGTTGCTATTTTTAGCCTTGTATTATTTTTGTAAAAGCAACTTTCTAATTATAACATTAGAAAGTGAAGTTGGTTGAAAAAGTGCAAACGCCGACTTAAAAATAGAAGTGGAGTTAAAAGGGGAACATAACACCACTTAAAAAGGGGTCGATCTATTTGGGTTTCCTTTTCGTGACTTCGGATTTGATGGTGCCCCGATCGAAGATCTAATTTTGTAAAATAAACGGCACCATGTAATTCATCTAACAAATCTTCAATGACAGGAATAGGATACTTATCTTTCACTGTGTATTTCTTGAGCTCCTTGTAATCTAGACACATGCGCCAACCTTCATCCTTTTTCTTACCATCACCACTGGAGAAGAGTAAGCACTCTAACTATGGCGAATAATATTTCCAAAATCTCATGTACCATCTTTTCAATCTATAATATCCCCTTTTGGGATAAATATAAATTTGCACTTTATTAACTCAAATCGACCCTAGAAGGATTAGATCCTTTTAGTTCGACCTCAAATAACCCAATGTCAGCGTTAATACAACCCAAATGGGGTTGGAGTAAGCCAAAGTAGTGGGTTAGATGGGAGAACCAATCGGAAAACTAACATTTTCCAGATCTGATTTTATAACAGCAGTTAATAAATAAAAATGGCACCCAAAACAGCTGAAACTTCAAAAATTAATAACTCCTTCAATACTTGGTATTTTTGCATGAAATAAAATGCACAATAAACTAGAAATTGAGGCCTTTCCAATGCACTATGAATCTGAATTTTCTGATCAATAAAACCACTTCAAAACAGCCCCAGAAATCTGATATCAAGTCGCTAGGGTTAGAATAAATTATATAAATTATTTCCAGCTCTTTCTAACCTTCCAACACACCCAAAATATCAGCCCTTGCTCTGAAATAACAGCTAATACAAATCAGATTGCAGATCTAGCTTATTCACCCCCAAAACATGCCAAAATATTACCCAATGCAAGTCGCCATAGCTGGAATAAATGCAGCAGTGAACAGCAGTAATAAAAACACCTCAAACCCTTCCAATATCACTTAAAAATGAGCCACAACATGCAGATTTAACCCAATAAATAAATGCACCAATATATAAGCCAAGTCGCCAATCTTAGAATGAATATATCATGCAACATTCACTCAAAAATAGCATAGAAGGCTTCAAACTCTCCAAAGTATGGTGGTGTTGAATAAACACCTTTGTTATGTGATCACATGGGCATACATCCCTCTTCAAGCATGAAGATATTTTAATAAAAACTTCAACATGCCCCCAAGGGGTCGCCACATCTCCTTATATAGCTTTTGCATTTCAAATCTCCAAGTTTCCCTCCACTTTATGGCGCATTTCTTCATGTAAGAGGGTCACTTTTAAAATGGTCCACTTTCCTGAAAAGTCACACTCCAATTAAAACATTAACTTCCTCTTTTTAATATTTAAATAAGAACATAAGAGGAGAATTAATTATTTAATTTAAAAATAAAAGGAGTAATGACATTTTCCCAATTTTTATCCTTTAATCCATGGGAAGGGTGGATTAAAGGTCTCCAATATTTTTAATTAATTAATGTCCCAAAAAGGGGACATTACACAATCTCACTCTTACGTAAATATGGGTACCTATAAGGTCTAATGTTGGGTGGTTGGCTTCCTAGTACTAGCTAGATAGCATTATCATGATCTCTTTTAGGAGGTAACCCTTTCGGCATATCCCCAAAATACGACTGAGAGCTTATTAACAAATGCTTGTAGATCTGATGGTATAGGACCTTTTGATGGTTGAGCTTCTAGTGAAAATAGTTGTGTCACAAACCCATCTAGACCCTTCTTAAGCATTTTCTACATTTGATGAGAACTTACCAATTGTGGAGCTTTTTCCTTCATCCCATGTAGCTCAAAAGTCCTTCCTTCAAAATGGAACCTCATGAACAAAACACGAAATTCATCTCAACAAATCCCAAGGTAGTGAGCCATTCAATCCCTAACACAATATTTTCTCCCCCATTGAAATGGCATACATGGGGCCCTCTAGTAGGTAATCTCCCATGGATAGCTTGATCTTATGGCACTTTCTTAAACAACTAACTTTACCTCATCTGCAACCATAACCTAAAACTCTAGGGCTAGATAAACAAAGCAATTTAAGAGTAAGGCCAACTTATGATTGATGAAGTTATGAGTACTACCGAGTCAATTAGTATTGTCACCCTTTATTTCTTTATGAACCCAACAACCTTAAGGGTCTATGGAGTGCTAATCCCTGATATCACATGGAAAGAGATGGTTGAGATTTTTTAGCCTCGATCACAGGAACCTCTTCCTCTTCATCAGCTACTTCATCCTCATCTTCTTCCTCATTAGGACCCTCAATGTAGAATAACTTCTTCTCAAGACACTTGTGTCCTTTGCTCCACTTGTTATCACAATTGTAACAAAGAACTTTTGCTCTCTTATCTTCAATTTGTTGAGTCAATCATGTCAGTTGGGGAAGTGATGATGTTGCCATCATGTGTTCCTTGTGATTATTGAGACCCCTTTCGTTTCACCAAATCTCATTCCTCCATTCGATATCAAACCAAGATTAAGAAGGCAAACATCAAGTTGGATGTTATCCTTGAGTCCACCCAAAAAGAGATCATTTAGATGGTCTTTTGAGATGTCATTCACTTGTAATGATAGATTCTGGAACTACTGGATATAATCCTTGATTGTCCCTATCTATCGTAGTTTAGCTATCTGGCTAAAATAGTTCTTTGTAACACTATTACTTGTAGTGAGTTTGGATTTCATCAATGAACATAGACCTACTAATAGGAGACACTTCTTTTCTTCTACTCACACATCCATCTATACCAAATGAATTGTCTGATTCTAGATACAGGAAACCATTAGCACCTTTTGTCCACTTGGGACTTGGTGTAGATCAGATCATGCCCATTGAACTTGTGCATTTCTACTTTTGGAATCATGTCCACCACCGCACTAAGGTCCACCACATTGTGCGAAAAGCCCCTTGGTTGGTTTGATTTGGATTTAAGGGTGCATTATTTAGATTTGGGTGTGCATTGCTTGAGGAACCCATGTGACTTGAATGGGAATTCATGCCCATCTTCATGCTTGAAAGAGTACTCATCATCTCCTTTCTCATTGATTCCAACCCTAGATGCATTTCACTCTTCATTGCTTGAATTTTACCTCCCAATGCTTGAAGGTTACCTTCCATATTATCTTTCAATGTTTGAAGATCATGTTAGAAGACCTCCTTACCATATTATTAACCCTTTTCTGAAGTTGGTTAAATACCTCTAATACTCAAGAAGCTGAAGATTCCAAATCCATATCTTCCTTATTTGGAGTCATTACTAAAGTGGCTTGACCCTTCCCTTGGCCTCTAGTCAATCTTTGTAATGAAATTACTTGTATAATTCAGGTCATGAGCAGAAATATAACACCCAATAACACAATATTCCAGAATAATGATCTCAATATGCAATAATAATAGCTACGCCACTTCGAGGGGGCAACCTCCAAACCATACAATAATACTCAAATGCTCCAATGATGATCAAATACTACCTACTAACCTCTATATATACTATTCCTATGTTATGGCCAACACCAAGGCCGACCCACTAATGAAAATATAACATTTATGAAAGAAATACATAATGATAAGAAGTTATGATAGCCACAAGTCGGCTATATACATCCAATATAAGATATATGATTAAGGGCGTAGCATGCCCCTCCCCTTCAAAGCAACATTGTCCCCAATGTTGAGAAGATCTGGATGCTGCTGCAGGAAATTTGCATCCTCCCAAGTTGCGTCTTCATTGTCTAGATTTTTCCACTTGATCAAATACTCAGTGATGACCCTTGTCCTCAACCTCTTAGTGCGTGTTTGAAGGATGCATTCTGGTTCCAGGATGATTCTGCCCTCTTCATCAAGCTCTGGTAACACTGTCTGGGTTGATATTGTCTGTCCAATTACCTTCTTTAGGCAAGATACATGGAATACTGGATGAATTCGAGTAGTTGGAGGAAGTTCCAGTTTGTATGCTACATTGCCAATCTTCTGTAACACTTGATAAGGACCATAATATTTAGGTGAAAGCTTGTTATCCTTTTTGTGTTGTTTTAAGGACATTTGCTTATATGGTTGTAAACGCACAAAAACCCAATCACCGACTTCAAAATGTCTTTCACTGCGATGTTGGTCTGCCTGCTGCTTCATGCGGTTTTGTGACATGGACAAATTCTCCCTGAGACTACAAAGCACCTCTTGTTGGTGTTGAATATGTTCTTCAACTGCTCGAACCTTTGGCTGGACTCTCAAAGATGAAGTGATAGATGGTGGATGATACCCATATAATGCCAAGAAAGGAGACATTTTAGATGAAGTATGAAAGGAGGTGTTATACCACCATTCTGCCTAGGCAACCATTGGACCCATCTCGCTTGCTTATCTGATGTAAAACAACGAAGATATCCCTCCAAGCACTTGTTTACCACCTCTGTTTTGCCCATCAGACTGGGGATGATAAGAGGAACTACGAGCTAGTTGTGTGCCCAAGCATGAGAACAAGTCAGTCCAAAAATTACTAGTAAAGATAGGGTCTCGATCACTTACTATAATCTTTGGTGTCCCATGTAGCTTCTGAATTGTATCCCTGAAGGCCGTTCTTATTGTACTCATAACAAATGGATGTGATAAAGCACAAAAATGGGCATATTTGGTGAGTCTATCCACCACCACCATGATTACATTTTTACCTTCTGATTTAGGCAATCCTGTGATGAAGTCCATGGACACCTCTTCCCACCTCTGGCTAGGAATAGATAGAGGTTGTAAAAGACCTAGGGACTTAATTGTTTCGCCCTTATTTTGCTGACAAACCATGCATTCTGCCACAAAATTTTGTACATCTCCTTTTAACCCTTCCCAGAAAAAATCATGCTTGATACGATGATAAGTCTTTAAGAAGCCAGAATGACCCCCTACTGGAGAAGCATGGAGCTCAGATAGAACCCTATTTTTAAGGATTGAATTCTTACATAGATATAATCTATCTTTATACCATAAAACATCTCCTTTCCATAAAAATTTTTCTGACATGTTTGGATCTTGTTGGAGATTTTGAATGAGATTTTGTGTACCTGGGTCATTTTTCCATTCAGACCTTGCATCCTCTATCCAATCCTCCTGTAATACAGATATGGCATATAACAATGCCTGCAGATTCATCCTTCCGAGATAAAGCATCAGCAACTACATTCTCTTTCCCTTTCTTGTATATTATCTCAAAATCATACCCCAACATTTTTGAGACCCATTTTTGTTGTTCTTCTGATGATAAGCGTTGCTCTAAGAAGTATTTCAAACTATCATGATCTGTCTTTACTTTGAAATGTCGTCCCATTAGATATGGTCTCCATTGTTTCACTGCATGAAGTATTGCTAACATTTCTTTCTCATAAACTGGTTTAGAGATATTCTTACCTTTGAATTGACGGCTCTCGAAAGCAATGGGTCGCCCTTCTTGCATGAGTACTGCCCCCATCCCATACCCTGAAGCATCACATTCAACAATGAATGTTTTTGAAAAATCTGGGGTGGCTAGAACTGGAGTGGTGCACATGGCCTCCTTCAACTTCTCAAAGGCCATAGTAGCTTGCTCATTCCAATGGAAAGAGTCCTTCTTCAATAAAGTTGTGAGTGGTGCTGCGATGCTGCCATAATTCCTTACAAATCTACGATAATAACCTGTAAGCCCCAAAAATCCTCGGAGATTTTTTAGGGTTTTGGGAATCTTCCATTCAAGCATGGCTTTTATCTTGTTAGGATCCACTTTAACACCTTCATAAGAGACAATATGACCCAGATATTCAACCTCCTTGACACCAAAAGAACACTTAGAAGGCTTTGCATAAAGTTGATGTTGTTCAAGAGTTTCCAACACTTTATTTACATGATGCAGGTGTTCCTCCCATGTTTTACTATAGATTAATATATCATCAAAGAACACTAAAACAAACTTTCGAAGAAATGGCTTAAATATTGAATTCATCAAGCTTTGAAATGTAGAGGGTGCATTTGTTAGTCCAAAAGGCATTACCAAGAACTCATAGTGTCCTTCATGTGTCCTGAAGGTTGTTTTATGAATATCTTCATCCTTGATTCTAATCTGATGATATCCAGAACGAAGATCAAGTTTTGTAAAGTAAACAACACCATGTAACTCATCTAGCAAATCATCAATTACAGGAATAGGAAACTTATCTTTAACTGTGTACTTATTGAGTTCCCTATAATCTGGACACATGCGCCAATTGTCATCTTTTTCCGTACCATCACTACAGGAGAAGAGTAAGCACTTTGACTATGACGAATAAGTCCTGCTTCTAACATCTCTTGAACTATCTTCTCAATCTCACTCTTTTGCATATAGGGGTACCTATAAGGTCTGATGTTGGGTGGTTGACTCCCTGGTACTAGCTGGATGGCATGGTCATGGTCTCTTTTCGGAGGCAAACCCTTGGGCATTTCTCCAAAACCCCTGAGTGCTCATCTATAATTGCTTGCATATCTGCGGGTATAAATGTATTGGAATGATGTGCTTCCAATGAAAATAGTTGTGCCACAAACCCTTCTGCACCCTTTCTAAGCAATTTTTGCATCTGATGAGAACTTACCATCTGCGGGGATTTTGCTCTTAGTCCTTTTAGTTTAAAATTCCTCCCTTCTGACTGAAATTGCATGAACAACTCTTGGAAATTCATTTCAATGGTTCCCAAGGTGGTAAGCCATTGAACTCCTAACACAATGTCTGCTCCTCCCATGGCAATGGCATACATATTGCTAGTTAGCAAGTAATCTCCCATGGTGAGATTAATGTTATGGCATTTTCCTGAACAACTAACAGTTTTCCCATCAGCAATCATGACTTGACATTCTGGAGCTGGATAAACAAAGCAGTTCAAGCGTACCGCTAACTTATGATTGATGAAATTATGAGTACTTCCCGAATCAATCAATACTGTTACCCTCTGTTTTTTTAAGAATCCAACTACTTTGAGAGTTTGGGGAGTGCTAATACCAGAAATTGCATGGCATGATATTGTTGGTTGGGAATCTCCTAATTCCTCCTCTGGCTCTACCTCTTCGTCTTCTTCATTTTCTTCTTCTTCAGTAGGTCCCTCAATGTAGAACAACTTCTTTTCTGCACACTTATGTCCTGGTCCAAATTTGTTGTCACAATTAAAACATAACCCTTTGGCTCTCTTTTCTTCAATTTGTTGAGGTGTCAGTCTCACTGGCCGAGGGAATGATGGTGGAAGGGTGCTACGATCTCTGATAGTACTGACAGTTTGTTTCCGACTTGAAAGAAATTTTTCCTCTGCCCTACGTGCCATGATCATAGAGTCTGAAACCTTATGAGGATTAAACATACGCACCTCAGTCTCAATTTGTTCTTTAAGACCCCCAAGAAATAAGTCATTCAAATTATCTTCAGGAATATTTTCCACCCGTAAGGAAAGGTTTTGGAATTGATGGATGTAATCTTTGACTGTTCCTGTTTGTCTGAGCTTTGCTAATTGGCTGAAATAATTCTCTGACACACTAGAACTATAGTGCAATTGCAACTCTTCGGTGAATACTGTCCATGTAACATTGAAGCCACTCTTTTTCCTTTGAGCACATAACCATCGATACCAAATGAATTGGTCAGGTTCCAGATACAATGATGCCATGGTAACCTTTTGTCCCAATGGAATCTGATGAAGATCAAAGAAATTCTCCATCTGGTTAATCCAATTGAGTGGATCCTTTCCATCAAACTTACGCATTTCCACTTTTGGAAGCATGTGACGGGCTTGTAGAGTGTTTGTATTTGGATTGGTCATGTTTGCAGATCCACCATGGTTAGTGTGAGTATGATTGAGTTGTGGCTCATTAGGAATGCTATGATGACCCATGATATTGTAGCTAAATTGTTGAATGAAATCCTCCAATCGTTGTCCAATCTTTTCTACATCTTTTTTGCTGGCCACTCTACTTTCAAGGTTTCGCAACTCTAACTCAAGATAGCTGACCTTATGGTCAGTTGAAGTAAACCCTAACCCTGAGGACTCTGTAGCTACCCCTTCTGACTCTAACTCCTCAACTATTATCTCATCCTTATCAGGGGTTTTACCCGGAGTGATGGAATTCTTTTTTCCTCTTGTCGAAGGCCCAGCCATGATGCCCCAAAATAGTAAGATTTAAGGATCAAGGTCGAAATTTAGGGTTTCAGATTTCAATAGGAATTCGGCCAAATTTTATAAAACTCAAAGAACGAACTCAAACTGATTTTTAATCTTCTTTCTGGAAATGTAAATAACTTTGAAAAATTCCACAAATTGCACCCTATGTAGCCGAATTATGAAAAAACATAAAACCGCTATAACTTTTGCAAAACAAGTCAAAAAGTATTAAAATTTTGAGGGAAGCTTACTTGACTGATTTCGCCACACCACAAAAAAATTTTGCAGAAAAATTCGCTACTGATGTTGAGATATGGACGAACCTTCAAAATTAGGGTTTGACGCAGTGTTGGCCGAGTTCAAGCTCTGATACCACTTGTAATGAAATTACTTGTATAATTCAGATCATGAGCAGAAATATAACACCCAATAACACAATATTCCAGAATAATGATCTCAATATGCAATAATAATAGCTACGCCACTTCGAGGGGGCAACCTCCAAACCATACAATAATACTCAAATGCTCCAATGATGATCAAATACTACCTACTAACCTCTATATATACTATTCCTATGTTATGGCCAACACCAAGGCCGACCCACTAATGAAAATATAACATTTATGAAAGAAATACATAATGATAAGAAGTTATGATAGCCACAAGTCGGCTATATACATCCAATATAAGATATATGATTAAGGCGTAGCAATCTTCCATCATGATGTAAGCTTTGAGTCTTGGCATACAAGGATTAGGGTAGAAATTTAGGGTTTGGGGTGTCGTAAATTTATTGATCGAACAGAGAGAAACACATATAACAAACCATAGATTGATTTTTGCAAGATTTCCAAAATTTAAGAAACTTAAAAAGTCCCAAAATTGCATCCTATGTAGCAAATTTATGAAAAAACCTAAAACTGATATAACTTGTGCAAAACGAGTCAAAATCTTGAAATCTAGAGAGGATCTTAATTGACTCAGTTCACAACACCGAGTAAAAAAATGCAAAACAATTCACTACCTTTTTGGAGATAAATCTTGACAATTAGAGTTTTGAAGTTGGTATTTTTAGCCTTGTACTATGTTTGTAAAAGCAACTTTCTAATTATAACACCAAAATGAAGTTGGTCAAAAAAGTGCAAATGTAGACTTAAAAATAGAAGTGGAGTTAAAAGGGGAACATAACACCGCTTAAAAGGGGTCGACCCATTTGGCCTTTTTTTCGTGGATTGTGCCACCCACAATTATAAAAAGGAGCATTTGGGGGGGTGGAAAAAGCATCACTTGTCATATGAATTCATTTTTATTTGGAGATTGGAGCTTGTGCTTGCAATTTTCAACCATTGAGGACGAAAACCCTCAGTAAAATTCAGAATTGAGAAAAAAAACCCTTAAATTCTGCATTGGTGATCTCATTCAGAGGTCATATTTGGGCTGCAATTCAGAATTTCAGTGCTAGGGCACAATTTTCAGCTAGGGCTTCAAGGGCAGATCAAAATTCCAGATTTTTGGGTGTGGAACAACCACACATTTCAGTGTTTTGTTGTGTTACAGTGTTTTGGATCAGATCTAGGGCATTTTCAGCTTGGGCGACCCACCAGGAACTTGAGCGACCCACTTTGGGGTCAATTCCGACTATTTTCAAGGGTTTCTTTGGAGCTAGGGTTTGTTCAACCTTCAATTCTGCCCTAGGGCATTCATTGCTGCATTTATTTCAGCTTCAAATGCTCCTAACAGTCAGCTGTAATTTACCCTATTTTCTGTCATGAAATTGATGAAATAAATTCAGCTATTTGTCAAAAAAATATTTCTTTGTTCCTAAATGTTCTAAAAATATTCCTAAGTGTTTTGAGCCTTCAGGTACTTTTGTAATTGAGTATTTGAAGAGTAATTGAAGAAATCAGATTTTTGCATGTTGTACTGAGGGTTTGCAGACCAAAATCAAGTTCTTTGCCCTAATTTGGGGTAATTTTTGATTGTTGTCATTTAAATTCAGATTTCTGTACTTTGTTGTCATAAATTTCAGTTTGTTGTCATTAGGGTTTTGTGCAATTTCCAGAAAATTCAGATCTCAGCCCGAAAGGGACATTACACTAAGCCATGAAAAGTTCTACATAATTTTAATGATGAGAAGGTAAATTTGAGGCACAACTATAGGATATTGGAGATAGTTGGGCACATACTAAAGTTTCCATCGTTTCTAATGGGTGGATTGATGTATTCGATAGGCCTCTCACAAAATATATCATTTCCTCACCTCCAAGTGTAATGTTCATTAAATCGTAAAATTTCATGACATGTGAAGGTTGCATCATATTTGATGGGCCTCTTTCAACATGAAATAGACCAAGCTGGGAGACAAAACGTGGTGCAAAAATTATAGATAGTGTTTCCAGTAATGTCTTAGTGGAAGATACGATTTAAGAAAAATATTCCAAGACATTTCGGGCTGCTTGTGTAGTTCATTGTATGAACTTACCACTCAAGGATTTGCATGGAGGGCTTCCTTGGATTAGTGAGGTACCGCCGATGCAAAAAAACACTTCTACAATTTAAGGTGAATCACTATATGTTCCAAACAATATATAGGAAATATGCTTCTCTCCAATTGATTTGATTTGTGAAAATGCACTTTTCTTTAAAACTCAACATGATTGAGAGAATTCTGAAAGTGAAGTAATAGTTCAAGGAGATGACAAAGTGTCACTAAAGTGCAAAAGATGGAGTCGCTCAAGCACTAGCACCTCTACAAGTGATGAAATAGTTGATCTCATGTAATGTCCCCTTTTTTCGAATTAATCCAAAATAAAGGATTCCTTGCCTTTCCTCTTTCTAAAGGCAAGCAATGGTTGAACAAGGGAAGATCGTGGATTATATTTCAATTTCCTTCATTCATATTTATGTTTTTATCTTTGTAATTCCCATTATAAGGGGTCGGCTGGTTTGGTGCATTTTAAAAGCCAATTAAAAGATTATAATGACTTTATATGGGTCGGCCTTACCTTTTTGGCCTTTGGCACCATGATGGGGATATAAAAGAAGATTAGAGACTTCATTTGCACACATCTACTTTTGGGAATTTTATCTAATTTAGACCTTTGGGCTGTTTGCTCATTGTCTTTCCACTTTTGGGCAAAAATCCAATAGTGTGGCTTTCCAAGAAGGACGAAAACCCTTCTTGTGGTTGGTTGGAGGACGAAAACCTTCCATCCTTGGTTGAAGCAAGTTATATTGAAGACCTTTTTGCAGATTTGAGGCATTGGAGAATAAGGAAAGAGATCTACAAATATTTGCATGCATTTTAGAGCCATTCCTAGTTGGAGCAACTAGGGTTTGATGGTGTTTGAGTGCCTTCTAGGGCACAAATTACAAATCTGATTTGGCATATTTTATAAGGCCGAATCTCCATTTTGGTGAATTTTGGCAAAGGTTTACTATTTTTCCTAGCCCTCGGTTTTGGCTAGTCTGTTGTTCTAAATAATTAATTCCAGCTGTGAAATCAGATATTCCTTCAATCTTTTGATATATTTATGATTTATAAATATTGTTGTGGCTAGATTAATTGTTTCGTGGCATTCTTCATTGATTTGCATAGTGAAAAGTGGACTTGAATTCCTTAGACAGTTCGCTGCCCTTGGAGATTGCTGATTTTAGATTGGTTTTCAGTTATTATTAATTTATTGTGTGAATAATTAAAGGTGTTTCAAGATTAGATCTCTCTGGGATAGCCGGTTAACCCTTTTTCTCCATTTTTGAGTCCCAAAAGGGATCTTACAGCTCATAATGAGCATTAGTTTGACTTTGTTTTGATCTTTTGACAATTTGTTGGCCTATTTTTGAAGCTCTTCATTTATTTCATAGTGACAATCATGCATGGGAGGTGCTTGTGAGAGCCTTGATTAAATAAGGAAGAGGCTAGATGCCTTATTGAGGGATGGCACTTTCGAAAGAATGACAACACATTTGGTTTGGGCATGTAGCAATAAGAGTTGGAGCATGCTTCACAGCCCTCTTCACGATGTTGCACATAGTTAATTTGAGGTGGTTTCATAAGAAAAAATGGTTGGACGATGAGATAAACCAAGGATAGCCAGCATATTATAACAAGTATATTGAAACATTGGGTAACTTTGCATATCGGGAAATACTATCTCACTAAACTCAAAACATTAACCTTTTGGGAGAAGTATGAGACAAACACACCTCTATAGAACCACAACCATCCATGTCCAATCTCAAGTATTTTAGTCGATTATTAATTGATCAAGTGACTTCATCATTGAACTATAAAGTGAAATCATTATTTGTTATTGTTAATTTTTATTTAATATTGAAACTCATTTTTAATCAATATATATTGAATTTCCATCTAATTTTTCCAATGCTTTTCCTTGTGAGCGGGACTAGAGCAAGTATGTCTTCATTCATTTGGTGAAGTGCAGTAGGCTAGGAAATCAAAAGGCACAAGACCTTATGTATACCAAGTCCTCAAAGAATGTGGGATTATAGTGGCTCCATGAACAAAAATGATGACATAGCAGCCAATTGAGGTGCTAGAGGCCATTGCAAATGCCCGCTTATTTTGAATTGACTTGAAGAGCATTTGGCTACAAAGGAGGGCCAATTTAACAAAAGCACCCATACTCTATCGACTTCTTATGCAACAAAGCCCTTGAAGTCACAAATATGCTTTTACGAGCGATATTGATAGTTCATTGTCTGTGAAGCCGTGAAACGCCTAAGGGGCCCACATTTCATCCTCGAAACGTTTCAAAACGGAAACGTGCACAAACGCTCCGAAACGTCCTAGACGTTTATGCTGGTTTTTGTATTTTTAAAGCATCATAACTTTAAAAAATAATAAATAACTTCATTTATTGCACCTAAACCTAAATTACCTACCAAAACTTGCTAAAGACGCTTCCTAAAAGCTATATAATGACATCTAAGGTCTATTCTAAATCGCACTCTCATTTTTATCTTGCTAAATTCAATTTTCATTAAACTAACATTTAGCATTGTGAAGAGCAAAGAGACATCAAGGAGCAGCTTGAAGGAAGAGTTTAGGAGGTGCTACTAAGAGCTAAGAGCATCAAGGAGGAATTTCAAAGCAGATTTGGAAGGAGGGATCAACTTCAAGGAGGAAAAACCAAGTATTTTCAAGTTTTTTTAAAGAAAATGTTAATGTGATCAATGATCACGAATGATGTGTGCATAATGCACACATCATTCATGATCATTGATCATGATATCAATATGTAGTTTTAATTTAGTAATTTTTAAACTCTGTTAAAAATATATATATATGTAACATTTCCTTTGCATTTTTAATTAAAAAGTATATGTTGTTTTTTTAAATTAAAAATATCATCCAAACTTTGTGTATGCTCTCACCTCGCACCTATACAGTGAACTTGGTGATCAAAAGCAAAACAGATGTGTAGGGTTTTTTTTTTTTTGCTATATTAGAGTTTTTTTGTATTTTTAAATTAAAAAATCCGAACTCTGTGTATGCTCTCACCTCACGCCTATACGGTGAACTTGGTGATCAAAAGCAAAATAGGATGCATTATTTCATAGGGTTTAATAATTTCATTCTTTTTGCCATTTTTTAAAAGTTTATTTCGCTCTTTTTAAATAAAATTTAAAAAAAACAAACTGTGTATGCTCTCACCTTGCACCTACACGGTGAACTTGATAATCAAAAGGCAAAATAGGATGTGTAGGGTTTAAGACTTTAATTTTTGTTTCTTTTTTTAAAAGTTTTTTTTTTTTTTAATTAAAAAATCCGAACAATGTATGCTCTCACCTCGTGCCTAAACAGTGAACTTGGTGATCAAAAGCATAATAGGATATGTAGGATGTAGTTATATTTATTGTTACCTAAGTTTATGTTTTTATTTTTCAATGTAGATTTGATTCTTTGAGATATAAAATTTAAAAACATAAATGGCATCAAGTTCAGCTTCAGTGGGAGGGCATGGGGAAGCAAGCCAAGGTGGGGGTGTGGAATTTGTGGATCCTAAAGCTCCTCTTTGGAGACATGTGCAAGTGTTGGAGAACCTTGTTGGCGGTGGCTCTCGAGTTTGGATATGCCATCATTGCAATATACAATTCAAATCCTCATATACCCGACTCAAAGCTCATTTAATGGGGCAAACAGAACGGGATTAGAAAATGTTCCAAGGTTGAAAGGAAACATATTTTGGCATATATGAAAGAGCAAGAGGAGGCTGATTTGCAAGCTTCAAGAGCTAGATTTAAAACCACTCCTTTGCAAAATAGGGGTTCACAAAAACCACCCACCTCATTAAACCATCATTTTATTCAAGTTGAAGTTGAAACTCCATTATAGGAAGACAAACTTGTCACGAAGAGAACCAAAGGTCTATTAGAGAAAGCCTTTGCAAATGAGAAAAGCAAAATTGCTGATGAGTTGGTTGCTCGATGAGTTTATGCATGTGGGATGTCCTTCAATGTGTTGCGGTCACCATATTGGCAACAAATGGTGAGAGAAATTAATAATGCACCACAAGGGTATAAAAGTCCTAGTTATGAGAAGGTGAGAACATCATTGTTGGCGAAAGAAGTGGCCCATGTACATACTTATTTGCAGCCAATTAAGGATTCATGGAAGGACTCGGGGGTATCTATCATTTCAGATGGATGGAAAGATGCCCGAAATAGACCCCTAATCAACATTGTTGCAGTGTGTCCTAAAGGGGCAATGTTCTTAAGGGTTGTTGATTGTGAGGGTGAAGTGAAAGATGCTCAATTTATTGCTAATATTTTGATTGAGGCTATTGAGTCAATGGGCCCTCAAAACATTGTCCAAGTCATCACAGACTACCAAAAATTGTAGAGCAACAGGGATGATTGTTGAAGGGAGATATGAGCACATTTTTTGGACACCTTGTGCAATAGTACACTCCTTGAATTTGATGTTGCAGAAGATTGGTAAAATACCATGGATAGAGGAAATTTATACAGAGGAAAATGAGATTCAAATGTTTGTCACAAATCATCATATGTCCCAAGCTATCTTTAGGAGGTTCTCAAAGTTGGAGTTGCTAAAGGTAATAAAACAATTTAGTAGTTTCTAATTTTTATTTGCTAACTTTCTATGAAATATCAAATTATCAATTGAATTTCTTTTAAATTTAATTTTATATTTTATTAACTTGTTTTAATTTATTTTAATAGGTTGCTGAAACAAGATTTGCCTCTCACACGCTCGTCTTGAGACAACTTGTGAAGGTAAAACAAGCCTTAAGCAGCTTTGTTTGCTCCGTGTGGAGGCAAGCAAACACAGAACGAGCCATCAAAATAAAATCATTGATACTTGATGATGATTGGTGGGCAAAGGTTACATACTTGCTTAGTTTTACTGAGCCTATTTTATCTATGATTAGATATGCAGACACAGATAACGCTTACATAGGGGAGATCTATGATGGCATTGACTCTAGGCTTGAAAAAATTAAAGACATCATACAAAAAAAGCAAGATCCTAAAGAAAACTTCTACAATGAAGTTAAGAGCGTGATCATGAGGAGGAATAAAATGACCACCCCATTGCATCTCCTTGCCTATGCCCTGAATCCCAAATATTATAAAGAAAGAAATACTTGGGATACCCGGTAGAAAGCACCATATAATGACCAAGAAGTTGCAGTAAGTGGAACTAAGGCAAGATTCTCGGAGGTTTTTTCCCGATCTCGTCAGAATGTATCATGCGGTTTGTTATGAAATGGCAGTCTTTGTCTCTTCATCTAATGGTAGCATGAGTGAAATAGACGCATTAAGTGACAAGTACAACCTGAACCCATTCATGTGGTGGTATGTACATGGCCATGATGCCAAGTACCTACGACTTGTTGCCATTAAAGTCCTCTCACAGGTATAAAATATTAAAATGAAATCAAAAGTTTGTTTATTAATTAAAAATGTATGTTTTTACTTCTTAGTAAATTAATTTTATTACTAATTGAAAATTTCTAACTTCTTTTTTGTAACAGGTGGCTAGCAATTCTTCAGCAGAGCGGAATTGGAGTACATATACCTTCATCCACTCAACCAAACGGAACAAGTTAGCATCCAAGAAGGCTAAGGATTTAGTGTATGTACATTCCAATTTGCGCATCCTATCACACAAGACTGAAGGCTATATTAGAGGTCCCAACAAACTTTGGGATATTGATCCTGAGAGTAGTGACTTTGATGCTTTTGTTGCTACTCTTAGCCAACTTTCACTGCTTGGTATTGATGAAGAAGAATCGGGATCTTTTGCACAAGGGATGGAGAGTGGAGCTAGTGGGAGTGGAGTTGTCAGTGGTGTTCATGGAGATGATTATGAGGAAAATCTAGATGATATAATCTAGATTCTATATTATTATCATGTATATGTGAATCATTGAAATTGTAACCATGTTGAATGATGACTCTTTAGAACTTCAAATTTCAATGAATACAAAATATTTTGAGTGCTTTATCAATTATCTCTTATGGTCCATGGAGTACAATTATAAAATGAGTACTACTATATATATATATATATATATATATATATATATATATTATGTATGAGATGTTTCAACCGCGTTTCATATCCAAGGTTTTTTGAAAATTGTCGCTTCGCGTTTCGCATACCCGTGCATAATACCCGTTTACGTTTCCCGACAACATAGTTCATTGTTGTACAAGAATTTTAATTACTAATGACATACAACTTACATTTTGAGACTTGATTTGACTATCTTATATGCCTTAATAAATACTATTAGTGTCTTTTATTTGCTAAATTTTCAACACTTACTTGAATGTTACAAGTTATTTTCATTAAACTTAGCTTTGGTGTGCCTTAGCTCATCGCTTTATGTTTATTCAACATTATTTATTGTGCATGGTACAAACATGATGAATACCAAATCTATAAACACTCATATGGAAAAAAATTCTTACTCACAGCCTCCCCAAAACTATTTCTCATCATATTTCCATTACAATTGCCATTTCTCGTTACTATGGTTGATGTGATGTGATGAGATGAGATGAGATGAGATGAGATAGATTTCTCATTGTGAAAATTAAAATATGCCTACAACGTCAAATTGATGAATAGAATTGCATTCCCAACCTTCAAATATGCCTATTTATTCCTTATAGATTGAGGTCAAGGACCACCTTAAATTTGATTCCTTATCAATATGAGATTAACGTCAATACTATTGCCTATTTGGGGAATAAATGAATTTTATCTCAACAGTTCTTTTTAGAATATGAGAACCAAACTATTATAGAGATCTTCATAATAAACAGCATCCACTAAACAATAAACATATTTAACATCTAGATCCAATCTTTTTACTTCTGATTTTAATTTTTGGCCATTGACTTCAACCATTAGATATGAGAAAAGAAGCCATGTTTGCATTAAAAAAATTATATTAAAGAAAGTCAAATTTGGGAAAAAGGAGGAAAACATGAAGAAGTGTCTTCAAGCAAATCACTCAAAGCATGTAAAACTTCCTCCGTATAGAATTTTTAATTTAGCGTTAATGAAGATTAGAGAGAATGTTACCCCACTCTCCAAAAACACAAGGGTTTTACACGTGATTGACAAAAGCAAAACAAACATAACCTTTTTCAATTTGGAGTTTTTTTGTTACCATGGATAGAAGTGGATCCTTGACAAAATATATAGATATCCTATGCAATACTGCGCCTTCAAACAAAACATTTTGTACAATGAGTGGAAACAATACTTGCTGTCTTCCTATAAGACTACAGCACATGCCAATAATTCATGCAATGGCATGCTGCAAGCATTTTTTCTTTTTCTTCAGATAGTAAATTGACATGAGATGTTACCCTAATGGATACTACTTGATTCCCACCAAGGGTTCTTTACAGCTGATAGCTACAAACTCTTGTTCAAATTGCATCTGCATACAAGTATTCAAAACTTCTTATCAATCAAGCAAATATTCTTTTTTAGCAATATATCACTCAATTTCACCTTGTAACAATTCTGCATCGGTGAATTTCTTTATGATTTACACATCATATTTTCAATTTTGTATTTCCTAGAAAAGACTTTGGCACTACACTTATGTTTTATAGATTGCATATTTGGTGGTTCATCCATTATTTTTGGTAGTAAATATAATTTCTTTAAACATATGCACACTTGGAAGAAACCACGCAAAGATTTGCTTCCAATGTCAAAATAGCAACAAGAACAATTTGGCAAACCTAAACAAGTATTGATACATAACAGTATATACAAATACATAACAGTATATACAAACAGTAACATTAGAATTCCATGGATACTAAAGCCAGACATGCTAGACAATATAAAATGATTTAAAAATAGGTTCACAATGTCGCCCCTAATACTACTTATGTGATGAATTTCCTCTTCTCATCTTTGGAAAAAATTACAAAACATAAATGTACAACAGGAGTTGAAAAATTTTAAAGAAATTTTCTTTAATAATCTATTTGTAATAAGCAAATCAATGCAAGATTAGTATGTTGTCCAACACATGAGAAACTATACTGGAAAAAGTATTTCCTGTACAAAATGATCAACAAAATGATACTGATATAGTAACAATACTGAGGAGTTGAATCTAATCCATGCCTTCAAAACCACTAGCTAAATCCACATGAAATTCAAAAACCTGAGTATATGGTCCTCACAAAAGTTTTCTTCAACAAAAACATTTAAACTCACCATGAACTGAAGGTCCAATCACTCGATAGTCTGTTATAGCATCATGTGCCAAGTCTGCTCTGGAGCCCTCGGCAATAAGGATCCTTTCAGACTTTCCATCATCCAATATCACCTGTGAAAAATAAACCAATAAAATAAACTTCATGAGACTTAATATGGTGTGAAGAAAATTGAACATGTACACATCCAATTCATAATTTTTACACCAATTGATATGAAACAAGTGAAATTCAATGGTTGGTGTTTAATAAAAATGTTCCCTAGATCAGTACGAGGAATAATGTGAGAGAGGAAATGCTAATAGAACAAATATGATTTTGATCCAAAAGGATTTGAGCCTTCTATTAACCCATAGTGCCATGGCATTGCTCCATAGCATGATTCATATTGACCAATAACGTCCTAACCAACACTTCATCTCCTTCCCTTGTATATTAATACATTTTTCTATTCTTTGTAGATATGAAGCATATGGTAAGAAGTTAAGGAGTACATAGACATCACACATCCAGCCTCTCGGATCTTGTATGGCAATTTGCAATTACAATTCTAACTTGATGCCCATTGTCTTCTTAATTCTTTCCCTCGTCTTTTAGCACTCGGCAAACTTTTGGCCTCTATCATTCATATACGTTTTTAGACAATAACCCATTCTACCCATTAAGTGTGGTTGTTCACTGGTCTTTTCCTAGGCCCAAGTTCAATGGTATCAAAGAAAATACACAATTCACATTATTTCCCAGTCATATTAAAGCTCTGTTTAAATTATCTCTCTGTTTGTATGCCCACTTGTAAATGGTTTATTACATGAAGTTAGGCATCGAAACTCGTGAACCTTCATCATACCTTCCTTCACATCCTCAGATGGCAAACAAAACAAATTCGGAGAATCTGACTTTAGAGACATTCAAGGAAATGATAGAACAAGAAGAATTGGAAGAAGAGATGCTTTGTAGAGGCAACAAGAAGAATTGGAAGAACACCATGCACGTGAAAGAGTGCATATCATTAATTACTATGCCCAACTTCTCAAGCATATGCTCATACTCCTTCCAACACTACATTTTGGTGGTCACACCCCATACAGTGTACACGTCAATCTACACATCCCTATGTTTGAAGGCAAAAGGATGCATAATTGATTTAACCTAGTTTACTCATACTACATGGTGAATCAATTCTCTAATAAGAAAAGATAACATTTGCTCTTCTAAAAGATTTTTATTTGTAAGCAAATGGTGGGATAACTAATGCATGGCTCATGAAGATGATGATAACTTGGACAGTAAGACCCTGGAATGGTTTTGTAAAGACTAAGTATAGTCTCATGAAGTTTTGTAAATGGTTACTAGAATGGTTTTGTATAGACTAAGTATAGTGAAAGAAGTGGTGGAAAATGTAGCAATAACTCAGTCAGAACTAAGTATAGAGTAAGTTTTCCTGAATCCGTGGAATCGAGTAGTGAATCTTTTGACTCTGAAAATTATAGTGTTCATCGAATTGCACAAGTGGAAGTACGTGAACAAGCATGAATCATCCGCAAGATAATCTGAAATCGGGTAGCAGTTCAACACAACTAGGATGAAGTCAACCAATTGGGGGAAGAAAGATGGCTCATGTATACAATATGTACGCAATTCGCAACCCTATGATGGGTTAACTGACCTGGACCATTGCTTGTTAAACTGTGATATGAGATGGGGTGCAAAAATACAAAGAAATGTGGATTCATAGGGGTTTTGCATGGTACGGTCTTGGAATTTATATACTCGATGAGCTTGAGTGGGAAAACATTAAAGGAGGTCTAGGATGCTCTCACTCTAGAATTCAAAAAGAGAAAGTGTGTCGGCCAAACTATTCAAGACTTAAAAGAAATCAAGAAAAAGTAAAGAGAGTCTATGTTGGAATATGATCTTCAGTTTTCTGATGTAATGAACAAAACAAGTTTCAACTTTGATGATGCAACTGTTTGGTTTGTCGAGGATTGCATAGCAAGATCCGTTTTACTATTGTGCAAGCGTAATTTGCCACTAAGGCGGAAGCAACTATGGCCGCAATAAGTGTAGAAATGATTGACGACTACGAAGAGAATGCAGGAGTCAGCCAAAAGATGAAAGTCAAACTGGATGTTATGATGCAAAGGTTAGAAGAACTGCGGGAAGGAAAGAAACCAATTTGGTGCACGAGAATGCGGAGAGGAAGGGCACCTAAAAATTATTGTCCAAGATCTCAAGGGAATAAGCCACTATTTCATCCGGAAGGGATAGTTGAGTATTGCGAAATTTGTAGGGTATGGGGTCATCCTACAAGTAAATGTCATTTGATGCAAAACTATGTGTGTCGGCCCCAGATACATGGTATGCAAATTTTGCAAATAAACCATGCATGACTTTGTAATGTCCCTTTTTCCCACCTAAGAGCTGATATTTGGTCTTCTTGCCATTCCTTCTCCATGGCAAAGGAGCAAAAATGAAGGAGAAGAACCTTGAGCATCTTTATAATATGTTTTATCTAATATTTTTATATTTTCTTTAGTGTTTCCTTGCATTATACAGGTCAGCCTTTTCTATTTGTACATTGGCGCCAAAAGGAGGATATAAAAGGGAATTAGAGACACCATTTGCTATCTAGACTTGGCGCATTTTATTCTACTTGGGCATTGTGAGCTTGTTGCTCCTTGTTCATCCACTTGAGGACGAAAACCCTCTTGTGAGGCTTCATAGAAGGACGAAAACCCTTCTAGTGGCTTGGGTGAAGGACGAAAACCCTTCATCATTGTTTGGTTTGGAAGTAAGGGCTGATTTGAAGAGATATTTGTAATTTCCAGCTGGTATTTGATTTATTTAGGGTGGAGCGACCTACCTTGGGTAGGGTTTGGAACTTTTGGTGAAGTATTTGAGAAATTTGGTTTCATAATCTGATTTGTAATATTTTTAAAGGCCGGAATCTGAAGTTTGGTGAATTTAGAGGGTTTCTAGACCCATATTTCATATTTTTCTTGTGGCTGCAATTTCCAGTTTATAATTAATTTCCAGCAATGAGATCTTCAACATTTCTTTGTGTTTTTGGCTCTTAATATTCCATAAAATATATACATAATTGTGGCGAGTTGATTTGTGGTGTTTTGTGGTGATTTTTGGCATAATTGGTGATAGTTCAAGTCGCTGATTTTATACTTTCAGTCTGCTGCAATTTAATTTTCAAATCTGCATTTGGTATGTTTGGTTGAAACTCTAGAAAGGGTCATTACATTCCACCACGCTACAAATCCACTACCAACAAGATTACCCCGGCAGAACCAACCAATTTTTCTTTAATCATTTTCAACTTTTTATGCAACTGAAGTTCCCTTTATCTATGTATTATACAAATTTCAAGCATGATTTGATGTCACTCATCAATTCCATAAAAACCTCCATCACAATGATTTACCATTGTTTCACATTTCTCCTTCTCAATGACTTCCTCAAGATTTACCTTGTACTAGTTGGCCTAAGAAAGTCATCCCAAAATCTTATTGTAAACCGGGCAATACGATCATGGTTCGTCTTTGTTTCTTGAAGAGAATTGATCCATAGGGATCTAGAAAACACACCATCCCATCAGATCCATCAACACCAAGAAGGAAAAGTGAAGAAAAATGAGAAAAAGGAGATTCTATCAGCATTTTAACAAAACCGCTGCTCTGCACAGAGCAGTGGTTACAGAACCGCCACCCAACCTAAGTGGCGGTCGGTTGGGCAACAATCCTATAACCGCCACCCAGCTAGGGCGGCGGTCCCGACACTTCTGGACAGAAAAAATGGGGCATGAATGGACGTGAATTCGAAGCACCCGACTGTGTCTCTTCCCTCCCTGACCTTTCCCATTCTCCAATGCACGGGAGGACATGGGGAAGGCTATAAATATGAGGAACAGGAGAATTGATCATTCGAAGATCCAAGAGATCAAGAGAATAAGATTTAGATTGTATGAGAGCAAGTGAGCAAAGAACTTCAGTGTTGGAGTGGATTTGTAGGAGAAAGGTGCAAGGAACAGAGCAAGCAAGCAAGTAACTAGAGGGAAGGTTTACATTGTTGCTTCTCTCTATACTTATTGTAATCTGTAATTTTTATATAATTGGCCAATACAAGTGGGAAGAAAGAGCAATTTCCCTTCCTGGCTGGTTTTCCTCCATTGAGGTTTCCAGGATAAAAATCCTTGTGTTGTGTGTTGAATTTAATTAGCATGCTCTACAATTCTATTCTAAACACTAAGAAATTCAGTCATTAAGCTCTCAAACCTGTCATTTTCCAAAGTTGAAAGTAGAACAACATATTTGTGTGATTTCGTAGATTTCCAAAGCTAGAAGTTTACGGATCATTTTGGTATCAGAGCTGATTATATATCTAGGACTATGGTATTTGATTCTTTCTTGTGATTTGTATGACAGTGACAAGGTCCAAAGGCGACCAAATATTTCTACGAAGAAGTGGAAACAGAGAATTCGAGCTCAAATGGAGGAAGAGAACTTGGTCCGTAGAGTCGAGATGCTAGAGACCATGATGGATAGGTTGTATAGAAAACAACAAGAGCTTTCAGATCTGCAAAAGACGGCTTCAATTAAGCAAGATTCCATGGACTTAGTGGTTCAAGCACTGCCGAAAAATTCAGTATCGGAGGGAGCCACAATGAGGAATATTTGGAAAGGCGTGAAGAATAGGCTACAAGTGTAACCGAGAAGGTAAAATCAGCTCCTTTTAAAGTTAAAATAAAGAATTTTCAAGGACAAGTAGATGCAGAACTACTGGATAAATGGCTAAAACAATTGAAAGTTTATTTTAGTGTGCATAATGTCACTAAGGCACAAAGAATCACCTTTGCACATCTCAAAATGGAAGGTCATGCTCTGGTTTGGTGAGAAACCCATCTAGCCACTTGTGAAAAGAAGAAGCGTCCCGTTGTCGGTACTTGGAAAGGTTTTAAAGAATTGTTGAGCACTAACTTCTATCCTATCGGCCATAAGACTCGACTGATGATTAAGTGGCGTACTTTAGGCGTAAGCGGTGGTCAAAGCGCAAGCGGGACTATACTACGGAGTTTCAGAGACAAGCCATGTTGCTTAATATGAACTTAGAGGATGAGGACATTCTGACCAAATATTTGGGAGGACTTCACACTCACCTTTGGAGCAAGGTAATCTCCATGAAGCCCAAGGATCTCAACGAAGCTTGCGTGCAAGCATACTATATTGATGATGAGAAGAAACAAGGAGAGGCGAGAGCCAAAGGAAGACCAATCCAACAAATCAACAAAGAAAGGAGCGGGGATCAACAAGTAGCCGAGGTAAATGGAGAGGTAAAACTACCACTACCGCTTTCAGCTGAACTTGTAAAGATCCCGAGAATCAGAAATTTGTGATAGAAATGGACATACGACGCCACATGTTAGAAGTCGCATCCGCAGAATTGCACCCAAAAGCACCGAACCAAGGATTCCAAGAAATCCATGGCCACTATGAAAACAGAAGAAGTGGAGATTGAGGATGATTCGGATGTAGATGAGAGGCTTGGATGCACGGCCACTAACATGTACAGGGGAGAGAAGAAGAAGAGATGAGTAAGCTATTTCAAATCAGAATCCAAATCAAGAAGACTAAGGTAAACGCTTTAGTAGATTCTGGTTCTCATTCAAATTTGATTTCTGATACGGTTGTAAAAGAGCTTGGTCTAGAAACTTATGAGCATCCACGTCCATACCCATTGGGATGGGTAAAGAAGGGTGTAGAAATCCAAGTAACAAGGAAGTGTAAGTTCAGATTTGGGATAAATTCCCAATACATAGATGTATTAGAGGCTGATATAATTCCACTTGATGCATTTGACGTTGTTTTCGAAGTCCTTACTTGTATACGAGGGATGTATTCACAAGGAGGGAGAACCGGTACAGATGGGTCAAGGACGGAGTCAGTTTCAACATCCGGCACACCAAAGCAAATCAAAGAAGGCTATGGTAAGTGCCAACCAAGCACAAAGACTTATTCAGCAAATCATCAGTTTTGTTTACTTTCATTGGAAGAAAAGCAAAATGGAGTAGAGAGCACAGATGTTTCTAACCAAAGGATGGAGAATTTGGATAGCACTTGTCAGTTTTGCAGAAGAAGCCACCACAGGAACTGCTCATTCAAGGAGCAATACAAACTTCCGCTATGCAGTCACCATATCTACTTACTGATTCACTGGACCTAACAGTAGGGCAGCAAGAAGAGGAGGAGATACAAGGAACAAGTGGTGACTATAACAGCAGCGCACATGGAGAGGATCCAACAAATCCATCTCAAGAGACAAAGTCTGCCACACTTCATGCGGATGCACTCGGTAGCAAGTTGTAAGAGCTCGCACCTACTAGGGTCATCTATGCGTGATAAAGAAAACATACGAAGCTGCCTTCCAAAGAGGATTGTACTCGAGGCAACTCGGAGGAGGATGTGGCACTGGACAAAGCAAACCGTAGAGATCCATAGGATGGGTTGTGTGCACACCAAAGATTGGGAAAAACTACCTTATTGCTACTCTAAGTATTTGTGGGTGATGCAATGCCTAAGAACCCAAATGCTCTCGCATCATACAACCTAGGTAAGAGAAATGAACCATGAGCTCCTGGTCATGTGCACTCTAAGAGCTTTGTTGCTCGTATTCCTGTTAGCATCTTCGGATGCGCTTATCTATGTTTCATATTCAATTTCTTCGCTCGTCCACTCCACCGTATATTCTTTATACTCTTTTCTACATGTTCTCTTTCCGACTCGAATCAATCACTACTTCAGCCTCTGTGCACACCTTTTCTAGCAATTATTACCTCCATTCAATCTCTCCCAAGTATGTGCTCTTAATTTCTTCATTTGTTTACTCTTCATGATATTGGTGCAAATCCGCAATAATGAAGATAGGCGCAATGTCTATCGCCTTAGGAAATTCTATTTTATATGCATTGACGAAACTTTTACAAGACCTTACATGACCCAATCTTCCTCTCGCTTTAGTTTATCATAATATCCTCTCAGAACCTCTCATTTTGCAAGTGTGCTAAGGCCGTGTCTCGCACATCATGTTCTACTTCTCTTCTCTTTACATATGTGGGTTGTTGATATTGTGCGTTGCTCTTTTCCATGGTTTGAGCATTATTTGGTGCACGTCACGCATGTCCTTTGCAAACTCTTCTACTATTGCGCTCCTCCTCGTGATCTTTGATGTCATGTAAATTTCACAACACCTCTTGAACTATATCCATATACAATTTGGAATGCAGTTTTTCCAATGCTTTTTCTAACCGAGTTAGTAAACGCAATATGAACTCGCACAAGAATTGATTCCCATGTCCCTAGCTTCTCTCCAATCAAACATCAAAACAGATTACAAATACTCTTATTGACCACTTTCGTATGTCCATTTGTCTTAGGGTGATACGTAGAACTAAATTGCAACCTAGTGTTTAGTTTCTTTCACAATGTTCTTCGTATGTCCTAAAATTTTAGGGTTCTTTATTAGACAAAATGTTGTGCAAGAATCCATGTAGCCACACAACTTCCATTAAAAATATTAGTTACATGTGTAGCATCATTAAAAGTTACAACCACTAAAATGAGCCATTTTTGGGAATTGTAGCCATTCTACATTCTAGCAAAACCTAGAACAAAATCCATGCTCAAATGTTCCCTTGGTTTATCAAGCACCGTAAAAGGTTGGTAAAATCCTACATTCTCTATTCTTCCTTTGCTTGCTTGGAAAATTTTGCATCCATGCACTTATGCACATCTACAACCATGTGCAACCAAAAATAACCTTCACTCAACTCCAACAATGTTTTATAAACACCAATATGAATAGCTAGTCCTTTCTATGCTTCTCCTTGATCAAATTGTTATGCATAGATCGCTGGGTATACATATTTGTGTTCATTGAACAACAATTCTTCTTGCGAAAAACTCCAACCATAAAGCCTTGTTTGCATACATTGGTTCTAAACACGCCTTCCATATACCCTCAAGCCTTCATATTTTGTGTATAGCTCTTTCATGGACTCAAGTTTCATGACCTCCACGAGCATATCAATCATTAAGATGAATCTTCTACTTAGTACATCTTCAACTTTGTTAGACTTCTCCCTCTTATGTTTCAAGACAAGTTACATTGCAGAAACTCAACCCATTTCATGTGTCTGATTCAACTTACCTTGATTGTTGATGAATTGTGTTTCTTAATGGTTTGTGTACAACACAAACTCCTTAGGAAATATGTAGTGCCTCTACTTCTTCAAAGCAGCCACTATAGCACCAAACTCCTGATCATAAACTAAAAATTTCTTCTTTGCATCATTTAGTTTCTTGCTGAAGTAAGCAATAGGCTTACCCTATTGACTTAACACGGCTCCACTTGTTACACCACTCGCATCACAATCAACCTGAAATACCTTAGAAAAATCAGGTTGTGCCAAAAATGGTTGCTTTGTCACATTTTGCTTCAACTTTTGGAAGCTTTCTTCTGCACTTGTTGTCTACGCAAACTCTTTCCTATCTTAATGGATCAATTCAGCGATAGGTGCACACATTCCACTGAATTTGTGAACAAACGTCTTGTAATAACTAGCCAATCTATAAAAGCTACATGCTTCAAACGTGCTTCTCGGTGATGGCCACTTGATGATAGCTCGCACCATTTCAAGATCCATTTTCAATCCTTCTTAGGATATCACAAAACCCAAGTATACCAACTCTTCCTTCATGAATCTACATTTCTTCAAATTTTTCAGCAACTTCTCCTCACGCAACCACTCCAACAATAGTCCAAGATGCTCCAAGTGTTCTTCCTTTGTCCTATTGAAAACTAGGTTGTCATCCAAACACACAATGAAATAGCTTACCAAGGAAAGGCTTCACTACTCCGTTACTAAGTCTCAACAAATTGCGTGATGCGCTAGTTATTTCAAATGGCATGACTAACCATTCAGACAATCCATCTTGCATTGTAAATGCAATTTTCCACTCATCTCCCTCTTTTATATTGATATGGTGTTACCACTCTTCAAATCAATCTTCGTGAAGTATTGCACTCCACATAGGCAATCCATCAAATCATCCATGCATGTGGCAATAGAACTTCATACTAGATGGTTATCTTGTCAATGGTGTAGACACCTAAAATCGGTATCCCTACCCTTGTTTGCCCGCGTGCCCGCTTTCTTGCTAGATCCTATCTAGGTCCCCTTTTAATTAAATACATCCCCTTAATTTAATTAAAATGCCCATCCCATCACCTTTAGTTAATTTAATTAATTAACTCCTATTAATTAATTAATTAATATCCACATCATATCATGCCCTAATCCACTTTCTATTTAGGATGCTTTTATCCTAAATCCCTATCCTATGATTTTTCCTAGCTTTCTTCCTATCTATTTTTATGCCCTAACTACCCATGATTTAAAGCAATCTTCTAACACATCTTTAAAAGACCCTTCATGCCTTAAAAACACAAAATCATGCCAAAAACATAGCCCATTGGAGAAACTTTCCTACAATCAAATGTGCATGACCCAACCCAAATTGCCATTGACCCTATTAAAAACTAAGTTAAATATTTCCATAATGAAATAAAAAATTAGATGCATGTGAACTTTGGAGCTTCCTCGTGACTTTGAACTCTCCCTCGCCTCGAGCATTCATGCAATAGCTTACATATCTCCTAGACATCATTTCAACGTGCTTTCATCACTCACGATCATCCTTCGTGAGCTTATCATTATCTTTGTGTTGCTTTAATCGCTTTTATCATATTATCATTGTTTTTCTTGTATTTAACCTTTTGCAGGAGCAGGTGATCCTTAGTAGCACTCAAAGCTCCATAATCAACATTCTTTTCCAGCTTCTTTGCTTGCAGGTCTCCCATTTCATCCTTTTGACCTCGGCATTACCCAATTCTGCTAAATCATCGCCGCTTCACCACCTCGGTCACTATCGACCAAGGCCCCGATTTCCCAATCCACCCTTTCCAATCTTTGTTTTCTATCATTCTCTGGTTTCTGCTCCTTAAGATTCTTTCTGCAGGTTGACTCCAACATACACAAGCCTCTATTGCATCTAGGTTGCATCTAGATCTTGCAAGGTTTGTATATTTCAGTTACATTCCGATCCAGCCTCCTAGTGTCACGCTCGACGACCTACTTCTACACAATTTAGGTCACCATCGACCTAGACCAAGTAACCTTTCATTTACAGTTATTTCAATCAAATCAGCTTTTAGATCAGATCTTAATTATTCTCAGATTCAATAGTATTTATGTTTCTGCATGCTATCTATTATTTCATCCTTTACTTCAATCTTTCTCTTTAAAATGGGGGTTGACATCCACCAAGGAAGTTAATGCTTCTTGGATCCGCTTTGTCGGGAAACCCCGCATATCCCATCTAATCAATCTCTTTTTCAGTTTGTCTTATTTGCAGGTATCAGCTACAGCAAGGATCAGCTTATTGGCGCCCATTCATCCATTACATCATGCTTTGAGGTACTATAAACCCTCCATGTTATGAGTTGTTAGTTGTTTTCATTACTAGTTCATTCATTTGATTAGGAATAAATAAACTTTTCCAACATTTCTGGCACGCCCAGTGGGACCACTCTTTAGATGATCCCATTTATTTTCTATTTTCTTTCTTCTTTTGTCTTATACTAACACTGCAACGCGAGGCCCTACTTCTTTCTTGCTTGTGTTGGTTCAATTGCTAGATCACTCTTCACTAAAGTTTAGATAAAAAGGAAAAGCTTTATCCAGGTTTTCCTCTTTTTCCTTATTTGCTCTTTTTCTACATCGTATTTCCCTTTCTTGTGTGTGTCCTCATCAAAAGATCACACTTCGATTTGGTTTTAAAAGAACCTTTCTTTTCTGCATCCTGCTTGCTCACATAGTTTAAGTAGGGGTTTACTTGCTACATTTCACAATCCTCACACATGACCTAAAACTCACAAATCAATCAACACATCTAAACAACATCCTACTCGGTAGACTGATTGGGATTTCATCACCCAACAAGAAACCACCTGAGACTCTCCCAAGCCAAAACAAACCTGAAACTAGACATAGATTGCCTTCTCTTAGGTACCCCGTTATCCATCCCTTTTTCTATTTTTCACATTTTCTTAATTAAAAACAATCAAAAAGAACTGTTTTCTTGACTTGCTTGGTTTAGTTAGCATAAAAATTGTTCTTGTTTCATGCCCATAATTACTTGTTTAACAACCAAAAGAATGGAACAAAACTTCCCTTCAAACAGTTCCGCCTCGACTCAACAAACATCTTCTACACAATTGCTTCATCCATACCCTTGATTACCTCTTTCATGAGTATTAATCCTCTCTTTAGTGTCTCACACCCGAATCCTTTGTTCAAACCACTACCTTAGGAGAAACTAATCCCTTCTTCTATCATCATTTTGTCCTGTCTAGACCAGCCACCCCACCATCCACTAGAACAAAACCTTTTGGACCCCCTCTTATCCCTCGTGGTGATGCGCAGTTCCAAGAGCTCCTTGATGCCAATCTGTGGCTCTCCAAGACTATCTCCTCAGGAAATCAACTCAGCTTCCCTTAGATGGTCCACCACTTTAGCATATTTACCCTTATCAAACTAATCCCGACACTAATCAACAATTTTTAGTAAATGAGCTTGCCTCGTCTTCTAACAATCCTCCACCTCACCAAACTCGCTTAAGCTAGTCATGTCCATTCCACCCAATCTTCACCCAATCAATACAACCATCACCACTACCCTTCCTATTGCCTCTTCGGCCCCAATATCACGTCCCCTATTTGAACAACATGATCCCCTCACATCACACATGCATATCACCACCTCCTAACCTCCTCTTACGGGTGCTCTACCTTATTCAATGTCTAACCCTTTCAACAACAATTTCATCCTACTTATACTCATCAAGCACCTACCCAATCTCAACAATCATACAATATCCCCATGACACAACACCAAACATTCCAAACTCAACCTTTAACTCACATTCATCAAGCAATCCCCCAAGCACACATTCAATCTCACCAACAATTTTATCCAACTACCTCACAAGTTGTGCAACCACAACCCATTATCACTTCATCAAATGATCCTATGCATGCTCTCATGAATAGGTTATCCAACCTTGAGGCCACCACCCTAGGGCCCAAAGTTGCATTATCATACGAACAAATCTACAATGAGCCAATTAATCCATTCTACCAATTAAGTCATATCCTCCACATTGGGAATTGCCAAAATTCACCAAGTTTAATAACGAAGGAGGATCCACAACAACACCTTCATGCATTCAAACATATGTGCTATCTTATTTCACACATGATAGACTTGATGCTCCACACTTTCCCATGTCTTTGGCTGGTCCAGCATTAGATTGTACAATAACATCCCTCAATATTCCATATTTTCCTTCAATCAGCTCGCAATTGTTTTAGAACATTTTTCAATCAACATTACACGTAAAATAACTATCAATGATCTCATACGCCATGAGACATTTTGAGATGAGTCCATCACAAACTTCATTACACAATGGCATGGAATTATAAACCTATCATTTATCCTCCTACAAACCGAGCTCATCGAGCTCTTTTCACGTTCATGTACAAAACATATATCTTCTACTCTACAAATCCAATCCTTCCAAATCTTTGATGAAGCCTTCACCATGGCTCGTAAGCTCAAACACGGCCCCGAGCGAGGTCATTTAAAACTAAAATCGAATAAACCTAAACATGAATTCACTAAAACATCCACACATAACGAGAAATCTAAGGGAGTGGCCAATGTTGTGGTCGTCAAATCTTCTCCTACACCAACATCTAACATGTGGACTCAACAATGAGCTCCACGGCCGACACCCAACTACACTCCTCAAGGAATCATATGCCTCTATCTTTGATAAGTTGATAGCAAAAATCTAATCACATTACCACCTATCCGACTAGTTGATGAGTCAAGACCAAAACCCATGTGGTATCGTGAAGACAATTATGTAAATACCACCAAACCCGAGGTCACAACATAGAGAAATGTCGAACTTTCAAGGATTTGGTTCAAAGGCTCATTGATCAGGGTAACCTTCAGGTCGAAATCCTAATTCTTCACCCAATCAACCGCTTGACATCTTCAAACAACCTTTCCCAAATCATGCACCAACAAGCCAAGCTCGCACCACTTCCACAACCCAAACACCTAATGCTCATACTATAAACACTTTAAACCATGATCAGAACCTACAACTTCTCCTCCTTCATCACCAACCACATCAACCCCTTTGATATTATTCCTACATCTACAAACCCATTAACACTTATCCCCACAATCGCACCAATCATATCTACATCTACCTCGACATCCATTCCTACTACTAGGACCCCATTCGCAAACATATCATTCTTTCCCCTAGAAGTATTTATGAAACAACCATTCCCACCTACTTCTACTGGTTGACACTGGTTCCACATCTACTACGTTACCTATTATATCCACTTCATTACTCACCAGATCCACTCCACTAGATCCGGCTACCTTATCTACATCCATCCCACTTCTACCATTATATCGTCCTCGAAATTAAAATTGACACCTCTTTCAGAGCTTTTACCTATACCCACATCAACTGTGAAATTGTATCCACACCACCTTCTTCCTCAACACCACCTCCATCATTTAAAGAATTATTGGAAACACTTCAAACAACCTTCAATGATTCTTCCACCTCATCGACACAATCAAACCAATCTTCACCTTCCTTAGATTCCATCAAAAAATACTACTTCCTACACCTATACCAACTATGACACCACCTTTAGATCCTCCGGTGGAAATTTTTGTCACTCCTCCTAAGGATGAACCCTTACAAACAAAATCCACAATCATTAGTACATTACCTCAAAATATCTTGTACATTCCTATTGACATTCCCACCTCTAAACCATCCAACACAACAACCTCTTCATCAAGAACATTTTATCAACCCAAACTGAAACCATCCAACACTAAGACATTAACCTATGCCAAAAATGAACCCAACCATCAAGACATCAACATACTAAACTTTATCATCTCAAGCATCTACTTCTTCTTTAAAGACCAAGACATTCCGCAAGGACAAAACACCTCCTAAGGCTTTGGGTGAATCATATGTGGACATTTTCCAACATTTATTACAAATTTCCACAATCACGCTTCCACCTATTAGGGCCTTCAAATTGAATAGCAAGAATCCTCTTGGTTTAATCCTAACCTCGTTTGTGCATATCACCGTGCCCCTGAGACATGACATTGAGCATTATAGAGCATTCCAAGCCATCGTCCATGGCTTCATTAAGGAAGAATACCTTCTCCCCAAGCCAAATCAATCTCTTCCTTCCACTCCAACATCTACACCTTTGACCTCATCCATCCAAATGAAAAATTCCTCGTTCTTCACAAAATTTTCGCAGCCATCCCACCTCCATATGACTATTCTTCCAAGGATAGCCCCCTTGTTCATCAACGATGTTCGGTGACCACTCGATCCGGCCAACATGAGCCTAAATCAACAACCCAACCGAAAGCTAAAACCTTTATCGCCATTCCTCCTCCTAAGGAGTTAACCACGTCATCAACACCTAAAGTTTCCATCTTAGTAAAGACTCTAGGCCTATTGAATAGAGTATAGTCAAACAACTCCACCAGGCCCCGGTCAAGATGTCTCTCTACGAGCTCATCCAAAGCTTGCCATGAGACCATAGACATGATCTCACTAAAGCCTTAAAGTGCATTCTGACATCCAGTGATGAGGCTTCAGCCCTTCGCATCCCTTGTAGGAGCACTTGCAACTTCTACTACCATTTCATTTGATGATGCTAGATTCTGGATATCCCACCAGAAGAACATGATCTTCCCCTCTTTATCACGGTTAAGATTAATGACACATTCATCCGACGATCCATGATTGATAGTGGAGCGAGCATCAATATCCTCCCATCACATACTTTTGATCAACTTAAGATACCAAAGGCCTCCATTTCCCAAACACCCGTGGTCCTTCGTGCTTTTAACAATGTTGTCACTCCCGCCTTAGGAATGATCATTCTTCCTATCCGCGTTGGTGAGAAGCTCCTCCATGAGGTCTTCTACATCATTGAGGGAGAATTTCAGTACAATGTTCTCCTTAGACAACCATGGATTCGTGTCATGTGTTGCACGTCCCCTCTACACTTCATCGTTCCCTTAAGTATGAGCATGAGGGGAAGATTTTGACACTTCTTGGGGATGCTTCTCCCTTCCATGTGCAACATGACCTATAGACCAAATGATGTACTTGTTCCCAAGAACAATTCATCTACACCATCCACTAGCTCATTATTCCCTCATCCAAACTCCCTAACGATGATTCTTTAGATAAGGTAATGGAAAAAATTACGATGGGGGAGTATCATCTCCTCACACTCAACACCTTTCCTACTCCTCACCGTCATTGGTAGATCTGATAAAGCACCCATGTACCAACAAAACATTGGGGATGTTATTCCTTTCAGTCCACCACATCTTTGCACCAATCTCATTTATGGTGGTTTCAATACCCCCTCTTCTCACATCGATGATCTTCCACATGCTAAACCTTATACCAATGGTTTCGGCTTCCTTAACAAACCATCCTTTTCCCACACCTATCTCTACCATTGTGCATGGAAGGGATTTGGCATGGGATGCTATGAGTAGGGTCCACACGGCCTCATTATTGATCAGTGCCACAAGCCTCACGAAAGGTTCGGGTTAGGCTACCAGGAGCATTCCCCTGACCCCATTCCACCATCTGAGATATTCATGGACATGCCTTCTCCACCTTCTCCATCTTTTCTAACTCTCAAGACATGGACATACCTTCTCCACTTTCTCTCATCTTTTCTGACTCTCGAAGACATGGAAATGGATGACACCATTTCTATTGCCTCCGATTTTTTTTAGTCTCCACCATAACTTTGGGACTGGTCACCTATCAGTGAAGAACCAGACTAGGTCCCTTCCCTTTGTCATCCAGACATGATAGAAGAAGACTCTTCTACCATTGACATACTTCAATGTGACAATGACAATATATTCTTTCCCACATGTGGGTAGAGGATTCTTATCTTCATAAGACCTTACCATCCGACACATCCACTCTTCTCAACGAAGCCACCATCGACATCAATATCGAGACTCCTCAGGAGCCTCGCATCCTCAAGGTGGGTCAATCTCTCGATCCACACGAGCTTAAGTCTTTTACCACATTCCTCTTGCGTCATAAACCACACATTTACGCATGGTCATATTCACATGCCAAATCTTGACCCTTTTATTGTCGTCATTCATAATATTGCCACCATTCCCAACGCAAAATTGGATAAGCAAAAGCTTTGCCGCATGCACCCTCGAGTTTTCTCCTTATCAAAGAGGAGTTGCAAATCTTCTTTCTGCCAATTTCATCATCCCCATTAACTATCCCCAATGGGTTTCCAATGTTGTACCCATCGCTAAAGCGTGTGGAAAATCTTTGCATATGTACCGAATTTTGAGATCTTAATCTCGCTTGCCCTAAAGATGACTTCCCACTTCCCAACATCGATCAACTTGTAGATCTCACCGCAGCCATGAGATGCTTTTCCCTTATGGATGGGTTTTCTGGTTATAATCAAATCCTCATCATGCTAGAAGATCAACATAAGACTTCCTTCATCACCCTTGGGGAACTTTTGTTACCGCATCATGCCTTTCGGTCTAAAGAATGTCGTAGCCACCTATCAGCGGGCCATGACTTACATTTTTCATGATCTTATCCATAAAACCATAGAGGACTATGTCGATGACCTTTTAGGTAAATCTAAACATCACCGCAACCATCTTTCTATCCTTAAAATCCTTTTTGAGTGCCTTATTCATTTCTGCCTTCACCTTAATCCAGCCAAGTGTGTATTTGGAGTGCTAACTGGAAAACTCTTTGGCTTTATCGTTTCCATTAGGGGCATTGAAGTTGACCCTACAAAATCAAAGCAATCATCGAAATGCCACCTCCTTCCAATCTTAAGAACTTCGTAGTCTTCAAGGCCGACTTCAATCAATTCACCATTTTATCTCGCAACTTTCAAATCGATGCCAACCTTTTCATCATCTTCTTCAAAAAGACATAGACTTCAATTGGGACCAAGATTGCCAAAAAGCTTTCATGACCTTAAACAATATCTTTTGTCTCCACCAATGCTTACACCTCCACGTGAGGGGGAGCCTTTTTATCTATACATCTCTACTACTGATCATGCTCTAGGGGCTATGTTAGCACATCGTGATGACCAAGGTCCCGAGTAGGAAATTACATTAGTCACACCCTTCACGACTATGAGACTCGCTACTCTAAGTTGAAAAGTTTGTGTTGCATCTTTCTTTTTCCACCTCTAAACTTTGACATTATCTTCTCAACCACAAGACTTATGTTGTTACTAGCTTTCACCTTCTTAAAACATTACATTCTAAACCTTATCATAATGATCGTGTTACTCGATGGCTCATGCTCATGACTGAGTTTTACCTCGAGTTTATTCCTCGAAAATCCATTAAGGGCCAAGTTATTGCCAATCAATTAGCAGAAGCCCCTCTTCTTAGTACACATCTACCTCATGAACAATTCCTAGATGAATCAATCAATCACTTTCATCATGAGTATGGCATCCTTAAGATGACCTATTTTTTGATGGTTCTAAGTGTCAACAAGGGGGGCAGCGCTGTTCATTCTCATTCCTCTTTGGGATACTCCTATTCCTCTCACCAACAAACTCAATTTTGAGTGTAAAATAATATGGTGGAATACAAAGCCCTTATCTTAGGTCTTGAAACCACTCTCTTCCTAGGTGTTCAATTCCTTGACATATATGGAGACTCCGAACTTATCATCAAACAAGTCACAGTGAGTATCAATGTAAAAATGATACTCTTCAAAAATATCACGACATTGTTCATCTTCTACTCAAAGCCTTTGATTCTTATACTATCCAATTTGTCCCTCGATCGACCAATCATTTCGTTGATATGATGGCATCTCTTAGCTAGCTCTCATTCCTTGGACAATGGAGGAATCCAAAATTTCTATTGTCATTCATCTTTCGTGATCGACCATTCTACGATCTACCCCAAGTTAATCTTGTTGAATCTAGTTCGTCGGATCTTTGGTACTCCCAAATATTTGATTATTTATCCAAATCCATCATTCCCATTCGATCTATCCAAGAATGCTAGGAGATCTTTCTTTCTTTAGCATGCTAACCACTATGTAATCCTTGGTGGCATCCTTTACAAACACGGATTTGATGGTATTCTCCTTCATGCCTTAAATCCCATGAATCTTCTCGTGCTATATAGGAAGTACCATGATGAATTTGCAGGTGGACACTTTAGTGGCTTAGTTGTCGCTAAGTGTTCTTCATCTTGGCTATTATTGGCCTTCTCAACCATGACTGTTGTGAATATGTCAAGAAGTGTGAAAAATGTCAACAACATTCCAATCTTATTCGTATTCCTAGTCAAGCTTTGCAACCGGCTCAGGACCTTTGGCCCTTCTCACAATGGGGTCTTGATCTCATCGGTCTTATTAATCCTTGATCTTCACAATAACATCACTCCATCATCACCAGAAATATTTCACTAAGTGGGTGGAAGCAATTCCCCTCACTTCAACTAAATCCGGTCCAATCATTAACTTTATCTACCAACATATCATTTGTTGCTTTGGCGTTCCTCACAAACTCGTCACGAAAAATGAAAAGTCCTTTAAAAAAAGATCTTAAGAAGCTTTGTGACTCATTTAACATCCAACTCATCTTCTCTTCTCCATACTATCCTCAAGCTAACGTCCAAGCCAAAGCCACTAACAAAACTCTTCAAACATTCTTGCAAAAACTATTGACTAGTTAGGACGTGACTGACATCTTCATCTCTCTTTTCGCTCTTTAGGCTTATCGAGACTAGCATCCATACTTCCACGGGGGCTACACCCTTTTTTCTTGTGTATAGTTCTGAAGTCGTCCTCCCTCTCGAAGTTCAAATTTCATCTTTGCGCATATCCCTTCGTGACTTTATCTCTGATGAAGACTATCACTAAACACATCTAGCACAACTTGAGTTGTTAGATGAGCGCCGCCTTCTCACTCTTGAACATCATCATGTTTATCAAGAGCGCATCAAACGTGCTTATAAAAATCACATCAAAGAACATGACTTTAATGTCGGTGACCTCGTTCTCAAAGAAAATCATAACGTCACTACTCTAGAAAGGAGCCAACGCGGAAAGTTTTCCCCTAATTGGATTGGACCATACATTATCACACATAAGTATGGGTCGGAGCCTATCGATTGGCCTCCCTTGATGGTAAAATGAAGTGGAACCTCTTAACGCATTGCACTTGTGACCATTATACTATTAGCATGTCTTCCAATGAGCTCTTAGTCATATCCTTAGATCATCCCTCCATCATTAGCCTCTTCCATCTTTCATCGTAGTGATTTGGAATTATGTGGTCATCCGTCACTTTCCTAGATGTGACCTTAAATATGAGCACCATGATCTACTTGTAGCATATTCCTTATGGATAGGTTCTCCTTTTGGTGAGAACTCCATGATCATTACATCCATCACCCTCTCATTCACCTATTGGAACCATGCAAAGGGTCTAGGGGTGTCTCTTGTACATTCATTGTCCCCTCCTAAGTGGTCTACTTAGCTATTCCTAGCTCTTCCCCATGTCAAAATCAAAAATCAAAGGATGATCTAAAAAAATTCAAAGCACTCAAAAACATAGATGTTCGACACATGACAAAAAGAAAAAAAAAAAAAAAAAAAAAATCAAAATCAAAAAAAAGAAATAGACCGATCCCTCAAGGACGACTATCATATATGTTATCTTTTTCCATCTATATCACATATGTATAAAGTAGACCATACCCTCGAAGGATGGCTACTCTTTTTTATCATGGCATCAAGGCTTCCCGCATTGATCAACCTTCCATTTTATTAACATCCTAAGAAAGCTTCCCGCATTGATCAACTTTCTTCTAGCATTGTTTTTCCCTTTCCCAGAGCTGGGGCATAGATTTAGGGAACACCACTAATGGAGAACCCTCTTCCCATGTACAAGTTACATCTCAAACCCCTTTGTCATGTCGACATCAGGTCTATGAGTTCATCCCATCCATTATCTCTTTATGATCTTTTATATAACTAATTGATGTTGGTTACATTCTAACACATGTTTTGTCACATGTGCCTTGCATTATTCGGATCCCTCTTTGTTTACCTCTAATGCAATTAGAGGCATATTTTCTTCGTGTATTCCTTAATATGATGTAATGTCATTTCATACCTATAGGTCACCATCATTTGGTTATTTCGTTATCTCAATCTCCTTTTAATCTATCTATCTATCCTAAATACATCAATCTTTACTTACACTAATCAATAATCACATCCACATTACTTTTCCATCCACATTACATTCTATCCATTCATCTCATTACCATGATCAAATTCAAAATGAACATGTAATCCTAATCCTCATTAACCATACAAAAATTCACATCATCAATCATCCATGCATATACAAATCCCAAGTAGCACAACATCACATCCAACATCATAATCTAACAATCCAAGTAAAAGGTAAATCATTTCATCTTACTTTTTACCATCATCATCAAATATAATTAAAACATGCAATCAATCCTCATCATCATCACATATCAATATCGACATCATCATAAATCAAATGATCAAATTATGACAATACACATATATCAAATCGAGACAAAATGATATATATATATATATATATCAAAATCAAATGTATCAGTACATCATTGCCCTCTAACGGGCTCTCTCAAAGCAGAGATATCAGTAAAACTAGAAAAATGAATGTCAGAGATCCTAATATCCTCCCCCTATGGGATGGATCCCTCCATCTGCCTATCGGCCTCGTCGCCTCCACCCTGGCCCTCTCCTCGATGTGGCTGAGCCACACTCGTTGTCCTCGATGGCCCAACTCCACCTACCACTATCTTCTATAGATGCTCCCAGTATCGGAGTGTCTTCGGAAACTTCTTGATCACGATGCCCTCATAATACTTAGCCTTTATGGCTAAGCTCTATATCTATCAATCGAGATCATACCAGAGGTGTTATCTCTCCTCCTCCCTGCGTGTTGCCTATCCTCCACCCACAACCTTCGACAACCAATATAGTAGCAAGATCTCCAAAATGACCCTATAAGCCTCCCTCTACCGGCGTATCGGTCCTATCTCTATGTATAAATGTGTCCTCTCTCTAGACTGACCACAGCATCTCTCTCTCCACCCTCATCTGATCTAACTTAGGCATGGAAGCCGTGCTAACTCTACAGTCTCTCCAACTCCTCCATCTCCACCTCCTGGAGCTACCTCTGCATCTCCCCCAATCTCCATCTCCTCTACCTCCTCCTCTCCTCCCTCCACAACCACCCTAGCTGCCCAGATAGTAGTCATCCAATCACCAAATGCGGCATCATCATCCCACGGTGTGACCTCCTCTCATCTCATGGGCTGCAACCTCCTCCTAGTCTAAAAAATAAAAGACTCCATATGGTATGTCGATGACCCAAAAATGTTCATCACTCTTGATCAAACTAAAAACGGCCTCGATCATCTTCGCTCATCTCCCCTAAATCCACTATGTCTACGTCTCATCCTGCATAACTCTGCATCTACTCCTGGCCATGCAGGAAATCCCTATATGACGGCCATCTAATTTGATCAGTCTCTAACTCCGTAAACCGATCGACATTCCAATCCACACCTCTGTCCCCTTGTCTCCAAAGGCATGGTCAGCCCTCCATCTCAAGAATCCAACCGCCAACTCAATGTGATCTCTCAGTGACCCATGGAAGTCTCTGTGGCCAAATCATTGCTTTGTGCTCATACGCCCATCAATGCAATAAGAAACCTACGTCTAATCCCGATCTCCACCTCTACTGCTATACATGAAAGCTCATGGTAAACTTGAGCTAACAGAGGAAGTCCCGAAAAAAAAATATTGTCTCGGTGTTCCACTATATCGCTACTACACCACCACTAGTGCCCATGGAAACCGAACTCCGCCCGAGTCCGAAAAAGCATAACAAGACACTTCCATCATAACCAAGCAAATCAATCAGCTCCGTGGTACACCTACCTCGTACCTCAGCTCATATGAAAATGCCCTTAAAGAAAACTTGATGTGGGGCACATCAGCTCCAAATAGCCGTGTCAAAACTGCAAGCTCTTGTTATCAATCAGAATGGAGAATATTTGCTCCCCTGTATAGGTAATCTCAGAATCCTATACACATCCTCCATGGTGATGGTCATCTCCCTATCTTGAACTAGAAGGTACTAGTTTGTCTGTCCCATCTCTTTACCAAAGCGATCATTAGCCCCACATCTCGTGAGATCCTCTAATAATGTCTGAATCCACCTAACCCCACTGCATCCAAGTGATCCCACTTGGCGTCTGTCACATCTCCTCTAATCTGCTCATATAAGCAAGCACTTTGTCTCTCAAATATAAGGTCTCTTTGGCCTGCAATCACAAAAAAACATGCGAACATCGATCATCAAATCCAAAATTTACTCATAAATTTAATCCAAATCCATTACATTTATCCAAACCAAATCCAATCTAACCTAGTCAACACCGACCCAAGTCGGATCGATGTGTTTTTGGGGCCATCACGCGCGCTTAGGGCTCGGTCGACGTCGACCCACCTAGGTCATTACGCCACTAACCCCTCTTGGCATCCACTTTTTCTAAAAAAATGCAAAAAAAAAAATAAAATACAAAATTAAACTAAAAACAAGCTTGAGTTTTATTACTCACCATCCTCTGCACCCTCTATCGCTTTCCTCAGCTCTCCGCGGCCTCCATCTCTCAGTTTTCTCTTTAATCGCTCTGATCTCTCTCATTAAGTTTGCGTGTAAAAATGAGCATCGTTGGCGATCCCCTAGGCTTATATAGCCACCGACACTTGATCATCATCGACCCCCTTGGATCGTTGTCGATTGGCCTTAGTCGCCGTCAACTAGCCTTGTAGCCTTCGCTTTGGCTTCCCCGATCTTTGTTTATGACCTCTTCTTAGGCATTCTTCAAAGTCCACCTTTGTGGCCATCTTATTTTCCCTTTAGGGCATTTTATTTCAATATTCTCGATCGCATCCTTTTGCGATTTCAAGTCCACTTTTGTGGCCATACTTACTCCCTCTTCGGGCATTTTTTATTTTTCAATCCTATCCAATTTGCGCACAAAGTCCACCTCATGGCCATACTCATCTTCCCCTTTGGCATATTATTTCACTACTTGCTTTTTCGGCTTTTCTCGTATCCTGTGCTAGGGCACCATTATTTTCATCCTCATCCTTTGCGATGACAATTTTTTTGCTCAATTCCTCGTGTATAAAGGATTTTATAATTGTCACATTTAGTTACACTTTGATGCTTTCCCATGACCCCGTGATCATTTCAGCTTGCATCCATTTGAGAGCTTTCCCATTGGATTCTCTCCATTTTGTAGTCATTTTCACGCACTTGCTGATGTCAGTAGAGCATTGTCGCCATCTCCATTGAGGCCGCAATTGTCCCTCTACTTGATGTGATATTGGAGTCACCGCCATGGATTTCATTTTTATTGCGATTTTTTTGCTTGGGGCATCTTGCCTCACACTATCTTTTTACCCATCTTTCTTCACCCACCCACCCTTCATCATCTACCTTTTTTCAAACGCGTTATCGATTTCCTCTGCGTCGATCCCCCGTTTGAGGGGGAGCTCATCATCTACCTTTTCAAATCCTCATCATACCATTTGTCTCCTCTCACTATTTTTGTCTCATGGCCTTCTAGCGCAAACCACTCAAAAAAAAGGGGCAAATGTAGACACCTAAAATCGGTATCCCTACCCTTGTCTACCCGAGTGTGTGTACTTTGTTAGGATCCTACCTAGGTCCTCTTTTAATTAAATACATCCCCTTAATTTAATTAAAATGCCCATCCCATCACCTTTAGTTAATTTAATTAATTAACTCCTATTAATTAATTAATTAATATCCACATCATATCATGCCCTAATCCACTTTCTATTTAGGATACTTTTATCCTAAATCCCTATCCTATGCTTTTTCCTAGCTTTCTTCCTATCTATTTTTATGCCCTAACTACCCATGATTTATCCCCAAGCAATCTAATCCTGCACACATGCTTTAAAGCACCCTTCCAACTCTTAAAAACACGAAATCACACCAAAAACACAAAAAACTAGCCCATTGGGAAATTTTCCCACTATGACAACGACCCAACCTAGTCGCCTTCGACCCTATAAAACTAAGTTAAATCTTTTCATAATAAAAGGAGAAATCAGATGCATGTGAATTTTGGAGCTTCCTATGACTTGTGAACTCTCCTTGTGCAGGCTCGAGAGTTCCCGCAATAGCTGAGATCTCTTGACATCATTTCAACATGCTTGCATCACTCATAATCATCCTTTGTGAGCTTATCATTATCTTTGTGTTGCTTTATTCAGCTTTTATCATATTATCTTTGTTTTTCTTATATCTAACATTTTGCATGAGCAGTGATCCTCGCAGCACTCGAGCTCTATAATCAACATTCTTTTCCATCTTCTTTACTTGCAGGTCTCCCATTTCATCCTTTTGACCTTGGCCTTACCCGATTTAGCTACAATCCTCATCGCTTCACCCTAGTTCTTTGCGACCAAGGCCCCGATTTCCCAATCCACCTTTTCCAATCTTTATTTTCCGTAATTCTCTAGTTTTTGTCCCTTCGATTCCTTCTACAGTTAACTCCAACATACACAAGCCTCTCATCGTTGCATCCAGATCTTGCAGGGTTTGTATATTTCGATTACATTCCGATTCGGTCTCTCCAGTCGCCATCAACCTACCTCTCTGCACAACTGGGTCGCTATCGACCTAGGCTAGGTAACCTTTCATTTACAGTTATTTCAATCAAATCGGCTCTTAGATCAGATCTTAATTATTCTCAGATTCCAAATTGCTTCTATTTCGCATGCTATTTGTTATTTCACCCTTTACTTCAATCTTTCTTTAAAACGGGGGTTGACATCCGCCAAGGAAGTTAATGCTTCTTGGATCCACTTTGTTTGGGCAACCCCACATATCCCATCTAATCAATCTCCTTTTCAATCTGTCTTATTTGTAGGTCATCAACTACAACATAGATCAACTTCTTGCGCTCGTTCATCCATCACATCACGCTTCGAGGTACTATAAACCCTCCATGTTATGAGTTGCTAGTTGCTTTCATTACTAGTTCATTCATTTGATTAGGAACGAAGAAACTTGTCTAACAAATGGCTTTGGAATCAATGCACGCTTTTCCGCTTCACCTCCCTTCTTTGGCGCTAACATGGCAAGTACTTCGCACGAGCGGACTTTCACCGATCAATCCCTTCGCAAGTAACTCTTGAACTTGCTTTTTCACCTCATAAATCTCTTGTAGTATCATTTTGTACGCAGCTTTGTTTGGTAAACTCAAACCTAATATCAAGGCCATCCGATGACCGATACTTCACATGGACAACAACCCATCTAGTTAATAATTGGAAATGATCTCTTCAAACTCACTCAATAGCTTTTGCACTCACATGGAGGCACCTCTTCTTCTCCTACACACTCAAGAACATATCTAGTTGATCATTGGAAATGATCTCTTCAAACTCACTCAATAGCTTTTGCACTTCACATGGGCACCTCTTCTTCTCCTACACACTCGACTTACGCAGCTTAGCACTCAACGCATAGCATTCCTTCTCTTTCCTCATAGCATTTCTTCTCTTTCCTTCATCTCAATTAGAAATCGCTTTCCTAAAATCAAGAAGCACCATTAAAATCTTATCCACGTCCTCACTTCTATCCTTCAATGGATTCAGATTGTACTACTTACCATCCTTGATGTAATGTCCCCTTTTCCAAGCTAGTTCGATTTGAAGACCTTGGGCCCATTTCTACTTCCCGTGGGCTTTAAGGGAGACATAAAGTGTTAGGAAATATATATTAGTGCTCCATTTGTATGGGTGAATAATAATTACATGTGTAATTATTATTATGGTAAATTAGTAAAAGTACATTTACTATGTAAATGTAAATAGTAAATGTAAAATATGGTTAGTATGTGGTAAGTTAGTAAGTTAGAATAATAAAACAATTAGTATTGTTTTATTATTATATTGGTGAGAGGTTGAAACCATATGGGTGTATGGTTGTATATGAAGACAAATGTTGTTGTAAGGATTGTTATTTTACATCTCCTATATAATGGAGTGTATTGAAATAGTGAATTAATGAAAATATAATATAGAGTTGTTGATTTCAATTATTGTCTTGTATCTATTTCATGGATTCTTTGTATTAGATCAGATTAATTTCTACATTTGGTATCAGAGCAGGTTAAATCTGTCTCAAAGATGATCTCGTAACTTTTGTTTCGCGATCTGGGTTTCTCCAAAATTTTGCGTGTGGAACGATCTGTTATACAGAAGCTACAGTAGAAATTTCAGCAAAACCCAGCTCACAGTTTGGGAGAAACGTGCAATTTACTATACAACACATTGATCACTGTTTGTTTTTTGAAGAAATCAGAGAATCAAAGGTAATTCAAATCTACATTCAATTTTTTTTTGATATTTAGATTCAATAAAATGGATACACCATTAGATAAATTTAATGGGCTGAACTTCCATACATGGAGAGTAAAAATCCAGATGCAGTTAATGAATAAAAATCTATGGAGGATAGTAGATGGAAATGAAAAAGCACCTACAGATGTAAGCAAAATTGTAGAATGGGAAACTAGAGATGAACAAATAACAAATGAAATTGACTATAATTATGAAGAATTTCTATACTAAGTGAATTTACTGGAGGATGGAGGCAAACGGAGGTTGGAGGTCATTCAGCGACCTCTCGTCAGTTGCCAACGACGGGGCCGCATATCGCTTTGGTGACAGGTGTGTGTGTGCAGTTTGATTTTAGTGCTTCCAGTGTGGTGTGCCTCAGTTTGCAGTGATCCTGTTTTCAATAAGTGGAAATTTCACATTGAGGGGGGGAACATGATCCAATGTTCCATTTCCATTATGTCAGCTTTTTCTATGTATGTACGAGCAACATATTTCAGTAGAATTTCCTATGTTATTCCCTGCAGTGAGATAGTGATGAGAGTTGTTGATACTACTGCATCATCATGATATTGTGGTTGTTAGTTATCCAGAAAAACTATCCAGAGGTTGTTGGTACTGTCCTCAAAACCATCTTGTGTGGTTGTTGGTTAAACCACTTGGAAAACCATCCGGAGGTTGTTGGTATTGTCCTCAAACCATCCGGATCATGAGCATGCTACGTAGCGGCACGTTGCAGTACAAGGCAGGTTTTCCCATGTTCGCACTAAGGGGGGGAATGTTAGGAAATATATATTAGTGCTCCATTTGTATGGGTGAATAATAATTACATGTGTAATTATTATTATGGTAAATTAGTGAAAGTACATTTACTATGTAAATGTAAATAGTAAATGTAAAATGTGGTTAGTATGTGGTAAGTTAATAAGTTAGAATAATAAAACAATTAATATTGTTTTATTATTATATTGGTGAGAGGTTGAAACCATATGGGTGTATGGTTGTATATGAAGACAAATGTTGTTGTAAGGATTGTTATTTTACATCTCCTATATAATGGAGTGTATTGAAATAGTGAATTAATGAAAATATAATATAGAGTTGTTGATTTCAATTATTGTCTGTGTATCTATTTCATGGATTCTTTGTATTAGATCGATTAATTTCTACATAAGGGAAGTACATTCGTGTTATAGTTGTAATTTGTTTTTTCAGCTTTGTAATATTTCGTAAATAGGCAAACTACCAATTATAGCGAGAAATAGTAGGTTGGTGGCTAAAGTGCAAAGCACCAACTTCAAAATAGAAAAAGAAGGTAATAAAGTGGGGGTCGTCCCACCTTAGTGAGAAAAGTGAATGTTAAAATAGAAATAAAGTATTTCTATAATCTCACATGGAGCGCTCCGAAGGGAAAGAAAGACAAAAGGCTATAATGTGGGAGCTCATTGTAAGGGTCTCGCATATGAATCTTGGTATTTCTCTTTGGAAATTGGAGCATTGAACTCATGTTTTCAGCCTTTGAGGAGGAAAACCCTCATTGGATCCTATTAAGGACAAAACTTGTAATGTCCCTTTGGGGGAACTTCCAAAAGCTAGGGCTGAATGAGAGATGACTGAAATTAATTTTTACATGGCTGTAATCAGACTCCCGAGGGCTGGATATGACTGAAAATGCACACTAAAACCTGCAATTTTTCCCTTCCTAGGGCAGCGACCTATTTTGAGAACTCCCACTCACTTTTGGATGCCCTAAACTCGTTGAAAATATACCCAATCAAGCTCAAAAATTGATTAATTACCAGCAATCAAAATATGAAGGAAAACTGATTTTTAGTGCCCTAGAAATGAAGATATGAATTTTCTATAAACCCTTTGTCTACAGAATTTATGTATCACTTTAAAAATTCATAACTTTGCCTAGGAAGCTCCAAAATTCACGAAACTTGGGATCTTGGGGTTTAAAAATATGAAGAATGCAAATATCAAATCAGCTTGCCCAAACATCCACCCAAACATGTCGACCTGCCCTACAAGCAACTCGCCCCTCTTGGAAATGCCCTAGAAACCATGCGAGATCAGAAATTATTATTTAAACTCAGCAATCAATTGGTGAAGGAATTATAATTTTTGGAAGCCTAGAGATGCTGGAATGAATTTCCTTCAAACCCTAGTTGCTGCAAAAATAAATAAATATTTTCAGATCTGATTATGCATGCCAAAACCCTCCTAATTTCAATGTAAAACCAGATTTCACCCTTATAAATTATGTGCAATGAGATGATGTAATCCAAACACATAGAAGACCCTTGAGTACTTCAAAACACCATACAATGTTGGTCGCCCTTTTTAGAACAGCCAAATAATGTACCAAATCACTCCACAAATGGGTCGCTCCACTTTGAAGGGAGCCAATTTTGCATCAATAACAAAAAGGAAAGCAATATCTTCAATATTTGACCCAAAGAGCTCCTTAGGGCAACTCGCCTAGGGCTAGAATTAAGATAACAACAGCAAAGAGATCCCTCAAGGGGGTGGAGACTCCCATGTTGAAGTCTTCCTTGGTCTTGGTGAAGGGTTTCGTCCTCACACAAGGCTCTCCAAGGGTTTTCGTCCTTAGGAGAGGGAGAGAGATGTTTCACAAGCAATCTTTCTTAAATAAGGGGTACTATATTTCAAATGATGGCTGACCCAATTAAAAAGTATTTTTAATTATTTAATTTGTATTTGGAGCCTACATGCTCAAAATACTTTATTTTCTAACTAAATAAGTTCTATCGGAGCACTTGGCTTCCCAATAGGAATACATGATAATAATAAAAATATTTACTTAGATAATAATAAAAATATTTACTTAGATAATAATAAAAATGTCATCCAAGTCTTCCCCTTGCTTCCTTCCTTAAACCCACAGGGAGGAAAATGGGTTAAGGTCTTCAAATCCATTAGTCTCTAAAAAGGACATTACAAATAATAAAAATATTTGGCTTCCCAATAGGAATACATGATAATGATAAAAATATCTTCTTAGATAATAATAAAAATGTCATCCAAGTCTTCCTCTTGCTTCCTTAAACCAATAGGGAGGAAAATGGGTTAAGGTCTTCAAATCCACTAGTCTCTAAAAAGGGACATGACAAAACCCCTCAATAGTCCCAACACTTGAGGACGAAAATCCTCATTTGTTGCTTTAGTTCCTTCATCCGGGAGTCTCAAGTGAGCTTCATATTCGAATTTCGTAACAAATGTTTCCATCCATGCTAGGGCACAAATTCCGATTAGGTGTAATGTCCCTTTTTAGGGGGACTCAAGAAATGGCCAAAAGCTCACAAATCAGATTATAGAGCTGCTGTTATAACCCTGCAAAAACTGTAATTCAAACCCTTCCTAGGGCAGCGACTTCCCTAGAGGAGTTAAACCCTTCAAGGATGGGTCAAACCTTGCAAAAATCCTTCAAACCTTATGCCAAAGTTAGTAGTAAACCCTTAGCAAACACATTCAATTGTTAAAAGTCAGAATTGAGTGTGAAAATAATTAATTGTGGAACCCTAACCAACGAACATCATCGAGCTTGGAAAAAATAGTAGAACACCTCCAAAATTCACCAAATTCAAGATCTTGGCCTTAGAAAATATAGAGAACAAGAGAGTAATTTCAGATTTTCCAAATTAACATCACACATACCAAATTACCACTCCAAAGTGGGTCGCTCCACTCCAAACAATTATATTATTGCACCAAAGAGACCAATCATGCAAGAAAATGATACTTTATTGCTTTTCAAATCAACTTGCACACACAAAACCTCATGAAGGGTTTTCATCCTTCACAAGTTCTCAACCAAGGGTTTTCGTCCTTGGATGAGGTCCTCAACCCAAGGGGTTTCGTCCTTGAGAGAGAGTAAAAGGGCTACACTAACCAACTTTCACCAAAATATGAATAATCACCAAAAGCATGAATCAATAATGCCCAAGCGACCTCCTTAAATAGCCACAAGGAGTGTTTTACAACATAAAAATGATGGCCGACCCCTTAAGGTAAGTGCTTTTAAATATTCAAATGGTATTTGGAGCCTACATGCTCATAATACCTTTATTACCTAACTACTTAAGTTTCTCTATTGGAGCGCTAGGCTTCCCAATAGGATACATGATAATAAATAAAACAACTACCTAAACAACAATAAAAATATAATTCGATATTTCCCTTGCTTTCCTCCTTTTAGACCCACGGGGACCAAATGGGTTAAGGTCTTGAAATTCAGCCTCCAAAAAGGGACATGACACTGGGGCATGCTTTTGGGGCTTCCTACTCATTTCCATCTTGGGCAACCCCTTTGGGATTTTGGGACAACATTTCAATGGGTTTCTATGGTTGGAAAAATTTGAACTTGATTTTATTTGATAGCTGTTATTTTTGTGGTCATTTTGAGCTATCGTTTGCATTATAACTCCAAGTATTTCAAAAGACATGAATTTTTAAGTTTCGTTATTTTTGGCTAATACTTAATTTCAAATTTTGTATTTTGATGTTAGAGCATATATTTTGCTTTATTTCATGGGTTTAAAATTGTTGATATGTTTTTGAAGAAGTATGTGTGAGAAATACTAAAATCTGAATTTTACCTAGGTCGCCTAGGGTTTTAGGGACCAAAAATAGGTCACTAACCCTCTTTGACTCTAATTTCTATGTGACTATCATAAAATTCAGGTTTACACGTGGCTATCATAAATTCCAGCAATGTTTTAATAGGGTTTTGGGAAAATCCAACTTCCTCAAATTTGAGCTCGAATGGGACATTACACTTAACCACGTTGTATGTGTTGGCCATCATGTTGCACCTTCCTATCAAACTACCAAGGTCTTCCTAATAACACATGGCATACATCCATCGGCATCACATTGCACATAACTTCGTCTTTGTATGCACCAATCTAGAAACTCACAAGAAATTGTTCATTCACTCACGAGTTGATGTCCCTTCACCAACTAGGGCACACATTGTGTAATATCCCTTTCAAGGGATGAAACCACAACCAAGGAATTAGCTCAAACACCAAATAACCAAATCTGATTTTTATAACCAACAGACTGTAATTAAAACCAGCGAACTGATTTCTCCAAACAGCGGTATAAAAATGTATGCAAAACACTGAAAACACTCCAAATATCCTTGCCACAATTTAGATATGTATTTTAGGCATCCAATAGACCAATAATCAATGAAAATTCTGAGTCAACACACAGCTGGAAATTAATTAATAACCAGCGAAGAGCAGCCACAATAAAATTATGAAATATGGGTCTAGAAACCCTCAAAATTCATAAAAATGAAGATTCCGGCTTTATAAATATGGTAAATCAGATTATGAAATAAAAGATCAACTTTATCCCCTCCAAACCATCAAACCCTACACCAAGGTAGGTCGCTCCTCCTTTAGAAAGCAAATAAAAATCTGAAAGTGGATGATTCTCCTCAAATCTGCAATTTACTTCAAGCTCAATCAATGTTGAAGGGTTTTCGTCCTCCAACAAAACCACTAGAAGGGTTTTCATCCTTCTAGGAAGCCACACAAGAGGGTTTTCGTCCTCAAGTGGAAGAACATGGAGCAACAAGCTCTCAATGCCCAATAATAGAAAATGCGCCAATCTAGATGCTTGCAAAATGAGGTCTTCACTTCACTTTATATCCCTCCTTTGGCACCAAGGCTAAGAAAGACTAGGCCGACCCATAGGAGATGTTATATTTCTTCATTAAGCTTCTTTTATTTGTCTTTAACCCAGCCGACCTGCTTTAAGAGGGAAAACACTAAAAAGAAAACATAAAAATTAGAAAAACAAATGCAAACAAAAGCTCAATGTTCTTCTCCAACTCCTCTACTTCTTTGCCATGGAGAAGGAATGGCAAGAAGTCCAAATTTTGATCCTTAAGTGGGAAAAAGGGACATTACAGTCCTCCCTTCCCAAGATTGCTTGTCCCCAAGCAATTGCAAGCTCTCACCCTAAAAGCCAATGTATCCAAGTAGAAGAACATGTTGTAATACTTCCACAAACGAGCTCCCGTGCCGGTCAAATGGGTGAGCTGATGTAAAAACAATATTTTGCAATGGTTGTCCCAATCTTCCTTGAATTCCCAAGGCTGCCCAAGAAGACCAACTGATATCATACCCAACATTGGCAAGAAGTCTGAAAATTCATCATGAATTTGACAAGAAAAATCAATTCCCAACTCGGCCCATGCATCAATAATGTTCCTCAAAGTGTAAGAGAGCTCTTTAACCATGAACATGAAAGCAATTGAGTAATATAAGGGGCTGTAGTAATTGATGACAGCAACCTTAGTGGCTGCAAATGAGCACACGGTAGCTTTGAACCAGCTCCTTCCAACCTTAGAAAAAGGTAGAATACTCCCTTCTCTTTTCTTCGTGAGATTTTGAGGTCCTTGGGCATGAATCCTCAAGTTATGAGCCATATGAACATGCATTTTTGTACTAGCCAGAGGTGCAAAGAGGCTATCCCAAATGCCAAAACTTTTCTCATTTCACAACAACAATCAGCCATCATGCCCAATTGAAAATTCATCATGTAATGGTGCCACAAATTAGATGTACTCAAACCATTACCTTGTTGTAGGAGAGCATTTTCTTGCCCAAAAGTGAATGCTTGGAACACCAAAAAAAGTATTCCGGGCTGCGTACTTACTGCTGTCCATAACCCCAAAAATTGTCCAACTCATGACTGAAAATGTGCATCCTATCATCCAATGAAGTGGTGACAACTGAACATTCATCGCAAGTGATTAGAATAGTCTTCAGCAAGCATGATGTAGGGCAATCTGAAATTGATGATAGCAATATTGTAAAAACTCTCAACAGCAAGCACAAAATCCCAAAGATTAATGTTTGTATCAAGAGCAATCAGATTTTGAGAATTGTAATCCTTAGGAAAGACAACTCTTACCAAATTCATGCTTGAAACTTCCACAGTCAACCATACAGTTGGCAGCCCATCACTTAGAAACTTTAGGACAGCAAGATGAAGATTAGGCAATGGTCCCAAAATGGCCTCTAAAATAATGAAAGTGGCTTCATACCTTTGTGTAGTGACCCCACTTAGGTAAGAACCAATTAGATGACTGAGAATTAGGCCATGCTCATCCTTCTGGGGCTGAATACCATAAGGATATAACTGTTGTTCTGAAAATGCTGCTGTATACACCTCATAAAAATTGCATTGGCTGCCCTTTAGCACTCTTGATTCCCTTCCATTGAACCATATCCTCAATATTTCTCTTGAGTCCTTCAAGGCCCAAATCTGAATTTTGTCTTGCATATTGATATGAAAAGACCAAAGAACTAACAAGAGCGGCTTTTATGTTAGACATACTTTTCTTCAAAACATTGTCGGGATTCCAATTTATTATGCATGTACCCAACTGAATTTTCATCAAGAGATTAACATACCTTATGTTACAAACCATATCCATTTCTCTATCATGCCTCTCATATTGACCCACAAATTGACATGTTGTAAGCAATGAATTTAAACCCTTTGAGCCATGAGCTGTCCTTAACCTTCCTAAAACTCAAAATTTCTGAGTTAGAACCAGCACTCAAAAAATATTTCAAAAACACCTTACCTCCATGAACTTTCGCTTTCGAGTGTCATTCTTGAGGGACCCTTTGCAAAACAGATTGGCCTTGCAGATGGTGGAGGTGAGAACATGGCAGCGACATAAGAAAGAGTACATAGTCCTCATTCCTTCCCCTTTGTTCATGATGTCCATCATTTTGGTATAGTAACATGTTGGGCAATAAATCTGAATTGTTTTTAGGTTCAGGGCTGCTTACCTTCACTTTATTTTTAGCCTCTTCACGCTAGCAATGGTATTTATGCATGGAACCTTATTATGGCTAAATGTATTGGAAGTTCTCCCATGTTGAACTGTTGTAAATAACAGACCAGCAGCTTCACCCATTGCAATCCTTGGTTTCCCATGGAGAAATTCTTCCTCTCTTCTTGACCTTATCAATTTGGGTGAGTTATCTTCAATGCATTCATCACTTTGTGACCCCAAAATTCCTTTCTAGGCACATGCATAACAACTGAGATATAAATCAAATGGAAAAAGGAATTGGTTATCTTTACAAGCATACCATGGTCTTTGGAAGGGGGAAGCTTCTTACCAATTCTATCTTGGCCCATGCACATAAAGCGGTCTTCACCCGGTTTGGATGTTGCATGAGAGGGTGTATGTGCCCTTTACCATCAAGGTGTTCCCACTCTTTGGTCCTTGTTTCTCCAATCAAATGATCTTCCTCTTTTTGAACTATCTCCATATCTTGATTGCTTGAGCTTGGGATGCCTTTGTGGCCCTTACCAAGGCTCAATTCTTCATCATTATGCTCCCTTTTGACCGCTGTTATAAAAATTCCAGCAAGCTTGTTGTCCTCATATCTATTCGACAAAGGTTTCCTTCTTTTCCCACTTGCTCAAGCTTAAATTCATCATGTGCTAAAAGAAAATTAGTATTAACCAAACCATGATCCACAATTACCTCATACTATTGAATATCCGGAATAGGAATGGGAGTAAGGGTTGCAACTTCATCCTTCCTTGGCTTGTGCTTCATGTTAGAGTAGGTATTTACCTTAGCTCATGTTCACCTAAGTACTTTATTTACCTTTATTGTATTTATCCTCACCCACTTATGTGTGTGGATATTTCTTTTATCTTATTTAGATATTAGGAGATATTATCTAGTTGTTAGGTATAGTTTTTCCTAGATCTATGGTATTGACTAGTTCTTTTCTTGATCTATGGTATTGACTAGATCCTTGATGTCTAGTTCTCTCCTAAATCTATGGTCTTGACTAGTTCTTTGATGACTAGTTATTTCCTTGATTTATGGCTTGATCTACGACCTTGACTGGTTCTTAGATTGTTATTCCTTGTCTATTTAAGAAAGGCCCATTCTCAATGTATTGCATGAGTTCCATAATAATATATGATATTGCTTTGCTTATTTGTTTGCAAAGGTTTTATGTAAAGCTATTATGGCGAATTGATTTCATCTTATTGATCGTGGTGTTTGATTAGCATCTGTGTTCTTGGCTTTGCGATCTCGGTTATCGTTCCTTTCACTCCACCGTCATCAAACCCTTGTGTCACCAAGGTGTTGTTAAGAGACCCACCAAGTGATCAATTGTGGCAAAAGGATTGGAGGTTTCTAACCCTCCCAAGGGTCAAGCTCCCTCTCAATAACTTGATTCTTGTAATACATTATCCTCTTCCCCATCCTTAGGGAATAGACATGCCTCTCCTCCCCTAGCGAACTTGGGAATTTGATTCCCTCTTCAAACAGCTCCGTAGTTGTAATGTCCCCTTTTCTGGACATTTTTGAAAATGAAGAACTGAAGACCCTCAACCCATTTTCTCTCCTATGGGTTCGAGGATAAAGCTTGGGGATTGTTTTGAGGTGTCTGTTGTCTACATTATAGCCCCTTGGCATGCCTTGCGCTACAAGGGGGAGTCTCTAGTTAGTTTTAAAATGTGCACATAGGTTAGTTACTTTTTATTATTTAATTAGAAAATAATAAAGTGCACATAAAGTTAGTCTTTTAATATTTTAATTAAGTTTTATTAGTTTTCCCTCCAAAAGGGAAAAGGTCGGCCATTTGAATGTTGCACCCCTTATCTTATAAAAGGAGGTTGCATGGCCATCTTTTGGTATGTTGGATTAAATCATTTATGTCTCTCCATGCTTGGAGAAATGGGATGTATGCCCTAGTTGTTGCTCTCTCTTTGACAATCAAGTTGGAGCTATTGAAGATCTGATTGAAGACTTATATTTGCATTATTGTGGTGGATTATCATTATTGTTTATGCCCTAAGTGTGGCGAATTTCCTTGGTGGAATATTTTAGTGCAAATCCTGTTTTTTCTAACCCTAGCGACTAGGGTTTGGGGTTGTTTTTCCACATTTCGTGCCCAGAAAAATCTGCAAAAATACTCATTGGATTCCTCATAATTTTGTGAACATTTTGATATGTCATTTGCGTGATTTGGTTGGGTATTTTGTGAGATATTGAATTTACAAATTTTGACTGACTTTAGGGCAGCACCTGTTCTGGGTTTTGTGACAGCTTTTTGGGGGTCTTCCCACCCTTGGAATTTGGCGATTTTGGGCTTGTTGGAAAGATAAAAATTCAAGGATTCTTTTGGTCTTTGTTTCATGCGAAAATACTAAGTTTTGAGGAAGTTATGCCCTTTTCAAGCTTTGTTGTGTTTTCCTTTCGAATAAAAATCAGATCTAAGGTTTTTGGAGAATTTCTGAGGTTATTTGGGCTTCATAAATTAGTGGCAGCTTTGAGGATTAATTTCATCATTGTTGGGCAAGTTTGGATGCCCTAATCAGCCCTAAATGTGTGGGGCGAAATAGTAGGAGGGCCAGATCTGCATGTTTGGTAGTTGTTATAAATTGGTTTACATCATCTTGTTCCTTGTATTTTTCCGAGTTCGGGCATATGTCATTTTCCTAGATCGGAGTTGTGTAGAGAAAGTTATGCTATTTTGAAGATTGCAGCAGTTAGGGTTTCAGATTTAAATTATTTTCTAGCTGTTGTAAAATCTGATTTGAATGTGTTTAAATTCCGATTGTTTTCTTCCAATCTATCCCACCACCTTGGCTAGTTCCAACCCCATTTGGGTTCGAAATAGCTGACATTGGGATATTTTAGGTTGATGCAAAAGGGTTTATCCATTCTTTGCTTGATTTTGACAAGTATTTCTTCATTTCCTAACTTGTCTAAAAAGGGGACATTACGTGGTTGTTGCTTCTTGCTTTGCCCACAGGATGGGGCTCTTTTCCTCAAGGGTTGGGATATCCTTCCCATGGCCCTTGTGCATGCTTTGAGGCTTGGACCGAGTTCCAATGCCCACTCTTTTTGTTTCCAATTTTATGAATTCTGAAAAGGTTAGGGCATCACGGATCTTTTCGGAAGAGCTTGATATTCCTCAAAGCAAGTTGCCACCTTGTTGACTTTTAAAACCCTAGGCTCTTCCTTGAATGTCCTTCCTCTTTGTAGGTTTTGCATGGAGGAGGCAAGAGAGTCCAAGGTACTTGCTAGTCTTTCTTGCACCTTTATCAATCTGTCCATTGAAACCCTAGGCCTTTGAGAATCGAGCTTTAATACCACTGTAATATCCCTTTCAGCAATCAAATGAGACCAATATCATAATTTTCCAACAATGGAAACCCTCTCAAAATTGATCCCAAAATCTCAAAATGAGTAGAGGAATCTAAAAACCATTCCAAAAATCACCAAAATGGAGATTCCAACTTTATAAAATATGTCGAATCAAAATATAAGATCAAATTTGTAATTTGTGCCCTAGAAGTAGAAGGCACTCAAACACCATCAAATCCTAGTCGCTCCAACTAGGAATGGCTCTAAAATGCATGCAAATATTTGTAGATGATGTCTTTGATCCTCCAAAACTCAAATCTGCATAAAGGTCTTCAATAAGTCTTCACTCCAACCAAGGAAAGAGGGTTTTCGTCCTCCAACCAGCCACTAGAAGGGTTTTCGTCCTTCTAGGAAGAAGCCACACACTTGGGTTTTCGTCCAAGAGTGGAAGAACAAGGAGCAACAAGCCCACAATGTCCAAATAGAGAAAATGTGCCAATCTAGATGCTTGCAAAATGAGGTCTTCACTTCACTTTATATCCCTCCTTTGGCGCCAAGGCTAAGAAAGACTAGGCCGACCCATAGAGATGTTATATTTCTTCATTAAGCTTCTTTTATTTGCCTTTAACCCAGCCGACCTGCTTCAAGAGGGAAAACACTAAAAAGAAAACATAAAAATTAGAAAAACAAATGCAAATGAAAGCTCAATGTTCTTCTCCAACTCCTCTACTTCTTTTGCCATGGAGAAGGAATGGCAAGAAGTCCAAATTTTGATCCTTAAGTGGGAAAAAGGGACATTACACATTGTATAGATTTAATGCACAATCCTTTTCGGCCAAACTTTTCAACCATCTCATTAGAAACAAGATTATTTGTGCTACCACTATCAATAATCACCTCAACACTTACCTCTTGATTTGCAAAAGCTTCTAAATAGATTTTTCCTCCGTGTAGGGAAATTCTCGTACCGTGTTTATTTCAAGACCACTCTCTTCATCATGGGTGCAGCTTCGCACTTTGGGTCCTCTCCACAATCTATTGACTCAATACTTTCCTCATCGGCTTGTGCAACATGGTTATTACCCTTGTTTCTTCACACACCATAGTTTTGTTGCACGTGCAAACATTCAAATGATTTATGTCATGTTTATTCATATTGGAAGCATGTTCTAGTGAAACCTCTACATCTTCCATGTCCATCATAGCCTCTTCCTTGTGATGGAGATCCTTTTCCTCTCTACACATGATCGTTATTACATGTAGTTCTTGTTTCCCCCTCGTGTGCATGCTCTATCTTGTCATTGTGCATTGATCTTCCTCTTGCAAGCGCATTTCTATTTTCCTCAAGCTGCACCTTGGTATCTTCTAGACAACCTTTCTTCCACCTTCAACGCACACTAGTCGGCTTCTTCAATTGACTTAGGACTTATCATACCCAATGCATCCTGAATTGTTATGAAATCCATTCACATCCCTAGAGACCTTTCTTTGTGCCATCTTCTATGTGGTCGGCTTGAATGATCAATTTGTAGAGCTCTTACACGTAGTCCTTAATGCTTGTCTCCTTTTGTCTCAAGTTCTACAAATTCTTGAATAAATTCAAGTTGTAATCCACAGGTAAGCATTTTGCCTTCAACTTCACAACTATTTTGTTCTAAGTTTTTATCTTATCCTTACCATGACTTTGTTTATCGTTATGAACAATGATCCCACCATAAAGATGCATGTCCCTTCGCCTTTGTACAAGCATAACTGAACCTTCTCAAGGTCCTCTATGGAATCATACTAGGAGTGTTTATCCAATACCACAATCCAGTCAATTAAATTTTCTAGATATAAACTTTGAATGGTTTGGAATGTCCATCCACGGTTTGTCTCCTATCTTGGTAATCGCCTTTAACAATCTTCCTTCCAGATCTTCTTCAAATTTTTCTATGTGCACTTCAGGTGCCTTAGCATCACTCAAATGTGAATTTGCTCCTCTCTGTTGAGTTGTTTCCATGCCTTCTAGCCTTTCTTGGATGTATCTAATCACATCAGCCAAATCTGCCACTCTTGGTGGTCTATTTCCTCTTCTTTTGCGTCTGAGAGGTATTCCTCTTTGTCCCATATCTATTCCTAACAATAGCTGCAACAACCACCTTTACACCTACCCAACAACCTATGCATTGGAAGATGCTTCACTGCTTTCTACCCACATTTGCAAGTGTGGAAAATAGAATCACTCACAGTATACAAAGCTCGCTCTGATATCAAATGATCTAGTCATGGATGGAGGATTCAATGAAGGACTGTTTTATACCCCACAGCCTAGTTACTCATGTGGATCATTGATGGATTCCCACAACAGAACCCAAACACGGCATGCTTCAATATAATATTCAATGGAGGAAAACACAGTTATAGGCACCATAAAATGACAATCTTATTGCAATAGTGTGACAGCAAGGTACAACAATCCCAAATGGGATGCACTTGACATACGAACTCCTATCTAGAATTGTGGGCTCAAAGATCCCGCACTCGACTCTTTGGTTCGACTCTCCAACCTTAAGCTGCCCTTTTACTCAAGTGGCCAACAAACCCTTCACACAAAGAGGCATGTGCCTTATATAGGCATCCGCTACAAGAAACCATTAGAAATTTGCAACAAGTCGTTCTTCAAGTTATCAAATGACTGCATCATGCAGCACTTCATATTCCATTCCATTATAACCATCAATTGTCCAAACAGTTATTATTCTTCTTTGCGCATACCACCTGTCATTACAATCTGAACAGTTATCAAAACCGTTAAGATTCTTCTCAAAGCTGTTAGGACTTTTTGTGTGTGTAACCTATCACAAATTTGAACACAGATCACATGGGCCACGTGTCAGACATTGGAGTTTCTCTTACAGGGTTGTGCAAGACCTCATACCATATGTGCAAGATTTTACTTTGCCTGAGTTATATTTGTCTGCACGGAGTGCACAAGACTTCTTCAATACACATTGAGCAAAACTTTCATGCACAAGCTTCACAAATCCGATGAGCAGGTATGCAGAGTTTCACTTCTTCGCACAAGACTACAAAGTTGCACAAAACCCAAGTCTCTTGTTCACCAACCACAACAAGTTATGCGGACACCAAAGGTTGCACAAAACTACCTTATTGCTACACTTAGGTGTTTTTGGGTGATGCAAGATTGTTTGTGAACCCAGATGCTTTTACATCAAGGTGGCAGAACTGAAGCCTCCCAATGATGCTTTTACATCAAGGTGGCAGAACTGAAGCCTCCCAATTATAAGCCATAGCCCAGTTGTGGATCACTCTCAGACTCAGAAATAAGGACACCTGCCTATAATGTTTACAAAGTATGTACACTATTAGTTAGGGTTAATATGCTATTTGATTTATTAATATTGTGAGCAGTGCAAATAGTAAAACAAGTAACTTTCTTTTGTATGGCATTTATATGATTGAATTTTTAAAACAAACCTTTCTATTACATTTAAGATAGAAATGGATAAAAGGATTTGTCTGCAATGGTAACACAAAAGCAGATGCAAAGCGAGCATATGCATATAAATATTTACAAGGAAAACACGCACCCTGCACGAAGAGACAAAATACATCTATATAGAAAAGAAAAATGTGGATGCTTTAACAGGCAATGCAAAACATGTGCATATGCTCACACATTGCAATGCATAAGAGTTCAACATAAATCCATCCCGCAAAAAATTGACCTCCTAACTCCAACTTGTAAAGGATAGTGTAAAGGATAGCACTGTATTAATTAGAGAACATGTTAGCAGCTAAAGCAACATACATGTAGAATAGAAAAAGTTGCATTAATGTCCAAAAATTACTAGAAAAGTCATTGCACCTAGCAAGAAGTATACCTTTGTAAGGGGCGCAACTATTCGACCTTGCTTTTGCTGTGGGACGCCAATAACTAATGCCCAGTATCTTCTCTTTATGTTTCTTCCAAAATAATCTAGATTCTGTATAGCAAAATCAATCAATAAATTGAACAAGAGGGCCAGAAAGATCTGCTTCATATTCGAAATGCAAGAAAAACGCATGAAATCCCAAGAACATTTTCCCTAAAAATAAATTTAATCGAAACCAAAATTAGAAGACGGATTTAAATGCATACACATACGTTAAAAGAGGATGATGTCGCAGTCTTTTCACGAAACAAAGTATGAAGAAGTATTGTACTTTCATGTGTCCGCCCCATCACCAAAATTCCACTACACTCCTTGTCAAGTCTGTGCACCTAAGATTGCACCCAATGACCAATGTTAATACATCTTAAACACTTGTCCCGTTTCAGAACTTGGCACAAGAATACATTACCTGAGAGTTTTTATGATCTAAGCTTTTATCCAGAAAAGAAGGAACCCCAATGTGTGCTAGAGACCTGATTGTCAGGCTCTTATACCAACTCACATGGACACATAGAACACAGAAACTAAATAGGAAACAAATGTGAGTTGCAGAAAGAAACAAGGATGGGGATAGTACTGCCTGAACAAGGCCAAGCACATCCAAAGATCCCCAGAACAGAGCATGCAGGTTACATGTTAATCAGTTTGATTTACATGCAGTGAGGAAGGTCTCCAGTGAATCGGACAAAGTGTACATGCAGATATTTATATAAGGTTCATATTTACAACATAAGAGATCACTATGTGGAGTAATTCTCATAATAAAACCAACGTGCTTTCTCCCAACAATAATATCACAACATATATTGTCAAATCCCTGCATTGTTTTCAACTTTAATCTTAAGTAATATTCATTGATATGGCCTTTAATATCATCATAAGGCATCGGTTATTGGGGACTCCAAACAGCTTCATCCATCACCTAGCTATAAGTATTTTTACAAATCCTTTGAGGAAGTTAAACTAGGAGTTGACTGTTAGAGTCAATGCTCTCCCATCACACACTGTACCCTCCCAACCAGATCTGTGACTTCAGCCATATTTCAGTTTGAACCTGACCTCTCTCTTTGGTTTCACCTCTGCAGGGGAGGCCATGGCCACCTTCTCCAGCCTCACCAAAGAGTATCCCATTGACTAGAACATGGTAGACAATTTCTCCTCCCTCCCAAATTTTAGATCTGTTGTTATACAAGAGGAATATTCAATTTCTATAGACAATCTGAGAACATTCGTGCAGAGTCAGGCAAAGAACCGCATAATCAAGCCAAACGTCAACCTGTCATAAGAAAATGGATGTTATCTAAAATGGAAAACCAGCCAAAAATATACTTTACCATGGATGAAATGGAAAACGCACTCTGGACGCTCAAGGAACAAGCACTAATTTGCAGATTCATGGGAACATTTACAGGACCAAAATCTTTAAGGCATTGGGTCCAAGATTACTGGAAACCAAATGGACATGTGGATTCTTATGATGCCCAAAGGCTATCTTTTGGTGGTCTTCTCTTCCAAGAAAGAAAGAGATATGGTGTTGAAGGGGGTCCTTGGTTCTCAACAAATCAGGCCTTTTTATGGAACACTCATCCCCTGCCTTCAATCTCACGGAAGATCTTCTCAGTACAGTCCCAGTATAGTTAAAAATCGTCAGATTGCCTCTCTTCCAAGTGAATACTGGCAAGAATCAGACCTGAGAAAGATTGGATCAGTCATATGGGAGTTCATCATGGCGTCTGAATTTACAAGGAACCCAGAAGTTCTCAACTATACAAGAATATGTGTTAACATAGATATGGAAAAACCACTGTAAGATTGACTCGTACTAGAAATGGGAGGAATTAAATGGGAATGACCGGACTACGAAAATATCCCATTCAGTTGCAGGGACTGCAATGAACACATATCTGGGAAGAGTCTGCCCTAAACAACAAGCACAAGTAAAAGGAACAGCAAAATAGAGAAGATCAAGAAAATCAAAATCAAGGTACTAAGGAGGAGAAGCAAAAAACAGTTAGCACTAGCACCATAGCAGTGGATATCAAGTTCTAGAAAGCATACACCAGAAAGCCAAAGGAAATTCTGGAATCAAGGAAACAACAAGAAATAACACAAATAATCCCTTTGAGGTGTTAAAAAAACAAACAGGAGGAGAATAAGGATAATAGTCAGAACAACATTCTCAAGTCCCAAGAAGAATCTGGGCTGCTCAATCAGCAAGTAAATCAAAGGTAAAACTCTGAATCCCGTTAAGTTCTCAGCACAACCAACTAGATCACATGGGCTTGCAAAAGGCAACAAATCCACTTATGGGGACCCATGAAATTGATTGATGGGAGGCAAAACAATTTTCAGAGTCGAAGAAACAATGCATGTCAAAGTCGAACATATCAGTTGTCTCAGATGAATTGAAAGAAACCACTACAGATCAACATATTCAAATCTGGGTTCCCAAAACAATCGGGTCAGTGGAAAATGTGGAGGCAAGCATGTCCACAAATTCCCAGGTTTAACCATGCAGATATCGTCTTGGAATGCTAGCAGTCTTGGCATACCCAACAAATTTGTCTTTCTTTAAAAACACATGAAGTTTGAAAATATATACGTTCTTCTCCTTCAAGAAACAGGCACAGTATCTGATTTAAAACCTGTTCAACTAGCTCTTCACTGCGACCCATCCAGGTATGTCAATATTTCTCACAGTATACATCCATGGGGACGTGCTGCTGTTTTTTCCTCCATAGAAATGCATCTGCAATTTTCAATTATAAACATCTAAAATTCCTCCCCTGGCAAAAGTCCTATCCAAATGCTTTTTAAACTTATCTAAGTGTGCTCAAAATAATAAACCTGACAATCTAATCTTAATGGGAGACTTCAAAACTATATTATATAGACATGAAAAAGGAGAGATCAGATTTCAACAGCAGAGGCCCTCTCAACCCTCTGTGAGGAGAAGTCTATGATGAACTTACAATTTCCACAAAGGCAGATTTACCTGGTACAACAAACGCAAAGGTTTGTAGTACACAGCAGAGAAAATCCATTGACTTTTAGTATCTGATTATCATTAATAGATGTCCTCCAAGTTTCAAATATCCTTGAAAGTTACTAGTGCAACTCTTTCAGATCATTGACCCATATCGGTATCTGTTATGGTCAATCCAAGGAAGCTGACACAGACTCAGTTCAAGATGGAAAAAATCTGGCTCTCCTATCCTGATCTCAAAACAAACATGTCCAAATGGTGGAAGGAAGCTGAAATTATTCGAGGCTTTAAAATGTATTGATTTATGGGAAAACTTAAGCATCTATAACCAAAATTGAAAACATGGAATAAAGAGCTTTTGGGAACATTTTCAATAAGAAAGACCAAAACATGAAGCAATTAGAAGGTATGCAACAGCAAATCAGAGATCATCAATTTACACAAGAAAATGCTAGACAAGAGGAAAGTCTTATCCCATAAACTTTCTCAGATACATCAACACGAGAAACAATACTTGTGGCAGTAATCTAGAGAGCAACTGGTTAAATATGGATACACAGGCGCTACTTTCTTTAATAATTCAGTGTAACAAATTCATAAGCCTGACGGCTCCTACACCTCAAGCATGAAAATTTTTTAATCATGCCACACAACGTTTCCAATGGAGGGCACTACTGAGAGGAAGACCCTAATGCAAGGTAAACTCTCCACAACATCCCAAAATTTGATCGCGGATAAGGAAAACAGTTAATTGATGAGTCCAAGCAGCGAGGAGTTGAAAGTAGTTTTTTCCTTCCATCCTGATAAGGCTCCAGGACCAGATGGATTTCCAGCTTTCTTTTATTAAACCTTATCGGAATTAATAGGATTAAATCTCCTAATGGTAGTGGAAGAATCAAGACAGATTAAGAAAATGATTAAGCAGCTCAATGCAACAAGATTGGTGATCATTCCAAAGCAACCAAAAGTTGAACATTTAGATCAGTACAGGTCTATTTCCCTTTGCAATATGGTCTATAAAATTACTGCAACTAGACCAAAAAAATTCTTCAAAAGATCATACTTCCCTCACAATCAGCTTTTGTCCTGGAAGGAGGATGAAGGAGAATATTAGTTCAGTCCAAACAATATCCAGTACTTAAACAACAGATGCAAATCCAAAATCTTATCAAACTGAACATCTCTAAAGCTTTTGATAGGTGCAGCTCGGTCATTATATCATGTGGGAGATTAATCTTTATTTGGGTGTTATAATATCTTAAAGTATATTATTTATTCTAACATAAATTTTTAATTCACAAAATCCATGCAATATGAGGTGGCATGTAGCTTTCACCTCTTTTGTCCCATTAGGAAGCTCCTCATCATGAGGAATATTGGAGTTACATTTCAACTGTAACTCCTTTTCCACTTTGCACCCCTTTCCCCTCACTACATGTGAAATACGGTCACTAGGCACACACTTCAAAGGTTGCAAAAGGAAATGATTGGAGTTACTTTGTAACTCTTTTTTTCCCTCTTCACTCTATTCAAGTGTCTATGGGTTTCTTCCTCCACACTCCTTTTTAGCACTTCTCTTAATAGTGTTTCTTAGGCTTCTTCTAGTGCTACTTATTTTATTATCTTCTCTCTTATTCTCTCTTGAAGAAATTTTATGCACATAGTGCTATCTTGTAATTGATTTGGGTCATCTTTGAATAACACATGAAGTTCTCTTCCAATGTACCGGTTTTCCACTTGACAACTCTTGAATTTCAACACTTTCATGGCGAATATTAATTTTAATGCACATTTTTACTTATAATTCATTGTTGGTTGATTTTGGAACTATTTCTTCCATATCATCCACTCTTAAAGTTTTTGGATTTACGAACTTTTTAATCGAACGGATCATTAGTTGCATAAGCAATCCCTACCACACAATTGTCTTGAATGGAGATACTGGAGAGAAATTTCTCCCCTCCATGGGTTTGAGGAAAAGGCGACCTCTAAGGCCTTATCTATTTATTGTTATGGGAAAACTTCTGAGCAGAAGCATCAACAAATCAAAAGAAACAAGGAAAATGCACGTGTTGCAATCAAGTGAAAACAGCCCAAGACATGCCAAGTTCCACTTTGTAGATGACACCTTTTTGTGTTCAACTTCAAGCTCGAGTTCGACTTCAATCCTAAGAGAGGTGAGGCTATTACGCAGTTAACAAACTATAAGTTGGCAACAAGTTAGCAGATAAAGCATCTCAAATCACAGATCATATGCATACATGTTAAAAATCAAAGAAAGTGGGCAATAATCAGAAAGCTTGAATACGAAAAAAAAAAATCTCACAAAAAAGAGAGCACAACAAAGCAGCAATTGGGGGCATAAAAGGTAAGAATTTATAGTTCCAAAAACATATAAACAGAATAATATAAATTCTGATGATTGTCCAAAGAATACATTTTTTTAAATAGAGTTTTTAGTTGAATTTTTTTACCTGTATTACAAATCAAATATATACATATTTATTGAAAAGAAAGAAATAATATGTATCCCTTTCTATACGTGTTTGGGGACGAATCAAATATATATTATAAGATTATATAGATAACAATGAATATATGATTTAAATTAATGTGTAACAATGAATAAATGATTTCTAGATGATAATACTTTCAGGTAAAGCTGCAAAGCTATTTGTTAGAAAAATGATTCTGCAAGGATAACTAATAATCCCTCCTTTGCATGTAGTAGTGGTTCCATCTCCTGCACAAGGCCATGTCAGGAATGTTAATTCATGTGGTAGTACAGCAAGCCTGCGCACATTCAAGCAAAACCAGTCTTTCAACCGGCTTTAATATAAGACAACATGAAATTTCATGAAGGGACTCCACCCAAGAAATATTTGGAGTTTCCACTCTATCTCTCGTAAAAAAGAAACTTAAGATAAGGAGTGATTCAGACAATGAAAACAAATTGTCAAACTGGACAAACAATTGGTTATCCATGTCTAGCAGAATATAACTCATAAAGGCAGTTCTGCAAACAGTTCACATACATATCATGAAGTTGCTTCTGCTCCCAAGGTACATAGAAGAACTTGTTATGCCAATAGGTGTTTCCTGGAGGGGACTCACTTGTCCATACACCATCGACAGATGTAATTGTTTCCTTGTTAGAACAATGATGGAAACAGTAGATGCCGCTGATCTTTTATATTCATCGATCTAAGGTAGAAGACAATGAACAGTGTGGGCTGCAGAAATAGTGGTTGCATTTACCATGCTATGCTGGCAATGTACCAAACACAAACAATACAAATCATTGAAACCAATAGAGCATCCTTAATAGGTTAAGAAATCCAAGCACAAATTATGCACAGGTCAGGTTGAGGGGATTGCAGAGGTGAGGGCATGGAGAAGAGGGCTTGGTGATGCCTCAGCCCACTGAAATATGCATATCACTTGAGATTCACAAAATATATAAAAATAACAGCGAACTGAAATTCTGATTTTTAGGACAGCAATATGCAGAAACAAAGAAAAATTTGTATTTTCCAAAATAATAATTTCTAACACTACCCAAAAGCTTCAAATAACTTAGAAAAATATGTAGAACAGTAAACAAGAGAGATAATTTTTATCTCTTAGATCTGATTTTATTTATTTATTTTAACTGCTGAAATTGCCTAAAAATTCCAAAAATTCACAAGGAGCTGAAATGATCTTTATAAATTCTGAAATTCGGACAACAATGTATTTAAATTATAACAAATTAGATCCAACCTGGAAAACTGAAAAACTCCAACCAAAAAGTAAGTAGATCTGAAAATAAATAAAGCCCAAACTGAATGAAACTCCTCCTGGAATTTGCCAAGCTTGCCTCAAACGCTGGAAATAATCTAATTTGTAGATGGTGAAGCATGGACCAAATGATCTCTCTCCGGCACTGAGCAAACCCTTGAAATTCTCTGAAAATCTAATTTGAATGAAGCTCCAAATTAGCAAACTAGGGAGGATCTTTCACCACCGAAGAGTGCTCTACTAGCTAAGAGTGGATCTCTCACCACTGAAGCTAGGGTTCTTGTGGGATCTTACTCCACAAGGAAAAAGTATGCAACCAGCAATGGCTTCAATATCATGAAAAGCCTCCTAGGCCATCTACTCGAAATTGGGGACATTACAGTCCTCCCCTCCCAAGAAATGCTTGACCCCAAGCATTATCCTATCATGTTGCAGAAGCTGAATACCACAAAGTAAGTTTCTCCACCTCACCCTACAATCAACCAAAGATCGATGTGATCCGAAGTAACCAAGACACCTCATGTAGTCATCATGCTCTCCATGTCGTGTAGAGAACAATGTTGCCCCTGAAGTAGTATGATGCCCACACCAACTCTCCACTGGTACCCACATTGAAACTGCCAATTTGTCCAGTCCCTGCCAATGTGAAGTTGTCCTCATGTAAACTCATGGGTACGAAAGTCCCCTCTGAACCCTATGGCATCCTCTGGATCAACTTGTGAAACAACCCGTATAAGCACAAAGCGTGCCAACTCTCCCACATGACCCACACTCGTGTGAGAGAAAGGCTCCTCATAATGTGTCTCAATGTGTCTCGTGGGGGAAAGTCCCAAGACTCCAATAAACGGTCAACCGGCAATATCAACTCTACATAGTCCACCTCTTGTGTTGAATGTGAACCTACTGAATAACCAAGTAATTGAGTCAACTTCATCCCTCTACTGACTAGCACATGGGTGAAGTGCTCACCGGGCATAGAAGAAGTAAAATACATAGGAGTGTTATCCCATGTCGGCTCAGAAAATGATGAACCCATAAGCTCCGATTTGTCATAACGACAAACCGTACATCCCTATATAAAGTTGAGGATATCCTCCCTCAACCCATGCCATCTAAACCTCTCCCATATGAACCTGTAGGTCTCATCGAAGCTCAAGTGTCCAGTCACGGAAGAACAATGCACATGTCGCAGTATCTCCATCCTCAACCATGAATCTAACACAAGGTACAATCTTCCCTGATAGAAGATCATCTCATCCTCCAATTTATAGTTGTCATCTTGTATGTGACCATCCAGAATCTCACAAGTGTGTTGGTTCTTGGAGTACTCAACAAGCAAATGAGATCTCCAATCTACCAAAACCTCAGATAACCAACATAATGATAAACTCGGATGATCTAAACCTATAACCCCAATCTTTGTAATTGTCTCATGTGCAACACTACTGGTCACACCCATATCCATCGAACTCCACATCGGCCCACAATAGTAAAACACCTCGTCATGCCGGAAAGTCCTCTTCATCCCCTTGGTTGTAACCACTCTAGGTGCTCCTGTAGATAAGCCTCTCAAGATTACATTCCTGCCCTCGGACTTAAACTTCAACTCCATCGTCTAAAGTTAGTCCGAAACTCACCAAGAGAGTGAAGCCATTGCACTCCCAACACTATGTTGGTCACTCCATACCAACAATGTGGAAATCATCGGTAATTGTGTAGTTACCCATAGTGATGCTCAACTGTGGAACTCTCTATGTGCATCTCATATACTCTCCATTGGCTACAACAATGTTGAAGCCCTCAAAGTCTTGTCTGTAGACCTTGCCTCTCAACCAAGGATGCATCAATGAAGTTGTGGGTAGCCCCACTATCAATGAGTACCACAACACATTGACCTTGTATAACTCCTCTAACCCTGAATGCCTTGTACATCGAATACTAGACAATGTAGCTATAATCTCCGAGGAAAAGTCTCATCCTCCTGCTCCACATCAACACTGTCCAATGCAACTCCATCTCCAACATCCATCTCGTGGGTCTCTAACTCCTCATCTCTGTCACCCTCACTCTCTTCAAAGACCTCAATGAATTGGGCCTTTCCTTTCCCTGTGCAATCATGCCCTGGAGCCCAAGGTGTACGACAATCAAAACATAGTTTCTTTCGCCTCAACTCATCTCTAAGCTCTCGGGAAGTGAATGGCTTCTTAGCCACATCCTGCCTAGGTGTAGGCTCCTTCATTGAAGCTCATCTGGTCTAGATGGAGGTTCCTTTTGTTGAACTCGAGGTGGAAACCTCGACTTTGGAGTGGCTAACTCCAAATCCCAAGCTCTCCTAATAGCATCATGCAATGAAGAAGGCTCAAATGCCTTCACAAACCCTGCTAGTGCATCTGCCAAACCCGCTATGAAGAGAGAAGTCAATCTCATCTTTGAAACATCAGGAACCATAACCGAAAGCCTCTGAAAATCTGCAATGTAACCTGTCCAAAGAACTTGTCTGCCTCAAGTGAGTCAACTCTCTGAAGAACCTGTCAGGATCCCTCCTGTCAAACCTACTCATCAATCTCTGTGTAAACTCTGCATATGTATCAATATGCATGTGCCCCTGTGTAATAAGACCATGATGCCACCAATCATGTGCATCTCCCTCAAGATGTAGGATTGCAAACTTAATTGCATCCTCTTCGCGCATGGGATTCAAGTCAAAGTATGTCTTCAACTTCTGAATCCATGATTGCATTGTACACTTCTTAGAACCATCGAAGTGTGGAATGGAAATCTATCCCAATCTCCTCTATAACTCGGGCACCTGCATCTGATGATCTCTCTTGGGCCTACTACCAATCTTCATCCTGCAATACTCTGGGAATGGCATGTTCTCCTAGAAACCCTCACTCAAAGGTACTTCTCCCAACAAGATTCCTCATCAAATACTTTTGTTGGCTGCCCCACCTGTGAAGCTTTCGGATCCTTCAAGAAAGAGGGCTCTTGAAGTCCCAAAGGCTTGGTAAAAGAGCGGGGAGATCGCTGCCCTGAATTTCCACTTTCACCTCTTTGAGCCTGTTGCCCCATATTACTATTTTCTCCTCTATCTGCCTGAGGCCCAGATCTGCCCTGTGATAGTCTCTCTGTGAGTTGGCTCAAATAGAGGTTTGTGGTCTCCTGCTTTGCTTAACCATATTGGTGAATAATTTCTTCATTAAATCCACATTGAGATCTTCATTGTCACTCATTTTTAACCCAAACAGTTGGAGGAACAACTCTGATACCACTGAAATATCCCTTGTAAAATATGTATAAATAACATGAACTGAAATTCTGATTTTTCTCATTTTTAGGACAACAATATGCAAAAACAAAGAAAAATTGTATTTTCCAGAATAATAATTTCTAACACTACCCAGAAGCTTCAAATAACTTAGAAAAATATGTAGAATAATAAACAAGAGAAAAATTTATCTCTCATATCTAATTTTATTTATTTATTTAAACTCGCTAAAACTTCCTAAAAATTCCAAAAACTCACGAGGCACTGAAATGATCTTTATAAATTCTGAAATTCGGACAGCAATGTATTTAAATTATAACGAATCAGATCCAACCTGGAAAACTGAAAAACTCCAACCAGAAACCCTAGAAAACACTATTGCAAAACCCTAAGTAGATCTGAAAATAAATAAAGCCCAAACTGAATGAAACTCCTCCTGGGAATTCGCCAAGCTTGCCTCAAACGCTGGAAATAATATGATTTGTAGATGGCTGAAGTATGGACCAAATGATCTCTCTCCAACGACTGAGCAAACCCTTGAAATTCTCTGAAAATCTGATTTGAATGAAGCTCCAAATTAGCAAACTAGGGAGGATTTTTCACCACCGAAGAGTGCTCTGCTAGCTAGGAGTGGATCTCTCACCACCGAAGCTAGGGTTCCTGTGGGATCTTACTCCACAAGCAAAAAGTATGCAACCAACAATGGCTTCAATATCATAAAAAGTGAGTGTCTGAATGAATGTCATTTTCTCCCCAAACACTTCTTTTATAACTTTTCATTGCAACAAAGGGCCCAAAAGAACCCTAATCGACCTCCTTGGGAAAAACCACATAATAATAAAATAACTTAAGTTACTTTATCACCACTATGCCAAAAGTACACTTAAGTTACCCCCAACGAAGAAATAGAAAATAAAGTACCATATATTCACCCATCACTTAAGTCATCGACAAAATATAACATAAAGTACCTTAGGGGAGCATCACGCAACCTTATTTCACTTAAGTCACCTCAAAGTACGTGTCCAATGTCAAAACATAATATATAAGTGAAATGAAGGTGCAAACCATACCCAATAACCATCAACATCACTAGCCCCTTGGGCATGACCAAGGCAAATACGATGAAAAGCCTCCTAGGCCATCTACTCGGAATTGGGGACATTACACCCACATGAAGGGGGCAGCTTCTGTGGATAAGTAATGCTTGACGCTAGGGGCTTTTGTTTGTGTCAACAATTGGCATGGATGGAGATAAAAAAGGTTGTGGGATTCGAGTGCACAGATATAGTTTGACTAGGATGTTGAAGGAACTGTCAGATCCACAAAAGTCCCTCGTATATCCTGAAAAAATAGCAGAAAAACTAGCTTTTGGGTCCAAATTAGTGCTCTTTGTCATTTTTGGGAACAGTGGACTCTGCTGATTTTTGTCTATGAAAGGTTGGGGTGTCGACAGAAAATTGAGACAAATGGGGTCTTCTAAAGAGGCAGATACCACTTTGTAGTATACACCCACATGGAATGTTGCAGTTGTTTTCTCAATCTTTGTCATTATATCCTTGTTTGTGAATATTTTTTTGGACACCCCTTTTGGTTTCAGTTGATCTGAAGATCAGTATGAGGCATACAGAGACATATTGATTGCATACCCATGTTGTATAGCTATCAGGGTATGGTGCCCATTCGGAAAGGGTCTTTTCTTCAACAAAAAGGTTTTTTGTGCTATGATCCATTGAGCACAAAACATAATGTGGTGGCACCTCCAAGAGCAACTTTGGTATCTAAAGAGAATGATGAAGAAAATTTTGATCCAAGCGCACCTCCACTGTTTAAGTTGGCAGAAATTAGAGAAGCCATTCCAAAAATTGCTGGGTGAAATAAAATTTTGAAGTCACTGAACTATGTGTTGATGGATGTAGCATTTGCTTTCAATTTGGCAGCTAGATCTACATATTTCAACAATTGAGTGTGCTCACCCATTTATTGGAGCACCTAGGGAACAATGTTTTGCGCACATTTTGTCCTAGGCCGTGATAGGTAAGTAGTGCTTAACATGCTCACTTTCCGCTTTTTTATGGAATCCCCAGAATATGCTTTATGGAATTCATTCACTGAATCCAAGTAGAGCAGCCCCTTTCCAACAACAAACACTTATGCCTGAATCCCTTTGCATTTTTCTACAAATGCATGGTTAACTAGTGCTCCTATGTAGGGAGCATTCCCAAGTTTTCTCATCAGCATATCAAATGAAATATTTGCCTTCCTCGTATGAACAAAGTATATGTAAATTATTCTCAAAAATATTATCAGCAGAAGCAGAGCATAAGTCAACTGTTATTTGTCAAAAAAACACTTTCTAAAAATTCTTGCAGTTCCTGTAAACATTTTGCTTCTCATTGCTAGCAGCCGCTGAAATCTTTATTCTTAAACGGAAGCCTCCTGCACCAGACGAATTAAAATCACGATGCCTTAGCATCTTGAATATATCTACATTTTCCCTGAAGATAACATTTGCTCCTACCAAATGGGCAACTGAAAAGTTAATTTTGTTGCACAAAAAAACTTCTGTTACAAATATCTTCCCAAAAAATGTAGATACAGTTTCGAATAAGTAAAAAGTTTCTTTTCCTTTCTGCCAAACAAAAATTATCATTTGTTGTTGGACCATCACAAAAAACTTGTGAGATTCTGAAAATTTATGATTGTACTCGGATTGTTATGGTAACTCTGAGTGGAGACCTTTGGTGACAACTAAAAATGGTCAAGTAAATTCAATTCCTGCTATGTGGTAGGTATTTATACAAAATAGGCTACAACAGATGTCTCGTCCCAACACTTTCCCGACTAAAACAGTTTTCTCATCCCAAGACAAAGATGTTGTAGTCTAGACTCTAAACTCATGATATAAGCTTTCTCATTGGCCTTTCTTAATTTGGTTTCTTCATCTGCTTGATTGCAAAGTGCTGGTCGCAGTTTAATAGGAAATGTCATTTACCAGTTTTCTTTTCTTATGCACTACTTAGTCGCCCTAGCAGGTTCTCAACTAAGTAGCGAGCCAACATACCACCCTTTTAGGTTTTCATTATGTTGGACTAGCCAAGAGGCCACGCTTTAAAGGATTCCAAACTTCCCAGCCCCTCTAATAGTTACTTCTTTTGTCAAAATACACTGAGCCCTTTTCAAAATTGCGTAGGTAGTTACTTCATTTGTTCTACTTACTTTGGGGGCAGAGGTGGCAGTGGCATAGATGTCTTCCACTACAGTGCTTGTGGGTTGGGACTGTGTTGCACAGCTAACGGAGATTGTTGTAATGCCTATGCTTTAAATTGCTTTAGTACTAATATTAGAGTCACATATTTTGGGTGATCAATTTAATCCTTGATTGACGGCATTATGTTTCCTAAGTCTTGCTTATATGTGGTCCACTCTGCGATTGCCTTGAAATTCTACCGAAGAATGTTTGTAACTACACAAATGATTACATGGCCTCTAATAGTTTGCCCTGCTATGCTGCTTTGCTAACGGCTCGTTTGAAGCTAATCCTATGTGAGATTTCTCCTAGTATTTGTTCGAAGCATTCCCAAACTACTGTGCCAAAGCACTTGCAAAGATGCTGCGAAGCATATTTAGTTCCCAATTGCACACACAATCCAAGAAAGCATACCATGTTTTGAGAGAGTTAGTCAAGGCTTACTCTCTTTTCATACCTGTCTTGCCACCCACTATGACTGTCTATCTGTTGTGAATGCTCGATGTCATGTTTATTCTCCACCAGCTTTTCTTGGAGCTGCACGTTCCAATTGAAGAGCTTGATGGCTGACTTTTGTGCTTGTGTTACTACTATTTGCATCCTTTTTGTATTCCTTTAGCAGCAGTATCACCTCTTCTGCCTCCTCCTTTTGCTGTGCCCCCTGCACCTTAACCTTCTTCATCTTTTCATTACCTTGCTAGTCATCTGAAAGTTTAGTTACCAGCATTGTAAGTTGCGATTGCTCGCTCATAACCTGGTCCCCAATATTGACGATGTCCAATCATTTTTGTCAATCGCCTCGCACATGTTCCTCCTTAATGGCTCCAAGCTTGTCTTTTGTTGCATTAGTTGTAAAGCGGTAGCAATGATATTTGCCTTCAAGGTACTTGCCCCTTCCATCTATGTTATGAAGCGTAGTTGGTCGACATCAACAGCAACTTTGTTGGGCAAAGTCAGAACGAGCGTGTCTTGAAGTTGTTGCGTAGTTGTTGTTGCTGGGGTGCACACATGTGCAAAAGGCAGTAGAAGCCTTCTTGTTCAGGTCTGCGTTGATTGTTACCCTAACCACCAATATTTGTGTGTATCGACCCATACTTGTGAGTTTGAATCCTAAGATCCAGATTGCTCGGATGTCGAGCTAGTAGGTGTTTGTCCTGGATCATTTTGAACTTCTGCTAGATTCAGGCTGCATTGTGTTTATTTCCTTTGTGCCCTCTGTAATTTGTGTTCTTTCTATTGTTCCTTGTGATTAATCCTATGCAGCCTCGTCTGAGTTACTTCTTGTACAATTTTATCTTGCTCTCCTCTTCCCGTTTCTCTCCGCCTCTACTTCTGCATCCTTATCTTTGGTGTGTTGTGCAACTTTGTCTTGTTCTTCCTCCTTTTTGTGCTCTTCTTCCTTTTTCCTTTAGCCTCTACATCCTATGTAGCTTTGTCTTGTGTGGCCTTCAACTGTGCTGCTTTATCCTCTGCTCCATTCCTCTTCCTTTCCACTTGTGTAGCCTTTTCCTTTGTTATCCTTGCTTTCTCAGCATCTTTCACAACTTCATCTAGTGTAGCTTTGAGTTCTTTTATATTATCCAGTTCTAATGTCCCTTTCTAGGGCTGAAACTGAAAAATAAGGGTTTTGGCTCAAACCCAAATGACAACTTCTGATTTTTATTACAGCCACCAGTCAATCACTTTAACCTTAGAGGAACAAACTGAAAATGGCATTAGCAACAAAGAGAAATCTGAATATTTATGACAGCAAAGGAATTCATATGGCAGCCAACAATATCACCACTTAGCCCTAGTGATGAACCTGATTTTCTATTTCCTAGGGCAGCAAACTGTATGGGATTTTCAAGACAATATTCTCATGCAATATAGACTGAAAATCAATATAGAAATATCCCAAACACTTCATAAGTCCAACAAGATGAAATTTGGAGCAAATATATATTTTATAATTTTAATTCAAGTGCAAACACAGCTGAAACTTTGAAAATTCATAACTCCATCAATACTTGGAGTTTCAACACAAACAAATGCTCAAAATGATCTCGGAGAGACCAGCTATCAAATAAAAGTGAAATCACAATTTTCCAACCACGGAAACCCCTCCAAAAGTGATCCCAAACTTCCCAGGTGGGTAGATCAAGTGGAGAAATGTAATGTCCCACTTTCCATGCTAGTCACTATGAAAGCCTTGGGCCCATTGCACCTTCCATGGGCTTCAAGAAAGGAAAGCAAGGGAGGTGAACATTGCCATAATTGTAAGTAATTTCTTTATTTATTTAATTACTAATTATGGCTTGGAGTGATTCAATTAGGTGAATGACAAAGCGAAAAAGGAACTTCTATCTTCACCTTCATTAAGGTCAGTCTTCTTGAGAGCTACAAGGGAGATAAAGAAATATTCTTTTATGAGGTCGGTCTTCTTAAGTGAAGATTAAAAAGTGCATTCCCCCTTCATTAAGAGGTCGGCCATGAAGATTGGGCTTCTAATTCATCCTTGGTGCCAAGAAGGGGTACTTAAGGAGGTTTGAATGGAGGAGGATCATCATCATTCATCTATTTTGACATTTACTTGGATTTGGAGCTAGTGTAGCTTCTCTTCTTGCCATTGAAGGACAAAAACCCTTCCTTGGACACCTATTGAGGATGAAACCCTTCAATAGGATCACACTTGGGGACGGAAACCCTCTTGTGTGCTTTGGTGGCTTCACCCGAAAGTCACAAGCTAAGTCACCGCATTCAAATTCGTGTTCGAATTCGCCGAGTATAAAATTCGTAAGAAATTCGTTGCTAAAAAAATAAAGATAAAATTCGTGATTAAATTCGGCTAATAGAAATACAGTTATAATTTCACATTTCGTATAAGTAAACATGTCAAAAACAGCTTTCCAATAACTAGCTGTCATATATTGATTGAAAAACATTTTGAACAACAATATTAAAAATGCTTTGAAAAAGTGTAAGTAAACATGTCAAAAACAACTTTCCAATAACTAGCTGTCATATATTGATTGAAAAACATTTTGAACAACAATATTAAAAATGCTTTGAAAAAGTGATAGTTCAACTTCAGATTCTTGGATTTTCTTACAAGCTAAGGCTCATCAACTTGTTACATTAAAAAGCTCTAGATCATCAAGAGCACTTGGCTCAATTTCATCATCACTAGCATCACCAACATCATTACCAACATCATTAGTGTCATCCTCAAGCTCATCACAGACAAAATCAGGTTCATCTTCATCAGAAGAGTCTTCTAGAAAATGTTGAAGCTTCTTCTTCTTCTTCTTGAAGCACATGCATCTTTTGCCACTTTTCTCATAGTCAGTCGCAAATTGCTACGCACATAAACAAGATCCCCCAACTTTCCTGACAACAATCTATTCCTTTTCTTTGATTGAACATGGTTAAAGCTGCTCCAATTTCTCTCACAAGCTGATGCACTTACTCCTTGACTCAAAACTCGAATTGCAAAATGTTGTAGTTCAGAGTATCTGCTCCATAGAATCGCCACCATTCATCTCCATCTATGTCCTCTCTGTCATCTATAGCTGATTGGGTTCCAAATAACCCATCTCCTCGCCTATATGCTCTAAGTTGCTCTCTTATTTTCTTTGCACATTCTCTATCAGGAACCAACTTTTCAATCGCTGCATAGACACCACTCATGACTTCACGATCACTTTCTCTTTCTATATGAAACAAAGTTGGCTCCAAATAACATGTTGTTGCATGCAAATGGGTATGCATCATCCTCCATCTTCCATCACAAACATCCCATATTTCATTGTATTCCGCTTCCACATTATTGAAAGCCTTTTGGATGGCTTCTTTACAACGGTCCATGCCCTCATAAACCATGCCAATACAAGGGATGTCAGCATCAACCATACGAAGCATGCGGACTATGGGTGCACACACTTTTAGAACCTTCATAGCATTTTCCCAAAAGGTAGAGCTTAGAATGATTTGCTCCACATGTTTACCTTTAGAACCTTTTGCAAGCACGATTCTTCCCACTCTTTGCTACAAATCACAGATCGAAGAGCTCCTTTCTCCTCAACAATTCTTTTCAAAGTGATATAGAAAGAGGCAAACCTTGTGTCACACGGCTTCAACAACTCCTTCGCTGCATGCTTTCTATATATGCTCAATGTGAGGCGATGATTTTTTATGAAATTGGCAATTGCTCTTCCTCTATGCACTGCCTCATGTACCCAAGGAAATTTTGCCAAGTCATGGAGTAGTAAATCAATGCAATGCGCAGCACAAGGGCTCCAATAAATATGTGGGTACTTTTCTTCTACCAACTTTCCAGCCCCCACACAATTGCTAGCACTATCGGTAACAACTTGGACCACATTTTGTACACCAACTTCGAGAATGGCTTCATCTAGAATGTTGAAGATATACTCGAAGTTTTTGTATGTTCCATGGTGTCAATCACTTTCATGAATACAACACCTTTGGGGCAAGAGACCAGCACATTGATTAATGGCCTTTGCGCATATCGGACCAACCATCACTCGGATGGTGCAACCTGTTGAGCTCCAAGAGCCTTTAATGTCTGCTAGTTTTTCAGTGACCCTGTCTTTTGATCTCCTCAAAAGTGTTGTCCTTAAAGCTTCTGAACCTGGTGTTGTGTACCCTTTTCCAAATGAAACTGATTGTTGAACAGCATTTGTAAAATAAGGACTCCTGGCAACATTAAATGGAATGGCAAATTCATAAAAGAAATCAGCCCATGCATCATCAACCTGTTGTTTTTGTACAGGCTTCCAGAAACTGTTTAGTGTTGCTATCCCACTCTCTTTTTGTGGCATTACTGAGCTTGCGGACATGCCAGAGGAGGAAGATGTGCGGGGTATCTTGGACCTAGAAAGCTCATTTTGGACTTGTTGTTTCTTTTGTGCCCTTTGCAGATTTACTACCAATGAATTCCCGTAGTCTTTCTCCAATGCTTCTTTCATTACAGGGGTGACATTCGGACATGCTTCGACGCCACCTCCTTTACCACCTGAAATGGCAAGAAGGTGGTCCATTACCCTTGTTAATGTCCCTGTAAAACGGTGCTTTGACATAAGTTGCATGTGACGTTATTGGATTGTCCCTCGCGAGTCACATATTTCCATCCTTCTGCATTTGATTTTGGAGGTGCCATAGCAATGTATCCTGCATTTTTGACAAATAAAAATAATTAAATTAAAAATAAAAACAAAGTTAAACTATTTGATATTAAAATAAAAATGAATATTGTTTTGATATTAAAAAAACACTATATTAATAAAAATTAACAATTAACAGGTAATTACACTATATTAAATTTATTACCATATATTAAAATTTTAAAAAAATAGTAATTTACTATCATGATATAAATTTATAAATAATTTAAAAAAACTAAACATTTCGTAAAAAGGAAATATACAAATTAAAAACTAAGTTTTATTTTTTAATATATTATAAATTCACTAACATATATTAAAATTTAAAAATAATAAAATAAACAAATGTAATTGTTGTATAAATTTATAAACGTTGATTTAATAAAATATTTACCTAACTAAATACGGTCAAATCTTTCCGTATAAACTATTAACTTTCAAATAATACTTTATACTATTATACATTATACAATATACTTTATACTTTATAGTTACTAATTTATACTTTAAATTAATACAAATTGGAGATGATTCATAAAACCTGATTTATAACAACAACTCAGAATAGTCCACAAACACCTTAGAATGTCATCAATACATCCAAAATATGGGTCGCTCCACTAGAGGTAAATAGAATAAACACTGCTGCAATATTTCTTCAAACCCTTGATTAGGAATCTGCAAAACTCTTTCGTCACAACCGCTAGAAATGACTAAAATCTGTGTAAGCTCAATAGAATTTCCTGAATAGAAATTCCTCACATTCTCTTGGGGTTTTCGTCCACAAGAGGGATAAATCCTAAGGGTTTTCGTCCTTAGAAATTTTAGGAAAAAGCTCAAGCTTCGATTGCAAATTAAGAAAATATCAAATGGTCATAGAATGCCTTCCTACAAGTCGACCTCTCCTTGTAAAGAAAGAAGAGAGCCAAGACAACCTCCAAAATATCCAATCAGCATACAATGATTTTTTCTATACATTTTCCACCCTCCATCCTTTCTAGGCCAAGTCGCATTTTCCTTGTGAGGATAACTTTCGACCCATGACTTTTGCCTTTTTCTATTTTCTAATTGCTCCTCAAGCTGGTCGCATTTTTCAATAGGGATAAACAATTTAATAAATGTTTTTCTCTTGTTGGCTCTTTTTATGTTTATTTTATTATTAAGTCTATTATTTTATTATAAGTGCTTTTTATAATGTCTATTTTATTTTTTTAGCACTTTATAATAAAGTAATAAAACTTAAGTCTCCCTTTTTAATTCTCCTTAGCCGTCGGGAAGACATAATAGGCTAAGGGTCTTTGATTAGAAAGGGGATATTACAGTGCCCCTCATTAAAATGGCATACATGGGGCTATTTAGCAGTAATCTCCCATAGATAGCTTAATATTATGGCACTTTCTGAACAACTAACTTTACCTCCATCTGCAATGCATGCCCAAACTCAAATGGATAAACAAAGCAATTTAAGCACAAGGCCAACTTATGATTGATGAAGTTGTGAGTACTTCCAGAGTCAATTAATATTGTCACCCTTTGTTTCTTCACGAACCCGACAACCTTAAGGGTTTGTGGGGTGCTAATGCCTAAAATTGCATGGCAAGAGATAATTGGTTGGGATTCTTAGCCCCGATTTTGGGCACCTCCTCTTCGCATCGGCACTTCATCCTTGTCTTCTTCCTCATCGAGCCCTTCAATGTAGAATAATTTCTTCTCAACACATTTATGTCCCTTGCTCCATTTGCTATCACAATTGTAATATAGACTTTTTGCTCGCTTTTCTTCAATTTGTTGAGGAGTCAATCGAAAATGTTGGGGACATGATTGTGCTCGAAAAATGCCCTCCTCATGAAAGCGGTGAAAGCCCTCCATTTGACCAGCATCTCTTTCCTCTATCCGACAAGCAATTATCATGGATTCTTTTATCAAACATGGATTAGGCAGCAAATATCAAGTTAGATGATATCCTTGAGACCACCCAAGAATGAATCATTTAGATGATCCTCTCAAATGCCATCCACAAAGTGAAGGGCGGATTTTGGAACTATTGAATATAATCCTTGATTGTCCATATTTGTCGCAACTTTTCTATATGGCTAGAATAGTTTTCGTAAAACTATTACGATAGTGTGGTTGGAGTTCATCTATGAACATTGACTAGATAATAAGAAGTCCCTTCATTTTCATCTGCTCGCACATCCATTTATAACAAATGAATTGTTTTGGTTCCGGATAGAAGGATGCCAATACCACCTTTTGTCCGCTTGAAATTTGATGCACCTAAAAAAACCATTTTGTTGATCCATGTGATTGGGTCCTTACCATCAAATTTTCTCATCTCCACCTTTAGTATCATGTTTCTACCCCATAGATTAGAACAGGATGAGTGATGTGGTTGTGCGGAATTGGAATTATGGTTAATGGGAGGCCTTGACTAACATGGTTAGGAGTTGGTGTGTTGTGGCTACAGTTTTAGACTCGAAAGGGCTCCCGTGAGTTTGCCACTAACCTCATCTAGAGCCTCATTTATCGCTACTACCAATTACAAATTACGCAAATCAAACTCAAGTTGATTGATTCTATGATCTATTGAGAAAAACCCTAGAGTCGAGGATTCAATAAGTCGTTCCGACTCCATATATTGAGTATTTTTCCCTAGAGTGGTGTTACCCTTGCCTTTTCCTCTAGTTTGTGGACTTGTCATGATTTTTTTCAACATTCAAGGTTCGGGCTTTGGGGTTAGGGTTTAGGGTTCATGATTAGGGTAGGAGTTTTGAAAGGTCAGCAACCAAATAAATAAAATCACAGGAACAAAAAAATTGCATGCTTTCCAACTATGTAAAAAACTTAGGAAAATTCCACAAATTATGGCCTATGGAGCAATTTTATCAAAAACCCTAAAATGGTGATAACTTTTGTAAAATAAATCAAAAATTTCTCAAATTTGGAGAGAGCCTCGATTGATTTCGCAACTTCGTAAAAATGACGAAAAAATCGCAACCTATTATGAGATATTGCCGAATCTTCAAAATTAGGTTTTTAACCTAATTTTAGCCCAAATCGAAGCTCTAATACCACTTGTAATGAAATTAGTTAGATAGATCTGAATATAAGCAACAATAGAACACCAAAATAGAGAGAAAAGATCACAATATGCAAGTAGAATGACTTAGCCACTTCGAGGGGCAACCTCCAAACCACACAATAAGACTAAAGTGCTCAATATGATGCTCATTTATGAGTTACTACCTCATATATATACCCTACTATGTTATGCAAACCACCTAGGCTGACCTACTAAGCATATGAAAGCATAAATAAATGAGATATGACATGATAAGAGATTATGTTAGCCATAAGTTGGCCACACTTATCTTGATATATGACACCGAGATCAAGGGCATAGCATCCTTTGAGTGTGGCATGTCATTAGACTATGAAAAAGGAAATGGAAAGGTCCTTTTATAGTCCACAATGTTGGGTTCATTGGTTAAGGCCTACATGGTGGCTTACAAAGATATGTGAATACCGCATACTCCCATTATGAAGGAGGCACCTATATGTGCTTCAAATACAATGCATGCATGCCCTTTGTAGGATCTAAACTTATGACCTCTCTTTCAAGATCACAAGTTCTTCACTAATAGGCCAACTCAGGTGTGCACTTCTATCATTTGTGTCGTCTTTAAGACAAGTACCTAATCCTCATAGTTGATCGATGGCTCTAGTGGGTACCTAAGGAATAGGGAAAATGTCATGGGTAGGAAGGTACCTTAACTTCTCTTGCATCTCATAACCTTCATGGGATGTTTATCATACTTTGTTAGTTTGCCCAAGCAAAGCCTTACAAAATCGGATTCCTATGTGCTAGCTCTACCTAAAGATTTGTGAGTTTAAAATTACAAGACCTTTGGGAATCAGGTCGAACCTTCACCACAGACACCCCTATTCCATACCATCTCTTATACATTCGCACCACTCTTGTTGCCTAATTTTGGCATAAGATGGTCAAGTTATCCCTTTGACAAATTTTTGCACAAGCATTGACTTGGTCTTACCTCATTTCTTTGCTTCTTTTTTATCATATCTTATGTTTTCTTACAAAAAAATTGTCTAGTGACATTAGATGGCAATTTTTACATTTTGATCCATATTTTTATCACTCTTTTATTTTATTAGATTTTTCCATCTAGTTACATGTACATTTTACTTATCTCGTCTATCGCATCTTTTTTTCATTAGATTTGCTATCTATTTACATTAGATAACACATTTTACCACTTTTATCACGTTACCTCCTTTACCATCAGTTCTTTCATTTTTAGGCATGAGTGTGTTTACCTTTGTGCAAATAAAAGAATGAAATTATACATCCCATAACAGTTTAACATGCTACCTACTTTTGATGCCATTTGGTGCAAATTCCACCTCTCAGTATTATCCTCGGCACTCAACTTTTGTATTTTATTATCTACCCATCCCAAAATCAAAAGCAAAACTTACCCCAACAAACAAAGTTGCTCTCCAATGATGGTCCTCTACATGCATGTCATGTCCCTTTTGGAGACTAGCGGATCTCGAAGACCTTGTTTCATTTCTTCCTCGTGGGACTCGTGGATTGGAGTAAGAGGAACGTTTCTAAATATATTTGATGTCAGCTTTAGAGTTTTTTATTTTTATCATGTATCCCTATTGGGAAGCAAAGCACTCCAATAGAGGGACTTGGTAAACTAATTAGTTAGTTGATTTGGTGAGCATGTAGGCTCAAGTTGTAATATATTATTAAAGTATTTTATGAGGTTGGCCTTAATTATATTGTTAACACCCCTTATGATATAAAAGGAGGTTGTTTGGCCATTGATCTTATATAAATTCTATTATATCTTTGGAAAGATTGCTTTTGAAGCATATCTCTCTCTCTCTAAGGACGAAAAACCTTGAGACTCTTATGTGAGGATAGAACCCTTCACCAAGTCTAGGAAGACTTCAACACGGAGTCTCCACTCCCTCAACAGATCATTTGTTGTTGTAATCTTCATTTCCAGCCCTAGGCAAATCGCCCTAAGGTGTTATTTGGTCATCAATTGAAGATCTTTTGCCCTACTTCTGGTTGTTAATGCATATTTGCCCATTTTAAGGTGGAGCAACCTACTTTGTGGAGTGTTTGTGCATGTTTATTGGTTGTTCTAAGTGGAGCGACCCACCTAGGGGAGCATTTCAATACTTGTAATAATTTCATGATTCTGAGGTTGGAATAATATTCTTCATATTTCTAAAGGCCAAGTTCTGAAGTTTCATTAATTTTGGTGGTGTTTTGCTATTTTCCAAGCTCGTGGAAGTTAGTTATAGTTCTGGAATAATTAATTAATTGTTATGCAATCTAAGGGTTTCAACTAAAAATCAGATCTCTTACTTCCAAGCTTATAAAATCAGTTTTTCTTGCATGATATGATTGTTGGTAATTTATAATAATTTTGGAGACTATCTATTAGCATTTTCAGCAGTGTTTGAAGGCCCAAAAGCAAACTTGGAGTCTCCAAAGGGGTCGCCACCCTAGGAGAAGGTTTTCTCGACAGCTAGTCGGGGTTTCGCATGTTTATTTCAATCACTAACAACCTGCTAAAAATCTAAGAAGTGTTGTTTATTCTCAATTTTGCATAGTTTCCGAGAGTCCCCAAAATGGGACATTACAATGGTATCAGAGCTTCATCCTACCAGCCTGTGAAATATGGAAGATGAGTTAGAAAGGATCGTGAGGACACTATAGGATCTTACCCTAGCCATCCGAGATATGCAAAATGGTGGTCCATTCAAGGAAAAGAGGGTTTCAAGGATCGACAAATCAAGCTCTTCCGAAAGGGATGTGTGAAGTCCTTTCCTTTGAGGATTTTGAGGATATAGAAAATAATAGAGTCGGAATTGGCATATGGCATAATGTCCGAACCACATCAAAAGGACCATGACAAAAAGGTCAATGCGATAGAGGGGAAAAATCCTCCATTATAAAGAAGCCAATCAAAGAACATGTGGCAGACCAACTACAAGATGGAGAAGAAGCCGTGATGAAATTGGAAGGTGCAAGTTCTCCCTATAGTGATGCAGATGGCCATCCTCATAAGCCAAAGAAGGAAGAAAAATCAGATTCACAAGGTGTTGAAGGGAAGTTGAAGGTTGAAGCTCAATTGCCAAAGGACAAGGAGGATGATATTCATGATTCCAGCAAGACTCACAAGGTGGTTCCTTACATGTCTCAACAAAGTGCTTCAACAAAGTTCTCCTAACAATCGAAGGTATGAAGATAGTTCAGATTTGTTGCTTTCTATCATGTCATTTCAGATTTATGGTCATGGGCAATTTGTTAAAAAGGATGACCTTGTGGCGAGTTTGACGCTCCATAATAAGTCACATCAAATGGGTGATCATCATGGTGCTAAGAAGGGAGAAAAATCAGAATTACAAGGGGTTAATGGGGCAAAAATGTCGGGTGACCTTGTTAAGAGGCATGCCCATGAAATAAGGGTCTCTCTAGATGCCCATGATAATTTTCAGCTGGCTGGACTGTTCCAAACAGCAGTCACCAAGGAGCAAATCGATGGGGGTATCAACAAAGAACAATCCCAATTTTGTCATCATCCGAAGAAAGGTAAAAATCCTTTGATGTTCTATGATAGTTTATTGAATTCTAATGGTCACACAGGGCAGTCACATAATGAAGTCAAATCAGATTTACTAAGGACCTATGAGGATGACATTATGCATGAAAGAAGGGCACCATTAGAGTATTTTCTAAGTGTTGTTCCTAACTCAGAAATTCTGAGTCATAAGAGTGTCATAGGCAGCCCATGGTATAAGATTATCTCAGTTTTGTTGCTTGCTGATATGTCATTGTTGGTATGTTGCCCTCACACAGCTGGTTGGGGAAGGTGATCAGATTTCATGCTTGTTATGTCCTCCTATGTCACCGCTGATTGGACATCATTATGCACCTCATACTCCACGGAATAATGAGGTAAGAAGTACTTCTTGTTGTATGGATATCTGGGCTTGTTTTCGCATGTGCTGGGAGAATATCTATGTTTGAGGCATCAAGGGCATGATGGTAACTCTAATTTTCCATTCCATGACTATGGAAGAGCTAGACAGAATAGGGTGGAAGGACAGCACCCTTACTCTAATGTGTGGCACACATACTTATCATCCATTTTGGGTGAAGGGTCTTCTTCATAACCAAGGGGTCACTATGCTTGTAGAGAGTGGCACCATCATACCTTGCGCAAAGAAAATAGTACAACTGTCAATTCTCTTGGGAGATCATGAGGTATGTGATGATTTTTTTGTGATTGAACTAGCTAATGATGAAATTGTTCTTGGGGTTCAATGGTTGCAAACATTGGGGGAGTTCACCCTCAAATATCATGATAAAGAACTGAAATTTTGTGACAAAGTTGAAGAAATCAGAATTCATGGCATGAGGAAAGAAGTGAATGCTGAAGCAAATCTTTGGGAATCACATTGTGGGCTGCTCTCTTGCATAACAGCTGACTGGAAAAATATTATCACGGCTGAATATGTCAAAAATCAGTTTGCTAATGACATCATGGAAGGAGTTTGCAAGAAGGAACAACATAGGACAGTTGTTTTGGGGCAGCAAGGCACTTGCAATCAGAAAATTCTCCACAACGAAGGTTGCTCACACTTGGTAAGAATATTTATTACTATAAAGTGAATTCTGAAGAGCATATTGGGGTGAAAAACACCACTTTCAGCCATAGATATAGAGCTGGTTTGAGTCAAGTCCAAGCTGACTATGGCATGGAGATTCTGGATGACCTTATGAAAAACAAGGTAAAAGCTTCTACTGATTTTTACGATTCTTGCATTTTGTTTATAAGGAAACTTATGTGGAGGCATATGAAGTTTATTGTACCTTCTAGCACCATAGTGAAGGATGAGTTGCTACAAAAAGGCCACATCTCTAAGTACAGCAGTTAGGAGAGTTGTCTTGGGTTGATTAAATAAATAAAAATTGTATCCCATGGATGCAATTGTATGGACAGCTGCCCAAGGTATTGAAAAGAATTACCATGTCATTAAGGTACTTTCAGCTATTGATTCAAAAGAAAGTTTTTTGGGCTACGTTGGTTATGTAGCTGATCACAGTTGTCTCAATCTTTTACCGGCTGTCATGACATGCTCAATGGTGTTCCTAAGCAACCAGTTCAAAGATGAGGTATGTACAGCCATTGCAAGATTATTTTCAGTCATTACCAATCAGTTTCTAAGCAAGAAAACACCTTTTAACAGCCACGGCATGGGTGAAAACATTTGCATTAGAGTGGGGTATGAAGAGCTTCATCATAGAAGGTCACTAGGTACAAAGGAATTGCTGTTTGGGAAGGAATTTCGAGCATTTCATGACTGTTACAGTCACTATACAGCCCCCATACAATCAGTTTGGTGCCTTTCCCTAAAGGGACAGCCTGCATAATCAAAGAAGTAATGTGGGATGACAAACACCTTGACCCAAGGGTCAATTTAAAGGCTGTTTGCAGATGGTGGACAGCTGCTTTGTGCATTTCCAGCTTGTTCTTTTCACTTTTTGGGTCATAAAAGGACATCTAGGCAATTGGAAGTTGTGTTTCCTACATCTAGACCATCTTGTGATATTTTGTGCAAGTAAAAGTGGAATTCCAGTCACCTTCATTCTGATTTTTGAAAGAGAAAAACAAGATTACATTGGTGTTTGGGACAGCATGAGGGAAATTGTGGACAACCAATGCTTGGATGGTAATTGTAAGGCCTTGGCAAGCAAAGAAGAAGAGTTGGCCATCATATCTAAAGCATGAGTGGATGAAGAAGGGAACACATTTTTTCTTTAATGAGTTTGTTTCATGTGCAGGTACATCAAAGAAGGAACAGTTGAGACTTATCTGGGATCCAAGAGTTCACCTTTGCTTGAGGACAAGCAATCTTGGGGAGGGGGACTATCATGTCCCTTTTTGGAGACTAGCAGATTTGAAGACCTTATCCCATTTCTTCCTCATGGGACTAAGGATTGGAGCAAGAGGAACGTTTCTAAAGATATTTGATGCTAGTTTAGAGAGTGTTTTTATTTTTATCATGTATCCCTATTGGGAAGCCAAGCACTCCAATAGAGGGACTTAATAAATTAATTAGTTAGTTAATTTGGTGAGCATGTAGGCTCAAGTTGTAATAGATTATTAAAGTACTTTATGAGGTCGGCCATTATTGTATTGTTAGCACCCCTTATGATATAAAAGGAGGTTGCTTGGCCATTGATCATATGTGAATTCTATTATCTCTTTGAAAAGATTGCTTGTGAAGCATCTCTCTCCCTCTCCTAAGGACGAAAACCCTTGAAGAGTCTTGTGTGAGGATGAAACCCTTCACCAAGTCTAGGGAAGACTTCAACACGGGAGTCTCCACCCCCTTGAGGGATCATTTGCTGTTGTAATCTTCATTTCCAGCCCTAGGCGAATTGCCCTAAGGTGTTATTTGGTCATCAATTGAAGATCTTTTGCCCTACTTCTGGTTGTTAATGCATATTTGCCCATTTTAAGGTGGAGCGACCTACTTTTTGGAGTGTTTGTGCGTCTTTATTGGTTGTTCTAAGTGGAACGACCCACCTAGGGGAGCATTTCAGTACTTCCTTGCAAAAATTCATGATTTTGAGGTTGGAATAATATTCTTCATATTTTTAAAGGCCAAGTTCTGAAGTTTCATTAATTTTGGTGGTGTTTTGCTATTTTTCAAGCTATTGGAAAATAGTTACAGTTCTGAAATAATTAATTAATTGTTGCAGTCTAAGGGTTTCAACTAAAAGCATATATCTTACTTTTAAGCTTGTAAAATCAGTTTTTCTAGCATGATATGATTACTAGTAATTTATAACAATTTTAGAGACTATAATAGCATTTTCAGCAGTGTTTGAAGGCCCAAAAGCGAGTTTGAAGTCTCCAAAGGGGTCGCTGCCCTAGGAGAAGGTTTTCTAGCAGCTAGTAAGGGTTTCTACATGTTTATTTTAGTCACTAACAGCCTGCTAAAAATCTGAAAAGTGTCGTCTATTCTCAGCTTTCCATAGTTTCTTGAGAGTCCCAAAAAGGACATTATAATGCACTTGTGCATCCTCCCACCATAGCTTTTGGTTACACTGAAAATGGTTATTTCAGAGCTCCAAAACTCAAAATATTTAATTGCAATATACCAAATGAAGGGCTTTGACCTCTCTTAAAAACTTCCAAACCAAAAATTCAAACTTTCAAAAATTAACTCTCAGATTTCATAAAATTGTTATATCTTTGCAACCATAGCTCCTATCAATGAACTAGAAGAAGCACTAGAATCATAGTGTTTCTAGCCTACGAAATTAGTCTATTTACCCGTCTATGCACATTATGCCTCCTTAGGGACCTAATTTAGCCTCATCTTTACAGGCAATCTAGAACCATTATTAACATATTGAATCTTTTGTACCTAATTTAACCTTTCCTTTATAGGTTATTTGAACTCAACCTAGCACCTTTTTACCTTTATGGGGCTTCGAGACTTAATTTAGCCTATCCATTATAGGCTATCCCAACCTGATCTAGTACCTTTTCACCTTTCACAGTCTTCCAAACCTGATTTAGCCTCTCCATTATAGGCTATTCAGACCCTACCAGATAACTTTTCACCTTTTGGAATCTTCCAAACCTAATTTAGCCTTTCCTTAACACGTTATTTCAACCTGTACAAGCACCATTCCCTTTGAGAGTTTTCATATCATATGTAATTGCTTTTTTGTATGATCTACGTATGCTTGCATTGCATTTTTTTGGACTCTTGTATCAATAGGGTTAACATGAGCAGCTTTTGCACCCACCATAGTCAAGATGAAGGATCATGCATGTGTTCATTTTTGCAAAAAAAGTAAGTCCAGGAAAGTATATTTCATTATTTGTTAAGCTTCTTAGTTACTTCATTACAGTCATTTCCTTCGATTTTGATGGTGTGTTGATTTCCTATAGCACCATCCCATGTTACAATATTATGACATGTGATGAGATTAGGGTGGGACATGTGTATACACCCTATTTTCACTTACTAACATTTTTCTTTTGCAAGACTCGCTGGTGCATTAATCACCCTAGATGTACATCCTAAGGAATACAATTGGGATCATGGTAGGACAAATTGTAGCACGTCATGAGAGATCATTGTGGCATTTACCTTACTACTACCACCTTACACAACCTTCTCACCCATTTTGACCCAGTTTTCCCTCTTCCTCCATTTGCTTGTACTTTGCTGACATTGTTGGCAAACTGATAAAGTACTACAAACTCCGATTTCAACCAGCATCATCGGCACGACCTATGACATCAGTTAAAACTCAGTTATATCTTTTTGCATTTAAATCCGTATTTATAGGGTTCCCCTTAGCCATTTCTCAATATATCATTGAACAATCTGCTCTTCTTTAAATCCACCTTAGGAAGAAAAAAAAAGTGCTTAGGGTTTAGAGGAGCTTACATTAAGGAAGACAAGTTGAAGCATTGGACCATTGGAGATACCAAGAATAGGTATTGAACTAGCAAGGTCTAACTTAGCTTATAAGTCCCCAACTTGAGGTTTACTTAGGCCACACAGCCATCTCTCACAATGTGCTACAAGCCAACGGGGACATTAATGTGTGGACAAGTTGACCCCATGTAAGTATCCTTAAACCTGGCCTCTTTCTTTTGTATGATGATTGATGATCGTTTTTTTCATGATATTAGATAGGATGGAGTAGGAATACTTATTCTCTTATTGTTATTTTTGCCACTGTTCCACGAAGACATGTTCCCCCAAAACCAACGTTTCCAAGGACAGGGACATCCCCACAACTTGGGGATGTCCACGAGACGTCCCGCCAACACCAACAGCTCACATGGGGCGTCCCCCAAATTGCAAAATGTACCTAACCTTTACAGGACGGTGAGGAGACTTGCGAACATCCCGGGACTTTGCCAAGTCCTCAACCGTCCCCAAAACCACCAAGCGTCCCCGGCGGAAAATGCACCATGCTTATGCAGAGCTGCAATTAGTTAGCCTTCTTTTCATTCTTATCAGTTCTGTAACAGCCATGGTGGTTCTAAGACCCTAAACACAAAGGGTAATAATGAGCACCCTAGCACTAAGAACTAGCTTGTGGGAGATACTGCACTTTAGAAAACAACAGGAAAGCTTAAGGGAAGTGCTTCATCCCAAGCTTGATTAAAAACTCCTTTGAGTTAGAAGCCAACAAGGAAGACGATAAAATCCTCTTGATATCAACTCAAGCATTCGAAAAGTAACTCCTCTCTAACAGTACAGTCCAAAATCGTGGTAATTCCGGCTTCAATCAAGCATTGTGTCTATCTCCTTGAAACCATGCCTCTTCATACTTTGTGTGCGTTTTTCACATCTACTACTGGGTAAGGGTCTTCTCGTCCTCCTACACCCATGCCTGGCCCTCATGTTTTCACATGCTCTTTGCAGGTCCGTTGACCTTGCAGTGATCTTCACAATCATTCTTAGCCAAAACCTTTCCTCAAGTCCCAGGGAGATCTAATAGCAGATATAACAAGTATAAAGCCTCTAAACTGGGATATTTTCACCACGAAAAACATGTTGCCGAGTATAATGAACTGGACAACAGTAGTATTACAGAGATTACAAGTTACAGAATATTTCAGATATCTCATCTCATTACACAGATCACACATCAAAGTTACAACAAAGTCATCATTAGCCTATTAGGTTGGTTCAGTACCGGTGATTGCATACATTTTTTTATAACTAATTTTTCAAGTACTGTGTGTGTGTGTGTGTGTGTGTGTAATATCCCTTTCTAGGGCTGAAACACACAAACAAGGAAATCACACAAACCCCAAACTGAATGCAATCTGATTTTTATAACAGCAGATCCAATATTACTTGAAACCCTAGCAACAAACTGAAATTTGCATGTTAGGGCATCAAACACCCATCAAACAAGCTGAAATTAAATATACCAATGCTTCTCCAAATTATATATAATTAATGGAACCATTACCAAGCCAAAACATGTGTCAAATCTGAAATAATACCCAGCTGCAATTTATTTTAGGACAGCAGAAGTGCAGTCCACAAAAATAGCTAAAAATGAGGTCTCCAAACCCCAACAATTACAAAATATGGAAGATACCAACCTTATAAATTATGAGAAATCTGAATATCAAATAATAATGAAGTTTCGTGCCCTAGAAGGCACCCAAAAACACTCTAACCCTAGTCACTCCCTAGGAGAGGGGCTCCAAACAATGCAAAAACTCTTGAAATGACTTCTCCTTGATGCCCTAGTTGCAAACCAGCAAGATGGTCTTCAATATTTGCCTTCACACCACCAATTTGGAGAGTTTTCGTTCTCCAATATGCCACAAGGAAGGGTTTCATCCTCCTTGGATGCCACACTAATGGATTTTCGCCCTTTAGTGGAATTGGATTAGAGCAATCAGCCCTAGAACCAAGTAGAAAAGTATATATGCCAAAATTGATGATGAAAATGAGCCTATGCGACTCCCTTTATACCCCTTTGGTGGCGCCAAAGGTCTAAGGGATGAATTACCCCAAGACCGACCTCTTTGGAAGCTTGCTTTATTTTCTATTTTCACTTTGGGAGCTCTCCAACCCAGCCGACCTGCCTTAGAGAGGAAAATACAAAAGAAAAACATTAATAGTAATGAAAGAAAACAGAAATGAAACCCAAGGACTTCCCTTGTTCAATTTCTTCTTGGCCACGGGAAGAAAAATGGGCAAGAAGTCTTCAAATGGGACTAATTCAAAAAGTGGACATTACAATATTTATTTCCACCACCGTCCCCAAACCTAGGCCCTTGGTCCTCCCCATCCCCAAGACACGTCCTCCCATTCCAAGACTCCATGGAACTATGATTTTTACATTCTTGTCATTTACTATCATAGCTCTTGCTTTTTCCTAGTGACATCCTTTTATACGATTAGATAGCTCTTGTTTTCCATCTAATGGCATATTATTACCTATATATCTTGCTTCAGCAGATAATGACACCCCCAATCTAATAAGGACCTACACCTTAGATGTCCTTAGTGATTGTGTGTAGATTCACGTTTTAGATCCAAAAAAGATCCATTACAATCTCATGTGCACATGGCCCTTGTCTATAGCCTCAGACCACTTTGCGGAGCAGAAATTTGTGTGTGTGTCAGCTTTAGAATGGTCTTCTACTTTTTCCATATTTAGAGGATCCTTAGTAGGTCATTCTTGGCCTACATATAGAATGTACCATAATATCACTACATGGGAAGCTATTTCAAAATCCCACCGAAACCAAGAAGGAAACTCCCGGACACAGATATCCATAAACTGAATTTTGATAGAGCATCCTAAGGCAACCGCAGTTCTGAAGCCATGAGGGATCATCAAAAATCAAAGGGGTCTCCTCGCCACTGGGTATACCTTGTTTGTTGGAACTCAAACCAATACGCGTAAGTTTTTTAGCTTTGGCTACATGCATCCATCTTGCTCTGAAATGTGGAATAAAACAATTTATCATCAAAGTTGATTTTAAATTGATCATTAACCTCATCTGAAAACAGAGTACGGCTAACAAAGATTATGAGATTCAATGTCGTTGGAAATGGAAGAAAATCATTGAAAGTCTAGATCAAGATATAAATCAACTCAATAGGGTTGATCTTTAGCAAAGGCCCCATCAACAAAACCAGATGGCACGTGCATTAGCCAGCTAGTACAGATATCCTAAAAACATCTAACTGAAAAATGCCGAGAGACATTAAGTTTCACAGCCTTTGTCTTAGTTTTTTTGCATACGACATTGTTTAATAACTCCATTACATCCTCTGCAAATTTCCCACTGATTGGTGACAAATGGCATCAATCTAGCTGCACCACAGTGTTGGGCTCTAAAAAATCAATCTGGGTAAAAAGGACTCCAAACTCCACTACATGGCCAAGATATTACTATTTTTTTATTGAGTTCTCCAAAGAAAAAGAATAAACTTTCGAGTGACAGTCAAATGGACATCAAATTTAAGATTAATTTCCTTTTGATGGTCAAATGGACATCAAGTTTAAGGTCAAAATTATTGGTTAACCACTCAGGGACATTACAGTCCACCGTCATCACCCCCACCTGCCATTATAGAATGCCTATCAATGTAAGTACACATTATTGGACTGCACTAATCAGCATAATTTGGTGATATGGGATGAGAACATTATTTCTTCTCATATTATATATTTGGTAACCTTTAGACTAATCCTATTACCTTAGCTCAAAGTAATGACCATGACCAGAAGCCTATCATGGCCCCTCACGTCATGTCAAAAATTATGGTTTTTAGAGCCATCTACTCTTTGTTTGTAGACACATACTTTAGAGGGACCCCCTTAGCACCCTCTTCTTGGTGCATATCATGTCTATTATTTTTCTTTTCAACAACTATCTTGAATACCATTGACTTCCCTTTTCACATTGTTCACACTTTCAACATCTTCAACCACTTCCATTTCAATAAGACAGGTTGCCTTGTCTTCTCCATACTCCATCCTTCCATCAATGTGTCAAGTCAGTTGCCTTTCCTTTTTTCAGTTTTCATTGTACTCAATAAAAATTTTCAACAAAACCAACCACTTGAAAACTTTTATTCTGTGTTGGAATTATCTGCCCATCGTGGCCACTTTGAGACATTGTCATTCCATGAAGCACCACAATACCTCTCATCCATACCAAATTGCTGTAACGCCTCAATTTGTTGGTTAAAGGCAGTCTCATTCCTTTGAATCACAAGGATGAGTTAGAATCACCAGGATCGGTGTTGGTTGGGGTGGGGCTACCTCACCAGATACACTTGCAATAAAAATGATGGAGGAGTTTCGGTACACACGATCCGTGCCAACTGGATACCCTGTGAGCAGCATAAGGACAATTTTTATACTTGATCTTAACTGTGCATGCTTTAATCCCCTTAAAGGGCAAAAATATCTACAAAGAACCATCATATCATTCCCTGACAAAAATTAGCAGATTCGAGAAGGCTAACAGTGTTGCAGCCACTAATATTACTGGTCACAAGCAAGGTACAAATACTGCGTATGAGGAACTAAATAAGGAAACCTGTCATGCCTTGAAGCTTATGTTGAACCAAAAAGACTCAATAGAACACTGAGATTATAAAAGAACTTTATAAATACCTAACAAACTACCAAGTGTCCCACTCTTACTCAGCAGCTGAAATGTTTATGCTAGAATGAACATGATGAATTCCAGAAATCAGTCCATGACACACAAGGGTAAGGCAATAATCTGTCTTCATAAGGACATGTGCTCCAATGAAAGCAATGAGAGTTTGATCAAAGTGGAGACTCCAACGAACAAAAGGAAAAGCCAGGTAAAAACCATAGCCCAAACCATCTCTCCTATGCTGATAGTGAGGCTCTTGTAGATCCACACGCTGGCCTAAAACCAGATTTATAGACATTATAATACCACTGCCCTATACACAAGAAATCCTATCAGATACTACAATAGTCAAGCTGCAGCCCCTAATCTGCCTGCAGCCTATGCTAGCCTGAGTCAATGAATGAACAATACTAGCAGCACCTTCATCCATCCAGTTTTTTTATAAAGAATATTTTGGTTAAGCCAAACCTAACGGTCATTGCCAAAATTTATCAGGATTGTCCATGCTGTCAACAGGTTTGAAAGTAATCTTGAAATTCTCAGCATCAAAATAGGAGACAAGGGAGATCCTCCTCCTTTGTTGGCTAAGTGCATTATGAAGCTCACCACTTTGGGAGCTCAACAAAAGGAGGTTATTTAGAGTCATAAACACACTTCTGAAAAGAAGGATGAAAGAATCATACACATGGAAGGACAAAGCTATCATAGCAAGAATCTCTTCAATTCAAATCAGATTCACAAGCAGTGTGAAAGAAACACTCAAAGAAAGATGAAGCTATAACAGCTAGAATCTCTTCAATTCAAATCAGATTCACAACCAGTGTGAAAGAAACACTCAAAGAAAGATGAAGCTATCACGGCTAGAATCTCTTCAATTCAAATCAGATTCACAAGCAGTGTGAAAGAAACACTCAAAGAAAGATGAAGCTATCACGGCTAGAATCTCTTCAATTCAAATCAGATTCACAAGCAGTGCGAAAGAAAAACTCAATGAAAGACTAGAAACAACATCACTCCCGGCCAACCTTTGAATTGTGTGGCTGATTATGAGATCCCTATCATAGGTTTATACAAGCCCACAAATCATAAAGGTCTGGATCATCCCATAAATGAAGTTGGCACTTCGTTCAGAACTCATGCCAATCATCAATTAGAATGAAGCGAACTCACTGATCAGTCATTCTGAATACCTGCAGTATATGTTAACTTTTCTATATTCTCAGTTACTACTCCGAGCTCCTATGCTTCATATAGCTGAGCTCTTTCAATAACTACTACAGTTTGTTTATGCAATCTCTGTTTACTTGGAAAATCTCTAGACATGAAACTATTATCTTTATTCTCATGGAATGTCAGCTGAATAATGTTTTGAATTGAATATGTACTCTCTTGTCCTGTCGAGTTAGATTTTGCAATCAACTGACCCCAGGACTCTGCTGTAATCTTCTCTACTATATCATAAAATATTTCACGTAAATTTAAAAAAATGATTTGGCCTTTAATATCATTTGCCTGCATTTCTCATTGGTAACAATCACATAGGAAATGTGATCTGAAAAGGCAGAAAACCTAACAAAGCAAGCTGAAGAAAAAGACAGTTAATCTGAATGTCAGAATACCTCTTTGTATTATTGAATTGTTTTTATAACTCAGATGATGGGAAAGGGGCATTGAAAGTAAAAAAGCTTTGTGCATCAGGCTTACCAATCTGGGAGCCTCCATAGAGTCATATTTCAATGCTGCTGCAGCCAATACATCTAAACTTTTCTGGATGCCAGTGCCACCCTGTAGCAGCCACACAAAGATAGAACATGGAATCAGTTATCCAGACAGAAGATAATTGGATAGTTAAAAATGGCATACCTGAACAGGTAAACCTGGAGGCTTATTTAAGACAATTATTGCCGGATCCTGAAAATTTCCAATCATTATAGTTAGTTCGCATCGAGCCATGTTGCCGATAGTAACCACATTGGCAAATAGGTCAGGATGAAATTGGAACAAGGTTCGAGAGTATTCCTTGTATATTTCAAGACTTTGAATGTATTTTATTTCATCCGCACTTGGGCTGAAGGTTTTTCCTTGAATAGAATTGCTTTTCTTACGGGATTTATTCTCAGAGACAGTAATGGGCAGGTATAATTTTGTCCCTGGCTTCATAATTTCTTTTCCTGACACCTGCCATTAAAGAGTATGTATATAATGAGATGGGTTTGTAAATGGTGGAAATGAAATCAAATCTAAGAAACAAGAAAGCATTCAGTACGGTTTAGAACAAATAATACTGACAGTTGAAAACAAAGCACACCCGTTTTAGCTGCAACTTCGGCTGTTCCTGCTCTGTCTGAGATTGTGAATCCACTGGATTGAAGGATTCCATTCTAATCTGCAAATTAAGAGTGTTATAAACCCCTAATTTTCCATTCAGAGATGGATTACAATTAACTTGAGAAAAAAATGAATGTACAAAAATACAAAAATGAGGAAGGAAAACAAAAGTGTAATTTGTATTTCTATAAACATGCAAAGTCGTAGGATCAAAACTGTCCAGAGACAATAAATATGTATAAGGTCACTCAACCCTTGAACCTCACAATGTTGTTCAAAACAATAGACTTTAAACCAAATATCATGCCAAACAAACAAAGAAATGAATGATGGAATTAGAAACATAAAGATAACACAACTTTTCTTTTAGAATAAAGATCCATTACATTGTAGAAGTAAATTACTTAAATCATCATCTATGATTGTCTTTAACATGTTGATATGACCTAAACCATTGTTATCTATAGAGAAAAAAAGAAGGAAACTATATTTTTGTCCACAAATGACCAAAGTAGGTCAATGAGACGCAAAAGTACAGCAAGTACATGGGTTTGAAACATGGCTAAAACAATAAAAAACATAACTAGAGGGGGAGAAACCAAAAAGGTAAAGCCTGGCCATATGATCCAAGTAAAAATATATTAGCCATGTGTAGAAACCCAAATTTTGCGATTTATCATTTGGCAATGACAACTTTGGCTTTGAACCTAAAGCATGACTTTTGCACTCATTCCAAGCCCGGGTAACTTATCCCTATCTCACTTCCATGACTTGTTTATCTATTCACACTGTTCAGTCACTCACAAAACCAATCACATCAGTCCACAACAATATAATCCCCACAGGCACCAATACCAGAAAGTAACAAAGCCCCACAAGCTTCCTGTACATGATTGTTTGAATGGGACCAAACTATCATAACATTTGGTCCCAGCCAAACGGTCTTATCTCTCACTAGCCAATGGTCATTTTTCCAATTTGATATCTTTTCATGGGTCGGTTCATATCCCATAGGTCAGCCTTAATGCAAAATTAAACTTACGAATGCCTATAAAAGCAAGTCTAACTCACCTATTTACCTCACCTCGCAATCACCTAGAGCACTCATTGCAAAATGCATTCATGGAACACTCCAAGCTCTCCTAAATTCTTACAAAGCAGCAACACAACCTAAGAGCAGCCCATACATAGGTCCAAAGCACTCCCAACCAAGTTCAAGAGTCAAACTTCAGATTCTAGAGATCTTCAAAGACAAGCCAAGCCAAGCCAAGCTTAAGCGCACCAAGTCGTTCTTTCTCATTGTCAAGTGATCAAGTTTCCAAAGTAGTTGCATCCATATAGATATCACATGTTAGGTGGAGAACTACGTGTAGTTTGAGGCCTCTTCAGACATGATCACCGACGTAGGTGGCATTGGGCGCTTCAACCCAAACACTAACCTTTTTGCAGGATCTCCCACAAATGATTAGGTTTTGAAGTTGTTTCGCATCATACAAAGGGTTTCACAAAAGTGTGACACCTAGGGTTTCATTATGAAAGTCATCAAAAAAGTGTCACATCCGCACAAAACAAAGCGCCAACATATCCCCATTCAAACCGTATAACACGGGGCCAAACCATACCACACTCAAGAACAGATCGCACAGCTCCATGCCAAAGCATAGTTTGCAACTATAGTTCCAAAAACAAAGCACCTCTAGGTCATTTTCAGTCTGCATAGTCACATTGCACTCCCAAATCACATCTTAGTCTTTGTATTCAGCTATGTGCACTTCTCCTCTTGCGTTTTGAGCAATCGTATCTATCGTTATATCTTGCAAATTGCTTTGGAACTATATTTTGCTTTATGCATTAATGTTTATTAATTAATCGAATATATGGCCTATTCTACCTTTACACCTTTAAATAAATAAGAACCATGTCACAACACTAAACACTTATTTATTTATTTAGGGTGCAATCATTTGGTGAACTCGGCCCTTGATAAAATTTCTACGCCTATGATGGAGAGCAACGTACATGAGATTTAGGAAGTTGCTGCCAATTTAATAGAGTGCATCACCAGAAATAAGCAAGTGATTGAACAACACAAAAACAAGAGCCAACACCTCATCTCCCTCATCAACTATCTTCAAGCTCCTATTGAAACTGTTGTCACCCAAAAGTTGCACCCTGATAGAAAATGGTGTGTGTACTCTCTCTCTATTGAAAAAATTGGAACACCTCAAGGCTGTGGGTAACCTATGTCTGAGGTGAACCTCCAGAGAGGGTTGGTTCCCTTGTGAATCACCTAAAAAAACGAAAACTTGACAAGGAAAAGGGAAGAGGAATGCGGAAAATGGGAAATAGGGTGATACACCAAAAGTTTGATACTTGCATGTAACTCTGCACATAGAGAATTAAAGATTCACACACCTGCACAACTCTAAACTATTTTGCAAAATTAAATTCAAGGGTTTAGGAAGAATGACAGCGGTAGAGGGATTGAATTCCACACTAAAGCAACACAATATCCTATCAAACACAATGAATAATCAGAAAACAGCAGTATGAGAGGGCAAAAACGAAGCTTTATTTTATTCAGAGGTGCAAGTACAAAGGCTGAAGATGCCAGAGCAAATCAGCGCTCAAGTGTGTATCATTTTTCTACCATCAAATCAGCCTTTATGAGATGAAAACCAAATCTCCCCTCCAATAATAGACTGCTGTCCCTGGACTGCAGTTCTCTTTTTTTTTTATTTCTTCTTTTATCCCTGTGTGCATGGGATGTTTTTAGGACTGGGACAGCACTTATTTGATTTTATTTATCTCCTCTTGTTGTTTAGCGCCAACCATAGCAGACTGTAGTTCCTTTATTCAATAAAAGTATTCTCCTTATCTTGTTTGTCGTCACCACCTAGGAAGACTGCTGTTATTTTATTTATTCTTTTCATGCTTCTAACTTTGTCTTTTCTAATTTTGTCTTTTCTCCATTGTCCTTTGGCGCAAACTTTGGACGCGTTCCCTTTTATTAATTATTTATTTTCCTTATGTGTGGGCTGCTCCAACAAAGACTGTAGTTTGATCTTTATTTTATTTACTTATCTCCATACAAGCTGTTGCACATGACTAAGTTGCCGCATTCGAATTTGTGTTTGAATTCACCGATGATTAAATTCGTGAAAAATTCGCTGGTAAAAAAATCAGCGATTAAATTCGTGATTAAATTCGACTATGAGAAATATACATTTTTATTAAATATATAAAAACAAAAGATAAACTCACATTTCAAAAGAGAGATAATATCACATTTCATTGATTTCATAAGTAGCTATTACAATAATGTGATTGAAAGCAAAAACTTCAAAAAACATGTGCTCGCAGCTGCATACTAATATTCGAAATGTTGTCAAAAAGTGATGGATCAAAGTCTCAAACTTCCCTATCTAGTATGGGCTAAGTTCTACTTATTACATCAAAAATCTCTAAATCATCTAGAGCACTTGGCTCAATCTCATCATCACTAGAAACATCATCATTACCAACATCACTAGATTCACCCACATGTCTATCAGCACCACCAACAAAATCAAGATCATCTTCATTGTCTTGTAGGACATCCTGAAGCTTTTTTTTCTTTGAAGTGCATGCATCTTTTGCCACTTTTTTCATGGTCAATCGCAAATTACTGTGAACATAAACAAGGTCCCCCAATTTTCCTGATAACAACCTATTCCTTTTTTTTTATTGAACATGGTCAAAGCTGCTCCAATTCCTCTCACATGCTGATGCACTTACCCCTTGACTAGGGACACGAATTGCAAAATGTTGTAGTTCAGGGGTATCTACTCCATAGAATCTCCACCATTCATCACCATCCATGTCTTCCCTGTCATCTATTGCTGATTGGGTTCCAAACAACCCATCCCCTCTCCTGTATGCTCTAAGTTGCTCTTTGGTTTTCTTTGCAACATCTCGATCTGGAACAAGCTTTTCAATGGCTGCATAAATCCCGCTCATCACTTCACGGTCACTTTCTCTTTCAATGTGATAGAGTGTCGGCTCCAAATAGCATGTTGTTGCATGCAAATGAGTATGCATCATCCTCCATCTTCCATCACAAATATCCCATATCTCACTATATTCTGCTTCCACATTATTGAATGCCTTCTGGATGTCTTCTTTGCAACGGTCCATGCCCTCATAAACCATGCCCATACAAGGGGTATCGTTATCAACCATGTGGAGCATACGAAGAATGGGTGCACACATTTTTAAGACCTTGGCTGAATTTTCCCGAAAGTTAGAGCTCAAAATGATTTGCTCCATCTATGTACCTTTAGATTCTTTTCCAAGAACTGAATCTTCCCACTCTTTGCTGTAAACAACAGTTCGAAGGGCTCCTTTCTGCTCAACAACTCTTTTCAAAGTGATATAGAAGGAGGAAAATGTCGTGTCACATGGCTTCAAAGAACTCCTTAGATGCATATGCCTTCTATAGATACTCAATGTGAGGCGATGGTTTCTAATAAAATTAGCAATTTTTCTTCCTCTTTGAACTGCTTCATGTACCCAAGGGAATTTGGCTAAGTCGTGGAGTAGTAAATCAATACAGTGGGCTGCACAAGGACTCCAATATATATGTGGGTACTTCTCTTATCAATCTCAGCTCCCACACAATTGCTAGCATTATTAGTCATGACTTGAACTACACGTTCTACACCCACTTCGAGAAGTGCTTCATCCGAAATGTTGAAGACATACTCTGAAGTTATCTTGTGTTCCATGGTGTCAATAACTTTTAGAAATACAACACCTTTAGGGCAATAAACAAGCACATTGATGAGGGGTCTTTGACACATGTCTGACCAACCATCACTCAAAATGATGCAACCTGTTAACTTCCAAGAGTCTTTAATATCTCGCCAATTTCATTGACCCTATTTTTTGACCTCTTCAAAACTGTAGTCCTCAAAGCCTCTGACCCTGGAGTTGTATAACCTTTTCCAAATTTAATGGATTGTTGAACTACATTTCTGAAATAAGGACTCCTGGCAACATAAAATGGAATGGCAGATTCATAAAAGAAATCAGCCCATGCATCATCAACTTGCTCTTTTTCAACAGGTTTCCAAAAGCTATTCAATGTCGTTGCCCCAGTACTAGATGTTGGCATTACAGAGCTTGTGGACATGGTGGAGGAGAAAGAAGTATTTGGCACTCTGGGCCTAGAAAGCTCGCCTTGAATTCGTTGTTTTTTTTGCGCCCTTTGCTGATTTACAACTAATGAATGCTTGTAGTCTTTCTCCAACTCTGCTTTTATTTCAGGAGTGACATTCCGACATTCTTCAACACCGCCTCCTTGACCACCCGGTATGCCAAGAAGGTGGTCCATTACTCTTGTCAATGTCCCACTAAAAGAATGCTGACATAAAGTGCACGTGAGATTGTTTGTCCGACCCTCACGGCTCATGTATTTCCATCCCGCTGCATTTGATTTTGGAGGCGCCATACCAATATAACTACCTGCATTTTTGAAAAAAATAAACAAAGAATTAGAAATAAATAAATTTAAAAATCAAATCATACAAAAATTATTATGTATTTAATTTAAATGTATGATAATAATAATTATCGGATAATTATTATTATCATACATTTCAATTAAATAAATGATTTAAAATATATATAAATACCTTCAATTTAAGGATATTATATATCTTTTTTTTATAAAATACATTATATAACATAATGATATAAAATATATTATATATTTTTTATCGATCTAGCATATAATTTTTATAAAATAAATTATATATTTAATGATAATTTACATAATAAAATACATTATATTAATATATATTTTATTATATAATTTTATATATTAATATATTATATATATTTAATGAAATTTTATATAAATTAATAAATAAAATCGATTATAATAATATTTAATAAAATATATTTTTATTATATATAATTTTATACAACTTTAGACGTTACTATATTTTATGAACTTTTATATATAAATTAATAAATAGTTAAGTACTTAACTTTAATATAGTTTAAAGAAAATCCATAACATTCGAATTTAATATATTTTTTTATTCGTAAAAACTTTAATATATAAAAACGTTAATATAAAAACGTTAAACTTTAAAATGTTAATATAAAAACTTTAATATATTAAAATATTAATATAATAAACTTTAATATATTAAAACGTTAAACTTTTAAAACTTAACAAATTAAATTTGTAACCTAAATTAATATGCCCGAAATTTAGACCAACATTGTAAACCTAAATTAATTTCTTTAACCTAATTTTTAAAACTTTAGACCAACATTGCAATATAAAAACAATCAAATAAAAAATAAAATACGTGCGTAAGTCGGACCTACTGTGAAAGCGAGCTCAAAATCTCCCTGCGAGCTTTGAATCTCCTTGCAAGCTCGAACAATGGACGCAATAAAAAACGTGAATCAACTCCTAATCTGTCTCCAGCAATATAGCTCGTAATCTCTCTCCAACGCAACGCAAATGCAGCGACAACACAAATGTCAAGCTCGAACAATGGCAGCAACACAACTATCAAGCTCGAGTTCAACAGTCACAAATGTCAAGCTCGAGTTCCAGGCAAATAAGATGCGCAGAAGGTGTGAATATTACTGTCATGTGCAATATATTTTATAGGAAAATATCAATGCAAAAACCCTAAAATGTGGGAAGGGAAAACCCTAAAATCGAACTTCAAAAATTTTTAGATTATTTTCAATGATTTTCAACGTATTACATAAAAAATGACGTCCGAGTATAAACACGAATTAAATCGCGATTTTCAACGAATTTTATTGGGTCCTGTTAAAATCCGACGAATTTCGATTTTTTTCCTTCAAATGCGGCGAATGCGTGACTTAGGCGCATGAAACTATTACAAACGTTCTTATTTTATCCAAACTAATCCCATCCATCCCTTCACGCTTCCTAAAAATAGAACTAAACTTCTATTTTTAGCTCTTTTATTTTTAGCCAATGCCAATTTTAGCCACACTATTTTAGCAAACTCTATCTATAGACACTAATTTTAGCAAAGTTATTTTTAGCCCATTTTGTGTGGAAAATATGGTAACAGGAACTTCAATCCCACTACCTCCTCTGCAGTACTAATTCAAGGCCTTGATCAAGCGGTCATCACGAGTTGGGAGCACTTAATTGTCTCGGTAAGACTAGGGTTGCAGGATACCCCCTGCATGGGCACCCATATCAACATATTAAATACAAATATGAGCAAAGTACAACTCAAGTACAACCTAGATATAGTATCCACGCAAGCCCAAATTCGAACCCTAATATGAGTCATTTCCGGACATATCCAACTTTTTCGTATAAAAGAAAATCTTCATTCTGCAATCGCAAACCGAAAAAATAAGATGGATAATCTTTATAAAACAAAGGTTGCTTGAAACAAGTTTCACAAAGATATGGACCTTGTTGTGAGTGTTGGCGGCGGAGGATAGAAGAGTTGTGCGGGAGTATGAAGTGACTGCTTCAAATGGCTGCATGACCTATTGTTCTGCATTCCTATGTCTACATTTGTGTTTGTGCATGCGTCTTCTTTGTGTGGTTCAACTTGTCTTATAATTTTTAGTTTTTTTAGTTTTAACTTTAAAGTTTCAACATTTAGGTTTGATTTTGTAGACTTTTTGTTATTATTAGTTTAGGTTAGTTTTTAGGTTTACTTTAATGTTATTTTATTATTATGAATTTTTAAGCAAACTTTTAGGTTTTTAATAAAAATAAATAAATGTGGATTGTATAGTAAAAAATTAAAAACATGAGATTTTATTTATATATGTTTTAGTATTTTTTTGTTCATGTTTTTTATTTTTAGTTTTATTTATGTTTTTAGTTTAGTTTTATTTTTTTATGAATATAAAAATTAATACAAGTATATTTTTTTAATTATTATTCTAAATTTTTTTTTATTAGATAGGGTAAAAAGAAGGGATAGGCTCCCAGAGGCTGAGTACAAAAGATTACATCGTGATAGAAGCAAAGCTGGACAAAAAGGAAAAGGACCCCCAAAGTTAAACAGACTTAACTCCAAAACAGAGAAGGGGTCCAAGAAATAGTGAGCAGAAGAGATCTAAGCCATTAAACAAGAAAAAATCAGAGAAATTTCCCCAAAAGTCCGTAGACAGTTCGGAAGAAGTTCCATTAGTTAGCTTTATTTTTTTGAGGGTTTAACCTCCCTAGTCTCCTCTTTCATGCTAGAATCCGAATTCAGCTTCATCTAGGGGTTTCCTTGATGTCCTCCTCAGTGTCCTCCTCAAACGCCTCCTCCTCCGACTCCTCTTCCTCTTCATCAGAACTAATCCACCTCCTTTTCCGCTTCTCTTTTCCACAACGATCCAGACGAATGCCCAAATCTCGAACCAGAGAATCCAACTGCTTGATATCCCCACGGATGTTCTTTTGGGCCAAGCATATTTGCTTGGTGTCTTCGATATTGTCAATCATGCCCTTTCTCACCACCGAGTTAGTCTCTTCCGGGACACGGACAACCGTCTCCAAGAACTGATTTGTTTTTTAATATATTATAATTTATTTAATATGATTTGTTTTTTAATTATTATTTTGATAATATGTAAATTACCTTAGTTTTTATTTTTAAGAAAAATATTTTGTGCATTTATATTTATTTTTTTAATTATTATTTCTAGAAAAGTATTATATTTTAAAGAAAAGTAATATATTTGTGCATTTGAAAAATTGAAACATATATATTTAAAACAATATATTCCAAATTTAAATTCATTTCAAATTGTGAAACTTGCATTTTATTTTTGTGTTTAACAAAGTATTGTAAGGCATCAACGCGTCATCCAATGTTATGGAAGGAAATGACATGGATCAAACCAGACCCTAGATCTCCATTGTGGAAATAAGACACTATTGTTAACAAAATTACAAGTAGCAGAGGTTATAAATGGATTTGCCACAAATGTCAAAGGGTGTAAAAGGTTTGTAGCCACCTTTGTCACAAAATAGGAGCAGGCTGTGTCGTTTGCCTTGGTCTAGATGTTGATGGTTGACCAAGAAAGAGGTTATTAGTTGCAAAAATTGCAAAATATCAAAAGAGCAAGATGAAATAGATGATCTTGTTCAAGTAGCAAAACAAAGGTCAACTCCATTTCAAGGGCTTGGTCAAGGATATTCACAAAGGTCCCCTTTGTTTCCACAGACATGATTACTCACAAAGCATAAGAGCAGTAATTGCAGACCTCTTGATCAATCATTCAATTTGCAGATTTGGGAGGATACAAATCAGATAATTGCTCATTGCCTGTATGCAAATGGCATTGCATTTAATGTGGTGTGCTCTTTGTATTGGTTGGAGATGGTTAGGTCAATCAATGAGGTGCCAAAGGATACAAACGCCTAGGCTATGAAAAGGTCCATACCTCCCTCTTGGCTAAAGAGAGACATTATTGATAGATCATTGGAAATGATTCGAGCTTCACGGCATATCTCAGGGGTGGCCATCATTTGTGATGGATGGAAGGATGTCAGAAATAGGACACTAACCAATGTTGTTGCAATGAGTCCAAAGGAAGCAATGTTTTCAAAAGGAGTTGAATGCAAGGTTAATGAGAAGGATACCCAGTTTATTGTGAACATTCTTATTGAAGCAATTGAGTCAGTGGGGCCAGAAAATGTTGTCCAAGTCATCACTGATAATGCCAAAGTACATAGAATAGCAGGGTTGGTCATGGATGCAAGATATTCCCATATTTGGTAGACACCTTACAAGTTCATTCTTTGAACTTGATAATGCAAAAAATTGGCAAAATCCAGTGGATACAAAACTTTATGAAAAGGCAAAAGAAATTCAAATGTTTATTTGTAATCACCACATGTCACAAGCCATTTATCGACAATTCGCTAAGTTGGAGCTGCTAAAGGTAACTTTTAGTTTCAAATTCTTAATTAATTTTTTTTTTTTTCATTTTTATCAAATGGTCATTCGATGATTTCTTTAATAAATAGTTTTTACTTTTTTAACTTAATTTATTTTCAACTTGAAGGTGGTTGAGACTCACTAATAAAGAGGTTCATAGATGCAAAACAAGCTTTAAAACACATAGTTATCGGTGATGTTTGGGTAGTTTAGAGGCAATCCCAAATAGAGAGCAAATAATATGTGGAATATCATTCTTGATGATGATTGGTGGGCTCAAGTAGACTATTTCTTTTCTTTTACTGAGCCAATATATGCCCTCATTCGACGTTGTGACACAGATGAACCAATCTTGGGTGATATTTATGATCACATGGATACTATGGTGGAGCAAATCAAAGAGATTACTATGGCAAAACAAAGAGACCCCTCAGAAAGTTTCTACAACCAGATATATGACATTATCAAAAAGTGGTGGGATAAAATGACAACCCCTTTGCAGCTTTTAGCATATGCTTTGAATCCCAAATACGCATGTTAAGATGTTGGCAATGCCAAATAGAACAACACCAAATATGGATGTAGAGGTAGTCGATGGATATAGGAAGGCCTTTAAGAAGATGTATACAGATCCTAGAGTTGCAGCAGAGATTGAGAGGAGTTTGGGACCTTTGCATCCTCATATGGGACTTATGCAGATGTTGATGCAATGTCGATAAGTAAAAATGGATCCTATCAAGTGGTGGAACTACTATGGTGCTAAGACTAGATATCTGCAAAAAATGGCAATCGGCTTTTGTCACAAGTTTGCATTTTATATTCTAATTTTTAAAAATCTTGCCTTTTTGCCTCTATAATATATATATATATATATGCATGTATGTATGTATGTGTAATGTCCCCTTATTGAAACAAACCAGAAAATTAGCCAAATCTGAATCTTACATTTCAACCATAAACCCTCAACAAAAGCATTGAAATCTGGAACTTACTATTTTTAGTAAGTTCGTCAAAACCCTAGGCTGAAATATTCAAAATTCCATAACTTTTGATTTACAACTCCGAATTGCATGAAACGAAAGGGAAATGATAGATATTAATTAAGAGCAAATTTCCGTACAAGAAAACCACGAAAATACAAAAACCTTATTTTTAAATCCCGAAATACAGCTGCAGCATCAAACCCTCATAACTTGCAAAATACTTATCCGAAAATTATGAACCATAGCTCAAAACGAAGCATAAATTATAAGGAAAATTATGAGATCAATTTTAGAATTTTGCATCCACGAATGCCATGCCAAAAATTCACCTGAAACTCCAAAACAAGTCGTTGCCATAATTTTGGGAAATTAGGTAAATAACAGAAATCTTCATAAATTCATATCTTGAGCAATACTTGGAATTTTGACACAAAATTACCCTTGTTGGAACGCTTGGACAAAGAGTTTTCCGATGAACATAAATTCATCAAATTCCAACCAACAGAATTTTCCAGAAATGCAACAGAAATTTCCAGCAAAGTCGCCACTTTCCAAAATGGCAAAAATAAATATCAAGTCTTCAAATCTTCAATGACAAAGTCTTCAAAATCAGATCTACTTCAATTCCAAATCGAATGAGAGAGAGCACAATGAAAATCTAGGGCATACATCCCATTTCTCCAAGCATGGAGAGACATAAATGATCAAATCAACATGCGTCTAACAATGATCCCAGCACTCCTTTTATAAGCAAGGAGGCACAAAATTTGAAATCCCTAGGAGAGGGAAATTATTAAATAAAAGCAATTTATTTCCCCTAGGTGTGGCGTCCCCTTTTCAAAGGGTGATTTTATCAATAAAAACCACTTAAATATTTATTTAATTAATTCCCCATTTAATTTTTATGTTTTGGAAATTAAATTAAATAATCTTCACAATTAAATAATTAAATAATTATTGCTTGAGTGCAATAATATTTAATTATTTAATAAAATTGTTCCCTCTTGCAACATCCCAAAGCCCACGGGAAAGATATGTTGAGCACAAGATAATACTTAGGGGGTCAATCAAGATTATGAAATTATTTCAAACTTTAATACTTGAACTTAGATCTATAATCACGAGCAATGTGAATATATCAAATCAATCAAAGAACACAAAGCTTAATGCAAGTAGACACAGATATACGTGGAAACCCTTTCGGGAGAAAACCACGGAGAAACTTCTTTCTTTATATATATTTCTCAAAAAATTGTAGGCACCAACCTACTAGAGACACCAATCCCCAAATTACAGTTTTGTAGGCACCAACCTACAGGAGCACCCACCCCTTTTGCTAAGCACCAACTCAACAAGCAACGCCGATCTCTTCGAATATGAACGCACCAACCTTCCTTACAAAATTTGCTTTCCACTTTTGAACTTGTTGATTCCTCAACGAATAATGGAAAATTCTTCTTCTTACTTTCAGTTTGCTTGTTCTAAAATTTTGCCCTTACGCTTCCTCTCTTCTTCTTCTTTTTCCTTAAGATATTCAACTTGAATCCATGCTTAATAAGTCTCGTATGAATCTTCTTATATAGCCTTTCGTACCTTTTCATAAAGACACATTGTTCCAACCGACATAACCTTTCCATTAACACAACTTAATTAAGTGCATTAGTCGGCTAAAACCAAAAATAATTAATACATTACATAACCATAATTATTAAATGCACATTAATCAATGCAATTAACCACTTGATAGGAGCGCTTTGCCCCTTGTTAGACAAATCATCACATTATCATTAAATCGCCGTCACCCATCATTAAATCTTCTTTTCACCATAAAACATTGCATATGAACACCTTAAAATGCGGATATCTCTCTCTTATGTATAGCTATGTATATCTCGCTTATACCATGATAATCCTCCTACAAAAACGCTTCTTTTCATGTATTTAAACTTTCGTTTTCTACCCTTCTATACTGTTGGTTATTTCCGTTACTTTCTACCATTTCCGTCAATAATTCCGTTACTTTCTGACAGATTTCCGTTTACCAATTCAGCACCTCTTTTGACATCAATGACAATATTTCCAACAAGATAAGCTAAGGGTCTTCAAAAATGGGGACATTACAGTCCTCCCTTCCCAAGATTGCTTGCCCTCAAGCAATAAAGAAACCCATGCATCTGGTACCAAAAGGGTAGCTCTCCAAGAACCGAGTTCCCATGCCACTCAAGTGGAGTAGCATCTGTAATATCTTGGGCTGCTTCGTCCTCCTAAAAGTTAGGAGTGTAAACTGCTGCATTTTATTTTTCAAACCTGCACATGAAACAAACTAGTTAGAAAAATGAGTGTTGAAGAACACTCTTCTTGCTTCTTCTTGGTATCTCCATGGCTTGGATGGTGCCCAACTTTCTTTCATGCATGGGCTGCCCCCATAATCTGCTATGCAGTCCCATATGTTGCTTTGTAGTCATGTCATTCTTCATCAAAAATCAGACTTATCCCTTCCCAATCAATCATGCATGAGTTACAAACAAACACCCATAACCATATCATCATGTGTACATAAAAAATCTGAACTGTAGAATTAAACAATCTTGCATAATTTGTTTCCTCATTTTGCTGTCCCAAAATCTCAGTCATATGCTTCAAGATTTTCCTGTACTTTTGCCACACTCTTTCCCACAACATGTTAGCTATAAAATCAAGCCATACATAATTCCTCATGAAACTCCATTGGATGTGGAAAAACTCATTACTCATAAAAGAACATGAGTCGAAACTTCATCACTCTTCCTAACATGTGGTCCATGATCATAAGAAACAACAAATGAAGAAGGTAACAAACTGAAAATGATAAATACATCAGTCTTAGGTTGCATGAGAGCTTGTACTAACAATAAATCATTCTTCTTCAAGGCCCAAGCATCATCTGTTACCTTGAATTTTGGTATCATATAGATACCCTTGAACCCCTGTTTGCATGTCCCTAACTGATTTTGCAGCCCTCTTAGAAAATTACTATTGGCAGCCCCCTTAAACTGCATTCTTTTTATCAGTCCATGCATAAGAAACTTCCAATTTGTTGTGTCATGAAAAACTGAAATTTTCTGAGCCTTTGCACCAACAAAATTATCTATAAGAAAAGCATGAGGTGGTTGTTTTTTCTTATGCATAACAGCAATAAAGTTTACCCAACTGCTTGAAGTGCCAAATAGATCATGGCAAGGAACTTCCATATGCAAATTGTCAATAATCAAAGACTCATCATTAGGCAAACTTGTTCTCATACCTTGGATTTCCCTTTCCTTGTCTTCCTTGGTGTATTTGAGCTCCATCTTTTCTAGGGTGAGAGTGAATTCCCCCAATGTGTAAAACCATTGACACCCTATCATCACATCCATATTATTCCAACTCACAACATAAAAATCATCACATACTTCATTATTTCTTAATGTGGTAATGAGTGGGGAACTCTTGTGCCAACATAGTATGGTAGATCCATTGGCTAAGGATACCTTGAGGCCTTGGAATCCTCCAATATTCAGACTTAAGTTTGCAACCATCCTTGCATCAATGAAATCGTGTGAAGCATCATTATTAATGAAAAAACTCATCGGATTGCCATGCAACATACCTCTTGTTTGGAATAGGTGAATTCTATCATTTCCGGAAAGTGATGCCAAAGTTCCCTCTATTACACTTTCTTCCTTATGCTCATGTTCATCAACAATAACTTCATCATCCTCATTAGCCAAATAAAAATCTGAATAATCCATTACCTTATTACGTGGCTGCCCTTTTGAGGCATGAGTTTGATCACCCAAAAGTGACCTTGGCTGTCCCTTATTCGTTGTTTTTCGCTGCATATGTACAACGGTACTGTACGGACCAGCAAGCTTGCCATTTGCATTTTTATTTGTTGGGGGGTATCCCTTACTCAATGCCTTTAAACTTTCTTGGTTGTTCTTTACCTTAGCAGCTGATTCTTTTGTGCCTTCACATTCTATGCAAATATTAGATACAAGAAACTCATTAGTATGCACCGAAGAACTCATACCTTGAGGATCCATTCCCATATCCTTTTCTGAAGACTTGGCTGCCATATATGTCTTCATCTTGATTTGATTCATGACACCTTTGGCCAAGGTGTGAGAAATATATGATGCCTCTTGTCTCAATTCTTCCTTAAGCACATTCAACAAATGTTGAGGAACATTATCATATTCATCTATCACCGTAGACATGATACTTTGTATTGCAACCATTACATTTTCTGAACGATTATCCCGTATGACCCCAAAGAATACCTCAAATATATGAAGGACAAGATCATTACAACCAACGATGTAGCATCAATACACAAGATCTTACCTTTGCCATAGTTTCCAAAAATTTTACCCTCTTTCTGTAATAAGGGCTTGTGATGTTCCAAAGGCCTTGAAAACTTCCGACCATGTGTTCGAAAATGTCTCTCATGATATCATCACCGTAGGCGTACTAGGGGTTGTGACCTTGTGACTCCAAGAATGCAAGTAACCATAATTTTCACTCTCACATCTTCATGCCAAAAGATCTTAGACTTAATCAACTGAAACATCAATGAATGAATCATGTACTTATCTGATTGTTCAACCATGGCCAAATAATTCGTTTTCTCCAAGTCCTTAAGCAAGGCATCCTCGGAATGATATGGATGCTTGAGCTTCCTTCCAACCCTAATAATTCTTTCTTTCAAACCACCTTCACTCATTAACTCCATGGTTCCACTCAGCCTCTTATCTCTACATACAAATATGAAAATACAAATCTTGCATTCACAAATGACCCACACGAATAGAGAAAGGAAGCTCTGATACCACTGTAATGTCCCCTTTTTGGAACAAACCAGAAAATTAGCCAAATCTGAAAATAAAAATCTAAATCTTACATTTCAACCATAAACCCTCAACAAAAGCACTGAAATCTGGAACTTACTATTTTTAGTAATTTCGTCAAAACCCTAGGCTGAAATATTCAAAATTCCATAACTTTTGATTTACTGACTCCAAATTACATGAAACGAAATGGAAATGATAGATATTAATTAGGAGCAAATTTCCGTACAAGAAAACCACGAAAATACACAAAACCTTATTTTTAAATCCCGAAATACAGCTGCAACATCAAACCCTCATAACTTGCAAAATACTTATCCGAAAATTATGAACCATAACTCAAAACGAAGCATAAATTATAAGGAAAATTATGAGATCAATTTTAGAATTTTGCATGCACGAATGTCATGCTAAAAAGTCACCTGAAACTCCAAAACAAGTCACTTTGCCCTAATTTTGGGAAATTAGGTAAATAACATAAATCTTCATAAATTCATATCTTGAGCAATACTTGGAATTTTGACACGAAATTACCCTTGTTGGAAAGCTTGGACAAAGAGCTTTCCAATGAACATAAATTCATCAAATTCCAACCAACAGAATTTTCCAGAAATGCAACAGAAATTTCCAGCAAAGTCGCCACTTTCCAAAATGGCAAAAATAAATATCAAGTCTTCAAATCTTCAATGACAAAGTCTTCAAAATCAGATCCACTTCAATTCCAAATCGAATGAGAGAGAGCACAATGAAAATCTAGGGCATACATCCCATTTCTCCAAGCATGGAGAGACATAAATGATCAAATCAACATGCGTCTAATAATGATCCCAGCACTCCTTTTATAAGCAAGGAGGCACAAAATTCGAAATCCCTAAGAGAGGGAAATTATTAAATAAAAGCAATTTATTTCCCCTAGGTGTGGCGTCCCCTTTTCAAAGGATGATTTTATCAATAAAAACCACTTAAATATTTATTTAATTAAATCTCCATTTAATTTTTATATTTTGGGAATTAAATTAAATAATCTTCACAATTAAATAATTATTGCTTCAGGCAATAATATTTAATTATTTAATAAAATTGTTCCCCTTGCAACATCCCAAAGCCCACGGGGAAAGATAGGCTAAGGGTCTTCAAAAATGGGGACATTACGGTGTGTATGTGTAAATATTTTTACATTTGTTTTTTAATAGGTTTCTAGTTCTTCCTCAACTGAAAGGAATTGGAGCACATGTGGCTTCATCCATTTTGTGAAGCGTCATACATTGGCAGCTAGAAACGCGTTGAAGACCCCGTATATGTCCACATTCCAACCCACACTACAAGAAGGGACCTAGTAGGCTTTGGGATGTGCAACTTGAGATGAGTGATATTGATGCATCCATAAATACATTGACACATCTCAATCCCATTGTCATGATGATTCTAACACATCAAGTGCTTCCTTTGGTGCATCTTCAACTAGTTTGGGAGCATGATAGACGGTTGTAGCCAATCCAACTATCTAGACCTTTAAAGAATCTTGATGATGTGGAGCTCCAATTTCAAGAGAATAGAGATGACATTTTTGATAGCCTGTGATTCTAAGGATGTATTTATTTTACCTTTTGGTGATGAAATCATTTATATTACAACCCACAACTTGCAAACTCAACAAGTACTCACCAGATTTTCCCCTGGGCAAATATTCACCCCAAAAACTCAAAACCTAGTCCTGCCAGATTTTTAAAAAAACTTGTCGCGAATACTCGCCAAAACTCAACAAGTTTTCCCTACGGACTCACCAGATGCAGTGGGACAGAGGACGCTTCAAAAACGTGGATTTTAAGCTAAAAATGTTGTTTTTCATCTTATAGATCTTATAGATGCTTCACACTCCCTCACTTGTAATCACACAGCTATTGAACATCCCTTACATGAATTGAAGAGATTTTATAACAAATCAAACAATTTCATTTGAGGTAAGTTCTTTTTCCCTCTTTTCAAGAATGTAAATTTTTTCTATATTGTTTATATATTGTATCCAAATATGATTTGAAAGTTTGAATGCATTCCATTCGATTCTGAATAATTTTAATTGTTATTTATGTTTGTTTATCATCGTTAATGAACAAAATTGCCGAAATGTATTGTTTAAATGCTAGTTCTTTATTTTTTGGGAATTTATTCTTGTTTATAGGGTTTACAATTACAAATTTGCAATTATGGTTACATAGGGTTTTAATGATGTTGTTTTATTTTTTAAACAGTTTTATAATGTTGTTTTTTAATTTGATTTACGCTTTTTAATTTTCAAACGTGTATGGTGTTACAGATTTAGAACTTATCTATAATGTCCCTTTTAGGGGGCTCAGAAATGACCCAAAGCTGAGATGTCACTAAAAAATCAGATTAGGGAATTGTTGTAGATGGTTGAAATCAACCCTGCAATCTGCAAATTAGGCCCTTCCTAGGGCAATGATTTCCTTGGAGAAGTTAAACCCCTCAAAGGTGGGTTAAACCTTGCTAACACCCTTCAAATCTTATGCCAAAATTATTAAGAAACCCTCAACAAACACAATCAGCTGTTAAAAATCAGAATTGAGCTTGGAAATAATTAATTTCGGAAACCCTCAACCAGCGAACTTCAACAAGCTTGGAAAAATAGCAAAACACCTCCAAAATTAATGAAACTTTAGAACTTGGCCTTTAAAAATATGAAGAATATTATTACACCCTCGAATCATGAAATTATTGCAATGAAGTACTGAAATGCTCCCCTAGGTGGGTCGCTCCACATAGAACAGCCAATAAACACGCCAAAACACACCATAAAACAGGTCGCTCCACCTCAAAAATGCCAAATATGCATTAACAACAAGAAGTAATACAAAGATCTTCAGTTATTGATCAAATGGCACCTTAGGGCACTTGCTTTAGTGGCTAAAATAAAAGATAATAGCAGCAAAAATTCCTCGAGGGGGTGAAGACTCTCGTGTTGAAGTCTTCCTAGACTTGGTAAAGGGTTTCGTCCTCACGAAGACTCTCCAAGGGTTTTCGTCCTCACACAAGACTCTCCAAGGGTTTTCGTCCTTAGGAGAGGAAGAGAGATGCTTCACAAGCAATCTTTCCAAAGAGATAATAAATTCGCATGATAATCAAATGGCCAAGCAACCTCCTTTTATAACATAAGGGGTGCTACAATTCAATAATGGCCGACCTCATAAAGTACTTTTTAATTATCTAATTTGTTTTTAGAGCCTACATGCTCCAAATTACTTTATATTCTAATTAAATGAGTTCATCTATTGGAGCGCTTGGCTTCCCAATAGGAATACATGATAATAATAAAAATATCTATTTAGAAAATGTCATCCAAGTCTTCCCTTAGTTTCTTTCATTAAACCCACGGGGAGGAAAAATGGATTAAGGTCTTCAATTCCGCTGATCTCCAAAAAGGGACATGACATTATCATACAATGGCATTTTGGGTTAGCATCAAATTTGACATCAAGCTCATAATTACTAGTAAGAACTATTCCGCTAACGCTCGGTTTACTACTTGGAAGTATGTTGCATGTGGAGCGGTTTTGGGATTGTAGTTTGCAAATTTTGCGGGAAGAAATATTTTAGAGGCATCAATCGCTTAAACTCTCATCTTGCATCTATTATTTTCGCTATGTCATGGTATGTCCAAATGTTATGAAAGAGGCACAACAAGAGATGAAGCCAAATCTGGAAGAGATGACACTAGAGAGGGCAAGGGTGCAAACATCCATAATAGTAGCCATTAGACCTGACATGGAAGTACAACTAGAGGTCGATGTGGCAACAATTGTGGGCTCTACTCGTAATTCACGGTTATGAAGAGGTGCATCCAGTGTTTTAAAAACCGGTCAAACCGGAACTGGAACTGGCCGGTTTGACCGGTTTGGCCTTAAAAAACTTGACGCGCGCTCGGACTCGGATCGCCGAGCCGTTTTAGCCCAAATCGGCCGGTTCCATCGAACCGGCCGGGTTTGGGCTAAAACGCCAAACCGTCCGGTTCCATACTTTAACCGGCTGGTTCACTCTTCTTCGGTGTCTGAAGACGCCGCCGTGGAAAAAACGCGTTTTTAATTGTTTTCTTTTATTTTTTATTGCTTCTAAACCCTAATTTAGTGTGATAAATACACCCCCTCTATCACTTCACACCTCTCTCATTGAGCATTTGTGAGCATTTGTGAGCAAAAGCATTTGTGAGCATAAGATTGAAGAGTTTATTTTTTGTAGTGAGCTTGGAAGTTGGAGGCTTGGAGTTTGTTTGGCATTGCTTGTGGGCTCTTTGTGGTGATATTGGCATCCATTTGTGAGCACCTCACCTCTATTTGTGAGCACCTCTCTTATTTGCAAGGATTTGGAGGATTGGGGCAGCCTTGAATAGTGTTCATTTGGAGTTGTTTGGTATCAAGTGTGGGCTCTTTGTGGTGGCATTTACATCTACATTTGGAGTGTGGGCTCTTTGTGGTGCTATATACAAGCTTGGAGCATTTCCTCACCTCATTTGTGTGCACATTGAAAAGTATGTTATATTTTAATCTTGCCCCTTATTTGTAAATTTTATTAAAAAGAAATAGGAAATTTATTTATTTTTTATTTGCATTTTCAGATTTGTTTGCATTTGCAATGGCCCCCAAATCAAAAGACCCTACATGGGCCCATGCAGACGTAATTGATGACCAAGTTTTTTGTAAATATTGTAAGAAACACATCAAGGGGGATTCATAGGTTGAAACAACACTTGGCTGGTCAAAGAGGCCAAGTTACCCCATGTGAGGCACCTGGTATTGATGACATTAGGTTGGAAATGAAAAACATGCTTGAAAAACATAGAGAAGAGAAGGCTAGGCAAAAAGAGATGGAAGCTGAAATAGGGAGAAGGAGAGAACATGCCTTGAGTGTTGAAGGATCTTGCTCTGACCCTTCTGTAACTATTAGAGACCCCTTTCGGTATATGCCTCCCCCATCCACTCATAGTCGAGAAAACCGGCCTCAAAAAAGAAAGAACATTCAAAGCTTTTTTCCATCTTCCACACCTGCCACTACTAGTGCCTCCATGCCAACACAAAATCAGCCTACCTTGGATAACCATTGGAAGAAGCAATACAAAGAAGCAACTTTTGAGTACATTGCTAGATGGTGGTATGATGCAGATATCCCTTTCAATGCTGCCCGCTCACCTTATTACCAGCCGATGTTTGATTCTATTGTTGCTGCTGGTAAGGGCTTCAAAGGCCCTAGTATGCATGACTTGAGAGGATCACTTTTGAAGAAAGAAGTTGCATCCATAGATGAATATTTGAAAGGTTGCAAAGCTTCATGGGCCAAAACAGGATGCACTATCATGTCAGATGGGTGGAGTGATGGCAAGAACCGCACAATAATAAATTTTCTTGCCTCTTGTCCACAAGGTACCATGTTTTTGAAATCAGTAGATGCATCTGATAGGGTAAAAGATGCAAATTTATTGTTTGAGCTTTTGGATGAGATTGTTTTAGAGGTGGGGGTAGAAAATGTTGTACAAATCATAACAGATAATGCATCTAATTATGTTCTTGCTGGTAAGATGTTAGAGGCTAAACACAAAACAATATTTTGGACTCCATGTGCTGCACATTGCATAGACCTCATGCTTGAGGATATAGGGAAAAAAGATTGGATCAAGAACACTGTAGAGCATGGCAAGAGCATCACCAAATACATCTATAATCACTCATGGGTATTGAACCTAATGAGGAAGAACACTGAGGGCAAAGAACTTGTTAGGCCAGCCATCACGAGATTTGCAACGAACTTTCTCACGTTGCAATCTCTTATTTCCCAACAATAGAACTTGAAAAGGATGTTTTTAAGTGATGAATGGAATGCATCAAAGTGGAGCCGGAAACAAGATGGGAAAGACACAAAGAAGAAACTTTTTGATAATTTATTTTGGAAAAAAACAACAGAGATTGTGAAAGTTGTTGAGCCTCTTGTTAAGGTGTTGCGGTTGGTGGATGGGGAAAAATTAGCCATGGGCTATATTTATGAGGCTATGGATCAGGCAAAGGAGCAGATAAGGGCAGCATACAAAGACAGGGTAACTAAGTATGGGCCTATATGGGAGATCATAGATAATAGATGGAACAATCAACTCCATCGACCTATACATGCAGCTGGGTATTTCTTGAACCCAAAATATCATTACAGAGCTCAGCTTGGAGAAGATCAAACAGGAGAAGTAAAAGATGGTTTGTACGAGTGCCTAGAGCGCATGGTCCCTGATGAGATGCAACAACTTGAGGTTCACCGACAGATCAGCTTCTTCAAAGAAAGCATAGTACCTTTGGGAAAAACCTTGCAAAGATCGCGCAAGGGATGTGAACCAACCGTAAGAAATTCTAAGTTTTTTTGAAATTCATTTGATTAAAATTTTTAATGAATAATCATGAATTTTTAGCATAAGACAATATTTTTCTAATTTGTTGAATTACGCTTTAACCTTTAAGTTATAAGTTTATGTTTTACTTTTAATTTTTAACTGTGTTTTTAACTTTCATGTTGTCATTGTTTACTAATTAAACATTTACATTTTTATCGCAGATATTGGTGGGATTCATTTGGTAGTCGGTGTCCTCAATTGCAAAAGTTTGCAATTAGGATCTGAGCCAAACTTGCAAAGGTTTCTTCGAGGTGCGAGCGCAATCGGTCCAGTCTTCTTTGAGCGGATTCACACGAAGAAGAGAAACAGTTTGGAACAACAACGGTTGAATGATCTTGTCTTCGTGTGGCAAAGACAACCTTCGGTTAAGGCGTAACCATTGTTGAACCAAGACTGACATTGATCCCATTGTCTTGGATGATATAGATCCAACTTCAGAATGGGTAGAGGAGAGTCAGCCAGCAAAGTTTGATCCCGATGACTTGGGGTGGATGGGTTTGGATCAAGAATCTGATGAGCCATTAGCAGCACCGCCGCCATCGTCACGAGACACAGCAGGCACTAGTCGCACTCGTGCTACTCCCCAACCCCGTGCAGCTCCAGTTGTTGCAGATGTACCTGAGGATTTGGATGAGTCCGAGTCAGAGCCAGAGGCCGGTGATCATATTGATGAGGATGACCTTGAGGATCCCATTTCCAGCAGCGGTGCAGAGTTTGATCATGATGATTGATCATTGATGTCATCTAGTTTATTCTAGAGTTTTGTAACTTGTAGTATTTGTAATGTATCAATGATCATATCATGTTGTTTTTTTGGAGTCTTGAACTATGGAGATTGATCATTGGAGACCATTTAGAGCCTCATTGTCTATGTATTTTGTTTCGAATCTCATCTATGATATATGTATTGTGTATTGGACTTGGAGTTCGTGCCATTTTGCTATAAACACCTTTCTTGCATATATATAAGAGAAAACTTTGCATATTCTGTGTGTACTTGTTGGAATTATGGTTTTTAACCTTTCAAATATATTATTTTCATTAAAAATATAAAATTTTATGTATTTTTTAGTAAACCGGTTCATTAAGTTTGAACCGGTCCGGTTCCGGTCCGGTTCCGGTTCCGGTCCGGTCCGGACCTCGGCCGGTTCCGAGTCCGGTTCCGATTTTTAAAACATTGGGTGCATCTAATTCATCGAGCTTAGGCAAAGGGATACATAGTTTTTTGTCCCTATAAACATACCTAGGGCACAACCTTCACTAAAAGGTACAAACTAGAACAAGGATGTGTCTAAGGAAGCACATAAGGCGTGTGCAAATTTATGGTACTAGAATAACATTCCCTTCATGTGTGGCAAAGAGCCCATGCTTTAGGAGAATTTGGTGACGAATTAATAGTTGCGTAAAAGGGTACAAGGCATCCTCTTCAAAGAGATTTAAGTGGGAAATTGCTCCAGGGTAAAATTGCAAATGCAACATCAATCCCGAAGATCAAAAGTAGTGGCGAGAAAGAGACGGATGCACCATTCTTTTAAATGGGTGACGATGGAAGGAACCACACCCTTGTCAATTTTTTAACATCTTCAAATGGTGAAATGGTTTTTTTCAAGTCGATTGATGCCTCTAATGCAATAAATTTAAGCCTTATGTTGAAGGATGTTGTCTTAGAGGTGGGTAACCAGAGTGTTGTACAATTTCTCACTTTGAGAATGTTGTTAGTGTAGGTATTTTATTCCATTGCATGGTTTTTCCTACACATGTATTTAGCTTGCTTAGGTGTCATCGATAGATGGGAGCTACCCTACTCCACTTTTTAAGTAGTGATTCAACTTCCCCACTTCCTATTTATGCACCTCTTGTAAAGCCATCCTTTCATGCATTCAATATACAAGCTATCTTTTTACCATGTTTGATTCCTCTCTCTCATGCAACATTACCCTCTCACTCTCATTGCATTCGTATTTTATCAGTGCTCAATCTTGGCCCACATTCTCACATGGTATCAGAGTTCGTTCTGGTAATCGAACGTCATTGTTTTGTTGTGTTTATTTTATTAGAATCTTGAGTTATTCTAAGTTTGTTGTTTTCTCCTTTGTCTCGAGTATGCTCTTCTCTTACATCTTTGGATGATTTGGAGAATCGAAGAAACGAATGAAAAATCCTTGTATATATGGGGTTTTGTAGGAAAATCTTCATTCCTTGCATTTTCTTGAGAAATGGGCGACATCACTAAGTTTGGATCATGCCAAAACCCTAGGATCAACAATAAACTCGAATATGCTTATGAAGTAGGCAGAATTTGATCTTTTCGTGTTTTTGTTGATATCTCTACACTATTTGGTGGAATTTCGTACCACACCAAAATTTGAGATTTCTAAGTTTTTCTAGTTTTTCTAGAAAAATTGTCGATTTGTTGTTGGGTTTCGCATATTTGAATGTGGGTTCGTTGTACTTGCACCTATTCTAGCTGCTCACCGTAAATCCAAGCTTCAAAAGTTTGCACGATGTACTCGGCCACAAGCCAAGTCTAGTCCGTACACTCGAGTTGGTCTACATAAGGTTATGCCTGCTTTTGGTTGCTCTTATTGGTTTGTTGTTTGGTTACAACTCTAGGTTGTACCCACGAGACGGACCATCCCCACAACTAGTTGTACTGCGTTCGCAAGAGGGGATTGTTCACAACTCTTGCATGGAGGTTAAGGCGGCAACGGCAGAACTATTCATAGCCATGGCACAAAATTCTATGTGGGCGCCCTAACCCTAAGAACCTTTCATTCTCCTTTCGATAAGCGGAGGGTATATCGCAATAAACAAGTGCACAACCCCCACCAAAGGTGCCATCACTTTGTCCACAAGTTTGGAATTTCACAAAAACCACCTCACAAAGCGCACAAACAAGTGTAGAATATTTGTAAGCTTTGGTGATGCAAAAACAATTCTAAGGCACATGAGCAAGCATTAAAATTTGGAAGTGAAAGAAACTTGTAAAAGACACTTTATGCTGGTAGAGCCTTTCGAGGCGTTGTATTTTTTAAAGTGCGTATTTTTAAGCTCTTCATATCGGTATTATTTTCATTTCCTTGTTTAGCTTTGTATGAGACTCTTTTCGTCCTTGAAGAATTGTATATGCACTAAAGTATAAAGTGGCAATTTGGTGGGGGTTATTTTTAATAATTTCGGGGGGTTATCTCGTCTTCTATTATGCACTTTCATTTCTGTAATCTCTCTTTCGCATAATGGATCAAAACGTGGTTTCTCTTCTCACACCATTTAACTATCATGACTGGCAACTCAAAATGCAAATCTTCTTGAGTAAGGGTTTACACCAGATCATAATGGGTCTTGAAACTAAACCAACATCAGATGCAACTAAAGTTAAGTGGTTTAACCGATGTGATGAGGCCTACATTCTATTATATTTGTTTTTTTCTCTTGATTTGCTCTTTCACATAGAGTTTGTCAAAGACACCTAATGACATGTGGACAATATTGGAAGGACTCTTTGGGAAGCAGGATGCAATGAGGGGTCATGAATTGGAGAATGAGCTCATTAGTTTGAGTCCAAACAACTTTGACACTATACAAGACTTCTTCACAAAATTCAAATCACTTAGATTGCAGTTGAAACAATGTGGGATAGACAAAAAGGATGAGCAATTGATTCTTTCTATTCTTGCTAAGTTGGGTCTTGATTATTCAATTTTTGTTTCTACCTTCCATGCCACTAGGAGTACCCTTGAGCCACGTGAAAAAGGCCTTCGATGATTTTGCTACCTCCTTGACTAGGGAGCAAGATAAACTTATACAAATGGGTACTCTAAAGTCTTCTAAGTCACATGCCCTATTTGTTGGACAAGAAAAACAAAAGGCTTCAAATAACAAGGATAAGAAACAAAACAAACAAGACAATGAGAAAAAGAAGGATAAGAAACCTGCCACCTCCAAAACAACAAATGAGACCTCCTCTTTTGAAGCCAAACCTAAGAAAGAGAGGGTCAAATGTGCCTATTGTATACAAACTAGACATGATGAACATAAGTGTATATAGAAAAAAATTGATCACATGACACACATTCTAAAGAAGAACAATATCAAGGTTCCCGGTTCAAACACACAACGTTCACTAGTTCAAGAGTTTACAAAGGCAAAAGACAACAGTAAAGGGAAACTAAGGGCAAAACACTTGTAGCAATTGCATCTCAGCCTACCACATAGGTTCTTGACTCAGGTGCTTCACACCACATGGCTTCATCACAGTTGCCTTCACTTCCTTAGAGTCATGTTCTACGCCGACTATTTTGATGGGTGATCACACTTCTGTTGAGGTATCTAGAAGAGGGTTTGTTGACATAGGTGATGGGACATTTCAGGATGTTCTTTTTGTACCTTCATTGTCAACTAATCTCCTATCAGTATATCAGATCACACAATACAATTCAAGCAAGCGGGTTAAGTTTACTCCAAATTTTGTGGTTATTCAGAGTTGCACAATGGTTCTACATTGGCAATAAGGAGAGCAGATCACCAATCTTGGGTTTATCTCTTCTCGCACTTTGCTTCTAATGATGGTTCCTCTACACATAAGGAGAGCTCTTCAAGTTCAACTCTTGACACTTCACTTCCAGTCACATTGTACTCACTTTGGGTATTGATGATAGTTCTAAGGATTTGGATTCACTGCGCAAACTCATGTTCATTCTTCTTCTAGTACAGATGATGAGAATATTGATGATGAGGATTCAAATTTCAGTCCAAACAATGAGAGCAGTGATGAGGACTCACTTCCTTCCTCTCCTAGTCATGTTTCAGAGGTTGATTACACTCATCCTGACTTTCCTCACTTCTATCCTAATCATACATTAAAGGTTGATGAATCTCCTCCAAATTCTCCATCTTCAAGCGCACTTCCTCTTGTCTCTCAAACTTCAAGACCACTTCCATCTGATATTCTCACATATTATCCGATTTGGGCTCAACAAACACTATAGGATGTAGATGATTTGGTTGGTGATCCATCAGACGACAGCAAACATAGTCACATTTCCAGGATGTTCCACATGTTCACTTTGCCTCGCCTTCGATCCAAAGTATTTTAGTGCAGCATTCGGCATTCTTGATTGAGATTCAACCTTCATTTATTCCTCTTCGACAATAAGATTCTGCACGTATAGGATCTACTAGGAGTTCATGAGGCCTCATGTTTTACGGGGGTTGTCTAGTCTTCTCTTCATTCTCTCTCCATTTATGGGGGTTCTCAATGTTCTTCTAGGAGGGCTTATCTATTGAGGGAGATTTTCTATGTACTTTTTTCTCTTTTGGGAAGGATTTTTTCCTACGGATTTTCTCTTTTCTCCACTTTATGAGGGATTTTCTTTGTACTTGGATACCTCATCGGGGCTTGTTGCACAACCCAATTCTTCTACCCACCTAAGCTACACTTAAGAGGGTGTTAGTGTAGGTTTTTATTCCATTGTATGGTTTTTCCTACACATGTATTTAGCTTGCTTAGGTGTCATCGAGATAGATGGGAGTTACACTTCTCCACTTTTTTAGGTGGTGGTTACACTTCCCCACTTCCTATTTATGCACCTCTTGTAAAGTTATCTTTTCATGCATTCAATATACAAGCTATCTTTTGGCTCATGTTTGGTTCCTCTCTCTCAACATTACTCTTTGTGCGTTTGTATTTTATCAGTGCTCGATCTTGGCCCACATTCTCACAAATGCAATAACATGTGTGGCGCTTAGGAGACTACTACAAGAGAGGCATCCATCATCCTGTTTGACCCTCAGACGGCCCATTTCTTTGATCTTCTTTTAGAGGGCATAGGCAAAATTGATTGGGTGAGACTGGTTGTAGAAGATGCAAGAAATATAACCAAGTACATATATAATCACCCTTGGGTTCTCAGTTTGATGAGAGAACACACCAAGGGGAAAGAGCTTGTGTGAGCGGGTGTCACGAGGTTTGCAACTAACTTCCTAACATTGCAAAGTATTTCTAGTTTGTTGACATCATAAAAGTAAATGTTTTTGAGTTAAGCATGACTAGACTCACAATATTCAAAGAAAGTCGAAGGAGAGAAGACTGCAAAGACATTTTTTTATGATGTCTTTGCGAAAAGAGTTGCAGAGATCATCAAGGTAACTTCAAACTTCAATTTAAATTTCAAGTTGATTCCTTTATTTTCATTTTTTAAATGTATTGTTATTTACTTTATTTGTAAGTTTGTAACTTTAAAGTTTAATTTATTTGTAGAGTGTCGAGTCATTGGTGGGGGTTTGCACTAGGTTAATGGGGAGCAAAACCCGATGGGACACATTTATGAGGCCATGGATAGGGCCAAAGAGGTCATCCAAAACTATTATAGGGGATATAACCATATTTGGTCTCTTTTTGGAGATCATTGATCAGAGATGGAACAATCAATTCCACCAACCCATTCATGCAGCAAGGTACTACCTCAACCCAAGTTTTTCTTCTACAATGGATTCACAAATGTTTACTGGGGAGGTTATGAAGGGCCTCTCAACATGCATTGAGAGGATGACACCAAAGCTTGAGGTGAGGGACCTCATTATTTTAGAGTTGGACTATTATAAGCATGTTAGGGTGAGGCCCTTTTCTTCATGTTAATTGTCTACGAGAGAACCATCCAACCACCAGGTAACAAAAATTAGATTATTTACTTATATGTTACAAGTTACAAATTCAAAATTATTAATTACTTATAAACTTTTGATTATTTTGTTTGTAGGTTCTTAGTAGAAAGATTGGGGAGGAAATAGCTCACATCTTCGTAAGTTAGCCCTTAAAATTTTATCACGACCTTGTAGCGCTTTCGGATGTGAGTGCAACTAGAGTTTATTTGAGGCCATTCATATGATGAAGCACAACAAGTTAACTAAAAAACGCCTCAATGACCTAGATTTTGTGCAATACAATCTTCAGTTGCGTACAAGAAAGTTGGAAGTCACATCGCAGGATCCTATTGCTTTGGATGAGATTGAACCATACAACAACTAGACAACACAAGAAGAGGAAATCCCCACATTCACGAGAGAACGAGATTGTTGCTTTAGAGAGGAAACTATGGAGGGAAAAACACAAGCGGAAATATTGGATTAGATGACATCCTTAGATATGATATCGAACATGTAATGAGAGAGCCACCGCCATCAACTACTAGGGTGGAGCCGCGGTCACAAAGATTTCAGAGTGAGCTGTCCTAACCGAGTGTGGGGACTAGTAAAGGCACTAAACCCTCTCCCCAATATCTTTTAGAACAGGGAAGAGGAAAATGTAAATTATTGTAATTTGTAACTTGCATAGATATGCAATTTATGATGATAATTTTCAATGACAATCATCATAAGTTCATAACCCTTATCAATCAATTGGTTGTTGTATTCGCATGATGATGCAATTTTGTACTCTATTTGTATTCAAATTTAATAGAAAACACTTCCCCGACATTTTACAAACTCGTGATACATTTTGAACTATAATTTGCATAAAAATTATGTTTTTTAAGTTGTCAAATATTGTTGAGTTTTTTCCAAGTCAATTATTTTTAGGCCTACCGAGTATTGGCTAACTACTGAGCATGCGAACTACGATATAAACATCTTGGGTCATTGTAGCAATGATCTTATATTTCTTAATTAGTAGTAAAAATTCCTCTACAACTTATATTTGAGTGAAAAAATTGCATTTTATGCCTTTAATATATATGCATCTATGTATATGAGTGTTTTTATGAATTTCGTATCCAACCATATCCATATCGGGGTCTTGAAAATTAGTCGTATCCATATCCTATACATTATTTGAGCCCTATCAATATGTTATGATCTTGGTGTGTGAATACATTAATGCCTCAAGGTTTTGGTGTAATGGTTTGTTACTTTGGGTATCAGAGCGACCACCTAGGTTCAAGTCCTGGCACGGGTGGCTACACCAGCATTGAAATGTTCGCCCAAGACTCGTATAGGGCCGGGTGTGGTCCCACTATACGGACACAAATCTAACCCGAGTCCGGGCTACGGAGCGTGGTGGGATGTTATGATCCCGATGTGTGGATTCATTAACGCCTCGAGGTTTTGGTGTAAATGTGAGCCACATGCGTTTGGTTAATGAACCGTTACACCAAAACCTTGAGGCATTAGTGAATTCACACACCAAGATCATAACATCCCACCATGCTTTGTAAACAGCACTGTGTTAGATTTGTGCCCGTATAGGGGACCACGCCTGTAACTATACGAGCCCAGAACAATACAATGTCAGCGTAGAGCACCATGCAGAGAGACTCAACTGGGTGGTCGCTCTAATACCAAAGGTAAATAACCGTTACACCAAAACCTCGAGGCATTAGTGACTTCGCAAGACACCAAGATCATAACATGATGTTATGATCCCGTGTAACAATTTTGTTACGTTTGGTATCGTGCCACCACCCAAGTTCAAGTCTCAAAGACAGGTGGCTAAGCCAAGATTGCAATGTTCGCCTGCTCATATAAGGCTAAGCATGGTCCCGCTTATATGGGCGTAGCCCGGTCCGGCTATAGGGTGTGGGGGGATGTTATGATCCTAGTGTGCGGATTCACTAATCCCTCAAGGTTTTGGTGGAACGATTCGTTACATTTGGTATCAGAGCACCCATCAAGTTCGGGTCCCACACGTGGGCTACGCCGGCATTGCAATGTTCGCCCCGCTCGTATAGGATAGGCATGGTCCCGCTATACGGGCAAATCTAGTCCGGGGTTCAAAGCACAGCATGGTGGGATGTTATGATCCTAGTGTACGATTCACTAACGCCTCGAGGTTTTGGTGTAATTGTTTGTTACACAATATCCAATACCATATTCGTACTCCTATATGTATTTATGCTCATGCAACTCTAGTTAAGACGTTTATGGCTTAGGTATAACGGTTGCTACTAAGTGGGCTAAGATATATTGATGACCTAATGAAGACCTATGAAAAGGTTGAGGATGAAGAAGCCTTATCAAAAAAATGAATAGCCGGTTTGGAAACAAGTATAGCCTAATGGGAAGGCCCTAACGCAAGACATCATTGTGGATCAAAGCACTATGGACAAAAGTTTGTTAGTCGCCAAAAGCATCTTGGCTTACAAGGAAGACAATTGGTCATTCAATTGCCTCGAGAGCGTAAAATGGAAGATTGTTATTTTAGAGGATGCCTTGAAGGAGCTCAAGGAGATGGAAAAGGGAGGAGAAGATAGACCCACAAAGATGTGCTTGAATCTCGGATCCTTGCAGGTGTCGCTTCTTCAAGCGTAATGGCACCAAGATTTTATGGCTTTTGAGATCAAGGAGCAATTCAAAAGTGTAATCAAAGGACTCTTTAGTGCATATGGCTTTGATGTAGCAGTCATGGATAGTTTGAGCAGCATCCATGTTGCGTTCAAGGGGCTGAATAATGAGTTGTCCAGTTTTAACAAGGTTACCCTCACCGTGAGGAAAGCAAAGGATGCCTAGATCGTTCGGTGCAATAACAACACACGGTCCCATAAGAGAAGGCCATTGTGAATGTCCTCACCCAATTTCACACCTATAAGACTAAGAAGGCTAAGGAAAAGAATAAAGGTATGGCGAAGGCAAAAACTGGCTCAAAGCAACTCCAAAGTGGCACTTTATCCCTGGACAAGACCTTTTCAGGAAAGTTGTTCTAATTTCAAGATACTTTTTGAAAATAGTTTGTAACTCAAATTGAATTCTAATTTTGTAATACTCAAGTTACTTTTTGAGAGTATAAAATGTAAATATGAGAAAAGAATGTGAAGAGCCACAAATAAGGAGTTATATTCTCCAATTATAAACGGGCAAAGGAACCATTGTAAAAGGACTTTTTGACACTGTCCAAAATTTTGCTAGAAAAGAAGAGCAATAGGAAACTTTGTGTTCATAGTTCATACTTGAATGAGAAATACAAGGAGATTTGTGGAACTTTATGTCTTGAAGTTTATTTGGTGATAGCATTACTTCTAATGTTATATTTATGTATTCTTTCATTCCTTTCATGTGCTGCAAAATTTCAACATTGAATTGTCAATATTCTTATGGTTTGTTTTTCAGTCTGTTGGGATAAAATCTGCATTTGCTTATTCATGTGTGCATCCCCTTCCATTCTATCTCTACACACTCCATATTTCTTCCAAGTTTGATGTAAAATCCCCACAACATAGTCTACTGTAATTATTGTATATATTTCGTTTCAACATCTTTTCTTAATTTCAATAAAGGGAACCTCTCCTCACAATAGAGGGGGACTTAGCCCCCTCATTGTTGCCAAAAAGCTCTATTTTGCCAATGTGACAGAGTTTCGTACCAGCTCCCAAGATATATGCCTGATAAAGTGCTCTTGATTGAACTATGTAGACAACTAGTTGTAGTACACAAGTTGTGTCCACAAAGGCGCAAATCCAAGGTTTGCTTTCCAATTCACCTTAGCCACTATACATGCAGAACCGCAACGGATGAGCAAGGAATCAGTGGGGATATGGCCAACTTCAAAATGTACTCATACTTTAGAAGGGATTCCTTCGATAGCAAAGGATTCATGGAGAGTCATTTGGATCCATGTATGCGCACGCACCAATGATTGAAGATTATTGTGTAGACTACGCCAACAAATATGAAGTGCATAGAAGAGATTACGCCAAGATGATCCTTGAAGAGATGGAGGCTATACTAAAGATATGGGTGCCCAAAGGGATGGTGGATGATAAGACCAACTCAATACAGCTGGTGGATGTTTAAAAAGTCATGTCAATGCCTCTTTCCCTCCATGAATTGGTCACTTCCAAAGGCTACTGAGATCAATGAGCACAGCAAGGCCATAGTAGAAAGATCCATGAGGTGGTTCGACCAAAAAGTGTCTCAAGTCACAAGCGTTAGAGGATCCAAGGGATCAAAATTGTCCAAAACTCAAAAGGCATCATCAGCACAAATCCCAATGACCTCTAACATCAATATCACAAGAGTCAACCCACCTATGACAGCTGCAACAGGAACCAAAGGGAACGATGACGATCCTAGCCAAGGTAAGTTGTCAAAGAGAACCTGTGGGACGGTGTTGAAACTCAAGTTGTGGAATCGAAGAGGTCCAGATTCGCAAATACACTCCTCCGCAAAAGATTCACCTGTCTCACCGAGCCCATGGACACTCCATATTTCTTCCAAGTTCAATGAGAACTCTCCCACAACATAGTCCAATGTAAATATTGTCTATATTTTGCTTCAGCATCTTTTCTTATTTTCAATAAAAGGAATCTCCCCTTACAATAGAGGAGGGACTTTATCCCCTCATTGTTGTTAGAAAGCTCTATTTTGCTATATACAAAATATTTTGCCAACAAAAGGAAATTGAATCTCTAGATAAGAACAAGACTTAGGATTTGACAAAAGCTACTTCCTCAACGAAAACCTATTGGTTGCAAATGGGTTTTCAAGAAGAAGTGCAATGCGCAAGGAAGGTTGGAGAAGTACAATGCTTGCCTAGTAGCAAAGGGACTCTTGGGTGGAAGGAATTGACTTTGGTGAGCTCTATTCCCCCACTGCAAAGTTGAACTCTAAAAGGTTCCTTTTAACAATTGCTGCTATGTTCGATCTGGAGATAGATCAAATGGATGTTAAAGCAGCATTTCCACATGGAGAACTTCAAGAAGAAATCTATATGGTTCAGCCTAAAAGTTTCAAGTCAAAGGGAAAGAAGACTTGGTCTGCGGACTGAAAAAGACCTTGTATGGCGTGAAACAATCACCAAGGATTGGAATTTGAAGTTTAGTAGCTATGTGTTAAAGCTTGGACTTGGGCGCAACAAAGTTGACGCTTATGTGTATTTCAAGGAAGAAGAATAAAACTTTGGTATCATGGTCCTCTATGTGGATGACATGTTACGGATTGGAAATTGCAAGGAAATGATCAAGCAGGTTAAGTCTCAATTGTCTCAAGCGTAGTTTGACATGATCTTGATGCTGTAAAGCATACTTCGGACATGGAAATAAAACAAGAGCATACAAACAATAAGCTCTAGTTTGATCAAAGGAAATATGTTGAGACAGTTTTGGAGAGGTTTGGGATGCATGACAGCTAGCCTGGGTGCACACCCTTTCCACTTCGATCAAAAATCATCTATTGCACAACATTTAAAGACACAAAAGGATTTGGAGGACATGGCTCAAGTTTTGTATGCAAATGCAATGGGAAGCCCAATGTATGCAATAGTCTACACAAGACCTGTCATTACACATGTAGTGGGAGTAGTACACAAATACATGTCCAATCCAAGGAGCATTGGACCATGGTGAAGAGGACCTTCGGGTACCTACAAAATGTTTGGCTATGCAATTCGCTATCAAGGTAATCATGTTGAAAGCAAGACTTTGAGTTTGCATGGTTTCGTGGACTCGATTGGGAGGAGATCTTCATTGCCAAAGGTCTACCAATGCGTATGTGTTCAACTTATTCGATGGAGATATGTTGAATGAGCAAACGGCAAGCAAGTGTTGTTATATCCACCGCAAAGGTTGAGTACATGACAGCTACTTGTGCAAGCAAGGAAGGAAGTGATTTGGCTTCAAAAGTTGTGTTTCGCTATTGGGTTACTTCAAAAGGCTATATGAATAGGTTGTAACAATCAGAGTGCGATCTATCTAGCAAGGAACCCTTAATATCATTCTTGCATGAAAAACATTGATGTGCAATACCATTTTGTAAGGAAAATGGTGGAGGAGAAGAAGATACTATTGAAAAGGTGGGCACTAATGAGAATGTTGTAGATTTATTGATGCAGGCAATAAAAACTAAGAAATCTTCTTGGAGCCTAAACATAATGGGCATGGTTACTCGAAGTTGCTGAAATATGGGTTTGTACTCCCTTTATGCAGAGTGTTCAACAAGTGGGAGAATGTTGTGAATGTCTCAACTTTGCATGGTTTTGTGCAAGATGAATATGCACAAAGGTTTTATTGCGCAAGGAAGCTTGTGCAGGGATCTATCCGCAGAGAATAGTGCATAGTGGCATTGTGAGAGGATTGTGTGATGTGGAGTTTACAACTATTTGCAACATTGGTTATGCACAGGGTTGCGTACTGGAAGGCTTGTGTGCAAGAGAGTTGCTAAATGGTGCGCAATGAAGTTGCACAACATGGTAATGCAATGTATGATGTTTGTAATGTGTTACCAAACACTTGTTTGACTAGATCTATGGACTGAAGATGTGTAAGTAATGTGTTGATGATACTCTGAAACAGTTGGCGGAGTGTTATGAAATGATAACTTTGCTCAGTATTTAGTGAGAATCTGTGGATTCCCTAGTGCATCAGAATTATAAAGTCAAGTGCTGATTTAAAGACATGCATACTCTTGGGAGCAAATATTGAAAACAGTTGCAACAAACTCAGAGATTGTTGAGGTGGTTAAACGGTCAAGTTTAAGCACTATTCATTCACTGATGAGATGGGTTGGTACATAGTTACACGGTGTAGTGTATGGACCATGGACAGTATGATAGTTACAACCTTGAAAAGTGTCTATGTATTGTAAACCAGTTTTAGTTAATACAATAGAACGAAGGTTACTTTGTTGGTTTTTAGCCAAAAGGGTTTTCCCAGGTGAAATATTGTGTCCATTTTGTACGCTGTTTTCTTGTGCATCATTCATATTCCTGTTTAACATAGCTCTTCTCTATATTAGCTTATTGCACAAGGCCAAATTAGAAGACCACCCTTGTGTGTGTGAGTGGTCTTAAATTTAGGAGCACAGTTACCAAATACGGTCGATTTTTACAAATTTACCGTATTTTTTCATTTTCCTCCCTTCACCAAATGAAACACCGAAAATTTCGGGATTTGGTAGTTTAAAATTCAGAAAAAGCAAAACCCAGTCCTGCGGCTGTAAATAATAAAAAGTTGACAGAAAAGGAAACCAATCTTTCAGAGACAAAGGCGTTTTCAAAAAAATAATGGTGACTGTACTCTAGTGCTTGAGACAGGCATTGACATTCAAAAGATCAAGGTTTAAACCCCAACATGTATAGAAGCCGCCCTTGAGTGTTGGAGTGGTGGTGAATTCGGGAGTTTGAGCTAAGAAATCATTAGGAAAGAAAAAGGAAACCGAAGTCTCGTAACTCTCTAGGTTTGCCACGTTCAAAGGAATCTCTTCGACCGTGACTCACCAGGGTCTGCACTCAAATAAACTATCAAGGGGCGAATTTCATTATGAAATATGAAGACTACAGTACATATTCTTATTTTTCTTTTGGCTGAAAATTGGTGTAGCAGTCCGTTGTTGTTCAAAGTGATTGCGGAAACGGAGGTCTTATAATCTCCTTCAGTGGAATTCAAATAAAAATTAGGTTTGCCGTGTTCACAAAATAAAATGGGCTTAAATGAATAGAAAAAGCTTACCTGTCGAAGGCGAAAAGCTTGTGAATAAGGATATGAGGTACGTGAGGACAGCATTGCGCTACCCACTTGAGGGCTGTGACGGGCGTTGGCGTTGGATTCTGTGAAGAAGAATCCATCAAGTGTTTCCCAAGTGCTTTGCTGTCCATTGTTGTGACAAAGGGCGGAAGTGTCAACCATTTTCTCGAACCCTCGTCTTTTTCTTCCCCTTCTGGATTTTTCACGGGTGTGTTAGAAGTGGAGGAGGAAAGGGCAAGAAACTGCTCCTTCAGTGGATTTAGACCAACTCTGCCTCTGATTGAACGAAGTGCAGGGAGAATATGCATTGATGATGAAGGCGAAAATAAGCGTTGAGCCATTGAAATTCTGCAATCGAATTTCAAATTTGAATTAGGTACCTAAAACTACTTAGCGTCTTTTTGTTTCCATTTGTAGTGAGTGTCTTTTGGTCCTATAGACATGTTGGTCTCCTGGGCGTAATTAAAATCTTTCAATTCAATTCAAGCGCTCTAATGGTATCATACCTCGGATTTCACTCAAACTAGCAATACTTATTTGTAAATTGTGGGCAGAGACGATAGTTTTAACATTGTTAAGAGACTTTCTTTGGGCGGTGAATACTAATTAAGAAAATATCTAACAAGAATTCAATTGAAGAAGGAATAATTAGTTAAGTTTTCATTTATAAATATATTATAGTATAGAATATAACATGTGTTGCTTGTGATCTTCACAACATTTTAAAAGAAGAGACTTACAAACTAAAATTTGATAAAATTGTTTTCTTTTCTTTTTGAGCTATAATGACTCTACGGAAAAGTCAATAATAGTAATTTTTCAATGTAGTCGTGAATAGGGTAATATTGCTATGATATTATTAAAAACAAAGAAAACTTTCATTTAGCTTAATATGTTTTATTATATATTGACACATTGAGATTTTGCAATTAAGTTTCAAACTAAAATTGTAATTTCAATTTCATGTAGGTAGATGGGGAAGTGATTGAATGTTTGTGAGGCAGTGGCGAGCGTCACCTCGGGCGGGCCTTAGGTAGACAATGTCACAGACACCTCCTCTCATCGTTCCTCTCTCCACTAACAACTCGCGGTCTTGTGCATTTCCGGAACCCCTAATTCCGTTAAGGCTTCCTCGGGCTCGGGATGGTAAAGTTGTTCTTAGTGAAAAGGACGGGCTGGAAGAGCAGATTAATAGGGCTTTAATTGCAAAATTCGCGGGAAGATGGCTTTTCAACGGATGAAATTTCCTCCTTGTGCGCAGATCAGTGGGGAAGGGCTTGTCTATCCGTTTCTTGGCCAAAGGCTTTTTTCTAATTCTCTTTCGCTGCGAAGCTCTCTCAATTGAGGCATTTAATAAGAGAGATAATTGCCTGCTTCAATGGGGTCTTCTCCTCCGATTGTGATCTCCTAACTTCGATCCCCTGAAATCAGAAGAAGAAGAGCATCGAGTCTGGATACGCTTCTATGCCCTTCCGATCGAATATTGGAACCCTAAAATTATTTCCAAAATCTGAAGCAGCTTGGGTAAGGTCATTCAAATTGATCCCAGATCATTGGAAGGTTCGTTAACCGCTTTCGCCAGAATCTGCATCGCTTTCGATCCTTCTAAACCCCTTCTGGAATCAATTTCTATCCAGAGTCCTTCCGGAACCTGGATTCAAGTTGTAGAATATGAAAGGATCTCAAAAAATTGTTTTAAGTGTAAATTGTCTGGTCATCTTCAGAAAGATTGTAAAGCCCCTTCGAAGAGCTTCGGTCATAGATGGATTCCCAAAGAGTCCCCTTCAGTTAAGTTAGATGACAATCTCGGTGTGGATCCGGAATCATCCCCTCCTCGCCAAGCCACCGTGAGCCCTTTTCCTGAAGTTGATTGGGCTCGTATTCCGGATCAAAATGTTCTCCTCTCCCCTCAGTACCTTATCAAAAACGCCTCCCAAATCGCAGAGGAATCTGCTAGGTTTCTATCTCTTTTGCAGGAGGGTATGGAAAATGGTCACGGTCAGTCCTCGGTGGACTTGCAAAATTGGGTTCAGGAGAAACAAGCGTTATTGGAATCCCATCCTGATCTGCAACTTGAAGTTGAAAAAGAAGACGGTATCGATGATGTCCAACTAATAGATAACTGCAAAGATTGTTCTTTAGCGGTCACCCCCAGCATTCCCAAAACTCCCAACTCGGGTCATTCAGCTACAGTGGGAAGGCCTAGCAATGAAGCTAAGACAAACAAGGATATATCCCACGGTAAGCAAATTCAGATCACTAACTTTTTTCAGAAATTAAGTAGGGAGGTCCAGTCCCTTCCGAAGAGCCAATGAAAATCTTGTCTTGGAATGTTAGGGCCCTTAACGCCCCTGACAAGCAACATCTGGTCAAGCGTTGCATCTTCAAGCAAGAGGTAGCTCTATGTTTGCTTCACGAAACAAAAATGAGCTCTGATGAATTAAGAGGTCAATGGTCTTCAAAATGGAAAGGTTGACAGGGTATTTTTGTTGATTCGGATGGTGCTTCTAGGTTCTGGTAATCATTTGGAAGCAACATAATGTTGTTATGTCATCTATCAAAAAGAATAGCAATCATCTTTGGTGTAGAGTTCAAATATTGCACACATATGTTAGTTTCTTAATCTGTAATGTCTATGGTCCCTCGAATCTGATTGCCAAAAGAGGCCTCTGGGATATGATCGTTAGAGATATGGAGAGCTTCGATGATGAATTGATTATTGTGGTTGGAGATTTCAATGCCATCATTTCAAACAAGGATTAGAATGGTGGAATTTCAAGGAACCCCCAATCACAGAATGATTTATGTTCTTTCATTCATTCTTTGGCCGTTTCGGACTTAGAGCCCAAACAAGGGTGGTTCACTTGGTCTAATAAAAGCCCAGGGTTTAGCAAAATAATAGAAAGGCTGTATAGATTTCTAACCAATGATAAATGGTTACACTGCAATATTATTTTGGAAAGTGTTGTTCTTCCCATTTTGGGTTCTGATCATTTTCCCATCTCTATTTTGATTTCATGTGATTCAGCCCCTAAGCGAACTCCTTTTAAGTTTGAGTTCATGTGGTTAAGAGACCCCTCCTTATATGATTTGATTAAAGCTTGGTGGTCTTCCATGTCTTTCGAGGTACCAGGATGTATGCCCTTTCACAAAAACTCTCGGGATTGAAAGGTGAGCTCTTAAGTTGGAACAAAAGTCATTTTAAAAACATCTTCTCGTAGAAAAAAAGGGTGGAGGTAGAAATCAAGGCCCTGAATGAGGAAATCTTTAGATTTGGGATGGTTCGGGAAGAATATAAGAAAGAAAAAGAGTTATTAGTTGAACTTGGTGAGATCCTTTTGAAAGAAGATATCTATTGGAAGCAAAAGTTCAGGGAATCTTGGTTAAAAGAAGGTGATCAAATACCAAGTTCTTTCACTCATCGGTCAAGGCTAGACACGCTTCAAATTACATATCTAAATTAAAAACTCAAGATGGGGATTGGATCACGGATCAAAAGGGTATCAAGGATTTCTCGAGCGTTCTTCATCAACTTGTTGGTTGGTGATTCTATTTCTCATCTTTCGTCCCAAAATGCCTTATCGGACCTCCTTCCTAAGCTAGTGGATGAAAATTGTAACAATCGCCTCTCGGCTCCCTTCACAAAGGAGGAAATCAAATATGTTGTCTTTTCTATGGAAAGGGACAAAGCCCATGGCCCAGATGGGTTCCATGCTTCCTTTTTTCAAGACTTTTGGGACATTGTTGGCTTTGATGTTTGGGCGCGGCAGAGAGAATCTAGGTCTTCAGGAAAAATCCTTGGTGCCCTCGAATCACACTTTCATCTATATGTTTCCCAAGAAATCTCTTGTTGAGGCGTTGGATGACTTACGCCGATTTCTCTCTACAATACGTCATATAAAATCATCTCGAAGGCTATAGTGCTCTGTCTCCGGCCCCTCCTGGATTCTATTATTTCTATTGAACAAAGTGGTTTCCTTCCCAGGCATTCTATCTTTGATGAGATTCTCTTGGCTCATGAATTAATGCACTCTTTGTCTTTGAACCATTTTCTAGGTATACTTCTTAAGCTTGACTTTAATAAGGCTTATGACATATTGAATTAGTGCTTTCTTATCAAATCCATGTTGAAAATGGGATTCATTCTAGCCTTTTGTAATTGGATATTCAATTGTATTTCCACCCCCACATTCTCTGTCCTTGTCAATGGTTATGCTGAAGGAAATTTTTCTAGCAACAGAGGGATTCGTCAGGGGGATCCACTTTCCTCCTTTCTTTTTATCTTGTTTGTTTGACTCGTTGAGTAGGGAAATCTCCAATGCCATCGGAGAAGGTAACTTAAAATGTCTTCGAATTGCAAAAGATGTCGATCCTATCTCCCATCGCCAGTTCACAGACAATACTTTTCTCTTCGGTGAAGCCTCAACAGCTGAGGCTAGAAAACTGGGGTCGATCCTGGATTATTATTCAGAAGCAGCGGGCCAAGTCATAAGTTCCACCAAATCTTTGATCTTCTTATTCAATTCTTCCCCAAGGCTTCAAAGATGCATCGAAATATCATGGGCTTTACAAAGTGGGGTCCCTCCTCAAAAATACTTAGGAATCCCTTTATTTATTGGATCGGAGTCGTTCCTCTTTGTGGAGTGATCTATTATCTTCCTTTGAAAAAGGTTGCTTGCATGGAAAGGTAAATGGCTTACCTTCACGGCGTAATCCATCTCGATCGATTTGTTTTGAGTGCAATCCCAATTTATATGATTTCAGTGATGAAAGTCCCCAAAATGATTCTCTTTAAGATTGAAATTTTTTTAAGAACCTTCCTTTGCAAGGTTTGGGAGAGGATAGGAAGTTTCACCTCATTAGATGGGAGGAGGCAAAATTGCCCAAGGATTTGGGAGGTGTAGGGATTACGGATTTGGGCCTTCAAAACATAGCTCTAGGAGTAAATCATATTTGGAATCTTGTATCCAACCCTTCTAGTCATATCAATAGAAATGTCATTCATAAATACCTCCATAATGGCTGTGTTTGGTTTTAAAATCAGAATCTTGGCGGTTTATGGATAGACGAGCCAATAGTGTGCAGGGCATAGCCCCTCTTTGAGTCAGCAAAGCGAACTGGTTTATTGCTATTCTACCAGCAGGAATCTGTGCAAGTCTCACAACATTCTGCCTTCGGGGTTTTGGGATCTCATCCCAGTAGGGGTATTTCCAACTGCGAAAAGAAAGGAACGAAGTAGGGGATGAAGAAAGATTAGATCCGAAAGGAGAAAAGAAATGAATTCCAAAGCAGAAAGGTCGGAAGGTTTATGTTTTGGGATTGGTAGTAAACAGAGCCAAACCTATTTGCATAAACGAATAAAGCAATACTGATGAATAAATGACAAAAAGGTAGAGATAGATCCAACAGAATAAACGCATAGATCTGACATAAGAAAGATCAGATGCCCATAACACACATATTCAGCACAAAGTCTTAATATTTGTATTAATATTTTCTTCAGTTGCAAAAAGTACAAAGCCTTTTCTCCCTACTTCTATTTTTCATCTAAAAGATATCCACCCCTTGAATACAACAAGTATTCAAGTATATATAGAAGGAGAGAGGAAAAGAAGACAAAAGCAAACAAACCACTTATTTACAAAAATATCTTACAATAGATTACAAAGTCATTTGTTGACTTTTGACAACTTTGGTGGATGACATCATCCCATGGTGCAACATGGATGATGTCATCGTTTGTGTCAACATGACTTAGATATTTTACAAAGAGAAAGATGAGAAGGAAGAAACTATTCGTCGTCGTCCCGCGGCTGGAAGGGGGTATCCTGCTTTGCTTTTGCTCAGTGACGAGATGTGGAATCGGGCACGACTCCATGAACTTCGCCGATCATGGGTCAAGTTGATCCTCGGAAGGATCCTTGTGCCGATCGCCGATAGCTTCAGTAGGTCTCTCGCTCGTCTACGAGCTTTTCTCGGGAGTTTGGAATAATCATTCTCTCGCCTCTATCAGTGCACCGATGAAGTCACGACACGCCAACAAAGTTATTGATGGATTTGGCATCGAATGTGACTTCTAGCCCCGGCCTCGTGAAACGATCTCCTCAAGATCCGAATAGTTTCTTCCACCTTTCTTAAGGCGAAAGGAGTGAGCAACCCCGAGACATTCTAAGAACGATTTGTTCCATTTGATGCATTGCATCCAGGGCTACCTCCTTTACCTTGTCAATCTTTTCCAGGACGAACTCCAGCTGATCCACCCGATAATCCAAAGTGGAAAGGATTTTATTCAGTGCCCTAGGGTGTCCAAAGACGCCAAACTTGACCAGATCATCGACTGAACAATCGAGCATTTTCTGAAAGGTCTCGTGTTGCATCCTGGCATGCTCAAGCTCTTCGGAGATGGGTCCCGCTATCGCCTGGAGTTCTTTGTTTGTTCGATTGATATTCGATACAAATCACGTGAACTTAGCGATAACTCCTCGCTTTCTTTGAGGATTTGGCTCCTCCAGTGTGCAAAACCGCCATGCCCCCTTGCCGATTTTAGCATATTCATTGATCTTTTCTCGCTCGAGAGGCTCGGGAGTTTCGGCGCGGCAATCAGTAGGAGGCGCACCGCCCATTTTCTCGTAAGGCGTGGAGAAGATATTTATTTTGCTCCTTTAGCTGCCTTTTCTCTTCCTTTGCTTCTTGGAGTTTTTTGCAAAGGGCGTCAACTGTAGATAGGGCCTCTCCTTGCAGGCTTTCCGAAGATGTCCCCATTGTGACTTGAGTCACTATGTAATCTATCGAAGACAGATCCTTTTTATCCTTCAAAGGATTGGGGTATGCAATCTCCATCACTCTCTCCCCTGTTGCACTCTGAGAGAAGCGGGTTATGGGCTTTTGCTTCTTTGTCCCTTTTGATGGGATCACGGAGAAGTCCATCGGTGCGATGGGAACTTTCCTTTTCTGCTGACTCAGGTGATGGGAGATCCAGGCTGGACTTATGGGAGAAGGACCAGAAATAGAGAAGGGGGCAGCTGCAGTAGTAGAAGGGAAAACGTGGAGACACGTGGCGGCGGCATGGAGAGGAAAGCCGAGGAAGTGCTCACGGGAGGAAGTGATACTGCAGGGGAGGAAGTCATAGGAAGGGAAGGGAGCTCAGAGATGAGGGAAGAAATGGAGGGGGATAGCTCCGCGAGAGAGGAGAAGATGGACGAAAAAGCAGGAGGAACAATAGAAGAAGGGGAGAGGACACGACCAAAGGAATGGTCGCTTGGGTCACTCGAGGAGGGGAAGGAGGAGAAGGAGAAGGAACAGAAGGGACCTCAATTGTTACAGTCGTGGCCACATCCTGAGTGGATGTGCCTATTGGAACATCTTCCGTTGTTTCTTCCTTTGAGCTTTCCGGGATTGCAACCCATTCTTGTGAAGCGAAGGAGGGCTTTCAGGAGCTTCCTCTTGGGTAGAGCTGGATTCACCCTCTTTTCCTTTTCCCTTGCCTTTTGGTTGTTGTTTTGCCCGAGGAGGTGCATTGCCCAACGGAGAGGTTGTGAAATCGACTCCGAGGTAGATGAGCCCGTTCATTCGGCACCAATGCTCTATTCTGCGCAGAGTTTCCTTGACCCTCTCCTCGATTGTTTGAGGAGCTTTGGTTCTATCAATCACCGCGAAAGGCCAATCGTCCCCACCCGTGTCAAGATACACTTGATCAACTTCTTGCTCAGTAGTTTGGTAGCCTTTTGGGACGATGGCTACCCCATACTGGATGATTTCTGCTAAGGCCAAGCGAGAATGATCCTTCCTCCTGAGCTCAACCTCATGATATATGTCGATGTAGATATCTTCGATCTGAGGGATGTGGATTGGATCGAGCTTGGCCCTAGGCAAACAATTTCTTGGGTCGAAGGTGGGCCTTGCTGGGAAGTTATGTTTCGATTCGGCGCTCATTTCTCTGCAAACATATCTTTTGCCTTGTGGTGAGTGAGACACGTATACCTACCCACTGTGAGGGGGAAAGGAGTCCCACCCTTCTTTCTCTTTAGGCACTTTTCGTGGTAAGTAATAAGTTGCCTCGGCTACTCAACAGATCAACTTGGGACCAACATATCTCGGCAATTTAGTTGGTTCTCTCAAGAAGTTAACGCCTCGATAGGTGAATGTGGGGAATTGAGTGAACAGGGCCCCCATTTCTCTCAGAAATGCTTCTGATGCTCTTGGTCGTATGCGACCGTGATTCATATTCGGCCTCAACAGCAGATGATGAAATAGAAGAATGCATCGTTGATTTTTGTAAATTGGGGGATACTATTTTCCAGCTTCAGTTCTAGATAGTATTCATAGATTTTAACCTGGGGCCAAACCCCGCATCGCATCAGAGCTGGATAGTCTCTCTCTGAAGCCGCAGCATAGACCACGTAGGAGTTCATATAGAACCTCCCCGTTGTGTTAAGTTGTTGGAGCTGCTCAGATATTGTGTTGCTTATGATTTCTGCCCACTCAAAGCGTTGATCGGGCACATTTTTGTTCATTGTTTCCAGATATCGCAGCATCCACTTGTGAAAATAATGGGCGTCAGGAAGCCCAAAGACTCTGCTCAGGAACGTGATTGTGTCGCTGAGTTCCTCTGAAAAGTCACTGCGATGTATGACTTGTGGCCAACGAGTCACCACCTTTTTGTTCTTCAAATATACCTCGTTCATCAGCTGCATGCACTGATCCTCATTGTCGTCCCAGGCCTTGATGCAATCTTCCCGGCTTACGGCCACAAAGTGCCGGTGGTGAGGGATGCCGAGCATTATTTCAAAGTGCCGGGCAGTGAGGTTGATTATAACCTCGCCCTTCTCATTGTGGACACATCTTGTGTCTTTATTGTAGCATCGGGCAACTACCATCATGAATTCGTTGTTCACGGCACTAACTGGGATTCCTCCAGCAAAGTGCAGCACACTGCCCATCAGCTTGTCCATCCATGGACTTCTTGTGACCCTCTGGGTTCTGGCCCAGAAATCTTCCATGTCAATATGACCCAGTTCTGAGTCTCTGATGTCTAGGTCACACTCTGCCTGGGACTCGGGCATCCTGACCCTCTGATATTTATACTTCATTTCTTCTTCTGTGAGCTTGGCTTTACCCTTAGATTTGGTAGGTCTCTTGCTTGATGTTGACATATGTAACTCTGAACTTAATTGCTGATCTGCAAGAAGAAGAAGTGAAACCCAACGCAAGAAGGTCATATTAGTCATTTGATCTTCCATTAAAGTGTCAACAGAAGAAAGAGTTAGTGATTTAAGGCTTCAGGGTGCAGGGTGCATGAATACTGCAGGTTACAGGGCAAAATAATATGGCGCATAGGAAAGGGCAGCTGCAAGGGATAAAACAGCGCCAAAGGGCGCATGGCACATGGACACTGCAAGGTGCATTTTTGTTGTTGTAAACATAAGTGCGCCTGCACCATGTGTATGCATTTTATAAAGGGCGCAGATATTTTTCATGTTACATGGGTATAGGATGCGCCAAAGGGTGCAGGTTTAATGCATGTAACATCATTTTTTCATGCGCCACAGAGGACTTGGCGCGGCGCATGGAAGGTCTAGCATAACATAATGTCATTGCAACAATGGGTGCGTCCGCGCCGCTTCAACAGTTGCACTTAGCGCATGTAATTTGAATGTTGCATACATACAGGGTGCGCCAAAGGGCGCAGGTTTAAATACTTGCAACATATGAGTTGGGTGCGCCAAGTAGGGCGCAAGGAAAGCGTTTGCAACAAGCGAAGGGAGTGCGCCTTGAGGGTGCGGGCTGTTCTTTGTGTAACAGTCATGGTATGTGCGCCATTGGCGCGACTGTGTATTATGTTACAGGGATGACAGATGCGCCAAAGGAGAAAAATAACAGTGTCTTCTTTTCAAGCCATGATCTTTCTCTGAGGGGTTTGCATGTTGACAAGCTTCTTTTTAAGGGTACCTTTGGGTTATGAAGAAGCTTAATCAAAGAGTTCCAAGCCATTTTTTAGGACAGAGTCCCCTTTACCAGCAGATCTGGAAAGAGGGGGAAAATGCATGGGTAGAGAAAACAGCAAGGAGGGTGGGGAGTTCATGTTTTGACAGCTTTTTTAACTCAATCCATACCAACAAGTAGCCAAAAACCAAAGCACAAAATACACAAAAGAAATGAGGACCTCTTACCAGGATTATATAATGGAGAAGTGTGAAAACGGGTCCACGAAGTGATTCAAAACGACAGGGCAGGTGCGCTGGCAGGTACAGATGTAAGAGAAAAATCACGTGATGTGTCGATGATAATGACAGTGCAGACGCGCCTATATATAGGCGAGGTGGTAATAAATGTGCCACCAACTTTTTCAAGTGGCGCATGAAAAGCACTGTCGACACAAGAAAGCATGCGCCCTTGGCGCACCAAAACACTTGCCAACCCGAAGTTATGTGCGCCTTTGGTGCACCGAAAGTTATGTCGACACAAGAATATGTACGCCTTTGGCGCACCAAAAAGTGGCGCAACAAAAGTATTGTTGACATGAAGGCGCATGCGCCTTGGCGCATGCAAGAAAGACTCAACATAGTGAGGCGCACCAAAACGCCTGTTGACACAAGAAAGCATGCGCCAAAGGCTTAAAAGGGGGCGCATGAAAACTTGATGTTGCATAGTCATTATGTGCGCCCGACCAAAAAAGACAAAAAAATGGCTAAGTTCGGAAAACTAGATTTCCTAGGAAGGGATTTTGCAACATTCCGAATGCAAGGGGTCCCTGACGAGGGACCGGAACAAAATTTGGTAGGTTATCTGTAAAATTGCCCTTGCCAATTTTACGGGATAACAGCCGGCCGTAAAAGCATTATAACTAGTCGGGATCTCCCAAGAGGATTGCACATGTGGAACTTCATTAGCTCCCCGCAAACATGTTTTATCATCCCTCACTTCTGGAAAATAGACGCATGCCTTAACCAACTTTTGGGAAGATTTGTGGAATGGCTTCCCCGAATCTTTCGAAATACACTGGTTTGGATCAGATTATGTTGGCCACCAAGTCAACCTGGGGGATAAGGTAGAGAATTACGGGTTTCAAAATGTGGATGGGTCTCCCTCTCTCTCCTAGAAGGAGGTTGCTTTCCCAGATGTTCCGTAGGCTTCCAAATCTCTCTTCCAAAAGATTCTCGGGGACCGCAAAGTCAGTTTCTCAACTTATGAAGATAAGCTTCTCTGGTTGGGCAATAAATCAAGTCAATACACAAAAATCAGGGTATGAATTCCTTATTCAGCAGGAGGGTAGAGGATATAATTCCTAGATAGGTTGTTGGGATGCTAATAACTTACCCAAGGTAGGAGCCTTGAGCTTGCTTGTATATAAAGGAAAACTTCTCACACATGTTCGACAAAGGAAGTGGGGCTATCAAGGACCCACAAGATGCGTGGTTTGTGAAAAGGAAGAAGAAGATATAAATCATCTCCTATTGCCGCCCCTTCGCCTCATGGTGTTGGGCCTAGCCATATCAAAAGTTGGATCTCACATGGGTTCCAGGGGTGACTATTAAGGAGGTCCTCCATTCTTGTCCAGTGCTAGTGAAAAATAATTCTTTAGGGGAAATCTGAATATGTAGTCCTTTGTTGCTCATTTGGAACTTATGGTGGGAAAGAAATCTCCGCCTTTTCGGAGATGTCTCCTCTAATCCTCTCGCAATCTCACGAAATTAGAAATAGTTATCTCTGAAAATCTAAGTTCTAGATGTAAAAATTTAGTAGACTTTTCCAGCAGAGATGTTCTTATGATGAAAGTGTGGCCACTTATTAAGCTTCCTCCCCACAGTGCAATCTTGCAACAAAGCAAGTCTAAATGGGAGAAATTTTGCAAAGTGGAAGGTCAGAAATGGCTTCCACCCCCCGGGTTTCGTAAAGTTAACTTTGACGGGGCTTCCAAGGGGAACCTCGGCATTTCAGGGGTGGGGTGCATTCTTCGAAATGAGAAAGGAGAAATGATTAGTGCTAGTTTGTTTCATCTTCAGGATGATACTAGTAATATTGTTGAAGCCCAAGCTCTCATGTTTGGGGTCAAATGAGCAATTGAATGTGGGAGTTCCCACCTCCACATTGAAGGAGACTCACAAATAATTGTCCAAGAAATAAAAAATGGCAAGGCTCTTAATTGGGCTTTGGATGTCTATGTCTTTAATATTCTTTATTGGCTTAGCAAACTAGACTTTTAGAGTATTAGTCACATGTATAGAGAGGCTAATATGGCAGTGCGGACCTTTTGGCCAACATTGGGGTGATGCTGGTGATGAGACCACTATCTATAATCATGTTTCTAGGTGGATGGGTTTAATAATGCCTTGGCTTGAGAGATTCGACGCATGGGAGCTTGTTTTTTAAGGAGGCCAAATTCATATCTCACTCACCTATCTCCATTTGGCATCTTGTGATGTGTGGTAGAAGGGTTTGTGGCAAGATTATGGCTATACCACCATTCCCATGTTTGTTTTTTAAAGGTGAAACTAGGGAGATAGCCTTTACGGTAGCATGACTTAGTCTAGGCTAAATAAAGTCTTCCGAATTGGGTCAGGTTTTGTCTATAATGTTGTGGAAAGGATTCTAGGAGATTCTTATCTTCTTGGGAGCGGCAGGCCGGGTGTTAACGGGAAATAGCCTTCGCATTTGTTTCTAATATCTTGCTCTTGGGGTGGAAATAAGGATGAAACTATTATGATTTCTCGCCATTTCATATGGCCTAAACACATAATGGGCCCGATGAAGCGATTGTTCAATTTTGTTTACCTTCGCGTTTCACATGGTCTCGGTGGCAAGTGGAGTGCATCCCCAGATGCAAGGGAGTTGCTTGCAGAGTTGGAAAAAAAGGAACTCAATGCGGAGGAATTTTTTTGTTGCGAGTTCATCATATGTGTAGGATGAAGGAGGTTAGTCTCACCTATATCACACCCTTAGACATGGAATATATGGCCTCTTCTATCGATTGACCCCCTCCTACATTTCTCAGCTTAGGGTTAAAGGAAATATTGCCTACACTTTCTTGTTGAAAGCAGCCAAGGCCGAAGAGGTGGTGCGCAGATCTAACAAGTGTAAATGACTCGCAAAGTTGTGGAAGATGGTGTTACCAATAAAGATGCAAAGGGCGAGGATGGTGCTCGCATCAAGGTGGAAGTAAGAGAAGTATCTGAATAGATCTATTTTAGCAGCTGCTATAGTATTTTGATGTATAATCGGATTTAGTTTCTTTTTGGCTTTAGGGTGGCGATAGCGTTTGCTTTATCTATTGATCACCCTATTTTTGTTCATAATCAGATATAGTATTGTAAGGGTGGGGCCCCCATAACCCCTTGGTTCATAGCTCCGGTAAAAAAGGATTTACCTATTAAAAAAACATTGTAATGGTTATCTTGTTAGTAGTCTTTTATAGTACTTTGGGTTTTACCTAACTACATGTAGGTAAGGAACTCACTTGTCAAGGACTTTGTATTTCACTTTGGGGTAACCCAAGTTTCTCTTTACATCTATTTTTGGTAAGAGTGTAATGTCACAACTAGGTTAATCTAATTAAAATATTGTAATATGTTTAAGAATAATAAATATAACATTCCTAGATCACTAAAGGGTGATATTTTCGTTCAACATACTTCTATAAAGTAGATAAAAATAACTACGGTTAAGGCTTGGAACACATTCACCCCATATTGGGTTTAGACTTTGTGATAGAGATTTGGAATTGGATGAGAAGGTTGTGCAAGGTGTTGTAAATCTACCTATGAAATATGGGAGCTTAAAATTGGTCATGGGACATGTTTGTCTGAAGGGGACATATTTGGCAAGTGAATTTGTATGAGTACGAGAGAATGTGTTATCGACTATTGTGATTTACAATTTTCCTCCTCGACACCTACTTACTTTGTGTTTATGGACTTGTTTCCTATATTGTTTATTCGCAGAGAATTATGGAAAGCAAACCTCGACTAGTCAAATCTAGATATATGGTCCCACCAATTCTAACTATCCACATCCAAAGTAGTTACCACCACACACCCTTATATATCTTATATATATGGTGAACACCTAGATTTTATTTTTCTTTAAATACTAAGGAGACATTAGATAGAATGTTGGTTCAATGTTGAGATGTGTGAGTGATAGCATATGTGGCATATCCCTACATATTATGTCAATTGGTCCAATCACATTCGGGGTTTGGACTATACGTATGTGTTTTTTCTTTGGATGACTCTTTTATACATATACATGTCTTCTTTTGTCTTCGAACCTTGGTTCCTCTCCTTTAACCTAAAAATGGGTTAATACGATTTGAGATGGATTGACCTCATCATACCCTCACTAATACAATGAGTGTTACACTACATAAAAATACATTGATGTGGCATCAAGTCACACATAGTTCTCTCGATTCATATGATGGTGTGGAGGTTAGAAAATACAAATTAAGTTGGATCCTTAATTTGGCCCTTAACACTTGTAATGATGGTTGGATTGATTTTAGTGCATATTAATGATCTAAGGTGACAAGATAGATGTGTTCAAATTTGAGAAGCTTTATTGTAATGTGCTTTAAGAGATAAGTGCTTCAATGCTTAGTTATATGTCTTTCTTATAAGTGTTTTTAATATGGGATCCCTAAATGCCCTCAATAGGTAAGGGTGCATGTGTAGGTGATTGTTTCAAATGATTTTCCATTTAAGAAACTCTAAGCCAACTAAGGTAACTTGTGAATTTGAAAAGATGATTGTTGCAAGTACAAGGGGCATGTTCATCAGCCATGGGACATATTTTTTGGTCAACCCTATCCCAAGTCCAAAAACTCGTCCAAACTTAAGCTAGAACTAAATATGAAATAAGAGATGGTATGTATAGAGTTTATACATGTGTTTTTATAAGGCACATTGCTTCTTGAAGTGCCAAGTTGAAGAACAACCATGACCTAGTGGACTTAGAGTCTAAGGAAGCTTTGAGATTAGTCGATAAATAGATAATTGGGATAATGTTAGGATAGATGCTAAAGAATTATTGCCAAGTGGAACATGACCAAGTTTTGGATATTATAATTTCCCCATGTTAGTCTAGTAATAAAAGCATTGGATTGAAAGTAAAATGAAAAATTGAATACAAACCTCTCACTCCAATAATAGGAGGGTGTTTACACTCATGTTTGTGTGTGTGTGTGTATGAAAGAGTGTTACAAGTAGAATATTTTACATAAATTAATCCACATTAATCATATAATCCATAATATAGCGATTAATACCAAAAATATTGATACCACAATGAAACAATACTTTAAATCACATGAGTGGATGAGTGCTTAGTTATTTAGTGAGGAACATATGTGATATGGGTGTGTATATTGCTCGAAATGGGTGATTTAAAGCTAGAGATGTTTCGTTACTAAGACTTTCATTGGAACTTGTTCATTTAGGAAACTGTATAGATCTAACCAGGGCATAAAATAGTCTACTCCTATTTCATACACTTTCAAACCTGTAAATGGTTGAGCTCTATAGTGGAAATGGTCATCATTGTTTATTGTTAGGGTTTGCACACCTTTGGAACCACCTGTAATGACTTGCAACAAGTAGACAACCCTATATGTGCATAAAACTTTATCAAATGATAAGATAAAAAAGGAGAATTTTATGTGTCAGTGAGTTTGGACTAACCCTAAAATTCAACCCTTGCTGAACCAATCCACACATTGCATTACATCCCCTTGAGCGAGAACAATCCTCATATAGTTATCTTTGTGTTGGTGCAAGTAGTGTATGCAATCTAAGCCAATCCCTTATTTCCATCACATATTTTGACACAAATATTAGTGGGCGTAACTATATATAGAATAGAAATGTTCCCAACATTATATTAATATGATGTGATATATTTCATATTCTAAAATTGACACACGACCTTTAGTGATGTTAGAAGTGACTTACTCTCATTAAGACATAGCTTTGGGACCTTTGAATGCCTGATAATGGAGGAAACTAGACTCTTGAGCCTAGTTTGAGTGCTTCATACATGTGTGGCAGTTGTTCTTCAGGATTTGCATTTACTTTAGGAATATTTAAGAGATCCTTGAGTGCTTTAGTGTTGATAATTTATAATAAGAATATTTGAGAACGTCAGGTGAGTTATGAAGTGCATTTGATTTGCTTATATAGGCTTCCAAAGGTTATACGTCACATTAAGGTTAACGTAGGGAATATGAAATGACACACATAAGATATTTGAATTGATAAAAGAGACATTATAAGAGAGGGGATGAGACCGTATAAATTGGGATAGACTTTGGTACGGTCTTGCCCTATTTTTTAAGGTCCCATGTAAGGATTTAGTGATGACAAAGTAAAATTTAGGGAAATATCATTGAGGATAAAATATTGCTTTAGATAATTAATATTACATGAATGAATAACAAACCAACATATAGATATTAGTAAGTCATGTGGTAGAGATAGAGATATATGTCAATTGAGCTTAGAATGTGAGAATAAGCCTTAGTATATGAGCAAAGGTAAACTTGTCATTGGAAAAGGGTAAGTTGTCATATGTGAGTGTTTACATATTCCCCCATTTAAGTGTGGAATTGAAAATTCATCCATAAAGGAAAAACATACTTGAGTTTTTGTACTAGTTCCTCCGCCGGTTGTGCATTGGTCTCATGTGATGCCTTCTTATTCCCGCATCGCCTATGTACTTAGCATTTCTATTGCACTAAATTCAGATGGATTTCTCATCTCTTGTGGAGATGGGGAGGAGAAGGTGTGTCTGGTACTTGAGTTGTAGCTTTGGGGACCGTGCTTTTGATTCTTCTTCTCTCCTTGACTTCCCTTTGCTTTTTTGTTCGTAGCTCCTGTCATCGACAAGTTTTTCTTGCACCTAATGCATAGTTATCTTTTATTGTTATTTCCTCTTGTGTAATTTTCTTCTACATGTGTTAACACCCCCACTTACATAGTTGGTTCTTCAATTAGAGGCACTCACACCACTCTGAAAGGGCTTGTTTTGTTTCTCTTATTCTTAGGTGGAGAAACTAGGAATTTTTCCTCTAGTGTGGTTATTACCATCACTAAAAAGTAGCACCCTAGGATTTGTTTATTACAGATCCCTACTTTTTGCTAACATGGGATGATCTCACAAGTGTGGGACTTACAAAGTGAGATCAACCTCCAGAGAAGGTTGGTTCCTCTACCTAATCCTAATGCTAAATTACTCCTACTACTAGGAATGCAACTATCTAATCCTATTCTAACAATCCAAGGGACTAGGGGAAGAGAGATGCATGTAAGGGGAAATCCTAAGCTAAAGGGAGGTGATAACACCAAGAAAAAGGGTGAAGACACTCTAATGAGGGAAAAGGGAGAAGGAAAATGGAGAAGGGAGAGGTCAAATATGAGTGACACAGATCCAAAACAACATTTTACCTTCTATTCTCCATGAGACATAAACAAATGAACCTGCAAAGGAGAAATACATGCACAAAATACAACAACAAGAATGGAGAGACAAGGAAATGCAACAAAACATAAGTTAGGGTTGAGAAACACCATAAAACAAATATTTTATTACTTTTAAAGTATGCACAAACCATTACATGTGAAGAAGGCGATACAAGAACACATTGCCAAGCTCAAATGGATGTTTGCAACTCACATCTGCTCATGGACAATTTTGACATAGTTCCTTTACATTTTAGAACATCCTCCTTCTACAAATGAGATATTTTTACATTATATATTAGAATGAGAGAAAGAGAGGAGGGAAAGAGAGGGAACTCAGATTTCCACCTTCAACCACAAACAAGATGTATTTAATGCCTAAAAATAGGCATGGGTACCTTGTTAAGGCCATTCCCCATGATTTTTTGCTTGTAGGAGAAGGTATGGGCATCATACGTCAACAAATTTTGGGGTTGAGCTACCTAGATATGTTCATCTAATTAGGGTATTTTATTTCCTCATTTTCACCCACATAACCTCATCAAATTTAAGAAATCTAGTTTCCATGGTGTAGTACATGATGATACCTTTCCAAAAAGTCCAATTTTGTGAAATTTGGAGTTACATGGAAAAATTTATGGCCATTTGAAGTTTAGGGTGCCATACTTCAATAAATGTGAGTGGTTGAGTTGTTAAATCAAGCCTTTATCGAGTTTGTAACCTTGCAAAATGCCCTCGAAACTCGACACAAGGACCTTTGGGTTTCGGAAGTGGAAGACATGTAACAAATAACATGTGTTTGGTTTGCTATGTTCCAATGCAAGAGAAACCCAAAACTCAAAATGAAAGAGACTGTCAGAAGTTTGACCTTGATTTTCACCTGTTGACCTCCGAAATACAAAGGGTGGAACTCGGGACTTGTAAAGCAACCTCTCACTCCCAAAATGGTCTTTGGCGGAAGTTGACCCCCTTTTTGCAACTTGGTCGGGTTTTGGGTTTAGGGATCAAATTGTAATTTACATGTAAATTGCAATTTAGAACCCAAAACCCGAAATGCACTGATTTATTTGTATTTCAGGATCAAGTTTCAATTTGCAATTTACATGTAAATTGCAAATTGGAACCCAAACTGAAATACACTAGGAAAGTCAAGTTTCGGGATCGGGTTTCATGTTGCAATTTACATGCAAATTGTAGCTTGAAACCCGAAACCTAAAATACACTAAATCCTTTGTTTTTGGGTTTTGGGGTTTGAGGAACAATTTGCATGTAAATTACAAATTTTTTCAAACCCAAAATCTGAAATATAAGGGAATTTTTTTTATACTTAGGTGATTTTCAAAATTTCTCAAAAATAATTTTTTGGGGGTGGAGAAAAAGGAACATGGAACACTTGGAGATGCACAAAGAGCCTGAAAATCGACACACTTGAAAATGAGTTCCTCACCCTCTGAATCAACTGCAAATTTGTATAAGTCCATAAATGAAGATACAAAGGTTATCGAAAAAAAGCCCTAGGGGGAATTTTAGACAACATTTTGGCGACTCAATGGGGTCATATGCCTTCTAGATGGAGATCAGTTGTCTTGAAGCATCCATTAGGAATGGAGTCAGCTTGATAATCTGAAAAGTGGTATGAAACTTGAATAATTCACCCCTAAAGTCAAACAAAACACCGCCTGCACTCACTGCAGCATTGCTACTCCCAATCATGAAGATATTCTGATTTGAAATTTTATGAGAGTGGAAAACTGTTTTGAATTGATTCTCCACCACACTTCTCTCTCACAACTCATCCCTTTGAATTATATCCCCTGTCTCAAACATATCTTCTTTGGAGTCCTCCTTGAAACACTATGCAACGAAACCATGCCATCCTAGGAAGCAAAAAAAAACTTTGTAGAGCACTTAGGGAAATGAAACCTATACTACCAAAAAGACAATGCGCTAATAACACTTGGAGGAATTAAAAACTACAACTACAATGTGCAAGGTAAGATATTTTCTTCAATTGCAATGCTTGAGATAGATCCCATTGACCAGATTTGTAATTCTTCTCCATCCAATTTTGATAATTGGAAAGCATTGTTTGACTTACAACCTAAAATTACATATGGGCCACTCCATATTGCATCAAAATGAGTGTCTACCTAGTTTGGCCTTGTCTTGGTCCCATTTCAAGATTATATCTCCTTCTTGGAAACTCCTAGCTTTTGATTTCTTGTCAAAACACTTCTTAATATGAGCTTGATCTTTTTCTATTGTCTGCATTGCTTGATTACTATATTCTTCTAGCTCTATGAGATCTGCATACCTGACTTCAATGGCTTCAAACTTAGACAATTCCAGCTATTTGATGAGCTCTAAGGCCAGTAATTCAAGAGATATTGGAAACCTTGCTTCTTTACCATAAACCGGTTTGTAAGAGGAGCTTCTTGTTGACCTCTTAAGAGTGATTCTACCATCCTACAAGGCTGATTTTAACTTTGTGTGCCAATTCCTTTTATTCTCATCCAAAGTCCTCCTTATGATCCTCAAAATATTCTTGTTTGTGGACTCATCCTGCCCATTACCTTAGGGATAATAGTTTGAAGAGGTGCTTAAGTATATGCCATTTTTATATCCAATCGGATATCCTTGTGCCAAGTAAAACTATATATTTACCGGAAATGATGGTGGAAGGAACTCCAAACTCCGGTCATAATATCTTCATAGAAGTATAGAACACTAATCTCATTTGCCTCCTTCAATGCACTTGTTATCCTATAAAATTTACAAGGGAAATTTTATAGGTAACCATACCAAAAATTTTGTTTTGGTCCCCCGAAGAGGTCTCTTAACATTCGGAATGGCATAAAACCCCTTCCAAAAATCTAGTTTTTAGAACTTAGTCATTTTCAGCCTTTTTGGGTTGGGCGCAATTTTTTTCACGTTACATCAACCAAAAATGCACCCCTATATTCGTTTGACACATTCTATATCGTGTCAACATCCAAAATGTTGTGCCTCTGAATGTTGCACCTCAATGTTGCGCTTGCCCAGTGCATGCGCCAGGTGCATGCGCTTGATTTGTCAACATTCAAAATGTTGTGCCCCTTTATGGTGTGCCAAAGCGCTAAAAAAGCAATGTTGACAATCCCAAAGCCGCACCTATGGTGCAAATATTTTCATGTTGACATCTGTCTGGTTGTGCCATAGGCATTTATTGCACCTTTTGCTATAAATAGGCGCATCCGACCTGTCATTTTCACAATTCAAAAATGTGAAAAGTTATTCTTCTACACTTGTCGCGTTCACGACCGCCCACGTGTGTCACTTTTCGTCGCATTCATGGACCCCTCACCGTTTCCTCTATCTTATATATATTCCTGGTAAGTGGCCCTTGCTCTTCTTATGGATTTGTTGTGGTTTCTTTGTTTGTTTTGGTGGTTTGTATTATTGAAAACAAAAAATGAACCTAAGAAGATAATACAACTCCAGCCCATTTTGCAAATCAACCCACCTTCAAACCGGTTTTTACTCTCCTTCCAGATCTACTAACCTGGAAGGCCTTGCCTCAGAATGGATCCCTGTCCCTTTTTCCTCTGCTCCCCTCACTGTTAAAATCTGAGTTGAAAGAGGCCAAAAAACCACAAGCCTGCCAAAAGAGTAAAAAATCTAAAGTTGTTGCGAATCAAACCCATGGTTTTCTTTGGCGCAAGTTTCATTATTGTAACATCAAAAATAGTCGTGCCAAAGGGGCGCACTGTCCCCACATGCAACATTGGCCTTTCCCGCGCCTTACAAAATTCCTAATTCCTAACTCAGGCGCAAGCGCACCTATAACTACACCAACATCTGAATGTTGTGTAGGCCCTTTCCGCACCACGCCAAAGTTTAGCTTCTTAGCACACCTTACCTTGATGATGCATCCTTTGAATCTGCCCCCTTTGGCGCACCATAATGTTTTGCAACATGTACCACATCTGCGCTAAAGGCGCACCCTGAAGCCTTGCAACACTAAATGAATCTGCGCCCAGTTAAAACCCTTTATATGGCACAAGCGCACATCCTATGACACCAACATCTGAATGTTGTGTGTAGTCTTTCTGCGCCTTGCGCCCCTTTTGGCATTGTTTTCTCCCATGCAACACTTTCCAAAAGTGTGCCTTGCTATTCTGAGACCCTGCAGCTTGCAATAGAACTGTGCCTTGCACCCAGAGGCTTGTAAATTGCTAACTTTTCATTTTGTAAGCTTTGATGGATGATTTAACAGCTAACATGGCTCTTCTGCGATGGACTTCCCGATTCTTCTTGCAGATCAGCAACTAAACTCAGATACACACATGTCTTCATCGAGTAAGAAGCCAACCAAGTCCAAGGGTAAAGCCAAGCTAACAGAAGAAGAAATGAAGTATAAATACCAAAGGGTCAGGATGCCCGAATCCCTTGCAGAGTGTGACCTAGATATCAGAGATTCAGAGCTTGGCCATATTGACATGGAGGACTTCTGGGCTAGAACCAAGAAGGTCACGGGAAGCCCATGGATGGAAAAATTGGTTGGCAGTGGTCTGCATTTTACTGCAAGAATTCCCGTGAGCACAATCAACAACGAGTTCATGATGGTGGTGGGTTGTTGTTACAATAAGGACACAAGATGTGTCAAGAATGAGAAGGGCGAGGTAATAATCAACCTCACTGCCCGACACTTTGAAATCATGTTGGGTATCCCCACCACCAACATTTTGTAGCCATAAGCCAAGACGACTGCATGAAGACATGGAATGAGAATGAAGACAAATGCATGCAGCTTGATGAATGAGGTATACCTCAAAAACAAGAAGGTGATAACCAGGTGGCCACAAGTCATTCATCGCAGTGACTTCTCAGAAGAATTGAGTGACACCGTCACTTTCCTGAGCAGGGTGTTTGGGCTTCCCGATGCTCATTATTTCCACAAGTGGATGCTCAGATACTTAGAAACAATGAGCAAAAACGTTCCTGATCAACGTTTTGAATGGGTGGAGATTATCAGCAGCACCATCTCCGAGCAGCTTCAACAACTCTCAACAACTAGGAGGTTCTACATGAACTCCTACGTGGTATATGCTGCTACCTCTGAAAGAGAATACCCAGCACTGAATCAATGTGGGGTATGGCCCCAGGTAAGAATATATGAGTATTATCCAGAGTTGAGACTGGAAAACAGTATCGCACAATTCAACAAAATCAATGATGCCTTTTTCTATGGCGTCATTTTCCTATTGAGGCCCAATATGACTCACGGTCGGATGACCAAGAGCGTGGTAACTACCACAGAGAATGGGGGCATTATTTACGCAATTCCCCACTTTCACCTATCTCAAAGCCGCCAACTTCTTGGGGGAGCCCACCAAGTTACCGAGGTATGCGGGACCTAAGTTGATCCTATTAGAGCTATCTAGACAGCTTATCACATACCATGAGAAGTGCCTAAAAAGAAAGAAGGGTGGAACTCCATTCCCCCTCATGGTGGGTAGGTACACCTGCACTTCCCAAAGCAAAGCCTAGGAGATGTTTGCAGAGCTTGAATTGCTCAACTTAAAGCATAATTTCCCAGTAAGGCCAACCTTTGATCCTCGTAATTACCTTCCAAGGGAAAAGCTCGATCCGATTCACATCCCTCAGATCGAAGATATCTACATTGATTTGTATCATGAAGTCTATATGGTGTGGCCATTGTCCCAAAAGGTTTCCAAGTGATTGATCAAGAAGTTGATCAGGTCTATCTAGACACGGATGGGGAAAATTGGCCATTTGCCGAGATTGATAGAACAAAGGCACCTCAGACTATTGAGGAAAGGGTTAAGGGCACTCTGCAGTGCACAAGAGCATTGGTGCAGGAAGAACGGTCTCATCTACCTTGGGGTAGACTTCACCACGTCTCCCTTAGGTAATGCACCTACCAAGCTGAAGCACTTTCCGAAGGGAAAAGGGAAAGATAAAGAGGGAGAAACAAGTACTACTCAGGAGGAAGCTCCGAGAGTCCTCCTTCTGTCGCCCGGGAGCGGGTAGTAAGCTTTGATCTCCCGAAAGAAGAAGAAGCGGTAACTGTTCCGATGAGCACATCCACTCAGGATGTTGCCACTGCTATAACTACTGAGGTTCCCACCATCCCATCTCCCACTCCTCCTTCCCCTCCTCATGTCGCTCAACCAACCACTCCTTTGGTTGTGTCTTCTCCCCATCTTCTATTGTTCCCCCTTCCTCTTCCTCCATCTTCTCTTCTCTCGCATGGATCTGTCCCCAACATTTCTTCTCTCATCTCTCAGATCCCTTCCACCCCCATGGTTTCCTCTCCTGTAGTGACTCCTATTTCCATAAGTGTTGGTGTGTCGGCTCCTTTTTCCATGCCACCACCAAGTGTTTCGACACACTTCCCCGTGTTCACTGCAGCTGCTCCTTCTTCCACCCTTGTTTCCTCCTCTCCCTCTGGTCCCACTCCCCTAAGTCTAGAATGGATCTCCTGGACACCTGAGCCAATACAAGAGGAAGGTCCCCATTGCACCTATGGACTTCTCTGTTATTCCGGCCAAAGGGCCTAAGAAGCAAAAGGCCATAACCCGCTTCTCTCAGAGCATTTCAGGTGAAAGGGTTATGGAGATTGCATACCCTGATCCCACCAAGAAGAAAGAAGATTTGTCTCCTACAGATTTTATAGTGACTCAGGTCATAATGGGAACATCCTTGGAAAGCCTGCAAGGAGAGGCTTTATCCGCAGTGGATGCCCTTTGCAAGAAGCTTCAGGAAGCAAAGAAAGAGAAGAGAATATTGAAAGAGCAAAACAAGCATCTTCTCCAAGCCCTGTAGAAAATGGGCAGTGCACCTCCTGTAGCTGCCACCGAAACTCTTGAAGCCCTTAGTCAGGAAAAGATAAATGAGTATGCCAAGATTGGTGAGCAAGGTATGGTAGTGTCTGCCTGGAGAGACCAGATCCTCAAAGATAGTGAGGAAGTGATTATAAAATTCACAGAGCTATATCAAAATATAGATCAGGCTAATAAGGAACTCCAGGCAATTGCAGGACCTATCTCCGAAGAGTTGGACCATGCCAGGTTACAACACGAGACATTCTAGAAGATGCTCGACTGCCCAGTTGATGACTTAATGAAATTTGGCATCTTCGATCATCCAAGAGCACCCAACAAAGTCCTAGCTGCTTTGGATTATCGAGTTGACCAAATGGAATTTGTCTTGGAGAAAATAGATAAAATCAAGGAGGAGGCCTTGGATGTAATGCATCAAATGGAGTAGATCGTTTTAAGGATGTCTCTAGGTTTGCTCACCCCATCATACACCTTGAAGAAGGTAGAGGACACTATTCGACTTTTCAAGGAGATCACGTCATAGGGTTTAGCTTCAGAAGCCACTTTTGATATAGAATCTATCAACAACCTTCTGGCCTGCCGTGACTTTGTTGGATACCTGATGGAGGTAGGTAATGAATACTTCAAGCTCCCAGAGAGACTCAGAGACGAATAGGAGACTTGCGAAGTCATCGGCGATCACACCAAGGGTCCTACTTAGGATCAACTTCAAATGATGGTTAGCAAATTCATGGAGTACCGAGCTCAATTTCACATTTCCTCTCCTGAGTAGAAACAGGATACTCCTTTCCAGCCGAGGGACGATGACGATGATGAATAGGCTCCTCCCTCCTGGGATTTATCCCATTTTTGTAATATTTAAAAGAATGTTGGCACAAATGATGACATCATCCATGTTGCACCATGGGATGTTGTCATCCACAAAATTGCCCTCAAGTCAACATTTGACTTTTAGATATTTTGTAAATAGTTGTTGGCTCCTTTTTGCCTTCTTTCTCCTTCTCCTTCTATAAATACTTGGATACTTGTTGTATTCAAGGTGGACATTTTTTAGATGAAAAATAGAAGTGAGAAGAAAAGGCTTTGTACTTTTTGTAACAGAAAATATTAATACAAAAATTAAGACTTTGTGCTCAATGGATGTGTTATGAGCATTAGATATTTCTTAAGTTAGATCTGTGTTGCTTTTCTGTTAGATCTATCTCTACTTTTTTGTCATTTGCTCATCAGTATTGCTTTGTTCATTTATGCAAGTAGGTTTGGCTCTATTTACTACCAACCCAAAACATAAACCCTCTGACCTTTCTACTTTGGAATTCATTTCTTTTCTCCCTTCAGATCTATCCTATCTCTATTCCTCCCTTCATTCCTTTCTTAGTCACAAATGGAAACCCCTATTGGGACGAGATCCCAAACCCTTGAAGGTAGAATATTGTGGGACTTGCACAGATTCCTGCTGGTAGAATAGAAATAAACCAGTTTCACTTTGCTGTCTCAAAGAGGGGCTATGCCCTGCACACTATTGGCTTGTCTATCCATAGATCTGCCCACCCGATAGATTTTCGGACCAACACAACTACCTCCATCCATTTGGTGAAATAGTTTGTGGCTGTGAGAATCCACTTATGTCCCGAGATTGAATGTGGGTTGATCACTCCAATGAAATCCAATCCCCATTGCATGAATGGTTCATTTACAGAGATGGGGTGGAGTGGAAGGGTTGTTAACCTTTCTTTACCTGTAAAGAAGGCACATTTCTTACATCTCTTAATCCATGCATAACAATCATAAAAAGGTTGGGCTAGTAATAACCAACTTTCATGATCCTGAGAGTTGTTGTCCTTGGAGCAAAGTGACCTCCTGTTTCTCCATCATGAAACTCATGAAAAACTTTCTCTATCTAATCAATTTTGATGCATTTGAAGGGAATACCATTCACATCTTTTCTAAATAGAATCCCATCAATAAGCACATAGGGAATGGAATGGAGTCTAAAATATCTCCTTTTGGCCTTCCTTAATCCTTGAGGACATTAGCCTATTTAGAGAAACTACATCTTTGGTCCATCAATGGGTGTGTGGAACATCGATTAATTGTTCTTGATAATTTTGAAGCACAAGGATGGATTCTTCATCAATATGTTGGTCTGAAACTAGTTTCTCACACAATTGATTTCATCTAACTATCTTAGTTACCTTGACATCAATGTCATACTCCATTACCTTGGTTATCCAACAGGCTCTTTTCTCATTCAGGTGGAAGTCTTTCATGTCGGCATGTTAAACTTGTATATGGATCTTGTTGTTAGATACTAAGTGCCTAAATTTCTTAAAACTTCTTATAACAACCAATACATGTTTTTCAATAAATGAATATATCACCTCATAATCCTCTAGAATTTGGCTGAAAAATGCAAGATATTGTTCCATACCTTCTTCATTCAGTTGCACCAATATGAAAAATATTGTATCAATGTCACCAAAAGTATACAAGGTGAAATCCTTTGAGAAATTAGGATTGATGAGCGTTGGGGCTGTCTGAATTAATTTTTTAATGTATTCAAAACTATTATTCCCCAATAGCCAATTTGAAGGCCATACTCTTCTTTAGCATCAATGTCAATGGCTTGAAAAGGTTGGAAAAATTTGGGACGAACCGTCTGACGAAGTTGATTCTTCTAAGAAGCTTTGGAGTGTTTTCTTATGACTAGGAAATGGCAATGCAAGGATGACATTAAATCTCTTTGGATCAATGGTTAATCCTTCCTTAGAAACAATATGTCCAAGGAGTTTACCTTCATGAGCTAGGAAGATACATTTCTTAGGATTGAGAGAAATCCATAATTGCCTACACCTCTCAAATACCTATCTTAGGTGGAGAAGATGATCGGTTGCATCCTTAGAGAACACTTTGTGATATCATCTAAGTACATAAGAACAATATTATTGATAATCTCTTCAAATGCCATGTTTATTTCTCTTTGGAAGGTTTTTCCTACATTAGATAACCCGAATGGCATTTTATTGTAGGCATAAGTTCCCCATTTCGTGGTAAAGGAAGTCTTGAATTGGTCTTCCTCCTTTACCATGATTTGATTGTAGCTGAAGTAACCATCTAAAAGAGAAAACCTTTTTGACCTAGCCACTATTTACAAGATTTGTTCCATAGAAGGTAGTGGGTAATGATCCTTTAGGGAAGTCTTGTTCAAATCTCTAAAATCAACACATAATCTAATTTCTCCATTCCTTTTCTCGCATTGGAACTAGATTAGAAACCCAAGATGAATGCTTGATGGGAAAAATGATGCTTGCCTCAATCAATTTTTTCAATTCTTTCTTCATCAGAGGATCAATATGTGGATTAATAGGCATTTGTTTTTTTATAGGATTAGTAGTTGAATCCAACTCAATGGTGTGCTAAGCTAAACTAGGATAAAAACCTCTAAGGTCTTCATAGCTCCATGCAAAAATATCAACAAATTCTTGACAAAGTTATACAAAATCATGTTTTTCTTGTGAAGTGCTTACCTTACCAATCTGAAGCAATTTTCCTTCACCAACTGAGATGGGTTATGAATCTTCACTCTTGACTATTATATTTGCATTTTATTTTCTAAACTTTTCAATGGGGTTGAAAATGGATTCTAAGGTCACTAGGCCCTTGGGCAGTTTATTTGATTCATGTTGGACAACTTGGTCTCCATATTGTTGCTCAGATTTGTTATGATTTCTTGAAGAAAAATTAAGCTCCTCTTGAATAAAATTGACAATATGTCAGTCATTATCAAACACCTTCCAATTTGTGTCATTATCTTGTATAGCAGGCCTCACTACGACCCAGATATGGGGATTGCACCTTGTCTCTCTTAACATTCTCAGTTATGTCAAAATTTTCCCCAATTGCAGTCAGTTTGTCACCGACTTCATTTTATTTTCTTGGAATGGCATGGATATTAAAAGCTTCAAAATCTTCCAAAAGATCCCATACTCTATGCTTGTAAGCTTTTAGTAAGTCATTCTTGGTTGTATTTGATCCTTTGATTTGGTTTACAATCAGCTCACTATCTCTAAAGGTATGCAATTTTTGATATTCTTCTTTCTTTCCCATTGCAAGCTTTGGATGAGGGAATCATGCTCCGTTGTGTTATTGGAGAAACTGAATTGAAATCTGAAAGAGGAGTAATACTTCATACCTACGGGAGACATAAGGACTACACCTCCTCCTGCTCCTTGTCTACTTCTTGATCCATCAAAGAACATTTTCCAAATGCCATTTTCCTCTAGATCATTTTTTGTCACAATGCTAGGAAAAGGTGAATTCTCCTCATGCAAGTAATAAATATTGAGGCCAACTTCTTCAATCTGTTGATATGGGTCAAAACCATGGCATTTATTTCCCCACTCATCAAGTAGCTAAGGAATTCCTTCAATCTGAATATATGCATCTTAGGCACTTGGGAAATCTTTTTGTCAAAGATTGTATAATTGGCATTGATAGGGATGGGCACATAAGGTTCTATATGATATGTGGAAATAGGTTCAAATTTAATGGTATCCCCAGTGCCATACTTGGTCCTAAAGAGCATATGAGACCAATCAAATGATAGATATTCTCCAATTTTGGCAGTGAAGTCTCTAGATAAACAAAGTGAGTAATGGAGGCAAATCAATTATGAAAACATCTCAAAGAACTCAAAAATTAGGGCATGCATGTAACTCAAGTATTATACCTTTGATAACTCCAAAAACTCCTATTATCGTTCCATATAGCTACACCACTCCTTTAGAAATAGGTTCATACTTGATACCTAGTTGGTCTATGATCTGTTTGGGCATAACAAAACTGCTTACTTCGGAATCAATCATACAATTATGCACCAAATGATTGCTAATGATCAAAGATACTATTATCCAAATAACTCTCCTAGTTATCTGGATAACTTATATTTTCGTCCTGACTCTGGTGTTTCACATTTCAGGTTGCGCACACTCAAGATTGTTCTTTTGACACCTTGCACAGTACAGATTGCGATTCTTTTGAACGCCCTTGCACCTTCCTACTCCCCTTTACATTCTTCTATCTCCTTCCATTTTCCCTTCCCGCGTGCCTTATCCTTCTATCAGCTAAGTCCTTGGCCCTTCATGCACCACGCCCATTACTTTGTAATAGTTGCACCTTAACCATACATTCTCTGCTCACAAGTTTTCCTCATCTCCCCATGCGCATCGTGTGCACTCCTTTGCACCTCCCCTCTGTTTCCCTTTTACGTGCTTGCTTCTCACTCCCACGCCTTGTGTCTTCCTTTTTGTGCCCTTTTGTGCGAAGTCATCTTCTGTTAGACTTGAGTGTGCCATGCGTAACCAATCAAAGCGTGCCAATAGGGTGCCGAATCTAGACAACCAACCAATGCATGACATGTGGTAGAAAAGACAAAACAAATGAACAGTTGGCCATCATTTCAGCCAACCTACGCGCGCCACATGTTTTCCGTGTGCACGATGACTCTGACATCTTCTAACAGCCGTATATTTTGCTACAAGCTTAGATTGGCATGTGCCTGACTTGTCAGAGAACTGCTGACACAAGCTACACATTGGACTATTCAAGTTCAAATTTAGGTGGGATTTGTTAAGTGAAAATAGGGAAACATCTTTCATCTCATCAATGCACACATCCAATCGACCTCAACTACCAGATTTCATCAAATCTTGCCTTCTTCCTTCTTCCACATGCAAAACAGACATGGGAAGTACATTTGATAGCCTTGCAGGTGGATTTGTAGGAATTTATCACTTTGGTTGTTGGTGGTTGAAGATTTGAATCCGAGTTTCCCCCTTTCTCCTTCTCTTCTCTCCTTCTTCTTCTATAAATAGCAAAGTTCTACTTTGTAAAAATATCCCTCCTTATTGTAACAACACCATGCCAAAATGGTGGCCGACTTCCCATGGGTCTCAAACCTTGCATGGTCTCTACAATGTTTTCTTTCCTCCTGTCATGAATGTAAATGATTGTGCATCCCTTAAGCAATAAAATCATGTTTTTGGAACTCTTGTCTTCCCTCTCTCATTTTCATTGCATCTCACCTCTTTGTTTGTGTTTTTTGGCATGTTGTGCGTATTCCTCTACTTGTATTCCCCACATTCATGTGTTGTGTGCAGAAGGCTGAGTCCGTGTGTTGATCTATGGCACGCACGCATCTTCCACCCTCTTCTCATACACCCTCTCTATCTCCTTCGCCACTCGTGGAGAGAGATCGACCCTTTCCTTCTAGCACTATCACCTTAGTTTAGGATTTCCCTTTCTGCACATCCTTCTATCCTTGGTCCCTTGGCATGTTTAGTCTAGGATTTGCTTTCAACATTAGGAGTAGCAGTAACATTAGAGGTAGGTAGAGGAACCGGCCTTCTTCGAGATCCATCCCAAGTGCGTAAGATCCCACAACTTGGGGAAGGTTCCATTGTGGTCTCAGACACCTTGGTCCCTTTTCAAAGATCCGAGACGTGGGTGCACGTTTGAGCAACCAATAGTTTTTGGCACGCCTGGGTGGGACCAGAGTGAAGAGCTTTACATCTTCATCTCAGCAAGTTCGATGTGTTATCACTTGAGATCCATCCTTTGAGGCATTTTTCAACACATCTGGTGACTCCACTGATTCAATGCACCCATTATCTCATGTGCAGACCAGTCTCCCCTCATTCCTCCATTCATTTCTCCTTTTTCCATCATTCCACATTCCTCTTTTGAAGTTGTGCAATCATGACTTCTTTCCCTCCATGGAATTCTCATTTATAGCAGCAAAACTATTTCCCTCCATCCCCATAGTTTTAAAATCCTCCTCCAAATTAGTTTTATAAGCCCCATTATCTCGAAAGTGCATACAACCCACTTTTTTCTAACCAAATGTTTATGAAGAACATGTTTATGCAGATGATGGTGGCAACTCTTTGGCTGAAGCTGATTTTGAGAGGCAAGTGCAAGAGATGGAGATGGACATGATGCAACTTAGAGTCAAGTGCTCTATAAAGGTAGCTAAAGTTGGCTACAAGGTCCCTTGTCCATGGGTCAGCCCTATACTAGGTTGGTTTAGTGCCTAGCAGAAGTTGTACTTCATCATTAAGATGTTGCCCTAGATTACAGACTAGGGGTGGAAGAAATGGAGGCTCAAAAATCTAGCACGTGAAACCCTGTCAATGGGGAAACCTTGCACTACCATCCTATAGCCCTCCCACTCCTCCATGCCAACTTACATCATCTCATCCCATTGTGCATGTCCCCAACTTCTTGTGCGTTGCCCCCATTGAGAACCCCCTCCATCTCACCTTCATTTCTCTTCCATTCCCCTTCATGTGCACACCTCTCTGCTCCTCTTGCATGCGCACGCCTTCCATCCCTTATGCATCCATCCTCCCATTTTATTCCAAGTCCCCTTTGCCTAGTTGTACCATAAATGAATAGCCCCCTACTAATGCACCTCTTCCAACCAATGTCATCATGTTTGACGACTGCAGGATAGTTGAAGAATGGCATGACTCATGCAACTCCAATGGGAAGAGGAAATCATACGAGTGCATGTTCCAAAGGAGAATTAGTTAGCTCCAGAGGGCGCAGTTTTGAAGGATACCGACTTGCTTGTAGAGGCAGAACCATGCGTGCCCCAGATTTACGTGCCTTGCCGGCAAGTGCCCCCCTTCAGAGGAGGAAATTCTGTAAGAAAATCCCATATGTGGGATTGAGCTTCAAAGTAATGGGAAAACCACAAGGATCAGACCGTGCCCAATCAGATATCTGGCTAGCCTAGAGCCAAAAATAGAGTTGCCACCGGTCATGCTCATTTCAGAGCATGAGGTAGAGCTTCAATGCCAAAGGTTAGTAGCAGCGCCTCCCAGATCCAAGTATAAAACAAATCTAGGAGGTGTATGTTATGTTTGTTGATACTTTGAGGAGGGCGAAACACCATCTACAAGGTGGTTTTTCACTCTCATTTCGACCATGTTCAATGCCAAATCAACTACATGGTCACAATTTGTGAGGAAGGGAAGCTACTTCTCCCTACCTGTTGCAGGTTTTACTTGAGTGCCCCTTGCCTCTGGTTAGTTTAGGTTAGTTTAGGTTTGCTTTCAGTAACACAAGTGCTCGCGCACACTCTACATGTTCCATTTGGGACACGTATGATTTTCATCTTTTGTACATAGTGTTGTGCTCTATTTTGGGGTACACCCTCTGGCGCCTTTTCCTTTGCTGTCATGCCCATGTGCCCCTTTTGGCTTTGCTTCTTGGATATCAGTTCAATTTTGGTAAAGGCTATTCCAAGGTCAGTGCATAGCTTTCACTCTCATTAATCCAATTCAGAATATCTTCATATGAGAGCAACAGTTCAATTCAGAGTTCAAACAAAGCTTCAAGTGACTTCAAGAATATTCTTCAAAGTTACAGATCATATCTTCAAGATTAATGCTTCACTCCATTCCCAATGGACTTCTAAGGCTACTGGTCTCTTCATCTAGCAGGCTAGATGGCCCTCGAAAGTCACCAAAATTTTTATCCAAATAACTCTCCTAGTTATCTGGATAACTTATATTTTCATCCTGACTCTAGTGTTTCACATTTCAGTTGCGCGCACTCAAGATTGTTCTTTTGACACCTTGGCATAGTCACAGTTCTTCTCTTGCACCCTTGCATGCCTTCCTGCTCCCCTTTACATTCTTCTATCTCCTTCCATTTTTCCCTTCCCGTGCGCCTTGTCCTTTTATCAATCAAGTCAAGTCCTTGGTCCTTCACGCGCCACGCCCATTACTTTGTAATAGTTGCACCTTAACCATACATTCTCTACTAACCAGTTTTCCTCGTCTCCTGCATGCATCATGCACACTCCTGTGCCTCCTCTCTCTTTTCCTTTTCACGCGCTTTATTTCTCACTCCCGCGCCTTGCACCTTCCTTTGTGCCCTTTTGTGCCAAGTCATCTTCTGTCAGACTTGAGTGTGCCACGTGTAACTAATCAAAGCGTTCCAATAGGGTGACGAATCCAGACAACCAACCAGTGCATGACATGTGGTAGAAAAGACAAAACAAATGAACAGTTGGCCATCATTTCAGCCAACCTGCTGTGCCACATGTTTTCCATGTGCCGACGACTTTGACATCTTCTGATAGCCGTATCTTTTGCTATAGAGCTAAGATCAACATGCACACTGACTTGTCGAGAATGCTATGGTGACACAAGCTACACGTTGGACTATTCAAGTTCAAATTTAGGGGGTATTTGTTAAGCAAAAATAGGAAACATATTTCAGCTCATCAATGCACACATCCAATCGACCTCAACTACCATATTTCATCAAATCTTGCCTTCTTCCTTCTTCCACATGCAAAATAAACATGGGGAAGTGCATCTGATAGCCTTGTAGGCAGATTTGTAGGCATTTATCATTGTTTATTGGTGGTTAAATATTTGAATCTGAATTTCCCTCCCTTTCTCTTTCTCTTCTCTCCTTCCTTTTCTATAAATAATAGAGTTCTTCTATTTAAAAATATCTCTCCTTTTTGTAACGACACCATGCCAAAATGGTGGCCAACTTCCCATGGGTCTCAGACCTTGGTGTGGTCTCTGCAATGTTTTCTCGCCCTCTGTCATCATGAATGTAAATGATTATGCATCCCTTAAGCAATAAAATCATGTTTTATGGAACTCTTTTCTTCCCTCTCTCATTTTCATTACATCTCACCTCTTTGTTTGCATTTTATGGCATGTCAGTGCGTATTCCTCTACTTGCATTCCCCACGTTCATGTGTTGCGCGTCTTTGAAAGGCCGAGCCCGTGTGTTGATCTATGGCACGCGTCTCGCCCTCTTCTCTCGTGCCCTCTCTGTCTCCTTCACCGCTCGTGGAGAGAGATCGACCCTTTCCTTTTGGCACTATCACCTTCCTTAGCTTAGGATTTCCCCTTTCTACACATCCTTCTATCCCTGGTCCCTTGGCATGTTTAGTCTAGGATTTTCTTTCAGCATTAGGAGTAGCAATAGCATTAGAGGTAGGTAGAGGAACCGACCTTCTCTGGAGATCTGTCCCAAGTGCGCAAGGTCCCACAACTTGGGGACAGTTCCATTGTGGTCTCGAGGCATGCTCGGTCCCATTTCGGAGATCGAGACACGGGTGCACGTTTGAGCAACCAACAAATACATAGAAGGATTGAGGCTTCATATTATTTTTTGGCTGATATTCCTTCTTCAGTATGACATTAGTGAGAAATTTTTTTGATTGTTCCTTGGGTGGCTCACTTGGAATAGAGAATTTGGCCATAACTTTCGTAAGAGATTTCTTTGTCCCAGGTTGTCAAAGAAACCCACATTGACATACTCACATTGGTCTTCTTCATATGTTCAAGGATATTGAGGGCATCTGAATTATCCTTTTGTTGTATGTTATTTGTGACAACCTTTTGTTTCATTTGAATTGGTGTGGAAGGCCCTCTAGGTTGAAAATTACCACCTCTTTGGAGTGTCAAAGAAGGTTTGGGAGGACCCACATTTTCTAACTTCCCTCTTCTATCGCTCTCTTTTTCGATCTAGTTTTGGCAGCCACACCTTGAGGAAATGTCTGATTTATTCCACAAAATTCATCCATTTGCCAGAGATTACGAGAGTGAATTATCACTTAATGGTGTCTCCCGAGTAACATACCGTTGTCAATTTTCCTTTGTAGGTGTATCTTGAGGATCAAATACAATTTTCACCGTCATGGCTTGGTTTAGAATGCCATTGGGGCATGTTTCTTGGTTGTGTGGAAGATAAGAAGGGAAGCACCACTCATAATCTTACATAAGTGTATTACGAATGGGGACCAAATCTTGAGTTGAACTAGCCACATTTGGGTTATATGGTTGAAATGGTATTGCAGAGGGAAATTGATTTTGATTTCAGGAACAAATTAGTAGGAAGGTTTGTTTGGTTTATAAGGGGACTTATTAGATTTTTATGGAGGTTGATAAGGTCTAAAATTTTGGGCTTGTTGCCTCTTTATGGATACCAACTCATTCCCAAAAAAATTAATTGTTTCATCACTTCTTACAACTTAGTAGAGGAGCTTGAGGAAGTAGATGTTTGACTAGTGCTTTGGCTTCTTGAAGATGGAATAGATATAATTCGGGAGCATGATGGGGATTAGATGTCTCTGTATGACAGAAAATCAACACGTGACCTTCTTCGCACTTGACTTCCTAAGGTCATTCCGAGACAACCGGTGTGGAATTTGAAATGGTAGTGAAAGTGATGGTGATGACCAAGCTAATCGGAAACCTTATGTCTTCGACACGCAATAACGGAATCTATGAATCTAAGGAAAAGAATGCTCTCCTAACTTGAAGGGGTGTGATGGTAGGGTCTGATATAATAGCTACTCGAAGAATCCAATCGATGTCTAGCTCAACTGAGATTTTATTGATTGGTTGCGGAATACATGGAAAGTAACCTACAGGTGCCTCGTATGGGTTTCCAGATAAGGTCATGGAAATTGAGACAAGAGATGTAGTGGAGCTGTAATAACTAAGGGCGATTCTCTGGTCTTGTCCAGAAATTCTTAGCCTAATCGGCTGCTATATTCAACAATGAAAGCTATGTGATAATATTATGTGGAAGCGATGAGGATATGAATACCTATGTGTGTAGGCTAGTGTCGATATCTAACTGACTAGTAGGCCCGTTGGGTTGTGGGACCAGAGGATCGCAACCATATATCTTTTCCTGTTGTGGACCGTTAATGGTCATGCAAAATAATTTGGTTCATTTTAGGTAAATAAACTACCTATCAAAGGAAATCTAAACTATATTTTTGTTTTTTCTCAATATATAGAACAAATCAATAAAACAAACTAATCTATGGAAATAAATATTTTTGTGCTTTTCTAAATTTTCAGACAATGCATCTAATCTAATAAACAATTTAAAGAAAAACAAACAACTGGCCGGATGTAGCTAGCTATCTGTGTAGATGTGTGAATCTAAATCTAAGATCTACTCTAATTCAAATAAAATCTCTCCAACTCTACCTCGAAGTGAAGAATAAATCATGACTCTAACAGAGCTATTATTCACCCACTACTCCCCTGGCAATATTGAAGAGAAAACTTCCTATTGACTTGATTTACTTGCAGCTATCTGATTAATTGAAATGAATTGTTTCTCTACTCTATTTGATATGTAATTTGACAATTTGACAAAATAAAGCAAACAAATACACAACTCCAACCTAGAAGAGCAAGAGCTTTGGCAAATCCAGTAGTATGAGTATCTGTCCCCTTAGTTATTTCCTTTCTTTCTCTGAGTGTTCATGTGATTCCAAGGATTGGGAATGCAAAGAATAGAAACAAGAAGATGGTGCACGAGCAATGGTAGCTTGGAAGCAATCTGGACATAATACAGGTAGAAGAAAGATAGCACAAGAGATATGAACTTGGCTATGCAATTCCTAGCAAGATTATGACAGCATAACAATGCAAGATACACAAAATTCTCAAGCCCTTTGCTTGAATACAAGCATGGAATATATAGGAATGGAGGCTAGAAGGTTACTTCATGCACAAGGAATTGAAGAGGCAGTTCCACTCATTAAATCTATTAAAAAATAGAAGGAACTAGGAGAACCAAGCAAATGAAGCTATTTTTAGCAAATTCGACTCACGAGACGTGTTCAAAAGATAAACTTAAGTGAATCGTCGCATGTAATTTATCACGTGAAGATTCTAGAAAAATCGATCAGACCACCACCCCTGATCATGGCGGCGGTTTGCGAACCACCACCCAGGTAGGGCGGCGGTCCTACCACCAAGGGAAAAACAAGCACATAAGGAAGGGGGAAGAGGGAAAAATGCAAGGAAAAGATAAGTAAGGCTATCTAGGCTACAAATATATACTGCAAATGGGTTTTGGAGCTCAAACACCTTCTTGAAAGGATTTTGAATCATCATTGGGGACCTTTATAACTATTTTTTTCCCTACAATGTAGCACGTGCAATTTTGGGTGTGTACATATTGCCCCCTCGGAGAAGCATCTTAGCCATGAAAGAGGCGTAAAATGTAGAGTCCGAGTATGGCGTTCCCAAAATGGGGAGTTAGAAGCTATACCTGACATGCCCGTGTGTTGAAATCTCACCGTCCAAACTCCCGATACCTAAAAAGAAAAAGAAGACTCAAGTGCAGATAGACAAAATATCGAAAAATAAACACTAAATTAAAATGACAAGAGGACTTACCATTTGTGTGGGGATGTAGAAATATACCTACGCCAACACTCCAGCCCTGTAAACACATATACTCAAAATGAAGTTAGAAATATCATATATATATACCAAAACAAATTCATTTCTCAATTCATTCGTGCATTGTTGATTTCGATTGTTTGATTGATTTGGAGCTTTGGATTTAGGGTGACCATTTTCGACAAGGATACAACTGATATGTTTATGCTAAGATTTTGGTCATGCCTCCGTGAGCGAGAGATTGGCCAACACACTTTCAAGTTAGTTATTTCCTTGTTTGTCTTTTTACCCTAAAAGTTAAAATGTTGAAAAGTTCACCTAAGGGGAGAGATTTTAAAAATTTCTTGTCTCGAATGAGTCTTTAGGGGGCGCCCATAGGGCATGCTTTTATTTTTTCAAAAATGGTCAATTTCAACATTTTTGGTCATTTCTAGGGTTAAGGGCGCATTTTGAAAATCAGTTCAGGGACCCACCGCCCAAAGCGGGGCGGTTCAAAACTCGCACTAGGTGGTGGTTCATCAAAACATGCTCGAAACTTGACTTTTTTGGATTTTTGAGAGTTTACTATGTTTTTGATGAGCTTATTGTGTGGTGTAATTTACTAACTTGCTCTTTTCTCATGTTTTGGTGGATGCAGAAAAAGGTGGAGTACATACGCTGGAGCAGAGAGAGAGAGAGTGCGATTGGCTCCTAGGATTTTAGATCATGACCCAGCCTGAGACAAATCTTTTACAGTGGGCGAGCATTTGGCGGATAACACGGGTGCCCCATGTTGCTCCTGCTAGTCATATTCTGTGTGACCTATTTTCTTATTGGGATGCAGACCTGGAACACTTTCTGGTTCCTAGGTGTCAGAGGGAGTAGACCATCACTTTGGAGGATGTCTACTGCATTCTTGGTCTCCCAATACTTGGTAGGAAACTGACATTGGAGACAGTGGGATCCAGAGCCGTGATGAGACAACAGGCTACATATATGGGAGACACTATTGTCTCTTCTGGCTCGAAGAAGGGAATGAAGGTTTGGTCTATTGCTACTGCTCCCATTCCTACCCTTTAGAGAGCCATCATGGGTATCCTGTCCTCGAGACTAATCAAGGACAAGGGGGGAGATACACTTTTATACTATTGGGCCCCCATCATTACACAGATCAAGGCTCATGGCCGTAAGTATGCCTGGGGAGTAGATATCCTAGGGACCACATACCATGATTTATACAGAGTCGTCAGATTACAAGGACATTCCTTGAGCCACCCCACCCTAGTTATGAGTTGGGTCTACAAGCATTTCATCCCGTATGGTAGGGGGTGGAGGTGTCGATCCAGGGGCTATCTCGGGAAGCTAGATGGACAGGCATGTTTGTGCTTTGGACTCCACATCAGTCGGTGGCCTCTCTGACTACGACCGACATGACCTTCGCACCCTATTCGAACATGGCATGGATATGGGGTGAGGAGACTACAACGATGGTACCCTAATCTTCCACGATCCAACTAGTTGATAGGGTCGAGAGACTAGAGATTCATCCCTTTGACCAGGTACCTCAACAGTTCAGTCTTCCATACCCTGTCATGCTTCCTCCAGTGACACCTATTTATAGGACTATCCAGGAGGCACAAAGAGGTCCTATAGGGGATCTTGGTTGGATAGTTATTACTCCTAGTGTGCTTATTGCAATTAGGCACGTAGTTCAAGCTCGGCGGGAAGCTGGTGCTCCTTAAGCACCCTTACTTTAGATTGGGAAGGCTCCTACTCATTGTGGGGAAGAGGATGAACCGATTGATTTGGACTCTGACTATGAGGAGGAGATGGGAGATGACACGAGAGGAGGATGAGGATAGAGAGGAGGATGAGGGGGCAAGACCTTCAGAGGGAGCTAACAGTGACCCTGAGTGGCATGACACTTAGGAGATCCTTAGAGTAATGTGTGAGGAGGTGAGCACAAAGAGAGAGACTCTGGTCTCTGAGGAGACTCTTAGAGGAGATGATGAATCCATGATGGGAAAAAACCATGCCTTCAGATTCAGGGAGGCTCCATAGCCACCACCACCACCTACCACAACAACCATTGATCCCACATAGATCCCGAAGACCCGAGTATGTTCAATACTCCTTTTTCTATTTTTTCTTATTGATTTTCACACGTTTAGTTTATCATTCTCTTTTGACTTTTGTTCTATGATTTTATTTTTGCTCACTATCTCTTATTTTTCCTTTTGTAGCGTTATACATGAGTGGCGAGAGCTCATTTGGCAGGTATGTGTGGACACCCTGTTGATCCCCTCACGAAAAACTCAGGTCGAGTTGGCTCCTGATTCATGGCAGCCCTTAGCCGCTGGCCGACATTTCGACGTTTTTGCTCCTTTCTAGAAGATCACAGAGATGGTGACCTCCCTTTGTGCCATAGTAGTTGGGTACGAGACCATCAAGTGCCTGATGATGAAGCCATTCTCATAGTGAGGCTATGGGCGCAAGGGCACCACCATGAGCACTCACACCATTCAGTCCATTCTAAGTGCAATCGTAGTTACAGCAGGAGCCCTAGGCATGGCCACGCACCATCTGAGGGATCCCACAGGGATTGACAGGCCACTGAGCCTTTATTGCTTTGATACTATTTTTTTGACATTATACGATTTTTTTGTATGTTTTGGGCTCGTTGCGAGCGTTTTTGACCATGCCTAGCACATGATGACATTGTATACAAACTTGATCCATTATGATATATACAGACTCTATTTTTGGTTTGGCATTCCATTGTATCCGAGTTGACCCTCTTTGGCTTATCTCTCATGTGTACTCTAGATGTTTAGAGTTTCACTTTTCTATGCTTTTTAGAATGTATGCAGTTGATGTGAAATGATAACATAATGATTTCTTTTTGTATTTCATAATGCTGATATATGATGATGCAAACACAATGTGATCTTAAACTTATTTTTTTACAATCTTCGGTACTTCATATTTGTCTTGAAAAAACATGATGACATAATGATATGATGAATAGATATGCTTTCCCCACTCCTAACCCCACACAACTAGTAAGATGCAAGGGCTCAACACCGAGAGTTAGAAAGGGCACAAGCCATGAAATTTGTTGAATGGTAGTGATGAGATGAAGATAGAGGTTTGACAGAGCCAAATTGGGATGCTACAACCTTACCCCACTAATGCTACCTCATAGTTTAGAATGTGAATTGCTCATAGTTTATCTAGACTTGGATCCGTAGATGGCCACTTGGTTGACAAAATCTGGTTTTAAGGTTTTGAATTCTTCCTAGAATTTTGAACATCTAATTCACTTTGTTTTGACTTAAGATTTCATAGTAATTGATTTAATTGTTTATGACTTTCAGGTTTGTCAAAGATACCCCCTATACCTTGCCCCATGCTACTAGTAGGAAGCATGAGCTTATCACCATGGACAAAACATAGGCGAGTAAGGGCATTTCCTTCCTTTCCCAACCCTACGTCACTAGTAAGAGACACAAGCTCAACATTGAAGGTTGGTAGGGCAAAGAAATGTGTAAAATAAAATTTTCATTGATTTGTACTTGACTTACTTATTTGGGCAAAATGTTTAGAATGTTCTTATTTCTAAGGAGATGTATGTGGGATAGATGTGACACCATGAAGCTTCTAGAATAGACCATGAACAAAAGACACCTATCCTAAGAAGAAACCAAAAGTAGAACCAAGTATGCAGGCCTTGGTATGGTTACTGTCAAAACTTCATCTTATCTTGTTTGGATCGATGAGCGATACAGAAATAGTTGATGATACAATGAAGATTTGAAGAGACATGATTTGAATGTTTTGCCAATATTTTCAAAAGTTTTTGGGGATTGCTATAAGAATAAGCTCCTTGATCACACTTTTTACAAAATGAATGGACAAATGAAAATGCAATGCAGATGTAATAATGTACATATGAGAATGCTTGATGGATCATGCATAGTATCTCTTTAGGTGAAGGGAGTTCACGGATTCACTAAACTCCTCACCTTCTAGAGTACACAAACGGAATGTGCCATTTTTATAATCTTCCACCACTCGATATGGACCTAACCACCTAGGTCTGAACTTTCTTCCCTCGCCGGTCTTCTTGTCTATTCGGCTATCGAGTCTTAATACCAAATCTCCTTCATAGATCTCACGTTCATACACCTTTTTATTGTATTTCTGAGCCATGCGGTCAGCGTACACACTATGTCATTGCTCAACATTCAGTCTAGCTTCATTGAGGATTTCTAATTGGGAGAGATGAGCTTCTCGATAACCCTCCTCTCCTAGGATCCCATGTAGCAAAATGCGGAGGCTGGGTATTTCAACTTCAAGTGGTAGAACTACCTCAACACCGAATACTAAAGAAAAGGGAGTTGCTCCCATTGGTGTTCTAACCGACATTCGGTAGGCCCACAAGGCTAGAAAAACTTATTTAGATGCCAATCTCGTTTATTATCCTTAACAATTTTGAGAAGAATGGACTTTAAATTCTTATTGATAGCCTTAACTTGTACATTAGCCTGAGGGTAGTAGAGAGAAGCCATGTGATGAATTATTTTGAACTTTACACACAACTCACGCACCTCATCATTTTTGAAAGACGTGCCATTATCAGAAATAATGACCTGTGGCACCCCATACCTACAAATGATCTAGTTCAGGATGAACTTAGTGATTCTGAGCCGAGGATAGTGGTAAGGGGCATGCCTTCTATGAAATATACGCACTTGTCGAGAAATTCCAAATCTACCAAATCACCCCCGTCTAATGGATTATTAGCCAACCAATCTGTGATGATTTGACCCTTAATGGATTTTTGATTTACAAATGTTAGCTCGAACTCACCCATTAATGTAATGAAATGCCCAACCTTTTTAGACAAGGATCCTTGCATGAGGAATGTCCATAAGTGGTCTAACTTGACGATGACCCTTGTCTCTTGATTAAGCATGTAATGTCTTAAGCGCTTGGTTGTAAAAACTATGGTGAGGCATTCCTTTTCTACCTACATGTAGCATGTCTCATAATCGAGTAACGTCCAACTGATAAAATAAACAACCCGTTCTCACTTGTCATCATCCTCTTGAGCTAACATATAGGCTAGCGAAACGTCTGTAGCCCGTGAATATAAGATCAAAGGGTGATCTGACCTTGGTGGCATTAGCATGGGAGGAGATAAAAAAATTTGTTTAACTACCTTAAAGGCCTCATTGCATTCCTCCATCCAATCAATGCTATAATCATTATTTAGCAAATTATTGATTGGATGAATGGTAAATGTCAAGTTAGGGATGAACCTTCGATTGCACCGAGTTTCCCAAGAAAAGATCTAATACTAGACTCATTCGATGGTGGAACCATTTCTAACACAACCTGATTTTGGCTGGGTCAACATCAATCCCTCATGAAGATATAATGTAACCCAGGAGCTTTCTTCCTGTTACATTGAATACACATTTCTATAGATTCAACATGACTCCATACTCAATCAAGCATGAGAGAATGATACGAAGCACCTCTGGGTGATTGCAACTGTTTCTTGGCCTTGGCAATAGGTCATCCATGTAGGATTCCACAATATTATGAATAAGATCATGGAATATGTAGGTCATTGCTCATTGGTATGTAGCACCAACATTCTTAAGACCAAATGGCATGATGACATAACAATAAGTTCCCCAAGGAGTTATAAATGTAGTTTTAGCTTGATCCTCAATAAAGATTTTGATTTGATTATATCCCAAAACCCATCCATGAGGGACAACAACTCAAATCCATCCGTTGCATCAACGATAACATCAATGGATGGTAGCGGAAATCATCCTTGGGACAAGTTTTGTTAATGTCTCGAAGTCTATACAAATACAAATCTTTCCATTATTTTTTAGAATGGGGACAATGTTAGATACCCATTGTGAATAATCAACTGGCTTGATAAATCCTACCTGGAGAAGCTTCATTACTTCTTCTTTTACCATAAGGGCTACCTTTGGCTTCATAGGTCTTGATTTCTACTTAATTGGTTTGGCATCCGGTTTAGTGACGAGATTGTGAATTGTGATGTGTGGTGCAATTCCCATCATTTCCTTATAACTAAATGCGAAGGCTTTCTGATGTTCCTTAAGGACTTGGGTATGAATTTCTACTTCCTCTAGAGTTAAAGAGGACCCTAGTTTTAAGATTTTTGGTTCCTCCTCTATTCGATGTTTATATCAATCATTCCCTCAATTAAGGAGGCATTACCCTCCTTAAACTCAAATGGGGTTGATGGTAACTCCAAGTCCCCTTCCTCTTCTACCTTGTAAATTTCAAGATCTCTTCCCAGAGATGACTCAATCATTGGATTCCCAAGATAAGAGGAGGAACGTGGAATTAGGGAAAATTCTACATCTTTACAGGTAAGATGCAACTCCACAAAAGTGTTTAAATAAGTTAAAGTTGACTCATTCACATCGACATGGTCTGAAGAGTCAAACTGGCCCTCAGCTTCCATGTATGTCAACATTGACGCCACTTAGCATTTTGTGAATCAAGGATTCAGCACGGAGTGAAATCGTGAAGTTGGTGTCCTCTAAATCATTACTTGGGGTGAAGTGTGAGGAAGAAGTCATTATGGAGTGTGCCAGAAGGTTTTGATCACTTGAAACTACCTCGATTGATATGAAATCAAACCCCTTAGTTAGGTCCAACATGATAGTTTTATAGAGTTGTAAGTGTTCACCCTAGTCTCGTATACCTCGGATACCTAATTTGCGACTAGCTGTGAATCACCCAACACCCTAATATTGAGGATGCCCATTCTCTTTTTGGTTCTCATGATGAGACCTAATAGGAGAGCCTCATACTTAGCCCCATTGTTTGTGCATTCAAAATTCAATTTGAAAGCAAAAGGTAAAACCCTTCCTTTGGGTGAGGTAAGGATTGCGCCTACCCCGACACCAAAGTGACACTTGGCCCCATCAAAGTGGAGAGTCCAGCAATTACTCAAAAAGATAGATGTTGAGTCATCCTTTGTAAGTTATTCTTTTATCTCGGTTACATCTACCATGCAAACCTCATCATTGGAAGGGAACCAAGTCCCAAAGCATGTCTCATACCCATGGAATCGAAGGGGAGAAGGATAGGCAAATACTTTTCTAATAGTTCAACAATCTTTGCTTTGTAGTTCCTAATGAAACTGTCTCTACAACAACAATTTCATCCTTGACATGCCGGAATACCCTCGATCAAACCTGTAACCTCTAATTCTATCATGGGAAGCAACTTTTCTTCACGGTATCGTGCTTACCAATTTGTTTAACTGGTTGGGGGGAAGCTCGAATTCAGAGTGGACCCCTAGCCTTTTATTCAAGTTGGCCATATGTATGTCAAAGGGATTTTGATCACCCCGACGACAAAGACTTTCCTTAAATGTAGGAATCGGCTTCTTGGAACATAGGTGGACGGGATTGCTTTCATGCGATGGATCCAAGGGCGACCAAGAATCATATTATCTGTTGGAAGGGAACCAAGTCCCAAAGCATGTCTCATACCCATGGAATCGAAGGGGAGAGAAGGATAGGCAAATATTTTCTAATAGTTCAACAATCTTTGTTGTAGTTCCTAATGAAACTGTCTCTACAACAACACTTTCATCCTTGACGGCCAAAATACCCTCGATCAAACCTGTAACCTCTAATTCTATCATGGGAACCAACTTTTCTTCTGGTAACGTGCTTACCAGTTTGTTTAACTGGTTGGTGGGAAGCTCGAATTCAGAGTGGACCCCTAGCCTTTTATTCAAGTTGGCCAGATGTATGTCAAAGGGATTTGGATCACCTTGAGCGACAAAGACTTTCCCTAAATGTAGAATCTAACTTCTTGGAATAGGGTGGATGGGATTGCTTTCATGCGGTGGATCCAAGGGCGACCAAGAATCATATTATAGTTGGTTTCCCGATCTATAATATAAAACTCAGTAAGCACCGTCTTGGGTCCAAGAGTGACTAGTAATACTATGGTCCCGATCGAGGTCACCTTGAGACTATCATAGCCCTCAATGTGTTTCACGTCAAGGAGAAATTAGTCTCCCCATATCCTAACTTCTGAAGAAAAGAGAAGGGGACTATATTAATTACTACCCCATCATCGATCATTACACACTTCACATAGTTGTTGTAGATCCAAACTTGCAAAAATAGGGCTGGATCACCTCTACGAGCTATTTCGAATCCGTAGGCATCTTGCTTATGTCAAATACAAACCCAATATCCCTTTCGGGCTTCCCTGGAGGGAAAATGTCAAAGTCTATATGGTTTATTTGTGCCTTTGGTAGCGGGGTAATGTTAGCCAAATGGTGAGACCAAGAGTTTCCAAGAGAGAAACTCGATGAGTGGGAGAATTCTTCTGTAGATCTAAAAGGAAATGTTTGAAAAGGTCTTCGTTAGATCACTAATTAAGTCGTAAGCCCCTACTATCTTGCTTAGCATGTCATGAACAATATTCGAGACAACAGGGTAAATCGGGATCGGCTGCGATGAATAGTCTCTGGCTCTTGTTACAACGTTAATTTGGAGTTTAGCGTCCAACTCAACCAAACCTACAATCTTCGTTTACTGGTGACCATCTAAAGGAGGTGTCACCTGTGGGTTTGATGAAGTTGAGGCTTCATGGTCATGAGTCCCTATTACAATGCCTTTATTCAAACCGTTGGGATTTAGTCTACAATCCTTCAGACATGTGGGGAGAGGATCATTGAAGATTCCCAACGACATGTTCTGTGGAGACACCGGTCCCATATAGGCATTTTGATTAGGTGTAGTTGGGTTGGCCAGAAACATGTCGACAAATAACTATCTTTGGTCTTCGGAAAAAGTTGCAATAACTTATTACAATCATGGTAGGTTCTTGTGTCATGCACCGAACCCTATGGAAACCATAATACAAGTCAGGATCATAATCCCGAGGCCTTTGGTTTGTTCCTTGTTGTGGTCCAAAACCACGGTTATTGTTTGGTTGTTGAATGTTATAATTAACAATTTGGAACCCTTGCCCCTGGTTCTGGAATTGGTTGGGGTATTGACTAGGGCTTGGGGTCGGCATTTGTCTTTATGGCTGAGGTTATTGCTATTGTTAGGGACGATTAAAATCCTACGCGTTCTTGAGGGTGAATTTTTGCCCCTCTAGTTGTTTCCATTGTTATTCCCATTGTTGTTGTTATTCGTTGTACCTATACCAATGGGATTAACAAGATTAGGCTTTTTGGGCTGGTTAGTTACACCATTAGTCGTGACTCCATGATTCTTATTAAGAATCTTTGGTCCTTGATTGTTATTTTTATTGTTGGAGTAACCGGGAGTGTTTTGAGAAGGGGTAACTAACTTCCCATTTGCTCTGTAGGTCTTACAACCACTGTCGATGGCCACATGGTCGATCTGAAGGAACTCTCCAACACCTCTTCATAGCTCCTTAGTGGGAACTTTTGAACCTCTTCCTTCGTCTCTCTATTGAGGGAGTGGAGGAACAAATCACAAAGTTCTGTTTGGTCCATGTTTAGAGCACTTGTGGAAGAGTAGAGAACATGTTGCCACCTCTGAATGAAGTGAGCTGCAGACTCGTTATTTTCTTGTTTGATACGAAGAAATTATTTGCTTCATGTTCGCAAAATCTTGTCCATATCAAAGGCTTTGATAAATTCTGACACTAGGTTCTTGAACGAGTTTATCGAAGCCTCCAGTATCCTATAATACCATTCAAGAGAAATACTTTCTAGTGTCTTAGGGAAAATCTTTGTAATGACTACATCCCATGGGAGCAACTCTTGAATGGACGTTGCATAAGATTTGATGTGGGCATTTAGATCAACCTCCCCCTTGAACTTTGAGAGATCAGGTAGGGGTCTCGGGAGCATGACTACCCGAATGGAGAAATCTAGGGGTTCTTTGAGATACTCAGAATAAGTCCCCATTGCATATGTTTCCACCATTGAAGACCTTTGTTGGGGAGGTGAGGGATGCATTGGCTGCTGAAACGGGACAACATAGACATTGGGTAGGGCGTATGACATCCCTTGCATTTGTCCATATGGACCTGGGTAGGTGTACATGTCCCCCGTGGAAATTTAGAATACATGTGTATATAAGGGGGTTGGATTCCTTGCTATGGAGTGAAGGCACGAAGCCGAGGAATGTCACATTTACTGGCCGGGTATGGTGTTTGAGAATGCACTTCTAGTGGTGCCTTGTAGATATCCATATGTGGCTTGAGGAGGCATTCTCAAGGTACCCATCCTAGTTAACAAGTCTATATGGTTCGAGTATTCATGTAGATCTGGAAAATTTTGGGCGATCGGTATTTGCCCATAGTTACAGGGGGTAGGAAGGAGCCCATGCTTTCCCTACGCATATGAATTCTGTGTATTCGGGAAAGCTTTAACTCCTTGAATTTATCAATGAAAAATGAAATCCGTTGTGATGACGGGGTGGTGCCTTGCTTAGATTCCTTTGGTTGAACCCTTGGAGGTTGTTGAGGAGTATGGTGTCCCTGCTATGAATTGTTCACGATGTTGCCACCCCTCATTGGTTGTATTGTCAGTTGGTGACAACGCGGGGGTAGCATTATTGTTTTGAAGCGAGACACCACCTTGTCCTTGCAACCTATCAAAATATTGGTTCATTTGTTGGAATTTCTGCTCACTCCTAGCATATCACGCTAGATACTCCTCATCAAAATGGGGGAGTTGATCGACTGCACGGTAATGGGATGTCAAAACAATACCCAAGGACATGAGCTCGCTTCTCTAGTAAATGTCATGTTATTTGAACTTGATTGTTCAAGGGGGTAAGTTTGAGTGATTTGATCTAGTTCTTCGATGCGTATAGAAGAACCAACATTGGTTCCCTGAAGCAGAGGGTTTTGAGTGGATGAGCGGTTATCTGCCCATGTTGAAAGTGAAGGTGACTATTGTGGTATGTTTGACTGGTACTGGTACAAGTCAAAACCTAGGATGGGTTGACTATACTCATCATATCCCGACATATTCGGGGTATAAGAATACCCGTAGAATAAAGGATGGATGAAAGCGGAAACATTTAGAGACTAGCTCTTCATGTCGGGTTCACTAATTTGTATGACAAAAAATCAATGCATGACCTTCTTCCCACCCAACCTCCCGAGGTCATGTCGAGACAACCGGTGTGGAATTTGAAATGGGAGTGAAAGTGATGGCGATGACCAAGCTAATTGGGTAACCTTATGTCTTCGACATGCAATAATAGAATCTACAAATCTAAGGCAAAGAATGCTCTCCTAACCTAAAGGGGTGTGATGGTAGGGTCTGATATAATAGCTACTCAAAGACTCCAATCGATGTCTAGTTCAGCCGAGATTCTATTGATTGGTTGTGAAATACATGGAAAGTAACCTGCAGGTGCCTCGTATGGGTTTCCAGATAAGGTCATGGAAATTGAGACAAGAGATGTAGTGGAGTCTGTAGGAACTAAGGGCGATTCTCTGGTCTTGTCTAGAAAGTCTTAGACTGATCGGTTGCTATATTCAACAATGAAAGTTGTGTGATAATATCAGGTGGAAGTGGTGAGGATATGAATACCTATGTGCATAGGCTAATGTCGATATCTAATTTTACTGCTCGACTAGTAGGCCCGTTGGTTGTTATTAAGCACAAACTTGTGGCAATGTCGATTACTAAAATGCCGCTTCGGGACTAGAGGATCGTGACCATAGATATTTTTCTGCATGGATTGTTGATGGTCATGCAAAATAATTTGGTTCATTTTCAGGTAAATAAACTATCTATCAAAGGTAATCTAAACTATATTTTTGGTGTTTTCTCAATATATAGAACAAATCAATAAAACAAACTAATCTATGAAAATAATTTTTTTGTGCTTTTCTAACTTTTTCAAACAATGCATCAAATCTAATAAACAATTTAAAGAAAAAAAAACAACTCGGCTAGTATGTAGCTAGCTATCTCGTGAAGATGTGTGAATATAAATCTAAGATCTACTCTAATTCAAATAAAATCTCTCCAACTCTACCTCAGAAGTGAATAATAAATCATGACTCTAACAGAGCTAGTATTCACCCACTACTCACCTGGCAATATTGAAGAGAAAACTTCCTATTGACTTGATTTACTTGTAGCTATCTGATTAATTGAAATGAATTGTTTCTCTACTCTATTTGATATGTAATTTGACAATTTGACAAAACAAAGCAAACAAATACACAACTCCAACCTGAAAGAGCAAGAGTTTTGGAAAATCCAATTTATGAGTATCTATCCCCTCAGTTCTTTCCTTTCTTTCTTTGAGTGTTCATGCGAGTCCAAGGATTGGGAATGCAAAGAATAGCAATAAGAAGATGGCGCATGAGTGATGGCAACTTGGAAGCAATCTGGACATAATGTAGGTAGAAGAAATATAGTATAAGAGATCTGAACTTGGCTATGCAATTCCTAGAAAGATTATGGCAACATAACAATGCAATATACACAAAATTCTTAGGCCCTTTGCTTGAATACAAGCATGGAATATATAGGAATGGAGGCTAGAAGGTTACTTCATGTACAAGGAATTGAAGAGGCAATTCCACTCATTAAATCTATTAAAAATAGAAGGAACTAGGAGAACCAAGCAAAAGAAGCTATTTTTAGCAAATTCGACTCACGGACGTGTTCAAAAGATAAACTTAAGTGAATCATCGCATGTAATTTCTCACGTGAAGATTATGGAAAAATCGATCAGGACCACCGCCCTATGCAGGGGTGGTGGTTTTAGGACCGCTGCCCCAGTCAGGGCGGCGGTTTGCAAACCACCACCTAGGCAGGGCAGCGGTCTTGGCACTGAAGGCCAAAACAAGCACATAAGGAAGGGGGAAGAGGGAAAATCCAAGAAAAATATGAGTAAGGCTATCTAGGCTACAAATGGGTTTTGGAGCTTGAACACCTTCTTGAAAGGATTTTGAATCATCACCGGGGACCTTTATAGCCGTTCTTTTCCGATGATAATGTAGCACGTGTAATTTTGGGTGCGTACGGTCTCAACCTCCAAGAATATAGGAATTGGAGGTTTAGGAGCATTTTTCTTGGCACCAATAAGGCTGTTTTAAGCCCTAATAGCAATGTCATAAGCATTTTGTAATGTTCTACCCCATATAGACTAAATCATGACTGAAATATCACTATTCAAAGCCTTCATATAATAGAGAAATGCATGTTGGGGTGTAGGTCTTACCACTTGAGGAATTCGGTCCCAAATCCTTTGAAATCTAATGTTAAAATCAATCATATGCTCGTTAGGGTCTCTCTTCATTGTTTTCAACTGCTATACCAAAGACATGTGATCTAATTTATCCTCAAAATTATCACACAAGTTGTGTCAAGTTCATCCCAATTATGGATTTAGGAAGGTCTCAAAATCCTATACCAATAAAGATATTTCCCTTTGAATGATGAAGGTAAAAGTCTAACTGTAACATCATCTTCAGTAATAAAATTGGTCGATCAAACATTAACAACATCTTGGATATTATCAGTTTGGGTAGTATGGATTTCACTAGTGAAGAAGGGAGTTATTTTAAGGGAAAAAACTGGTATATCATGTTGTGCATTAAGAGATAGAGGACTACCACCATTAAAACCGATTTAAGGGAATATTTCTTTGAAGAACCATGCATGGAATGGGTCATAGAACTCTAGATGATAATGAGAAGGGCCTATGGGGAGGAGGATTAGAGAGGACTCTATTTAGCAGAGATGGTGGTATCAAAACCCTCTCTAGGGTGTCCCTAGTATATCTACCGAGGCTATAAATACATGGATGATAGTAGAGTAATTGTTGGAGCTCAAAATTGCACCCACATCTGAATCGGGAATATCTAGGGATTTGATGCAACATGGGATTGTCTCCAAGTTTTGGGACTTACGCTTGAGACACTCCTACGGAGAAGGTCAACTTCCTCTATCTATTCCTAATGTTAAAACTACTCCTACTGTAAGGAAAATGAATATCTAGTCCTAAACTACACATTCTAAGGGACTAGAGTGAGAAGGAGATACATAAAATTGAAATATTAAAATAAAGGGGGTGATAACACTAGAAAGAAAGGGGAAAGAAACTCTCATATGAGTGAAAATGGGAGAAAATGAAGGAGGAGAGGGAAGACTTGAGTGCCATAGTCTAATACAACATTCAAACTCTCATTTTCATGGAGCACAACAAAAATAAAACCCTACAAAGAGAGAAAACATGCACAACACACCAAAACTACAATAGAGAGGTAATGAAAAACAATAAACATAGACTAGGGCAGAGAATAACCACAAAACATAGATTTTATTGGTTCAAAAGGATGCACACCATTACAATATAGGATGGAGGCAAAAATTACCTTGCAAAGGTCTAGATATGAGGCATACAACTCAAAATACTAATGCACTACTATGAATAACGCCTTGCTTTCTAAGAGGGTCCAACCTTTACAAATGGGCATTACATTATAATATATATAAAATGGGAGAGAGAAAGATGAGGGAAAAGAGAGGGAGACTCAGATTCAAGGTTATAACCACCAACAAGATGCATTAAATGCCTACAAAATAGTATGGAACTATTTCAAATCCATCCCCACGTCATGTTTCTTTTAGAAGAAAGAGAGGCCATGCTTCATTAAATATGGATGGTTGGGTCACCTTTAGCTACACATTAATGGCCTAAATCAAAGTTTCTTTTTTTTTTACCTACCAAACCTCACTAAAATATGATTTTCTTGATTCCAGAGTATAACTCATGTTATAATATTTCCAACGAGACCAACCACACCTGATTCGAGTTCGAGTTAAAAGATATGGTTTTACAAGATCCGTAGTGCAAGTGCAACATTTCGCAACAAGCGACACCATTAAATTGGTCGTAGGGATTTGAAGGTAGGCTGCAAACACCGAGTTACTACCATGTGTCATGTTTTCATTCACTACAAGGATTTAGTAACAGTTGGTAGTCTTCCATTCTCCATTGAAAATGCACTTTTATTTCTAAGTCCCCATATTTGGACATGTGTAATACTTGGATTGGCACAAAATTCAATGTTTGAGCTGTATGTATGCATGGAAAATGTGGGTAGAAGAACAAGGTTACAAAATATTTAAGGATGTAGAGGAAATCCGCAAGCGCGCAAGAGGATGCGTGAGACTTGGGGATAATATTACATGTTTGTAATAACATGAATAAGTGTAGAGGAGGCCTAAAGGCCCACCAAGGAAAGGTGAAAAAGTGCGGGTAGAAAAGGTGTGTGCGCAAGCATGCCAAGATGTAAGGGGAAGCACACAAGGAAATGCATGTGAAAGTAATTCGCACAAGGAAGAGAAACTATGTGATGAAGTCCCATGAGAGCACGTTAGGTAATGTGCGTAACTTGGGGATGAAAATACATATGAAGATGCAAGGAAAACCCACGGGCACATGTGAGTGAATACACAAAGTCCGAGATATAATAAAAAATCATGTAAGGGAAGTAAACTTGTAAAAGGGCAATGGAGGAATGTGAGAACATGTAAAACATGTGTAAAGAAGTTTAGGGAATGGAAATGAAGTGAGGAAGGACTACGAGGGTGTGAAAAATCACCGCAATCATATAAACTACGCCAAAGGAGAAGAATAACAACGTGCACAACCTCAAAACATGATTCCAAAGATAATGAGATCGCAAAGCTACCCAAAATAGCCAAGGGGTTATTTTGGACAACAATAATGTTGCGACTAGAATTCAATACATATTTTTGGGGCTATAAACACATGTTTGGTGGTGGATAAATGTACAAATTACCTTCCACATACCCTCATCCACCAATAAAATATCAAATTCAATCATTCCTACACATTGGCTAGTTCACCTTCACTTACTACCCTACAAACATTTACTTCAAGCAAGTAATTAAATTTCACACACACACACACACACACACAATCTTGATGAGTGATAGGGATAGTATGTTGTTAGGTGTTTTCTAAACCTTGTTCGGGCTCCTACTTTAGTCCATTTGTTGTCTCATGGTCTGTGTATTTGGCTCATCATCTATTTATTTCCAATATTCAAACCATCCTTTAAAACCACCCATAACAAATCACACTTACATTCTTCTCACGATACCCATGTACATATGATGATGCGTTCTACTATGGATAGAGGATACTTTGTCCTTGTTTCAATAATCATTCCTTTACTAAAGTGTATTTCCTATCATTTATCCATTACCATTTTTCATTATGCATGATGATAGGGTAACATACGACCCAAAAATAATTATCACTTGAGGGTAGATATTATACTAAATCCTTCACTCATTAATCTATAAAAATTATCAATCAATAAATCCACCAGTCTTAATCGACTAAACTAACAATGACCTTTTGAAATAATCTTGCAATCACCATAACAATTTGTTGAAGTGTCCCATCGATCAACATTTCCAAGTTCATGTATATTCGATAAATCTATCTAAGTTCGTGTGTGAAAATCGTGTCATAAGGTTTGTGAAATCCATATCATCTTCATTTTTATTGACATCTTACATCCTACTCAAGCTTACATCATTTTTAAAATCCATTAAAAATAAAAAATTATCATTAAAAAATCCAAAGACATCCAAATAACACAAAATCAATAAAATTAGAAAATCATCAAAAATCCAAAAATAATAGAAATTTGATAAACTAGAAAATAGTTTTGAATTGATCATATCCAAAACACTTATGATAGGATTAACCCATACCCTTTCAAGATAGATTGTTCCCAATCTAAAATCCCTTGCATACATCATTGCCTAGGGAAAAACATGGTTAAGATTGTCATCTCTCAAGACACACCAATACCCATCTACCTCCCTCACCTACATCATCTCTTATAGCAACACCATTACCCTTGTCACATTACTACATCACTTGTGTGCTAAACATGACAAAAATAAAATGCATTTGTTTTATTATGGTAAGATTACTTATTTTTTCTTATTTGTTTGCTTACTTGCATGCATTATTATTTACTTTTCAAAGTGTGACTTGTGACATATTACAAAATTTTCATTGTGATTTTCCCTACCATAGTGCCTCTTATTTTTTGATACATTAAATAAAGGTTTCTCAAGCTAATCAAAGTTTTGAAAAAGATATGCAACATGCATCGCATTCTCTCTATCGTCATCTATCTAACACCCTAACCTTCATCATATTTTTATATCCAATCAATCATCCCTCCAAGGGACATCTGTTTTTAAATTTCCATCTATCTTATGAAATCATCCTATTAATCCCTTCATAAAATATAATAAGGGGGTCCATCAATCAAAATTTCCAAGTTTTATCTATCTTACAAAATTAACCTATCGAGTCCTTCATAAAATTCATTGAAGTCACTCATCAATTAACATTTTTATATCCATATCCATTCAAATCATACATGCCTCTTATAACATCTCAATACATCCAAACCCCTTAATTTTAACCCTCATCTTCTACCCTTGACCTATCCTTTCCCCTCTATTTCTTTCATCTATGTATGGTATCTCATAGGGTAATCACCCTATCAAATCCTCTTATTTCATATCAACATTTGCCTACCTTTTATTACTTTATTTGAAAGATAAATTTTATCCACAACACCCTCTTAAAGAGGGAAAACATAGACACCCCAAACCTTTCATTCATAAATCACTCGTGAATCATTCTAAAATAAAAAAATCATAAATTGATTTAACAAATATGTAATTTGTGAAATCCTAACCTAGATTCACATATGATAAATAAACACTAAAGTATAAATCTGACACAAATAATAAGCTAAAGAAATATGAAACCCTAGGTGTAAGAGAGGGAATATAAGACTTAGTTGATTTCATAATAAATCCCAAAGTGTTATGGACTGGAAACTAATGAACATGAGGAGGAGGAGACTGTCGCTAACACACACAAAAAATCCTGGAGCTGCCGGATGAGCTTGGACTAGGGTGCTTGGAATAGGACTAGGGAACCTAAGCGCTAGGGACCTCTATTGGGCACATGTGACCACATAGGATCTCAGAAAATGGCTTTCATTGTCTCACACAAGTGTCGTTAACCTTCGCCTTTGGTCACTTGTATGTCACTAGATGATTGTGAAGTTCACTTGTAACTTACAAAACAAATGATATCCTGTAAAACCCCAAAACACATCAAATCCTTAAAAAGAAAGATGTAAATGGGGAGTCGATCTGAATCCGGTGATCACCCAACATAGTGAACTCACAATTGAGCATTGAACTACATTTCGACTTCATGTAATTCTTATGTGTGTGTGTGTAGAAATCGTGCCCTAGGAAGCTCTTGTGTAAGATGTACTTGATAGCAAGTGATAACTACATGTATCAATGCAAGTAGATGTGTGGATGGAAAAATGAAATTCCCCTCCTATGCATGTATGCAGTCCCTTGTCCCTTGAGTGAGTGCTAGATGGATTCCTTGATGCTCTTAGAATGCCTTTGGATGTAACCTTAGGTGATGATAATAAATGATTAGTGCTTGGTCTTTTATTATGGTCACATAACTTTGTATTTATATGATTCCCTTGTTTGAATTTCGTAATTGACAACTAAAAGGTTGAACCATAAGAAAACAAGATGCCCAAAAGATAAAAGAGGCCCAAAAGAGGTGAGTAAGATACAAAGAGGTCGGGAGCGCCCAAAGGGGACGAGGGCGCCTAGGTGCCGGTGTCAGAGTCAATAAAGATAAAGCAATGAAGATCAAACTAGGTTGTGGGGTGTGCAAGACCAAAAAGGAAACAAAAAATATAGAAAAGAGGCCAAAGATAGATGTCAATTACTAGTTTTCTCACTTAGGAATCATATGAATAGTAGTATGTGATTAGGACCTAGAAATATACCCAAGTGCGTGATTTTGTGTCTACATAAATCACCCTTTCATCACTTAATTAAATCTCAATCACCATATTAACATGCCATGGTCAATTAATCCTAATATATTACTCCTAATCACAATTAACAAGCTACTAATCATACATCTCCATTATCCCACATTCACCAAAATCAACCAACATCCTCCAACAAAAATCTATATAATGAACCTTCCAAAGGTACAATCACACACCTTATCTCATGCAAGATTTCTATTTTTAGAAACCTATCTAAATTGAGAAACCCTCTAATGTATTAGGCTTATTGAAATTTTATATCCTTCTAATTTAGGATATCTCCTTACATTATTCTCTTCCTTACAAGAACATTGCCCAATCGTGCACAAATTAGCTTGAAACATCCACATTACATTAAATAAAATTTGTACAACAAGGGAAGGTTTGCATTTCATTTTGTGTATACATACTATTTTATCTTCTTTTTGTTTTATCTCAAGGTGTTTTCTAGGTTGTAAAGTATGTTCTTATTGATTTAATTTCCTAGTTTAAATTTATAATTAACACATTTACAATAATCACGAGTTCTAGAGATGAAGTACTTCCAAATCTTTCCCAATATGTACACCCATATCATATTCGCACCTATGTATTTAACGTAGTCCACTTCTTCTCTTGTGTTTTAAGAAATCATTTCTACGTAGAAATTTACTTTGGGAGCTATTTTTTTGCACATTAATGCTTATTGATTAATAAGAATATACAGATCTATACTAATCTTACACCTTTTAAATATATAAGAAACTGGTCTAATATAAAATGCTTATTTATTTATTTTGGAATAAATATGTGCTTGTATTACTTTCATTTACGTGACCTATGGCCTTTGATATGATTATATTGTGACCATTCAATGTCCCTTATTTGTGGCTTCTATTGCCTTTTCTCATGTTTATTGAGTGTGTAACATTTTTGTGTCCTCGTATGTTGCCTCTTGGGCCTTAATTGTGATTAATATATGTGACATTACTTCTATACTAGTATGCTTAATCGTCTCTATGTGTGGACACTAAATAATGACAACTTTTTCTTTTGAAATTTCAAGTTTGGCTATGCTCCCTTACTAAGACAAATGCTCACATTTAGAATCCAATCAATATCTCTCTAGATCTTTTGTGACTTGCTCATCTTTACACTCTATTATGTCATCAATTTAGGAAATATTATTTAATTAAAGTAGTAAATGATGCCAAATCACTTTAAACACAATATGCAATTAAATCTTACCTTTTGTATGTAGCAATGTTCTTGACTTGAGAAAGTACTTGTCTTAGTGAAGACTAATATGAATAAAAACATCTTAATTACTAATTACAAGTCAAATACACCTCCAAATCAATTTTATAACATTTATCACACCCTTGAGATGAGAAAAAATTGATAATCTAATCATTCGTGCAAGATTATTGATCAAATTTACACCTTTTCCTTGTGCTCTACTAGCCCTGTCTAAGAGGGAAAAGGGAGATAACTTTTTTTACATAGGGTTTCAAACAAAGATATGATATTTTTTTATGTTAGAACATAATATTAAGTGTTCATAATATTTAGTTTATAATTAAATAATATAGAATATAGGTTATTATTTAGTATTTAATATAAACTCTATATTAGGTTATTAGTTATTAATTAACTAATTATTAAATTGGGGTGTACACCGTTGTTAGACTGAGACATTAATAATTATAGAACATATTAAATTAGTCAATCACACATCTAAAAACTAAACAATGTAAAATAAATAACACCATAACACATGGCACACGATATCATGTGTCATGTGTTATGGTGTTATTTATTTTACATTGTTTGGTGTCTAGATGTGTGATTGATTAATTTAATGTGTTATAGAATAATTAATGTCTTTGTAATGTACCCATTTCCAAGTAGTTGGCCTAGGAAGTTTTTTTAGTCATCTTATCCTTGGTCATACCCGAGGGGCTAACGAAATTGAGGGTATTGGGTATGGATGACTATTACCACCTTGGTTATTGTTATAATTTTGCGTTGACATGAGTATTAAGAGGCTTGGTGGTACTAGATGCTATGTTTTGTCGTTAAGGGGGACCTCATAACACTTTAATGTTATAATTCTTTGTTGGGTGTCACTTATGTCCCTATGGCGACTTGAAGAGGGAAAAGTAAATTAAGTTACTTTATGATTTATGATTATTTCTAGAGGGGGTCGATTGGGGCCTCTTGTTGCTTGGGGAAATGACATAAGAGGAGTTTGGGAAGAAAGAGAGATCATTCTTGCATACACACTTATGATCTTCATTGAGAAACTGTTGATTGCTATCCTCTAGCTTATGGAGTAAGATCCCACAAGATCCCTAGCTTCGATGGTGAGAGATTCATTCCTAGCTAGTAGGGAAATCTTCGGTGGTGAAAGATCCACCCTAGTTTGTCATTTTGAGCTGATTCAGGGATGATTTTCAGAGATTAATTTCAGAATTTTTAGAGAAGGGTTTTAGGAGGATTTCTGGAGAAAAATTGAGGGTTTCAAATCTTATTTACTGCAGCAATTTGAGCAGGTTTCAATGACACATTTTGAGACATTTTTGAGGGTTTTTGGCCACTTTCCAAGGGGGCATCCCATTTTGGTATTTTGCAAAAAAATTTGGAGGGTTTTTAGTGTGCCATTTCAAGATATGGAGGTTGGGTTTTCATTTGCATTGTTAGTAGATGTTATTTCAATATTTTCAAAATTTTATCACTTGTATTTGGAAAGATATGAATTTTTAAAGATTTCCAGCTATCTAGGGCTTTCTGAATTTTTGGTAGTTTAATATTAATCAAAAAATTCCAAAAATATTTTTCTAGTGTTTATTATCATTGTTGCAAGCTCCCTTTAAAATTTCATGCATTTTGGGCAAGTATTTTGTGAGATATCAATTAAATACAGTTCGCTGCCCTAGCTGGTCATTTTCTGCAAAAATTAAAAATTTTATTTTGTGCAATTTCTATATATTTTGTGCATTTTTGAGTGGTATCCCACAAGGGATATTTCAGTGGTATTAGAGTAGTTGTTTCTATATCCTGTTGGGTTGAAAAGATGGGTGACAATGAATATTTGGGAGTTGATTTGATAAAATAATTATTCACGAACATGGTGAAGCAGAGGGAAACTATTAATCTCTATTTGAGCCAACACTGGGAGAATAGCACGGGTAGGATTGAGATTCGTGTAGATAGAGGGAAACTAGTAATATGGGGCAGCCAATCCACAAAGGTGAAACTAGAAATTTAGGGCACTTGTATCCCCATGTTTCTACCAGGCATTTGGGGCTTCATGAACCCTCGTTCTTGAAGGATCCAAAGTTTCATAGGTAAGGTAGCCAATAAATGTTTTGGATGAGGAGTCTTGTTGGGAAAGGTACCAATCACTAAGTGAGGGCTCAAGGAATACGATGCCTTTCATGAGTATCTTGTAGAATGAAGATTGGTAGCAAACCCAAGAGAGATCATCAGCCACAGGTACCTGAGTTACAGAGGAGATTGGGACAAATATCCATTCCACACTTCGATGGTTTTAAGAAGTGTACCATGCAGTCCTGGATTCAAAAGTTGAAGACATGATTTAACTTGAATCCCATGCACAAAGAGGATGCAATTAAATTTGCAATCCTACATCTTGAGGGAGATGTACATGACTAGTGGCATCATGACCTTATTACATAGAGGCACATGCATATTGATACTTATGAAAAGTTCACATAGAGACTTATGATCAGATTTGATAGGAGGGGCCTTGGCAGGAACTTCAGGAGTTGAATCAATTGAGACAGACAGGTTCTTTAGATCAATACATTACATATTTTTAGAGATTATTAGTTAGGGTACTTGATGTTTCGGAGATGAGGTTGAATTCAATTTTCATAACAGGTTTGATGGATGCTCTAGCTAGATTTGTGAAGGCATTGGGCCTTATTCATTACATGATGATATTAGGAGAGCGTGTGATTTGGGGTTATCCACTCCAAAGTCAAGGTTTCCACCTTGATTTCAACAAAAGGAACCTCCATCCGGATCAGAAAAATTCAGCGGTAGGAGCCTCCACCGAGGTGGAGGTGGCTAAGAATCTAGTCATTTCTTGAGAGCTTAGGGATGAGTTGAGGCAAAAGAAACTATGTTTTGATTTCCGTACACCTTGGGCTCCAGGGAATGATTGCATAGGAAAGGGGAGGGCCTAATTCATTGAGGTCTTTGAGGAGAGTGAGGGTGATAGAGGTGAGAAGTTAGAGACCCACGAGATGGATGATGGAGATGGAGTTAGGTTGGATAGTGCTGATGTGGAGCAAGAGGAGGAGAATTTTCCTTAGGAGATTATAGCCACATTTTCTAGTACTCCGATGTACAAGGCATTCAATATTAGAGGAGTTATGCAGGGTCAACGAGTTGTGGTACTCATTGATAGTGGGGCTACCCACAACTTTATTGATGCATTTTTGGTTGAGAGACAAGGTTTACATACGGAGGACTTTGAGGTCTTAAACATTTTTGTAGGCAATGGGGAGTATATGTGATGTACAAGGAGAGTTCCATAGTTGAGAATCACCATAGGTAACTACACAGTTACCAATGATTTCCACATTGTAGGTATGGGAGTGACTAACATAGTGCTAGGAGTGCAATATCTTCACTTTCTTGGTGAGTTTCAGACTAACTTTCAGATGATGGAGCCGAAGTTTAAGTCTGAGAGTAGCAATGTGATCTTGAGAGGATTATCTACAAAAGCACCTAGAGTGGTTGTAATTGAGGGGATGGAGATGAATTTCGACATGATGAGGGTTTTAGTACGTGGGCCGATGTGGAGTATGATGGATGTAGGTGTGACCAATAGTGTTGCATATGAGACACTTATCGAGATTGGGGTTATAAGGTAATATCATCTGAGTTTATCATTATGTTAGTTATTTGAGGTTTAGGTAGATTGGAGATCTCATTTACGTGTTGAGTAGTCCAAGAATCGACACACTTGTGAGATTTTGGATGGTTGTATATAGGATGAAAACTACAAATTGGAGGATGAGATTATCTTCGAGTAGGGAAAATTATACCTTGTGTTAGATTCATGGTTGAGGATGGAGATATTGCAACATGTGCATTATTCTTCTGTGACTAGACATTTGAGCTTCGATGAGATCTACATGTTCATATCGGAGCAATTCAAATGGCATGGGTTGAGAGAGGATATCCTTAACTTCATACATGGATGTACGATTTTTCCTTATGAAAAATAAGAGCTTATAGGTTCATCATTTTTTGAGTCGACATGGGCTAGTACTCCTATGTATTTTACTACTTATAGGCATAGTGGGCACTTCACCCACATGATAGTCAGTGGAGGGACATAGTTGAATTAGTTACCTGGTTATTCAGTAGGTTCACACTCATCACACGAGGTGAACTATGTAGAGTTGACATTGTTGGTTGACCATTTATTGGAGTCTTGGGATTTTTCCCCCACGGGACACATTGAGATACATTATGAGGAGCCTTACTCTCACATGAGTTTGGGTCATGTGGGAGAGTTAGCACACTTTGTGCATATATAGGTTATTTCACGAAAGGTTGATCAAGGGATTATACAATATTTAGAGTGGAATTTCATACTCAAGAGTTTATTGGAGAGTTAGTGAGTGATCACATGATGATGGTATCAGATTAGCGGGGATTGGATAGATTAGCGGTTCCGATGCGGGTACCAGGTGGAGAGTCGGTTTGGGCATCATTATACTTCATGAAAAACATTGTTCTCTATATGGCATGGAGGTCATGATCATTACATGGGGTTTCTTGGTTACTTCGAGATCACATCAATCTTGGTTGATCAAGGGTGAGGTGAAGAAACTTACTTTGTGGTATTCGACTTCTGCATATGATGACCTGATCACGCTTAGGGTCAAGCATTTCTCGAGAGGGAGGATCGTTATGTCCCCATTTTCAAGCGGTTGGCCTAGGAGGTTTTTATTCATCTTAGCCTTGGTCATACCCGAGGGGGTAACGAAATGGAGGCTATTGGGTATGGATGACTATTATCACCTTTCTTATTTGTTATTTGTTATTTTTTGACATGAGTATTAAGTGTCTTGGTGGGACTAGATGTTATGTTTTGTCGTTAAGGGGGACCTCATAACAATTTAATGTTATAATTATTTATTGGGGTCACTTATGTGCCTATGATGAATTGAAGGGGGAAATTAACTTAAGTTACTTTATGATTTATGATTATTTCTAGAGGGGGCCGATTGGGGCCTTTTGGGCTTCTTGTTTCTTGGGGAAATGACATAAGAGGAGTTTGGCAAGAAAGAGAGCTCATTCTTGCATACACACTTATGATTTTCATTGAGAAAATGTTGATTTCTGTCCTCTAGCTTGTGGAGTAAGATCCCATAAGATCCCTAGCTTTGGTGGTGAGAGATCCATTCCTAGCTAGTAGGGCACTCTTTGGTGGTGAAAGATCCACCCTAGTTTGTCATTTTGGAGCTGATTCAGGGCTGATTTTTAGAGATTAATTTCAAAATATTTAGAGAAGGGTTTTGGAATATTTTTGGGGCTTTTTGTGGAGAAAAATCAAGGGTTTTCAGATTTGATTTATTGTAGTGATTCGAGCGGGGTTTGGTGCCACATTTGGAGACATTTTTGAGGGTTTTTGGCCACTTTCCAAGGGGGCATCCCATTTTGGTATTTTACAACAATTTTTGGAGGATTTTCAGTGTGCCATTTCTAGATCTGAAGGTTGGGTTTTCATTTTCATTGTTAGTAGATGTTATTTCTAGATTTTCAGAATTTTATCACTTATATTTGGAAAGATATGCATTTTTAAAGATTTCTAGTTGCCTAGGGCTTTCTAAAATTTAATGGCAGTTTAATATTAATCAAAAAATTCCAAAAATAATTTTATGGTGTTTATTATCATTTTTACAAGCTCCTTTTAAAATTTCATGCATTTTGGGCAAGTATTTTGTGAGATATCAATTAAATACAGTTCGCTGCCCTAGCTGGTCATTTTCTGCAAATAGTAGAATTTTTTATTTTGTTGCAATTTCTATCTATTTTGTGCATTTTTGAGTGGTATCCCACAAGGGATATTTCAGTCTCAGTCCTAATATGGTACCAGAGTGGGTTAGGTATTGGCTATTAATTTAATTAATCAAAAATCATGTCCGTTGGGGTAGTTGGTTGGTTGGTTAGAATTTTTTTTAACCTTCCCTTCCTACCCTCTCTCGGACATGTCAATGGTTTTTTTGGAGATATGTGTGTGTGCATAGGTGAAAGGTGATTGCATTTATACCAACACTTGAAAATTTTTACGAGACCATGTGAGATTATTTATTTTTGAAATATTTTCTATGGTTCATATAGTTTTCATGTGTAGGATCAAATTATTCAAAGGTAAAAACACAAGTTAAAATCAAAGAAAAGGAGGCAAGCTCCATGGAAATAGGATTCCAAATTTTCTCATTGGGAGCGTGAAAGATATTGTCTCCTCTGTAAATTTGTGGTAATTTTGGTATAAATTTTTTAAATTTTTTTCCCATGTCATTCGGGCCCCTTCTAAGGGTTTATTCCATGTTTTTATAAATCATATTCTATAATTTAAAACTATCCTTTGTTTATAAAATAAAAAAAAAAAAAAATATATAGTACATAGTTTATAAAACTATATAATAAAAATATTACATTATAATTTTATAGGTATATAGTGTATAATTTAAACTATATACTTTATAACATAAGTGCCCCATTTAATAAACATTATGCATGATAAATGGGGCATCCCCATTCAATCTAAACCATCATATAAACCATATCTAAACTATAGGCTATGTAAAACCCTATGTGGCCTTAAAATATACTAACTTATTATAGTTTCTTGGTTGCAGTATTTAAATGTGAAGGGGGTCGACCCCCGCTCCACCTACCCTTCTCTCCTTATGCCAAGTAGAATGGTATGCACAATCTTACCTACCTCCATTCCCGTCAAGCGCCACATGTTTTCCTGTCCCCTACATGGATTGTGGCACATTTTTACTTAGTCCCACATGGGGACATGGAAGGTTTTATAAGCCTTGTTGCGGCCTTTTCCAATGTGGAAAAGGCCATATATTCACAAAGGTTTTTCCACCCGCACAATATAGGGGATCGAGTTGTAACGGCCACGTGGGTGGCATAATTGGACCCACCAATTGTAATATGGTTGGCGGTGTATTGTTAGAACGCTACGTTCTTGGCTTGGCCCAAATCGGTAAAATAGTGGGTGGTGGGATTGAATGCCCATGTAAAAACATTGACCATGTAACATATAGCTCGCCGAGAGCTATTCAACTAGCTCGCCCAATGCAAATATTAACTCGTTGAGTTGGTCTCCTCAACTGGTCAAGCGATGAAAAATTTCACATATAAAGGAACATAATACCAATTTTTTTATATAAGTGTGTATATATATAATCTTTTTTTTCTCATTTTTTAAATTGAACTAAATTCAAATTACTCTTTTACCTTTTGAAAAACTGAAAAATTAGTTTAAAAAATGTAACCTTTTTCTCGAAATGATATTTTTTGTGACACGACAACTAAATCATCGTCATCGTTTAGATAGAAAAATAAAAAAATTCACTCACATTTCGATTGAATTTTAATATCATATTAATACATTCATGTGTAGATTATATGCTTGACAAGACCTATTTTTTTGACATAAACTGATCGATTGTTTGATTGTGAGGATTAAAAAATGACAGGGGGATTTCTGTTAACCTTGATTTTTAATCCTCATTAATTATTAAATTTTATTTACTAAAAATGGGTTCTACTCGGTTTTGATTGATAAATTTTAGATGTTGAATGAGAATAATTACAACATTTGGAAGATTTGATGGAAGGCATAATTCATGGCTCAAAACTCTGCGTGTAGTTGTGAACGGAATTGAGAAGGATCCAACTGGAAGACAAGCAATCGCAAACAATATCACTACGTATCAAAAAAAAAACAAGAGGTGATGTCCATCATTTTACGAAGCATACATGATGATTTTTTGCTTCTTATCGGGAATTAAGAAATTCTGAGTGAGGCTTGGAATCAATTGGAATGATGCACAAAGGTACACGTTTATTGAAAATCATAAAACTAATTTTAGAACTTATGACAACTCCCATGAAGGGAGATAAAAAAGTAATTAATTATTTGGCTAAAATAAAAAATATTAAGTCTCATTTGGATGGGTGTAGTTGCTGAACTTAATTCAGGGTAAATTGCTTTATGTCATTATTTAGTTGAATATTCATGAAAATTTTAGGAATTTCATTTCAATTTTGAATTCTAAATATCAAGAAGAACAAGACATTCCATATTTGCAAACCCTTAATGCTCTCCTGATTCAGGAAGAGCAAGTTATGAAAAACTTTGATTCAAAAGAGAACGCCACTCATGCTCTTCTCGCTGAAAAATAAAAAATGAAACCTTTTAGGTTCAACAAGAATAAAAAATCAAATTTTAAAACTCTTAGTAAAGAAAAGAAACTAGGAAACTTACAAGTTAGTTTTTATTGTAAATGTCATGACTATGGGAAATTTGGCCATAAGAAAAAATATTGTAAATTGAAAAACAAGTCAAATTTCAAAAATAAAAATGGAATAAATCAAATCAAAATCAAGATGAAGATGATGAGAATAATCATAGAGCTAATATAGTAACTTTATAAATTACTTCTATTACTTCTAAATGAAAAATTATATGATTTATTTGAATATACTGTTGGAAAATGAGTTTTTTTTTCCATTCATAATTAACTCAGATGGGTTAGTGAAAATGAACTAGAAGTAACTACAACTGAAAACATACACAAAATGGCTTATATGTGCTTTAAAATTTTGCTTCATTTTTAGTAGTTTATTCAAAAATAGAACTGTTGTTCATTTTTGGCATGAAAAACTAATCATATATGACATGTATAGGCTTAAATTTACCACCTATGAAATGTATTGAAGGGTGCTTACATGGTCATTTTTTTGAAGAAAACTCCACAAGAAGTGTCCACAAGTTAGTGGATTATGTTTTCAATGAATATTGTGATTATTCTTGTATGATTTGATTATCTGTTTAGATATGTTATCTATCAAGTCTTATCTCATTATTTAAAAAGGCTTAGAATAAGATAATGAAGATATATATGTTTTTTGATAAAACATTTCTAAAATTTCTTAGTATGTGATTACTAAAATATTATTATATGCATATCAAATGACACTTGGGGACTCCTTGTGTTTGTATTGGAGACGTCCAATCTTTTTTTATGTTAGTTGTTTAATATATATTTTACAAAAATAATATGTTGAAAATTTTCAACATATTTTAACATGGTTAGTTGTTAAGCATATGTTATGTTAGTTATTATACAACTAATGTTTAACTTTTATAGATGGTTAAAAATGAAATCAATAATGATTTATATTTATATGCTTATTATGATGTCTATATGGATATTATGACTCTAACCATGTTGATGTTGTGTTAGATATAAAATATACTTGGATACTGTTCAAGTTTTTTTGGTGCAGGAACTATTACTTGGAAAAAAAAGCAACCAACAGTCTCCATTTCTTCTACTGAGGCAAAATATAGAAGTGAAATGGAAGCAACAAAGAATCCATGAGGCTAAAGTCGCTGTTGGAAGAGATACACATGGAAGCTAAAGAAATTATTCCTCTTCTATGTGGTGGTCGAGTTGTATTTCTCTTGCTAAAGAATCCAGTTCAACATCAAAGAATGAATCATATTGAAGTTCATATGCATGTTATCCGAGAGAAGGTTCTTTGCGGTGATAGAGATCTCTAGTACTGCTAGAATGAAGATTATATTGTAGATATGTTTACAAGCCATTGTGTCTGTAAAATACTACAAGTTTTGTGCAATGCTTGGCCTTTCAGAGTTTTCATTGAGGGGGAGTGTGCATGACAATGTCACCTCCTAATGGTTGGCCAATTGTTGACTCCTTCTCCTCTATACTTTTGCTTTGGTATAAATCATTGTAAAAATATATTTTATGATCTATGTAAATTGATAGAGTTTATGGTAATATCAGTCCAATGTGTTGCATCTATTTGTAAAGGAGGTCCTTGTGTTATAAAAGGCTCCTAAAGATGCAGTTTTAAGAATTTTTCCATGAGAAACAGTGGGATGTAGTCTCACAAATCATGCTTATCCTAAATCATACTTCTGATTTATGGATTCCAAATCCTTTTGTACCAAAAGGTAAGTTGAGCATGATGAAGGTGTTATAATTCCTTCAAAAAGACATATGCTAGCCTAAACCTTTTGTGGTTTATGGATTTGTAAATCTTGTTGTACAAACATGTAATGTTGGCATATGGATCCCCACTTAATATTAAGGGGGAGTGTTAGAACATAATATTAAGTGTTCATAATATTTAGTTTATAATTAAATAATATAGAATATAGTTTATTCTTTATTATTTAATATAAACTCTATATTAGGTTTCATTAGTTATTAATTAACTAATTATTAAATTGGGGTGTACCCCGTCACTTAATGGTTATAACCCTTTAGGTTATTTAAATATGGCAGTGGGCCATATTCGGATATATGTAATTATTTTGGGTTAAAAACATGGAGCAAGAGTGAGGAAGGGAGTTCTGGACTAGTAAAAAGTTTCTCAATAAAATAAAAAATTCTTCGTGGTTTTTACCCCATTGGGGTTTTCCACGTTATATCATGTGTCATGTGTTATGGTGTTATTAATTTTACATTTTTAATGTTTAGATGTGTGATTGATTAATTTAATATGTTATACAATTATTAATGTCTCGGTCTAATAACGGGGTACACCCGATTTAATAATTAGTTAATTAATAACTAATGAAACCAATATAGAGTTTATATTAAATAATAAAGAATAAACTATATCCTATATTGTTTAATTATAAACTAAATATTATGAATACTTAGTATTATGTAGGGGTTATAATTGAGACGAGAATAATGTAGGGGTTCTTTTGAAAAAAACCCTGTTTATAAGATAATGCCTTCCAATTAGGTCTTTTTAGGCCTCTACACTGTGAATCAGTCAACTCTTTTAGCTATAAATTATTCAAAAATTTATGGAATTTATTTAAACAAATTTTATCCTTTGAATAATTCCCATTAGTCCCTACAAACCAGATTTAGGCTCTAAACACTAAGATTTTTGCAAAATATGGAGATTTTTCTCGTAAACCCTAATTAAGGGTTTCTGACTACTGAGATAAGAAAAATGGGCTAATTTAGCTCCATAAAAATTTCAAGAAAAATATAATATTTTAATCTTTATTTAGAAATATTAAAACTTTCTCCCTTTTGAATCACATGCTAAAAATGAACCATGTGTTCTAGACTATAAGATTTGTACCAACATAGTGTAAAACATGACAAGGTACAAGGAAAGTTTATAGGAAAACTTACAAGATCAATAATTAAATCATTTAAAAATTAACATGAGGTATTTATGATCATCAACAAACATGAAATTAAGATTAAATGGAGGAATACTCAATAAATCTTTATTGTCTTCTTATACACCAATTTTACTTGGAGAGCTTACAATTACATTCAATCACACACCAACCTCGTAATTGATGATCTCTTGGTATTTTATGCTAAAGAAAATTTCACCCTCATCTTCCTTGAGATCATTTATTTTTTATCCAATTGTCTCAAATCTCCTCCAAACATATCAAGGAATCCACTTGTTGACATTTTCTCTCAACCACACACTAAGCATAAGAAATTGTTTTTCCAATATTAGATGGAAGTTATAACAATGTACTTAACTCTAACAATATATCTAGATTGAAACCACATAATGCTACATTGTAACCTCTCTAGAAGCCTATTACAACTCACCATGATTCATAATAGATTATGTTTTATCCTTATGGATTTACATGGTAAATACTCAAATTCAAATTTATTATTTTTGGAGGGAAAACCTCCCATTGTCTCAAATCAAATATTAAACAGCTCAAAATACTAGATAAGGTTTAATATGGACCTAAAATACACCCTAAAACTCTTGAATCACAAACAAAACCTTCTTAATTTTGTAAAGATGATGCGTCACATCAAACCACCAAGGTGCAAAAAGCTCATCATGGACTCATGTTCATGAGTTGTTCTATGTTATTGCCATATTTCTTGATTTCCCAAACTAACATCCAAGTTGAGTCTTCAATTTTATGATCCCTTCTTTTCACCAAATACTATAAGCACTCTTTATCTATTGTATTCTTGAACACTTTTTTATCTATGACGGACCTTTAGCTGATCTGTCGGTGGCTTCTTTGGTAGTTTGCTCCCATGGAATGATATGATTTAACTCATCTTCATGCATCCTCCCCTAGTATTATCCCTTCATATAAGGATAAATGTCAAAAATATAAAAATTTGAGAGACTTATATACCATTTGGAATCTCTAGTTCATATGCATTTGCTGAAAATTTTCTAAGAATCTTACAAGGTCCAATATTTTTCAACTTCAATTTATTATATTCTCCTTTTGGAAATATTTATTTTCTCAAATGAGCCAATACAAGATCTCCTACTTCAAATTTTACCTCTCTTCTTTTCAGATCTGCCCTTTTTTATATTTACTTGAACTTACCTCTAATCTCTTCTTTACCTCTTCTTGGAGTTCTTACATAGCTGCTACAAATTCCTCTCCTTCTGCACTTCTTCTTTCTTGTTGGCCTAAATTTCTCAATTCATATACACCCCTAGGATTCATGTCATACAAAATTTGAAAAGGACTCATACATGTGCTTCTATTTGGTGAATCATTATAGGAAAATTCAGCTTGTGCCAACACTTGATCCCATTGTTTGGGATGTTCACTCACCAAGCTCCTAAGAATGTTCCCAAGACTTATGTTGACTACTTTTTTTTTACCTATTAGTTTGAGGGTGTTATGTAGAAGTGAAAATCATATCAATACCCAAATTTTTACAAAGAGTTATCCAAAAATTACTAAAAAAAAGTATCTCTATCAGATACAATGTTATTAGGTAACCCATGTAATCTTATTCTCTTTAAAAAACTAATTTGTTATATGAGCTACATCACTTGTATTAAAACATGGAATAAAATGATTCATTTTAGATATTATATCAACCACTACAAAAATTGAATCATTCCCTTTTTGAGTCAATCCATACTTGCTTTGAATCCCATGGTCTATTAGGAATGGGTAATTGTTGATACAACCCTATGTTTTGACTCCTTCCTTTTGCATACTGAAAAACTTTGCAATGTTCAAAATTTTTTATCACATCCACTGTCATACCTGGCCAAAATTATAATGCACTTAATTGTGCAAGTTTCTTGTCCTTCCCAAAATGTCTTGCAATGTTGCCACTATGTTTTTCTTTGATTAGATTCTCTCTCATGGATCCTTTAGGAATACACAATTGCTTACCTTTGAACAATAATCCATCTTGCAACATATAGTCCATCCAAGGACTTATATTACTACTTTTAAAATATTTACATGCCTCATATAGCCCCTTGAAATTTTCATCTCCTTCATATAGATCTTTCAACATATCAAAACCCATGACATTCACCTGTATTTCTTGCAAAATCATATTTCTCCTACTTAGAGCATCAACAACCTTGTTAGATTGACCACTTCTATATTTTATAACAAATGAGATTTTTTAGAAACTCAACCCTTTTATCATGCCTTTGATTCAATTTACTTTGACTACTAATGAACTGTAAAGCATGATTATCAGTGTATAGAACAAACTCCTTAGGCATTATAAAAAGCCTCTATATTTTCATCATTTGTACTATGGTATAAAATTATTGATCATAAAATGAATATTTCTTCTTGGAATTATTAAATTTCTCACTAAAATATGTAATGGGATTACATTACTTTCTTAGAACATCCCCTATAGCAGTTCCACTTGCATCACATTCAACTTGAAACAATTTACTAAATTCGGAAATGCTAAAATAGGTTGTTCTATGATCTTCTTTTTCAAAATTTGAAAACTTTTATCAGCAATTTCAGTCCACTTGAAAGGTTGCTTACTTCCTCTAATAGTCTCCACAATAGGAGCACAAATAGTACTGAAATTTCTTATGAATTTTCTATAAAAACTAGCAAGGCCATGAAAACTTACCTCAAATGGATTCCTAGGTGTAGGCCACTCTTCTATAGCCTTTATTTTGTCCTTATCCATCTTTAATCCCTCTTGAGAGATTAAAAAACCCAAATAAATCAGCTCTATATTTAGAAAAGTACACTTCTTAAGGTTGATTAGTAGTCTCTTTTCTTGCAATTTCCTTAAAACCATTCTTAAATGCTAAAAATGTTCACCTTGTTATTTACTAAAAATCAGAATATCATCAAGATAGATAATAACAAATTTTCATGTGAATGGTTTATTTACCTCATTCATAAGCCTTATTAAGGTACTTGGTAATTTTTAAGCTAAAGGGAATTACCAACCATTCATAGAGACCATAATTTGTTTTAAAATTGTCTTCCATTCATCTCCTTCCCTTATCTTGATATGATGATATCCACTCTTTAGATCTATCTTGGAGAAATATCTGGCACCACTCAAACAATCCATTATATCATATATTCTTGGTAAAGGAAATCTATACCTGATGGTGATCTTGTTGATTTCCTTGAATCGATGCACATTCCTCATCCCCCATCTTTCTTTAGTGCAAGAATAGTTAGAACTACGAAGGACTCAAAATCTCTCTAACCAAACCCTTATCCAACAATTTATGTACTTGTCTTTTGATTTCCTCACTCTTTTATGGAGTTAACCTATAGGATTCCTTATTTGTAAGGATTGATCCTTGTATGCAATCAATGTGATGAATAATACTTCTATTTTTAGGTATCTTAATTTACAAATCATCTATAACAATGTCGATAAAAATCATTCAACATTTTCTATATTTATATGGGCAGCTGAATCAACTTAGCAGTAATAATTTTTTTGGCTTACCAATGATTGCATAACTGACCTCCTCCTTCTAGATTTGTTGAAGAAACTCCTTACCATTTGTTAGAATCCCCTTGGAACCTTCTTCTACAGTTGCACATTCTTCTTTCAATGGAGTTAAAACATGCTTCTTGCCATCTTTTTCAAAAGTATAGGTATTTTATCTACCATCGTATATTATATTTATATCATATTTCCAAGGAATTCTTAGAAGAATGTGACACACATCCATAGGCATCACATCACACATGAATTCATCCTTATAGCTCCCTATTTGAAATTCAACTTTACATTGTTCATTCACTAGAATTTGATGACCTTTTTGCAACCAAGAGACCTTATAAGGAGTAAGATGACTTACCTTCTTCAAATTCAATTTGTTAACCATCTCTGTAGACACCAAATTATCAATACTTCCACTATCAATAATCACTTGACAACATTTACCTTTTTCTTGCAAATAGTCTTGAAAAGTGTCTTCCTTTGAGGTGGTTCTTTGATCTCCTTGCTAGGCTTAAGAAAGATTATATTCATTAGCAATGCCTCTCCAAATTTTGGTACATATTATTATATAGGTGGAATCATACTCCCTTCATCTTCATCTTGAGATATTTAAACACTCCCTAGATGGATTCTCAGGTAATTCATAGGATCTATGCCCAAACTTCCCTTAAAACATCTACTAATGAATCCTCTACCTCTACCTCTATTGAAGGGTCTTCTACCTATGAAAGAGTACCTACCTCTTGAGGATTGTTCTTATATTTTTAAGTTGTTGACTTATTGTTATTGTGTTTACATTTTAATCCTTCATCTCTATTGTTCTCTTCCTCCATATGATCTACCTCTACCTCTTGCATGTTGAGGTTATTTTCTTGCCAATTTCTCTTCTGCTCTTAAGGCATATTGGTATGTCTCTTCAACTGATTTAGGCATCAAAATATTGATCTCATCTTGAATGGTAAGCCTCAAACCATTAAGATATCTAGCTACTTTCTCATCATCTTCCTCAATATGACCAACTCTGATGGTCAATCTATAGAATTCTTCTATATATTATTTCATTGACATCTCTTTTTGTCTAAGATTTTGCTTGTCTTTTGAAAATATATTTTTGATAATATTTAGGCATGAACTTTCCTTTTAGTTTGGCCACCATCCTATCCCAATTCCTGATCTTGGGCTTGTATTTTCTACTCCTCTCATCTTGCAATCCATCCCACCAAAGGGATGCATAACCTTTCAATCTAGTGATAGAAAACTTCACTTTCTTGTCATCACTTACATTCTCATACTCAAATTATTTTTCCATAGCATTGATCCAGTCAATCAACTTATCCACATTTAGGATTCCTTCATATATATGAACCTCCAATTCTCGCTTAAAGGCAACTCTCATGGGTGCTTTGACAAATGTATCTTTTGTAGTTTCCTCCTCTACTACTAATTCTTCCTCTTCCTAGGATCTTCTTCTCTATCATTAATGTCTCATATATCATCTCCCATCATTTTATTTATCTCTACTTCTTGTAATCTTGTTCTAATCTCTCTTATCTCCTCCATTAACATAGTCCGAGCAGGGTTGTCTCCTTCCTTCACCTATTAATCTCATAGGCATATTTTTGAAATATCGACTTATTTCTCTCTAGACTCCTCTTGACTAAGATATCAATGTTGAATCTACTTTGATACCAAAAATATGATGCTGAATCACTTTAAACACAATATGTAATTAAATCTCACCTTGTGTATGCGAAATGTTCTTGACTTGAAAAATACTTGTCTTAGTGAAGACTAGTATGCATCAAAACATTCTAATTACTAATTAAAAGTTAGATATACCTCCAAATTAATATTTCAATATCATACCCTTGAGATGAGAAACAATTGATAATTTGATCATTCATGTAAGATTATTGATCAAATATACAACTTTGGCTTATGACTCTATTAGCCTTGTTTAGGAGGGATAATGGAGATACATTTTGCTACTAAGGATTTCAAACATAGATATGATATTTTTAGACAACATTTGAAATTTATAATTGAGGACCAAAGCATATAGGGTTTCTTTTGGAAAACATGCCAAATTTACAAGACAATGCCTTCTAAATATGTCTTTTTAGGCCTCTATAATGTAACAATCAACTCTACTAGATATATAAGTTATTCAAAACTTGATGGAATTAATTCAAACCAATTTTATCTTTTGAATAATTCCCATCAATCCCTACAAACCAAATTTATGCGCTAAACACTAATATTTGTGTAAAATATGGAGATTTTTCTCTTAAACCTTAGTTAAGGGCTTCGACTACTCTAGACATTAAAATCGGTCTAATTTGGCTCTATCAATGTTTCAAGACAAACAAATCCTTTAAGCTATGTCTAGACATAGTATAACTTTATCCTTTTTGAATCATGTGTTAAAAATGAGCCATTTGCGCCATACTATAAGCTTTGTACCAAAACATAGTAATGTATGACAGTGCAGAGAAAAATTTTATAGGAAAAATTACTAGATCAATCATTAACTCATTGAAAACTTAACATTAGGCATTGATGATCATCAAGAAACATGAAATGAAGCTTAAATGGGAGAATACTTAGTAACTCTTTATTGTCTTCTTATAAAACAGTCTTACTTGGAGAGCTTACAATTACATTCAATCACACACCAACCTGCAATGGATGATCTCTTGGTCTTTTATGCTAAAGACAAGTTCATCCTCGTCCTCCTTGAGCTCAGTTGATGTTGATCGAGTTGTCTCGAATCTCCTCCAAGCATAGAAAGTCAATCCACTTGTTGAGATTTTCTCTCAACCACACACTAAACATAAGAAACTGTTTTTCCAATTTTAGATGCAAGTTATAACAATGTACTTGAATCCAACAATATCTCTAGATTGAAACCAGCTAATGCTATGTTGCAACCTCTCTAGAATCTTATGAAAAATCACCATGACTTATAATTGAATATGTTTTATCCTTATGGATTTACATAGTAAATATTCAAATTTAAATTTAGTGTTTTTGGAGGGAAAACCTCCCATTGTCTCAAATAAAATACTAAACATTTAAAATACCTAGATAAGGCTTAATATGGAAGTGAAAGAAATCCTAGAACTCTTTAATAAAAAACAAAATCTTATTGACTTTGTAAAGATGATGCACATGCATAAGTAAAATGGTCATGTACATCATTTTACAAATTTATTTTGTATCATATCTCTCCTATCTAGGACTATAAAATTTGGCCAGGGATGTGTTATACGGTTATGGAAGACTTATAAAATCCTACCCTCTTTGATTTCTTGACTCTTGGGTAGGTATTATTGTAATATTAAACCTTTAAAATGCTATATAAACAAGTCAATATCACTTTATACCTAACTTATCACTCTTACAAGATCCTATTAGAAATATCATTCTACAATCACTCATGGCTCTAAAAATCTTCCTCAATCAATAGCAGCACATAAATTAGAGCAACCCTTAGGACTATTCTAAAACACTCAATCAAGTCAAAGAGTCTAGCTTCCTCCACAACCAAGCATATAATGGTCATAAACCCATGTCTTAGTAAGATCAAATTCACTCCAAGCATTGCCAAATGTTTTTCAATGAACAAAGGGTTAGGTCATGTAATTGAAGCACACCACATCACACTACTACCATGTTAGGTACATTCTATACTATTCATTTAGCTCATTATTATTTGTGTCAAGATACATAAGGGAGCCCATAGGGGTTGGATTAGATAAAACTCATACTTTTAAAAGCTCATAGAATAACTACACGAGGCTTGATCCCACATGAGGGCATGTAGTGCAACACTTGGATTGGTTTTGTCAAGTCAAAGACTAAGGGTAGTCTAGCCTCATCACACACATGATTTCTCATTTTGTTATTAATGATTTGATGAAGGGTACTTGAAACTTATAAGGTTTTCACTTTGGTGCAAGTTTTTACAGGTCATTCTGAGGTTGTGCAAAGAAGAGCAATATAAAACAAAGAAAATTTCTAAGAAAGAAAAGTGCACATGAAGTTTTAGATCCCATTTATCAAAGGTTCCAATACCGCATACAATTCTAGTCAAGTCCATATAGTTCTAATTCTAGACCATACAACATTTCTACAGTCCTACCACTTAGTTTATAGTTCACAAATTCAAAACAAAGCATATCTAGTTTCGATCAACATTTTCTACCCATCTACATATCTGGATCTTCTAAATTCTGACTCCTGCACAACTAAGTATTCATCTCCTCTATTGTATTTGAGCTATCATTTATTATTTATCAATTATTGCAAGTATTAATGTATTATTTTGGTTATGAATGGTTAATTGTAAATTGATTATATCATAATAATATCATATTACAAACCCTTACATCCTCTTTATTGTTATGCAATTTCCATAACATAATTTAGCTACAATGTGAACACTATACTATATTATTTTTATGCTTGATTGCTTTTACACTTTTGCTTGTTTACATGTTTAATTTATCTCCGTGTCATGGTTTCTTCCATGTACACTATTGAAAGAATATGATCTAAATGGTGACTTTACACAAAAACCCTCTAATCCAACACTATCAAATATATTCGATATGGATACCCACCTTTAGTTTTGAGGTGAGCATTATATTATCAAATCTCTCTCACCTTAAAAGAGGAGACATCTAAAGGGGTTTATTACACAAATATATATGCACATCGACGAAAATGCAATTCAAAATTCAATAACTAAATGGGAAATGGTATAGGTATTGAAGAACAAATTACATAAAAATAAAAGCATATTACACATGGGGACAAAACCATCCATTGGGGAAAAAACCACCAAATATTACACTACAAGATGGATGTTTTTCATTGTATGGGTATATTTTCAATAGATTACCAAATTTACAAATTCTCATAGAGAGTATAGGTTTCTAATATATGTTCAGAACATATTACACAATTCAAAGAAGGGATTACTACATTTTGGTACAGAATGTGGGGGTTTGAGTACTTCATTCCTATTTGGCACCTTATAACTGCATTAAAATTTCACTATGGAGTATGGGGAGTGGGCCTTATACTCCTTTTAATAAATCCAACATTACATATTTTATGCTCACATGGACATCACACGGTGGGGCATGAGACAAGTCATTCCCTTTCAAGTTTTTGTTATTTTAAAATTATATCTAGATCCTTCTATAACGGTGTGGTTTATGGGAAGATTTTTTTGGGAAACTAAAATTCCTTCGACACCCTTCTTCTTACTCTCCTAGTGGGTCCTTTAGGGGTGAATAGAAAGACCCATGACATGCTTCCTTATTTTAAAAGGTTCTTAAGATGACTAGAAAGTCTTGTGACACCTCTTGTCTAGTTTTGGGTCAAACAATACTCAATTCCTCTCAGGATTAGGCACCCCCTTTGGAAAAATTGTGGAATGATCACCCCTAATCCTTCAACATATCAATTCCATTCCACATTTCCGAGTATGACAAATTTGAGAGCTTCTCCTTTAGTAAATAAAATAGATATACTCCTTCCATATTTTTGTCTCCTTTAATTTACTAGTTATTAATTTAACTTAAATTGGTTAATATATCTAGGGGTAGTCAACCAATGGTAGATTATCCTAATTAATTATTTTCCTTGTCTAATTGCATAAATATCATGAATAACCATTAAGAAATTATAAAAATGATAAGAAATGATTGATAAAAATAAATAAAAGCACTTGCATGAGAGAGAGATAAGATGACTTAGCTAATATCTTGCTCTATGCATTAATCTGGGTTGGCTTCGAAAACTTAAACATGTTGGAAATGATGTGAACTATATTTGAATCTAAAAGTGTATTCCGTAGATATGTCTAGACCAAAGTGGATGTGGAGGGCAAAGGTTTACAACTACTATGGACATGTCGGTATGCTTTCATCCATATGTATTTTTTGCTCTTGCAACTTCCTATGTCCCGATTACTATTTATTCTATCACTCCTATTTAGAATTCGGGCCTTCGACACCTTGTGATGCTTGTTATGACCAAACATTGTTCTTTCCTAGCATGTGATCCCTATAATGTATGTAACCAAATAGATAATCATGATCTTGCAATAATTATATTTTGCTTGCACCTTTTCCCTAGCTTGACTTGGAATGATGATATGCTCTTTGTGTTTATAGATCCGAGTGGATGACCCCCTGAATGATTATATAGAGTATATGGAACTCAAGGGAGTCCTAGAATGGACTTGGTTGTGATTTATCTTAATGTATACTCATGATGATCTTTTTTTGTCAAGTGTACATGATCTTCTCTTTGATAATGGACAAAATGACTATCTTATATATGCAATATGGATCTAGAAACCTTGAATAAGGCTAAATAAGATTGACCCAAAGGAATTTGAATTAGAAAAGGTATAATTAAAGAAGGTGGAATCAAATTGTATGGTAAGGTCCATAACGTATGGACGTTATGGCCCATTTTGGGTGTTTTGGTCTATGATGCATGTGAGAATACTTTGAAAACTAGAATTTTAGTGTGTGAGGGTTTAGCCTAATTCTATGGACTAATATGAGCATTGTGTGAATAAATGAGTTATGTGTGAAGAAAGAATGAATGGTATATACATATAGGGATAACATAATTGAATAAGTTAGAAAAGTGTGGACTAGTGCAAATGCATTGTAAAATTTGTGTTGTAACAAGAAAATAATTAACAAAAAGAGTGTCTATAATTACAAGTTTAATTTTCAAGTTACGAATATATTTTCAAAGATGGGTTAAAGTTCAAGTTTTTATGGACATTAACTACACTTTTGTTATAGGTTTCATCATGGAGCACACCAACACATAAGTAGAATAAAAAACCATAAGCAAATATAAAGTGTTTTTACACACTTAGGTATTTTTATTTTAAGCATGTAATTTTCATTTGACATTGTTATCTCGTTTTTAGTGATTCCAGCTAAAAATAAGATAACCATAGAATTTTTTTGGACATATCTCTTAAAATTCCCCTTTGAAGGAGATTTTCGGGTTTTCGGGTTCTCATTGCATGAAAGCATGTTTCTTGCATGTTACATGTCTGATGTTCCCTAAAACCCGAAACCCGATTGTCTTGACAGTGTGTCGGGTTTTGAACCCCCAAGCATTGGAACATGCTTTATCCAATGCATGTTTCATGTCATGTGATTCCCAAAACCTGAAACCCAAATGAAGCCTTTGTGTCGGATTTTAGGACTTAGAAGCATCTCAACATCTCATGCGTCATGCTTCATGTTTTTCAAAACTCTGAAACCTGAATTAAACCAAACCTTTTGTGTTGGGTTTTCAGATGCTCCACGCATGATGACATGTCATTAATGTCTAGTTGTCTAGTAGTTGGCACACACGTCAAGTGAGGTGTAATTAATGTTAGGGTTTTATAAATAGGTGGTTTTCCATGTCATTTGTTACCTGGTACATTTTTGATGCGTTGGATTTCTGTGCATGCTTCTTCCACCTCTAGACCTGATTGAGCTTCCCGATCGATTTCACTATCCATTCTTGATCATTTTTCAATCTTGTTGAAGGTATTCTTCTCCTCTTTCCATTTTGAAGCTTTTTGGGGTTATTTTTGAGGTGTTTTGTTTGGGTTCCATTTCTTTTCCTCTTCCATTACTGGTTTAGGGTTTTGGGTTTTTTTCCCTTTGTTCTTGTCCTTTTCCCAGTAGGGTTTTTGTTTGAAATCCACTCCTTGGTTATTTACTTATATTTACATAAGTTGTAGATTTCAAAAGAATCTAAAAACCAATGAGTGAACAAAGAGGGAAATTTTTCATGTTCTATCAGGTCAGAAACCTGATATATTGATTTCGGGTTTTGCAGGGTGCTCGAAATCATCCAATTTTTTCCTTGTTTGAGTTTTGCTAGCTTCTCAACATCTCACTTTCTTCACCTTATGTCGGGTATTTCTACCTTCTCGACATCATCTCACTTCCACCTTGTGTTGGGTTTTTGTCAATGCGCCGCATGCCCTAATTTCCGAAATACACCCCTCTAGTGTTTCAGGTTTCTCAAAGTGTCTGACATCCTCCAAATTCTATTAGTTTTTCAGGTTTCCATTAGTGTTTGACACACCCTAATTTATGACATACAATCTAGTCTATCGGGTTTCAAGGTGTTATACAAGTTTCAAAACCCGAATGGTGTGTCGGGCACATGTGCACTTGTTTAACAAGCTTTCACTCTCACTACTCTTCCGAAGTCATTAAGGCATTTTCAAGACTCCTTATGTCGGACCCTGGCCCATCTAAGGATAAGTCAGACAAGTAAGGAAAATGAAGTATAAATACCAGAAGATGGAGTATTCTTCTTATGTAAGCTATAATTATGACATCCGGGACACAGAGCTCGACAATATAGATATGGAAGACTTATGGAAAAGAATTGAGGATTATTCTCAGAATTCATGGATGAATTCAATAAGCGATGTGATCTCCCTCTCACAGCAAGATATCCAATATCAGCTCAATGCCATGAATTCATCTTAGCTTGCGCTTCCCACTATGACTCAGCCTCCCACTCAGTAAGAAATCAAGCAGGGGAGTCTATAGTAAAATTGGACGGAGATTATTTTGACCAACTCCTAAAGTTTCCCAACTTTACGAGAATATGTTGATTTAGATTTTAAATCAGCACAAAAGGCTTGGGACAAAGATCAAGAAGACTGCATCAAGCACATAAATAAGAATTTCTTGATCAAGGCTAAGCCAACTGTTTCTAGGTTTCCTAAGTTGGTCCCTAGAAGTGATTTTATTCTTGAAGTCAATGATATCATCACCCTGCTGAGCTGGTTATTTGGACTCCCAGATTCAAAAGAATTCCAAGGGTGGATGTACCAGTTCATGGTCATCATAAATAAAAATGACCAAGGGATTGATTGGGGTAGCCTAATAAGTAATGAGATAGACTCCCAAATGAAAATGGTCTTGTCTACCAGCAAGTTCTATATGATGTCATACATCACCTATGCGGCAGCAACAAGCATGAGAAACTATCTAGGGATGGATGCAAAGGGAAACTGAGAAACAAAACACATATATCGATACTTCCCATAGATGACAATAAAAGGGTCTGAAGACCAATTTAGAAGAGTGAATGACACCTTCTTCTACGAAAACATTTGTAGATTGGATCCTGATCTGAGGAAGAGAAGGGTTTCCGATGAAGCATGGATAGAAGTGTCAAAATGGGGTTGCATCTTCTTACAATTCAAGAAGTTTACTTATCTTCGGGTGGTAAGGTTCCATGGTAATCCTTTCCATTTGCCCAGGTTCCTAGGTGACAAACTAATCCTTATGGAGTTGGTTAGACAATTGTTGGATTTTCACAAATTCCAACAAAGCAGGCACAAAGCCACCGTCTCCTTCCCTATTTCCATTGGAAGGTATACATGTTCCACCATGGTTAAGGCCAAGAATGTGGTGCATGAGCTTTAGGATAAATTAAAGAAGCACATGAAGATGAGGGAAGGATTCGACATCCGAGGAGTCCTCAAGTCATATGGAACATTGTACCTGCATGTGCCCACTGTGGAAGATATCTAGGTTGATCTTCGTGATGAAGTTGTCATCCGAAGAAAAGACAACAACAAACTGACACTTGAAGAAATTCAGATGTTAGATTTGGCTGATATTCCCAAGGCACCACGAGAAAATGAAAGTGTTCTGGAACCTAGGTACAAATAGTCAGATGGAGACCAACTTGGATTCCCAACCATTGATTGGTCTTGTTGCTGAAAAGCTTCTATCGCTGAAAGAGCTACTTAGACTCTTGTCCACACTAAGGCATGGCTCATTTCTTAGGGAATGAGTTATAAGGAAAATATATTTTCAAAAATAGCTACTTTAGAAGTGGGACCCTCTAAGGGAGAGAAGGAAAAGGATAAAATCCCTACCAAGAGGCAAATAAAGTTTAAGTTTTTCAGAAAAGGAGAAATGTAAGGGGCTAAATCATCTGCTATTCCTACACAAATCAGTTGAGATATTGGATTCACCTCCTCTGCCAGAACAAGGAGAAATTCTTTCAGAAATCAAGGTTAGTCAACCTCTTGTTTCTCCTTTTGTTGATTGCTCATCGGAGGTAAGCCTTTCTCTTGCTTCTCAAGCTTTGGCTTTAGAATCTTTACCCCCTCTCTCCCAATCTTCCTCATCTCATATTTCAATGCCACTCTCATCAACCATGGTCAGCATTTTCTTCGATCTCTCACCTATCTCTGCTAGACCTATGATGGCAATAGAAATGCTTCCTCCTTCCATACCTTCATTCCCTGAAACTATTCCCATAGTCACTACACTTGCACTCATTACCACTCCACAAGTAAATCTTCCTCCACCTACAGATACAACCATAACACCTCTCGATTGGGGTAACTTCTTCCACTGTACCTCAATGGTTAATTGATCAGACCCTAAGGAAGAGGAAGGTGGTAGTTCCCCTACCAGCCTTCGATTTCAGTTCACTCAAGGCTTCTCCTGCCAAGAAACCCAAAACGGTTTCAAGGGTTTTAGTGGATGCCTTAGGGCATAAGTTTGTAGAGATTTCCACTCCTGTGGCTGAAAAAACTAAGGAGGATATAACGGTGACTGATTATCAGATTACAAGGGTTGATATGGGAAAAGTAACAATGTAAGAGCACAACAAGATGTGCAAGATGCCATGAACGTGCTTTGCCAAAAGCTAAAAGAAACAAAGGTAAGCAGGGATGAGCTAAAGGAGAAAGTTGAACAGTTGATGGAGGTATTTCTCAAGCTTTCAAAGCCTTCTCGTCAACACCATCATCTTCTACCCCTACTCCTATAAGGTTCGATTTCTCATCGGTGCCTATGATTGAAAAGATCAATGAGAAGGGGAGAACGGTTGAAGAATGGATAAAGAGGATACTCCTACAAGGAAGAGAGGTCATAGATGACACAATGGAGGTTTATAAATCCTTGGAGGAAATAAAGAAAGATGGTGATAAGATGGATGATGAATTTTCACAGGAAGTCAGAAAGCTTGAATTAACTTTAGAAGCTCTCAATGCATTGAAACAGGTTCCATCCTCGAATCTTAATGGAAGAAGGAATCATTCCACATGGGGATAAGCATTTCCAGCTAGCCAAAGCTATCAGATTCAGGGTAAATATTCTCAGTGAAGCTTTCAAAAAATTAAGGGAATCTAGAGATCAGTTGGTTGATGCCACCAATGACATAGAAGAGGAGCTATCCAGAATATTTTCCAAGGTGTTAGATGAGAGCTCGAATATTCTACCTGCTGATGATCTCTATAAACAAATTCAAGAATTAATTCAGCATGAGCCAGCTTCTGTCTTTGATCTTTCAATCATCAATAAGTTCATAAGCTTTGATAACGCTTTTAGAATCATTAAGGAAACTCAACAAGAAATTAAAATACCTCCTGGTAACACAAGTGACACTCAGAAAACTTGCGAGGTCCTAACTGATTATTCTAGTGTGCCAAATGAAGATGAGATGTAGGGAACAATATGAAAGTTCCAAGAATTTTGAGACAAGCAGGCTTACTGGAAGAAGACAAGGATGATGAAGTGGAATAAACATAATGTTTCATGTCATTTTTATCAAGAAATTTTCATGTCTTTTTCATTTTTGTTTTGTCACATAGGAAGCAAATTTTGACTTGTTCTCCTACATGAGAGTCAAGAAAAATAGGACTCTTGTTAAAAGACTATTTTCTAGGATTTATCCTATTTTCTCTCTTCTCTCTCTATTATAAATAAGGGATGCTTATGCATTCCAAAAGGGAGACTTTTTGAATATTAAGAGCTATTGTGAAGAAGAAGAAAAACTTTGTATTTTATTTTTAATCATTGAAGAATAGAAACAAGTGTTATTTTACAAAATTTGTGTTGTGGGATTCATCTATCTTGAGAGATTGTTCTTACGTCCAAAATCTTGAGCTATTCTTTGTTTAGTATTCTTGATCATTTTAATCGTTTCAAAATATTACACTCATTATCTAAAACTCATATAAGTATTTCTTGATCTGATGTTTTCTTGAAAGAAAATACATTCCTCTCATTCCCTTCCCGCTTTGTTTCATCTATAATATTTTCCCTTCTAATTCTTCCTAATCTAAAGTTGTAACATCTCCATTTCATGTTGATATGGATTTCGGGATTGTATCCCAACCCCAATGGTTAGAATAGTGTGGATATTGTATATATTATTTCTTTTGTGTTTTAGATTAGTAATAAACAGGCAGCCTCACCTGTCTTTGAGGAGGGATTTGATCCGCGTAATCAGTGGTTGAACCTCATATTTTGTCCTGACAAAATATCCAAACAACACACACTTAAAGGGGAGAGGGAAAATATAGAAACATAAATTAGGTAATTTAGTATTTAATTTAACAAAAATTGAAATTGTGAAATACTAATTACAGAGTCACATATGATAAATAAAATACCAAAGGACAAATCTAACACAAGTAATAAGCTAGATAAAAATAAAACCCTAGGTGCAAGAGAGAAGATAAAAGACTTAGTTGATTTTGCAATTGATATAAAATTATGTTGGATTGGAAAACTGGTAAATAGGAGGAAAAAAATTATTGTAGTTATTCTGATAAATTTTGAATCTTTTGGATAAGCTTAGACCGAGGCGCTGGACTGGGTCGGGGGTGCCTGGGTCTTGGAGACTACTTCTACAGGAACCCATGACTGCAAAAGACCTCAAAAATTGATTTTTGTTGTGTCGTAATATGGTCGTTAAAATTCTTTGTTGTTCTCTTACATGCCACTAGATGATCAATGTATTTTCCTGTAACCTGCAAAACAAATGATATCCTCCAAAATCCCAAAACACATAAAATCCTAAAAAAAGATACAAATGGAGAATTATACTGACCCCGGTGGTCACCCGACCGACCGAGCTTACGACTGAGCATTGCACTATATATCGACTCCATATAGCTCTTATGCATGTGTGAAAGAATTGTGCTCTAGGCAGCTCTTATGCAAAATGTACTTGATAATGGGAAATAACTAGCTGTACCAATGTAAGTAGTTGTGTAGATGGAAAAATGAACTTCCCCTTCTATGTATGCATGTAAAAAATGTAATCCCTTGTCCCTTGAGTGAGTGCTAGATGGATGCTTTGATGCTATTATAATGCCTTTGGATGCAACCTTAGGTGGTGATAGTAAATGCTTAGAGATTGGTCCTTTATTATGGTCACATAGATTTGTATTTATATGATTTCCTTGTTTGAATTTTGTAATTGACAACTAAAATGCTGACCCATAAGAAAACAAAGAGGTCGATGGTTCCCAGAGGGGATGAGGGCACCTAGGCGCGCCGACGTCCTGGATGGGTGATGGTGTCTAGAGTCAATAAATATAAAGCAATGAAGATCAGACTAGGATGTGGGGTGTGTAATACCAAAGAGGAAACAATAAAGATAGAAAAGAGGCCAAACATAGATGTCAATTATTATTTTTCTCGCTTAGGGATAATATGAATAGTAGCATGTGATTAGGACCTATAAATGTACCCAAGTGCATGATTTTGTGTCTACATTTGTCCCCACTTTATGGTGTTGAGTGAATACTCAATAATATAAAGTATATAAGAGATGTGTACTTGATAACCATGTAGATCGATGGTGAAAGCATGCCGAGGAGACAAGAAAAAGTGTGGAGTGATAAAAATGAAGCGTGGAAGCTAAGCTAGGAAAGAGGAAGTGACCCTAGGGGTGAAAAGCATAATGTGTGTACCATTTTGTACCTAAGGTTATTGTGGCTTGTATTAAGTTCAAGACTCCTGCTTTTTATAAAGAAAAACCTTTAAAAAAAGAGCAAAATAGTAGTCAAATTCATGTATATGAAAAATCCAATTATGTAAAAAGAATGTAAAAGTATGTAAAAATGCAAAAATTAGTAAAAGGAACATGTACACTGATCCGTGATTTAGTGAAAAGGATAGAAAGTGTCATGAACCACTATAGAAGAGTGTTTTTTTGGGCGATCTCACACCAAGAACAAGTTTTTGGGTGATCTCATGCCAAGTGTGATTTTTTTGGGTGATCTCATGCCATGACATAAGAGTTTTGGGGAGAAAGGTCTAGTGTTATTCTCCATCCCTGACTGCTTCCTAAAATTTATACACCATTGCAAATGGTGTGATCCTACTTTGTTTATGTTTGATCTAGTTCAATCCAAGTAGAAAATGAAGGTAGAATGCATTTTTATTGCTAGAGGACTCGTGTCTGTGCTAATCAAACTATTATGTAAACTACTAAAAACTATGATGATCTGAGAAAATGATTGTAACCACCCCTTGGTCATAGGTTCCTAGGAATGGTCAACAACACCCATGTGCTCATGTCTATATCTAAGCATTGGTGTCTATGTTAAAATGATTACCCAATTACTGAATCTAGGGCCATTCTTGTGTTGTAACTATGTTATGTTCTTGTGTTGAATCGTATTGTGTTGATGTATGGGGTGATTGATTCACCCAATGTTTGTCCCCCTCATTTGGGGTGCATGCGATGTTGCTAGGAGGATGTGGCCCAAAGTAAAGGACCATATGCTCATCTGAAACTAATTCCCTATAAGGGGAAGGGAATGTGTATGGTAGAAACCAAGGACATGTGCAAACAAAGTGGATGGAAACATGTGTTAGTGCAATCAAGACAAATACACATATAAAAGACTGTGTAATCTAGCAAGCAATAAGAAAATGTAGACCACCACAAAAAGAGGGTTTCAAATATGGGACATCACTCACAATGTTGTAAGAAAATCAAGGCCAAAGAGGCCAAAATAATACAAGAAATGAAAATATGAGACATAGGAAAAACCCATAAACAATGAAAAACAATAACAAACAATGTTTTAGACAACCATGGTGGAAAATAGTTTCTGCAAGAAAAATGTTGCACATGAAGCACATGTTAGCATGTTAGAAAGATAAAAAGTATGTCAAGACATGTATATATTGATAGAGTAGTGTGCTAGTAAGAATATGAAGTAGTATAAAATGAAACAATAACACATGTGATGTGTAAGAGTAGAAATATAGATGCCCCTAGGAGCCTCGGTGGGACTGGTAAGAGGTATAATGCCAAGCATCAATGTTGCATGTAAGGATTTGTAAGAATTTTACATTCATAACTAGAGAACAAGTGAACGTGCATGTGTATATAGAAAGATAATGACATACGAAGTATCTGTCTAGCATGAAAAAAAGTGTACTAGTAAGAAAAATAAGTAAGCAAGAGTATGTGCAACCAAGATATGCAGTATGATGTGAGTGTGAATGGAATGAAATGTAAAGTGAATGATAGGAGCAGCATTCCCCCTGAGAGAATGTGTATGCATATGAGATGAGGTTCATTTATAAAATACCCTTGACAATCAAGAATGATCCATAGAACAAGAGTGCATCATCGGAAATGGTTTGATATTATGCACTAGAAAGATAGATCAATGAATCATGTAGCGTAGAGAGTGAATGTGGTGAGGTTCATCTCAGATTTAAACCCTCAAAATTCTATTATGAACCATGGAACTAGAGTGTGTCGAGGGTAGTGTGATATGTGAGAATGTGATACTAGAAAGATGTATCGTGAATGCGTAAAGTGCGAAGTGTGTCATGTGTGAGGTTAATGAATGTAATATGCTCTCGATAGTCAAGTGTGAACCATAACATGAGAGTACATAATAGGGTAATGATGATACAAGTTATGTGTGTATCAATGTGTGTATGATGCATAGGTACTAGATACAAAGCACAAAGTGAAATATCATAAATGTGAGACACATGATAATGCTAGAAGAGGGGCAGGTAAGTATGATGCCCCCAAAGTATATGATGTGAAGAAGAATCAAGTAACATTGTCTAAGAGATCATCATTGTCATGGTTGAAGACAAATGGAGATGTATCGAGTCATCATAGGCAATAGTATGCGGTTGATTAGATAAGGAACCATTGCGTTGTCAATTGTACACGCCATTGCGTATTCCTCATTGAGGAAAGGTGGTAGTGGACAACCATGTGCATACCAATGAGTGAGATTTTGTGAATAGCCAAGAAACACATCATTGCATATAGAAACATAACTAAAGGGCATAGGAAATGTGATATCAATATGATTAGGATCTAGAGTGCCACCAATGTAGTCAAGCCAAGACTACCCAAGAGTAAGTGGAGAAGTGTGAGAAGCATGTGCAAAAAAACCAATAGCTGAAAGATACGAAGGCAATAAGTAGCAGTGATGTGAACATATCCATGATAGAGATGATGATAATGAGGTGGAGGGAGGAGATCATTGAATTTGAATACAAGATGAGTCAAGCCATCATGTGTGTAAACAGTTTTAGAGCAACTGGGATCGAATGTAATGCATGGCCAATAAGAATTATTCATGAAAAGAGTGCTTGTGAAAGGAGGAAGCGTAGACATACGTTTATCATGATAAGATGAGGAAGGTGAAATTATGTATAATCAATGGATAGACCCCTGAAAAGTACCATAGCATTAGTTTAGGGAAGTGGGGTAAACACAGAGTGTTCTTGAGAAGGCATGTGGTGTGGTGTCCAATGCACAAATGGATCCCTAGAGATGAATCATATTGGTGGTAGGGGTAGGAGGTTTTGCAAGTTGATAATCATCAGTGAGATATGTAGGAGGATTATGGGGATGACTGACATTGTGATGGATAAATGGAGTAGGGAGAGTAGTGAGTGGGTCTAGAGTGTAATATTTGAATGATGTTGGGGTTAGAACTAGGTTGTACATATAATATATCGAACCTAAGAATACATGCAATAAAAGTGGGTATTCTACCGTAAGAAATATACAAACTAAGAGATATAAATCAACACCATATTTAACTTAGTTCACCCAAAGGTGTGGGCTACATCTACTAAGAAACAAGTCAATATATTATCTAAAGCTTTCATAAGATATACAATTAAAGATCTACAATCTTCCACACCTCTCAGATGTACAATACTTTCTTTCTCTTAAGCTTCTTCTTCTTCTTCAAGAATTCTCTCTCTCACAATTATTCTCACAATAATCATTAACACACACTCCACTTACTTATAAACCCCAACTTTTATGCTTATATAGACATATAAAAACTTAGGGCACTTAGCCATGCAATTACAATCAATAGATCTGCTTTAATGCCAAAATTATATCTAATTCTCGAGAGTTAAATAAAACACCCACGCACAGGTAATCGATGTTGGTTATCCCTAACCGATGCCGATTCCTCCTTACCTGACCATTGCTAGTCATAGGTGACCGATGCCGGTCCCTCCATAAACGATGCATGTTATTGTACTTTCCTGTAAGTTTAATATAGCATGCTAATCTGAAGTAGTTGAGATCCACAATGCAACAATCTCCCACTTGGAGATAAATTACTACACTATACCTATACAATGTCATTCTTGGATCCTTTCCTTAGCTTTGTTTCTTTCTCTTCAAGTCTCAAACTCGAAGACCAACATAAGTGGAGTGTAGTTCCAAATTATCTTTTGCTAATGGCTTCATTAGAATATCTGCAGGTTTTCCACTGTATGAATCTTCTCCGCTTCAACCGCCCATCCTCCAATACCTACCATATGAAGTGATACCTCAATTTAATGAATTTCATTCTAGAATGAAACAATAAGTTATTTTCCAAATGAATTGCACTCTGATTGTCACCGAACAATTTACAATCATCTTTATCCTTTCCTGCTCTCTTCCATGAACCTACTCATCCACATCATCTCTTTTCTAGCCTCTATGGCTGCAACATACTCTACCTCTGTAGTAGACAAAGCCACAACCTTCAGCAATCTCGAAATCCAACTAAATACCATCCCAACTACCGTGAAAATATATCCAAAGAAGGTTGCTCCTTCTACCATCTAGATCTCTAGCCATAGCCAAATCAACATAGCCATACAAAGTAATATCCAAACCTCCATAGCATAACTACATGCTAGATGTCCTTCTCAAATACCCGAATATCCATTGGACTACCTTTCAATGCTCTTTACCTAGATTATACATAAATCTACTCACAAATCCCACCGCTTGTGCAAAGAACTGTCCGGCATAAACCATAACATCCATGAGACTCCCAACCGCTAAAGAATATGGTACTCATGTCATGTATTTGACCTCCTCATGTGATGAAGGACACCGATTGTTATGTTTGTGGAGCTTGTTTTCACGTTAGAGTTTGGTACACCTTCCATGTGCTACACTCAGATATTTTTTTGGTGGTCCCACTTGCCAGTGGCTGAGCGGGTCAAGGGGGTTCGGGGGGGGAAGCCCTCGAAGCAAATTTTCATGGGTGGTTTATTAACCCATGGGTAATGGGAAACCGTTATGGGATGTTTTTGGGCCCATGGCTTTTTAGTACCCATTGTTTTGTAAAACCACCTCTTCAGCTACCTATTGATGTACTTATAAATAGATGGACATACAATAGGATTTATATGAGTGTGTTTTGTGAAGGTGAATAGTGTGTGTGAATTTAAGTGTGAATTCGGGAGGGTTTGTTGAGCGCAGCTCCAAACAAGATCTGATTATTGTAATTATGAAGACTGTTGGCTTGTAATAAAATCTGAGCAAGTGTTTTTGGTGGATGTAGTCCACAATAGGTGAACCACGTTAAATATTGTCTTCGTGTTGTGTATTTTTTCATTTCTATAATTTTATTCATACTTCATATTATTTTGATTTTGAGGAATTATTCCACATTATATTCTATTAATTCCTAACAATTGGTATCGATCGAGGTTTGGTTTGCTGAAGTGTTGAATTGTAGGGAAAGTTTTAGCTTGAGTGGGAGCTATAGTAGATTATGGAAGATCTAGGGTTGATAAATTCAACGGGAAGAATTTCAGTCTTTGGAAGATGTAGATGGAAGATTACCTTTATCAGAAGGATCTTTATACTCCGTTGTCTGAGAAGGTGAACAAACCCTTGAGCATGATAGATGAAAATGGGATTTGTTGGATAGGAAGGCACTTGGGACAATCCGGCTATGTCTTGCATCTTTGGTATTATTTAATGTTTCAAAGGAAAAGACTACAAAAGATCTAATGGATGCATTAGGGAAGTTGTATGAAAAACCCTCTACCTCTAACAATATATTTTTAATGAAAAAGTTGTTTAATATGAAGATGTCTGAGAATAGTTCAATAGCAGATCATTTAAATGATTTCAATACGGTCATGAATATGTTAGCTTCGATTATAATAGAATTTGATGAAGAAGTTAGGGCTTTATTAATTCTGTGATCTTTACCCTAAATTTGGAATAGCACAGTAATGGTGGTAAGCAACTCGGTTCCAGATAACTTGAAGTTGAATTTTGAGGATGTTGTAGGGGTGATTCTAAGTGAGGAAATGTGAAGAAAAATCTTTAGGGAATCTTCTACTTTAGGGAATGCTTTGATAAAGGGAAACTAGAGGGAGACAAGAATAGAGGAAACCGTGGAAAATCAAAAGATCGGGCAAGGTCAAAATCCAAGAGCAAGATTACATGTTGGAATTGTGGAAAGTCTGGGCACACAAAGAAGGACTATTGGGAGCTTTGGGATAAGAAGAAACAATAGGAAGAAAACAAGGAGGCAAATGTGGCATCGGGTAATGTATGCCAGGATGCTTTGATTCTTTCTTTGCATAATATTACTGAATCTTGGGTTTTAGATTCAGGGGTTTCTTTTCATGCTACTCCACATAGGAATTATTTTTTTGATTATGTTCAAGGGGATTTTGGGCATGTTTTTCTTGGTGATGATGAGCCTTGCAGTATAGTTAGAAAAGGTTCTGTTCAGGTTAAGATGCAAAATGAGAATACATGGCTATTGAAGGATGTTAGACATGTGCCTACATTAAGGAGAAATTTTATATTGGTAGGGAAATTGGGGGAAGTGATGGTTGTCTTATAATATTTACTACAATTGACTTTTGGAAGGTTACCAAGGGTGCTCTTGTGGTGGCAAGAGGTAAGAAGGTTGGAACCTTGGATTTAACCATTAATAGTACTAATGATTGTAATCTTGTGGCTTCAGATGTAGATACACCATTATGGCACTATAGGCTCGGTCATATGAGCCATAAGGGCATGGACATCATAAAGAAGAATTTTCTTGGATATACAGAAACATGTTTGGATTTCTGTGAGAACTGCATATATGGGAAATAGAAGTGAGTAAGGTTTCTCAAGGTTGGACCTACGAAGAAAGAGATTAAGTTAGAGCTGGTACATTCTGATGTGTGGGGGCCGGCTCAGGTATCATCTCTTGGGGTTCAAATTATTATGTTACTTTTATTGATGATGCAACAAGGAAATTTTGGGTTTATTGTATTAGAAACAAATCTGATGTATTTGATACTTTTGTTATATGGAAAGCCTTGGTAGAGAATGAAATAGGCACAAGTTAAAATGTCTCAGTCGTCGGATAATGGAGGGGAGTATTGCAGTAATGAATTTGATGATTATTGTTCTAAGAATGGAATCCATAGGAAAAATATAGTTCCAGGGACCCCATAACAGAATGGGGTGTCAAAAAGGATAAACAGAACAATAATGGAATGTGCTAGGAGCATGAGGATATATGTAGGACTGCCTCTTTATTTTTGGGCAAAAGCGGTGAGCACAGCTGTCTACTTGATAAACAGAGGACCCTCAAGTGCCTTGGATGGAGGCATACCCGAGGAGGATTGGTGCGGTAAGAAATTCGATTACCCATTTCTTAGAGTCTTTGGATGTGAGGTGTTTATTCATATTGACAAGGATGATAGGACCAAGTTAGAGGCTAAATTAGAAAAATACACTTTTATTGGTTATGGTGGTGATGACTTTGGATTTAAATGTTGGAGTATTAAGGACAAGAAAATCATTCGGTCTAAGGATGTGATCTTTGATGAGAAAGTCATGTATAAGCAACAAGATTCAGAAAATAGGAAGAATCCAAGAAAGAATATGCGGTGGTAGAGGATCTTCCGATGGGAAAGTGACCCATGAATTAGTTCGGAACCTACTCAACAGGATCCCCAAAATCCTATAGTGAGGAGGTCTTCTAGGGCAAGAAAAGAACACAACATTTTTCTTCTTCTCTTTATTATTTATTACTCACCGATAGTGGAGAGCCGAGAGCTTTGATGAAGCAATGTAGGTAGATGCCAAGTAAAAGTGGGAATAAGCCATGTATGAGGAGCACAAGTCTCTCATGGAGAACCGGACTTAGGATTTGGTGAAGCTACCGGAAGGAAAAAGAGCATTGCATAACAAGTGGGTATACAAAGTTAAAGATGAAGAAGAAGGAAAGAAAAGATATAAGGCCCAGTTGGTGGTCAAGGGGTTTGCACAGAAATAAGGTATAGATTTTGATGAGATTTTTTATCCTGTAGTAAAAATGACTTCTATCAGAACTGTTCTTGGAATAGTGGTAGCAAAAGACTTGCACTTAGAACAGTTAGATGTAAAGACTGCATTTCTCCATGGTGATTTGGAGGAGGAGTTATATATGTAGCAGCTAGAAGGATATGAAGTCAAAGGTAAAGAGGAGATGGTGTGCAAAATGAAGAAGAGCTTGTATGGCCTAAAACAAGCTCCACATCAAGGGTATAAGAAGTTTGATAGCTTCATGATGGAGAAAGGTTATATTATATGTCATTCTGACCATTGCATGTATACAAAGAAATTTGAGGATGAAATTTATATTATCCTTTGTTTGTATGTTGATAACATGTTGGTTGCGGGTAAAAACATGCAGAAATAAAAGTACTCAAGAAACATGTACGTGAATCCTTTGATATGAAAGATTTGGGGGTAGCTAGACAAATCCTTGGTATGAGGATAACTCGGGATAGGAAGGAATGAAAGCTGTCTTTATCTCAGGAAGAGTACATTAAGAAGGTATTGGATAGGTTTAACATGCAGGATGTTAAACCGGTTGGGACTCCTTTGGCAGGCCATTTTAAGTTATCAAAGGAGCAATGTCCCAAGATAGAGCAGGAAAGAAACCAGATGTCCAAGGTACCTTACTCATCAACAGTTGGCAGTTTGATGTATGCTATGGTGTGCACTAGGCCTGATATTGCCCATGTAGTGGGAGCTGTGAGTAGATTTATGAGTGATCTAGGTAAAGATCATTGACAAGCAGTAAAGTGGATCCTTTGGTATTTGAGAGGGACCATGGGGATAGTTTTGTGCTACAGTGGATCAGACACCACTTTACGTGGTTATGTAGATTCAGACATGGTTGGAGATGTAGACAATAGGAGGAGCATGACAGGTTATATTTACATTGTAGGTGGGACAACAAAGTGAGTTGGATTTCACGACTACTACAGTGGTGGCTTTGTCAACCACGGAGGCTGAGTATGTTGCTGCCACAAAGGTAAGCAAATAGATGATTTGGTTACAACAATTGCTTGAGGAGTTGGGGCATAAGCGGGAGGAATGTAATCTACATAGTGATAGTCGAGTGTTATACACCTAGCTAAGAACTCTACTTTCCACTACAGGCAAAACATATACGCTTGATATATCACTTCATCAGACAACTTTGGAGGAAGATAGGTTGAAGGTGGAGAAGATTCATACCACTGTAATCTTGCAGACATGATGACCAAGGTGGTCACAGGATAAACTAAAGCTATGTTTAGCTTGGGTTGGCCTTTTTAGATGACAATGAAGGGTTGAGAAGCTTGTTCAAGGTGGAAATCAGTCTCCAAGTGGTAGATTGTTATGTTTGTGGAGCCTGTTTTCATGTTAGAGTTTGGTACACCTTCCATGTGTTACACTCGGATATTTTTTCAATGGTCCCGCTCACGGTGAGTAGGTCAAGGGGGTTTGGGGGTGAAGCCCCAAAGCAAATTTTCATGGGTGGTTTATTAACCCATGGGTAATGGGAAACCGTTATGGGCTATTTTTGGGCCCATGGCTTTTCGGTACCCATTGTTTTGTAAAACCACCTCTTCGGCTACCTATTGATGTACTTATAAATAGATGGACATATAATAGGATTTATATGAGTGTGTTTTGTGAAGGTGAATAGTGTGTGTGAATTCAAGTGTGAATTCGGGAGGGTTTGTTGAGTGCAACTCCAAACAAGATCTGATTATTGTAATTGTGAAGACTGTTGGCTTGTAATAAAATCTGAGCAAGTGTTCTTGGTGGATGTAGCCCACATTGGGTGAACCACGTTAAATATTGTCTTCATGTTGTGCATTTTTCATTTATGTAATTCTATTCATACTTCTTATTATTGTGATTCTGAGGAATTATTCGACATTAGATTCTATTAATTCCTAACACCGATATTTTCTCAATTTGAAGTGTCCAACCATAGGTTTACTCACCGGTTTTGAATCTTGCATGTTGAACCTTTCCAACAACTTTATTGATATAAGCCTCCCGAGACAAATACAATTTCTTGTTCTTCCTGTCTCTCGTGTATTTTCATGCCAAGGAGTCTTTTTCAGCTCCTATATACTTCATAACAAATGTGTGAGCTAACTTTCCTTAAGGTCACCAATGTAATGCATACTAGATCTTGTAATAAGAATATCATCCACATACAAGAACAAAATAATATAGCTCCCATTTTCAAGATTTTTGAAATAAACACAATGGTCGATTCACCTCTCAAATAGCCATGCTCATGCATGAAACTATCAAACATCATGTACAATTTTCTTAGACCTTTCTTGAGTTCATATAGACTCTTTCTCAACTCCGCACACTAATTTTTCCTTACCCTTGAATTCATACCCAAGCGGTTGCTACATATAAATCTCTTCATCCAAATCACCATGAAGGAAATCCATCTTCACATCTAGTTGCTCTAAATGCAAATCATGTATTGCAACTAAACTCAATACAATACGTATGGAAGTCATTTTAACAATAGGAGAAAATATTTCACCAAAGTCAATACTTGCTTTCTGTGTAAATCCCTTTACTACAAGCCTTTCCTTGTATCTTTTCATCCACCCTCTTCTTCCTTGATCTTGTAAACCCACTTGTTTTGCAATTTCCTCTTACCTACTGACAACTTAACCAAATCCCAAGTCTAGTTTTTTTCTAAGGAGTCCATCTCCTCATCCATGCCATACACCCACTACACATGGGTCTTATCCTGCATTGCTTCTCCAAAACTTTATGGTTCACCATTATCAGTCAATAATAAATGAGATAAAGGTGTAAATATTTATGAAGGTTTACTTACCCTTTGTGACCTTCTCATTGAAGTTTGGGGTACCTGGAGGCTCATTCTGGACCTCCTGGACATTTGTTTCCAATTTTGACAGTGACCAACACTGATCACTTGTAACCAATGCTTGTTCTACTAATTGATGCCGCTTTGGATCTTTAGGAACCAATACCGATTCAGCTGACCAATGTTGGTCAACCAACACTTTATTCTTGTGTAACCTCAGTAGGTATGAATTTTAAATCCAAGAGTTCATTTTCACTCACAAAATTCTTAACCAGTTCATCCTTGGGTATCAAAATTTGATCCCTGTAAATTCTCTTTTCATTCCATTCAATGTCACGACTCCTAATAATTTTAGAATTCTCTAAATCCCAAAAATAGAATCCAAAATCACTAGATCCATAACCAATGAAAGTGCATCTCTTGGATTTTACATTCAATTTTTTTCTATTTTCCTTATCAATATGCACAAAAGCTTATGAACCAAAAAAATTTAAGAAAAGAAAGATCTACCTCTTTTCCAGTCCAAGCTTCCTCTTGTATTCCTCCATATAGTGAGGTTGAAGGCCTATGCTTAGTCAAATAAACTATTGTATTAACTCGCTTCTTCCTAAAACTGCAAGGGAAATCCAACATGTATCCTCATACTTCTAGCACATTCCATGATTGTTCTATTCATTCTTTCTACAACACGTTTCTCTTGTGATGTTCTTGGAACCATCATTTCTCTATGTATTCCATTCACTGAACAATAATCATTGAAAGCCTTGCTACAATATTCACCACCATTGTCGATCTAAGACACTTTAACTTTGAATTTGATTCATTCACAACAAGGGATTTCCATATTTTAAAAGTATCAAAAACATCAAATTTTCATTTAATAAAATAAAACCATACCTTTCTTGTAGCATCATCAATGAAAATAACATAATACTAGGATCCTCCATGAGAAGCTACCCGAGATGGTCCTGTCACGATGGAAAAGTGACAAGTGAGCATGGGAATCTACAAGTAACTCTTCCTCACATCCGACCTCCCGAGGTTGTCTTTGAGACAACCGATGGGGATGGAATATACAGAAGTACAGACAAACTAGTTAGGTAATCTTATATCTTCGACGCACACTAATGGAACCTGCGAATCTAAAGCAAAGAAGGCCCTCCTAACCTAAACTGGTGTGATAGATCGGTTGGCGAGGATGACTGCTCGAAGGCTCCAATCAATATCGAGCTCACGGGGTGATTCGATCTATGGGTTGTGGGATACGTGAAAAATGACACGGGATTGTTTCGTGTATGTCATAAGATGGGTGATGGATATATAGTGGATTCTATGGCGATTCTATGGTCTAGTCCATAAATCCTTAGCTTTGTTAGCTGCTATATCTAATAAGGATAACTATGCGATAATGATTGGTGGAAGTGGAGAGGATCTAAACACTAATGTGTGTAAACCAACATCAACGTCTGATTGACCTGTGGGCTCGTTGGGTTGTGGGATCTATTGATCACAACCGTAAGTTCATGGTCATTGTGGACCTCCTATGGTCATGTGCAGAATTAATCTCTAATCCCTAATATCTAGTAGTCGTATGCCTTTTCAGCCTCTATATTTAGAACTAAAAGTTGTGAGATCTTCTCAGAGTACCTTACAGTGTTTCGCAACTTGAATTCTTAAGCTAGTGTCTATGTCGATCAGGATATCCTCTACATCTAGATGTGGGACCAAAGGATCACAACCGAATGTTTTCTCTCTTTCAAGCCCTTTTGCAGTCATGTGAATATCTATTGAGGGAAATATGTAGTTTTGTTGATTTTTCCAAAACACATATGCTTTGTCGTCTTCTATATTTAATCATGTTAACTGTGGGATGATTTCTTGTAGGTCTGTTGTTATTAGGAAGACTTGGATTCTAAGATTTTGATCTATGTTAGTTATTGCTGTAACAAGATTGGGTTGAGGCACGATTGGCTCGAATATGTATTCTCTGGGCTCCCTAGGTCCCGCGATTGTCATACAAAGGAAACAATATAAATCTAGCTAAAGCAAAGTGAACTAATTATGCAAGGTATATCTACATCATATATAACTTCTCTATTTTTGTATTTTTGACCGAATATTTGACAAAATAATGATAACAAATATTTAATAAAATTGAAAGAGCAATTATTTAATATATCTAGAAATTGACAACTAAACTAATAACAAAATTAAAAATAAATAAAGCAAAGTATAGCTACTTGCAATGCGGTTGTAAATCTTATTCTAAATAACAAAATAACTGATCTAATTTATTTGAAAGAATCTTGATCCTACCTCAGAAGTGAGGAATGAATCATAGTTTCTCAGAAACTATCAATCCCCACAGCTTCCTCGGTAATATCGAAAGTGAGATTAACTGAAATGAAATGATTCACTATTCTATTTGATATGTTTTAACTAGAACTTTGAAAGCTTGAACCTGGATTTTACAGAACAGTGGTGAATCTGATTGTGTGTGGCTTTGTCCCCTTAGTGTGGTCTCCTCATTCCTTTGTGCTCACGTGAATCTAGAAAAGCGTGTAATGCTAGCATCAACAAAAGTAGGTATTGGAACAATGGAAGCTTTAGATGTAGACTGAATACAATGCGAGTAGGAGAGGGATAGCGCAAGAGAACAGAGCTTGGCTTATGTAATTCCTAGTGGGATTTATTGTGAGTCATACAACACAAAACATCCAGAACTTGAAACTATCCTTTTGACGAACAAAACCTGCAACTCTAATGGCTTTAGACTGAACATAAAACTATCCTACATCAATGGATTGTATGAAATAGTAATAGCACTAGCATAAGAAGATCATGTGGCTTCTAAACAACAAAACAACACTAACTATGCATGCAACAAATGAAAACTATGAATTCCTAAGAAAGAACTGAAAGACTAAACTATTGAAATGAGAAGATGAGAGGTAATTTTTGAGGGGCCATTTGCTTGTAATCAAACCAACTATTTATAGAATTCCCATTTACCCAAAGGTGAAATCCAAATTGAACTCTTTTACAATAAACAATGGAGAAACACTATTACAGGGAACCAAAATCATAAATACGAGCAAAGGCGGTGAAAAAAGATGGTAAACGTTGAAATTTTACGTGAGTCACGATAAAAGGAACGTTCTAGAAAAATGCGTGAAGGACCACCGCCCCGAGTAGGGTGTCGGTTCAGATCGCCCCCTACCCGGTGGCGAGTCATGAGACCGCTACCTAGCGGGTGGTGGTTTCATCACCGAAGACCAAAAACAAGGAAAATCGGGGGAAGAGCAAAACAAAGCACGCAAATACTAAGCGGGGCATGTGGGATGTTTTTGCATACATGGAGAACTTTTTCGAGATCCCAAACACCTTACGAGGAGACTTGTATCATCATTGGGGCACGTGTGACATCGTTCCGGCATTATAGTACCCTTACAATTTTGGGTCTGTACAGGTCCCCACACATATGAGTGTACAAGATCCAATTTATGTTCCTTCTTATTTGACCCAACTGTGAGAAACCTCACTCTCTTTTTCTTTTCAAAGATACAATGCTCACATAAATCAAGATCTAAATCTTTCAAATTTGATAACTAACCCTTAGCCTTTAAGATATGCATTCCTTTTTGACTCATATGGCCCAATCAATTATGCCACATACATGCATTTGAATTTGAAGTAGATAACATAGAAAATGAATCAATAACACAGGTAGATAAATATAACGCTTCTTACCTTCTTGATTCTTGCAATAAAAAAATCACGCTTGGTGACTTTCCAAGAGTCCGCTGTGAATGTAACCATGCAACTAACTTCACCTAGTTGCCTTGTAGAAATAAGATTCCTCTTGAGGCTTGGCACATGCCTCACATCTTTTAATACCCATGTATTTCCATTTTACAATTTTAGATGAACTTCCCCTTTACTAGTAATATTGCAAGGTTCATCATCACCCAAATAAACATTTTCAAAATTTTCCTGGACATAATTTCTGAAATAACCCTTATTAGGGGTTACATGGAAAGAATATCCCTAATCTAAAACCCATGATTCTATTCTATTATCTAAAGAAAGAATAAGAGCATCTTACATTACCTCTGTTGAAATATTTTCCTCTTTATTTGACTCTTTACCTTTTAAGGTGTCGGTTCTCTTTATCCTTTGACCAACAATCTTTATATGCATGTCCTTTCTTTCCACATTTCCAACAGTAATTCCATTACCTCTAGATTAGATTTCCCATCCCTTGAATTTGATTTCCCATTATTCTTACTCTTGGATCTCTCCTTCGAATGCCTCTAATTTCTACATTCAAAGAATTCCCGGATGATGATTCCTCTCGTACTTTTCCCACAAATTTATTCACTCAATATTATACTAACCACATCATAAAACTTCAAAATATTATTATCGGATGTTGTATTACTAATAGCCATTACCAAGTTTTCCCAACTATCGGGAAAATAAAATAAGAATAAAAGTGCTTTCACTTCATCATCAAATAGAATATCAATGTTTATAATAATTGGAATTCATTCAAATGACTAGATGTAGATCCACCTTCATGCATATTAGAACTAAGTAGTATCTTTTTCAAATAAACTTTATTTGAAGCACTAGGTTTTTTCATAAAATTAGCAAGAGATTTCATTAACTCTACCATAGAAGTCACTTCTGTAATATTAGAAGCAAAAAATGCTACTAGGCTCAATCTTATAGATCCCAAGCCTTTTTTTCAAGAATATTCCATTCTTCATTGGTCATCTTTGTAGGTCTAGAATTTTCATCCAATGGTAAGTAAAAATATCTTTGATATAGATAATCCTCAATCTGCATCTTTCATAATTGATAATTTCGGTAGTCAAACTTCTCTACCTTGTATTTGTTTTCTTCTTCCATTCTTTGTAGATCCCACTCAATAAAAAAACCCTTTGTGAGTAAATATTTCAACACAAAAAACCCTCAAACAAAGCTCGATACTAGTTTTTGGGGTTAGAACAAGGTTGTATAAATAATATATCAGATCTAAGCATACATACAATAAAAGCAGATATTATACTAGAAGAAATATACAAAACAAGAGATATAAATCAACACCAAATTTAATGTGGTTCATCGAATGTGGGATACATCCACCAAGAAATAAGCCAATCTATTATCCAAAGCTTTTAGAAGATATACAATTGAAGATCTACAATCTTCCACACCTCTCAGATGTACAATAATTTTCTTTCTCTCAAGCTTCTTCTTCTCCTCCAAGAATTCTCTCTCTCACAATTATTCTCACAATAATAATTAACACACACTTTACTTACTTCTAAACCCTAGCTTTTATGCTTATATAGACATATACAAACTTAGGGAACTTAGCCATATAATTAAAACCAATAGATCTAATTTAATTCTAAAATTAAATCGATTCCCGAGAGTTAGATAAAACACCCACGCACAGGTAACCAATGCCGGTTATCCCTAACTGATGTCGGGTCCTCCTTGCTTGACCAATGTCGGTCCCTCCATAATCGATGCTGGTTACTTTGTGCTTTCCTAAAATCTTAATATAACATGCTAATATGAAGTAATTGAGCTCCACAACTCAACAAAGGGAAGGGAAGATGACACGAGTGCTCTTGAGAAGATGAAGCAGATGGCATGATGTCGAATGCACAAATGGATCCCTGAGACGAATCATGTCGGTGGTAGGGGTAGGAGGTTCCACGAGTTGATAATCATCAGTGAGATATGTAGGAGGATTATGGGGATGACCAACATTGTGATGGAGAAATGGAGTAGGGAGAGCAATGAGTGGGTCTAGAGTGCAATATTTGAATGGGTCACGGTCAACAAGAATAGTATACACATAACCATCATGCATGAAATTAACACAATAATAAACTATAAAAGGTAATGTTTTCATAACTGAAGCCATTGTCTACCAAGTAAGAAATTATATTGGAGCTTAGCATCAATAAAAAATAATACCATGGGGATGGTTTTTGGACCAACTGTGATAGGTAAAGTGATATGGCCCATGCATGGTTGTGTAGAAGAATCATAGCTATGAATAGAAATGGAGATTAGTTGAGGAAATATCAAGTTCTTTGAAGAAATGTAATATTACACAAATTGAGCTCAGATCCATTATCAACTAGTACCCGCCTAATTCCTATGTTAAAGATGTAAGCGTTGATATAAAGAGGAGGATCATTGTCATAGACAGAAAGAGCAACAGCTACATCAAATGGGAAAGTAAGGTGTTGAGTAAATGCATCAATGAATAACGATATACTTGATCTAGAGAAGTATTAGCAAGAATGTAAGTATTAGCCATAAGAGAGTTGATTTTACCCATATATTCAGGATGAGCTTGTAAAAATTCATAGATGGAAATAACCATGATGGAAGAAACCTAGGATATTGAAGCAAAAAGAAGAAAGAAATATCTAATAGTGCTCTAAGGACTTGTTCACCAAATGATTTAACAAATATTGAATTTGTGAAATCCTAATTGTAGAGTCACATATGATAAATAAAATACTAAAGTACAAATCTAACACAAGCAATAAGCTAGATAAAAATAAAACCCTAGGTGCAAGAGAGAGGATAAAAGACTTAGCTGATTTTGTAATTGATCCCAAAGTATGTTGGATTAGAAAATTGGTAAACAAGAGGAGAAAACTATCATAGTTGTGCACGATAAATTCTAAATTTGTTGGATTTTCCTAGAATGGGGTGCACGGAATGGGTCGGGGGTGCTTGGGTGCTTTGGAGAGCTTCTTGCACCCGTGACTCGAAAGACCTCAGAAACTAATTTTTGTTGTGTCGTAAGATGGTTGCTAACCTTTGTTTTTGTTTTCTTGTGTGTCATTTGGATGATCGTTGTATTCCCTTGTAACCTGAAAAATAATTGATATCCAAGTAAAAAATCAAAACACATCAAATCCTAAAATGAAAAAGATGTAAATGGGGACTCGGGTTGACCTTGATGGTCACTCAAATGAATGAGATTACAACCGAGAGTTGCACTACATTTCAGACTCCATGTAGTTCTTGTGTGTGTGTAAGAATCGTGCCCTAGGTGGCTCTTGTGTAAGATGCACTTGCTAGAGAGCAATAGATAGATTTACCAATGTAAGTAGATGCATGGATAGAAAAATGAGCTTCCCCTCCTATGTGTGTATGCATAAAATATAGTCCCTTATCCCTTGAATGAGTGCTACATGGATGCTTTGATGCTCTTAAAATGACTTTGGATGTAACCTTAAGTGTTGATAGTAGATGCTTAGATATTGGTCCTTTATTATGGTCACATAGATTTGTATTTATATGATTCCCTTGTTTGAATTTCGTAATTGACAACTAAAAGGCTGACTCATATGAAAACAAGATGCCTAAAATATAAAAGAGTCCCAAAAGAGGCGAGTAAGATACAAAGAGGTCGGGGCACCCAGAGGGGATGAGGGCACTTGCGTGTTGGTGTCTAGAGTTAATAAAGATAAAGCAATGAAGATCAGATTGGGTGGGGTGTATAAGACCAAAGAGGAAACAAGAAAGATAGAAAAGAGGCCAAAGATAGATGTTAATTACTAGTTTTCTTGCTTAGGAATCATATGAATAGTAGTATGTGATTAGGACCTATAAATGTACCTAAGTGCGTGATTTTGTGTCTACTCTATTTGGAAATGACAATATTAGTTATGCGCCTAAAACATGTCTTGCATGCACATTCCAAGCCTAGGTGACATATCTTTATCTCTACCACACAACTTGCTTCTCTATTCACTTTGCTTAGTCACTCATCTAACTAATTGTGTTAGTCCAAAATAATATATTCTTCCCAGGGAATTATTCTCACAACTTTACACAATGCCACATATTTATTGTATGAGACTATTAGTCTTGGATTGAACCATATAAAATGGTTCTATCCATATCCAATGGTTTCATTCCTAGCTATCCAAAAATTAATTTTTCAATTTTATTATATTTTATGGGTTGTTTAATATGCCACAAAGTTGGCTTTGAATGCAAAATTAAACTATGAAAACCTATACAAGCAAGTCTAATTCACATGTTTACCTCTTTGTCACTTTCAAGATCAAACATTGTAAATATCATTTTAAAATCACTCCAAGATCTCTTAAATCCCTTAAGAGTAATAGTACATCACAGGAGAAACCCTACATATGTCTAAAACAAACTCAATTAGGTCATGCTTGCTAAGCTAGAGACCTCACAAGCTAAATCAAAATAAGTAATCCAAACCATTGTTTCCCATTGTCAAGTGATTAAGTTATTGAAGTAGTTACATCCATATAGATATCACATGTTAGGTGCTATATGTAGTTTGAGGCCTCTTTGGAGTAGTGCCAACACAAATAATGTACAAATTTCACTTCAACCTAACCACTAACCTCTTAGTAGGGTATCCTTCCTATGTTTAGGGACTTGAATTTGATTCACATCATACAAAATGTTTTTCACGTGAAACATATAGGGTTTTAGAGTGAACACTAGTAAATTCGATTGCAAGACCTAATGTCAAGTGATGAAGTTGTTTAAGTAGTTGCATCTATATAGATATCACATGCTAGGTGAAGAACTATGTGAGGTTTGAGGCCTCTTCATAATAGTTCCAAAAGGTGGTAGATGGATTACACTTCAACCCAACCACTAACCTTTTTATAGGGTCTCCTACACGTGGTTAGGGTCTTGAAGCTACTTCACATCATATAGAGGTTTTTCTCATGTACAACACATATGGTTTTAGAGTGAAGATCATTAAATTCAATTGTAGTCACATATAAAATTGTAGAGCATTGATGCATCATCATATGAAGCGTACCAAAAGCCAAAGGCCGAGCTTATTTATATTGATGTAGGTTATTTACCATGCAAATCATACAAATATTCACCATGATCTCGAGTTATAAGTGAAATAGATGAGTTGGATCATTCGAGTGAGCTACTAAAATTTTATACCATGCCATGTCAAGCCTTGTACATAGAACACCGAGCCTCCTTGATGCATTGTAACGAAAAATTCGGTGTAGACGACCAAAAGACTATTTCGATGTGTGCCGAGATACACAGGTTGAGCCATTCGGTTCATAGATGAAATGTGAGGAAGATGCATTAACCAAGGCATTGTGTGATGGAAGGAAGTCATAAGACTAGAATGGATGTGAAGGCTTAGGTTCACGAATGTAGGGGTCACTTCAATAAAACTTGAGCATTGAAAGGAATGTAGGAATTGTTCATCAACTCTATGTTAGAGTGAATTGATTTAATAGGATATGAAGAAACAAAGACATGCCCAAAGGAAATTTTTATGGATGTAAAGGCTCAACTCAAACATGATCATGGTACTTGGCGTTGAGCTCTAGGTAACCCTTCGAGCCAAGTCTAAGTTCATGGAGGATAGAATGTGGGTGAAGCGAGGGATTACGAGCTGAATGTGGTGAAGTCGGAAAAATATGACCCAGACGGCCCGAGATAGTCATGCGTAGAAAATATGAACTCACCACATGAGGAAGGGGAGAAGTGCTACATAGAAAGTGTAGATAAATCTAGCCCAAGCGGCCCATGGACACTTGTGCACCTATGAAACCCAAACTTGCCGAAGCGAAAAGGTGATGCACGTGTCGAGCGGATCAATGACCTAATGCGGGGTCAAAGCAGATCCAAGTGAACTTATGCGGGCACAATGAATGGTTTAGGAATTTGATGCGAGCTAAGGAGTGCAAGAAGCTTTGGGTTGTGGGCGAGTTGGGTCCAGATGGCCCATTGAGCTTGGGACATATTGGAACAATTTCAACGCATCGGTATAAACCCACAATGCAAATGAGGAGCTTGCCAATGTGGATTAGTGAGTTGGCGATCAAAGATGACTCATGGTGCCGAGGAGTTTTAGAGCTTGACAATCATCCAAAGTAAGCACTTGGGATGTTGGGATAATTGAAAAGGAGTTTGGTAGTGCAAAAGGACATCCAGCTCTCACTTGAGCTATCCAAGCTGGCATTGCATGCTTTAATAACCTAAAATCTCCCCAACTTATAAATGATAAAATCGAGGGCCCCCACAAATTTTAATTCCAAAATCATCCAAAAGTCATGCAGAAAAAATTGGAGGAAGAGGAAATATTAAAATCTGATTTTATAACCAAAAAATTAATTGTTAGTCTGTGGGGCTAAGTAAACTGTCAGGCAACTAAGAATAGCTGCCTACACGTAGAGATCTATAATTAGAGAAATTCTTAATGGATTTTAACAACATTTATCTTGTTGGAATTATGGATCTGAGCCTAACGCACAATAACCAATAATTCTAGAAATTGATGAGGATTTAGGGAATTTTAACAAGGAAAGTAGGTCGGGTTTAGAACAATGATTTTATTGGTGGGTGGAAGTGCAATCAATAGAGCATGGGTATAAATTCTTCACTGTTGTAAGTCATGGGACAATATGGGATGCCTTTTACAGGTCATGTATCATCATTTGGGCCCATTTATGACATCTTGCAAGTGGATGAAAGGTATATTTTGGGATTATAACCCCTCTCTCCTTCTCAATTTCTATAAATTGTAATCTTGGGCCCATTTGTAAGTAGTTGGTCATTTTTTCTTCTGCCCCCTCTCTCTTTCTTCTCTTCTAGGGTTGAATGTGGAGCTTAAGCCTCCTATCTTTGATTTCTAATGGAATTTTCTTGCCTCTTTCCTACTAATGATGTACTTGTGTGAATTCATGGAGCAATACAATATTTTTGTGATGCACTTTGTCCATATTTTTCTTATTTCTACTGTCTTTTCTTACCTCTCACCATTAGGTATCTTGCATATCTATTAATATCTATTGCAAGTTTTGGGGTTTGTGTTTAATGGGTTTGATGTGTTGTTCAAGTATGAATCTCATCTTTGGTATGTGATGCACCTTGTCCATCCTCTTCACTTTGCTCACCTCTCTTCACTTTAGGAAGTAGGGATTATGATCAACAACCTCCTTTTCTGGTGTATCACCATTGTTAGTGTAGGATTTATTTTCATGCACTCTCTCTCCTCGCTTCCTTAGAAGGTTATATTAGGATTACATAGTTTCTCCTACATAGAGAGTAGCTTGTGCCGCTGTAGTTTAGGATAAGGAACCAACCTTCTCGGGAGGGTCTATCTCAAGTAGTAAGTCCCACAACTTGGAGACAAGTACCCATGTTACCCACACATCGTGAGCTCAAGAACACACACTTGTGCAAATTGGAGGGTGTTGTGATTCGGTGATAACAACACCCTTTTAGAATCAATTAAATTAATTCTATTACCTAAGCTATATTCCTACCCTTTAGAATTAAATAATTTAAGTCCATCACACCTTTGGAATTAATTAAATTAATTCCTACACCCTCTTAGCTAATATAATTAAACATTTAATTAAATAAATGGTTAATTATTCCCTCACAATCCCTTTGGAATTAAATAATTTAATTCCATCATGCCTTTGGAATTAATTAAATTAATTCCTACACCCTTAGCTAATATAATTAAACATTTAATTAAATAAATGGTTAATTATCTCCTCACAATTAAATTAGTTATTTAATTGATTCTTCTCCTTAGTCAACTCAACTTAGAACTTCACTTCTAGATTCCTAGAAATGAGGGGGCTCTAAAAGTGTGCGTACAACCAACTTTCCGGATGTAACTTTTTCTATTCCAAATGTCCATTTCCCATGTAAATCTGTAACTACCAATTTCCCGGCTACTTGCTGAATCCGGGTGATTGACCCTTAACCTTATGGAGCTTAGTCAATATTCTATCCACCTTTCATGGCTCTACCCTTAGCTATAAAAGCAAGCCATTTCCTTTGTAAATTCATCCTGGAGCTTTGCTAAATTACATCCAAATTCTACCAATTTGACATCCACATCCTTGTGAAATCTGCTCATAGCATCTGCAAATGCATTTGGAGAATTAATATCAAAGAGCATCCAAAATCCAAACTATAACAAGATCAAACAAGCTTCAAGCTTCTACGGTCTTATCTTGAGGTTTGCAAGAGTTCTACAATGAATGGAATATTTGTTATTTATTTATTTATTTATTTATTTATCTTCTTTGTCTTTTATTTTTCCTTCTTTACACTTCCAAATAATTTCTATCTTGCATAGTCATTTCACAATTCCAATGCAATTGTAGACACTCAAATTTGGTAATTTTCACTCTGGTAACCCTTGATTTTACTATGCACTTTTGTTATGATAAATACAACTTATCGATTCCCTCTGAGCACTTTCTAAGTCCATTATTTAGCTTTTATCCTTGCACATTGACATGTTGATACATTCTAAGAATATAATGCAAAAAATCAATATAAAACATCAATTTATGAGCTCCAATATTCATTTTCCATATTTCCTACTACTGGTTTGGGTCATATAGTTTGGTCAGGAATTTATATTTGGTCGTAACCAATCTATATAGTCTTAGAGCAACATGTCTTCCAATTGCACTTTCAAATTAATAGATTTCATTGGGACTTATAATTCCTTTGGGTCAACCTTTCTTAGATAAATAATCTACTAAACCCTATATAAGCAAGAAAACATTTCCTCATTCATTAGCCTAGAACTACTAAGGAAATGCGCTAGAGCACTCACTTCATACACTTTCAAATGACATCCAAAGCTCCCTAAGTCTTGTACTATGATATTTAAAGTCATTAGGTCAACACCTACGTCGGGTATGCAACTACAATCCAAGTCAAGATAGTCATATCTCTCTTCCATAAGCACTTAAACATCCTCTCTACATGTATTTTAGCAAGAGCGGAGTCAAAGTAAACATGGTTTAAAAAAATGTAAATATGATTGATCTATCTAGATATCATATGCTAGGTGGAGAATGACATGCGGTTTGAGGCCTCTTTAGAGTAGGTCCTATGTAAGAAGTGCCCATAACCCTTTAAATGTTTATTTTGTAGGAATCTTCATCCATTAAGGTTTGAGATGGTGTTCTGTCCATATAGAGAGCCTCACTACATGTGTAAAAACTATGATTTGATAGTGACAAATAAATACATAAAGGTGAACACCACGGAAAGTTATAGAAGCTTAATCGGAGCAGGTCCAAGACCATATAATTAGATCAAGATTGTATGTTACGGTCTTAGTAGTTTAGTACGAACCTATCCTAGGTGGATTTATAGTCATAATCCTACTTGTGAAGGAAATTCAAGTTTAGATCACCTATTTCTAGCAGTATACAATCCTTGATATATGTATAGTTAATCTATAATCGAAAAGTGCATATATATGTTTGTTTCATGTTTTCAATTACATGTTAGGTGTTAGGTTTGATTGGTATATGTTATTCTTATCACCAAAAATAACAACCTCTAATTTGTCATGAATGAATGGATGAGAAATCAATGGTTTTGGGTAACATGAGATTGTCTCTCAAGTTGTGGGACTTGCTACTCGAGATAGACCTTCGAGAGAAGGCTAGTTCTTCTACCTGGTCCTAATGTTAAACTACTCCTACAACACGAAATGAAACTATCTAATCCCATTCTACATAATTTCAAGGACCAAGGGAAAAAGAGATGCATGAAAAGGGAAATCCTAAGCTAATAGAGGTGATAACACTAAGAAGAGGGGAAAAACACTCTTAGATGAGTGGAAATGGGAGGAAAATGAAGGAAGAGGGAAAACATGAGTGCCATAGTCCAAAACAACATTCAAGCTCTCATTTCTATGGATCACAATAGAAATAAACCCTATAAGAGGAGAATAAACATGCATAATATACCTGCAAGTAGATGAAGCGGCAAGAAAATGCAATAAAACACCATCTAGGGTAGAAGATAGCCACAAAACATGACTTTTATTGCCTTAAGCGGATGTAAAAATCATTATAATGGAGGAATAAATTGATTTAATTTAATTTGAGTTAATTAAATCTGATTGCAGAAATAACGATTGTTCCTAATGATGTACAAAATGATAATATACAATAAGTTCTAAGAAATAAGCAAACAATGATGCAAAACCCTAAGAAAAGGAGGGAGATAAGATGACTTAGTTGATATCCACACAATATGGAAATGATATGGGTAGGTAAAGTGTTGGAAAAACTATAGATAGATTCGTCACCACTCACGAGAAATTCTAGAACTTCGAAACGGGGTAGGATAATAGTGCCTGAAGGACAAGAGCATCTAGGTGCTAGTGACTCGGGTTTGAGCACTAGTGTCCAAATAGGTGCTCGTGTTCTAATTTTTCTGGGTCAGAAGGTCTTCACTCCAATATTCATTTTGTCACTCCAACTTCTCTGTTAGGGTTTCAATCACACCTATAACCTACAATTTTTTTTTCTACTCCGCACATGTCCAAAACCACATCAAATCTAATAAAAATATGTAGGATGTGGAGTTAGACTAACCCCGACGGTCACCTAAAGAATGAAATTATCGCTGAGCACCGCACTACATCTCGAGACCCCATGTAGTTCTTGTGTTTGTGTGTGTATAAATGGTGCATTAGGATGCCCATGTGTGGATGGAATAGAATAGACTTCCCCATCCCATTCAGTGTATGTAAAAGTATGCAAACCTTGTCTCTTGAATGGATTCTAGACGGATGACTTTGAAGTGTTTTAGTGCCTTTAAAAAGCAATATTAGGTAATGATAATAATGCTTAGTGTTTGGCCCTTTATTTTGAACACATAACTATATATTTATATGATTCCCTTGTTAAAATTTCATAATTGACAACTAAAAACCAACCCATAAGTGAAAAAGATGCCCAAACGATAAAAGAGACCCAAAAAGAGTAAGTAAGGTGAGAAAGGGTCGGGGGCCTAGAAGGGATAAGAGTGCTGAGCACCGCTTGTCTTGGTTGGTCTTTGGTGTTTGAAGAAATAAAAGATAAACAAGTAAATTTCAAACTAAGTCGTAGGGCATGTAAGACCAAATAGAAAGCTAAAGAAAAAGAAAAGAGGCCAAATATATTTATCAACCACTAGTTTTCTTGCTTAGGAATCATGTAAATGCTAGCATGCCTTTAGGACCTAAAAATGTACCCAAGTGCGTGATTTTGTGTCTATATTTTCCCCCACTTTTTGTTGTTGAGTGAATAATTGATAACATAAATTAGTTAGAATATGTGTACCTTATGACCCTATAGAATGTGCAGGGAATAACATGTCGAATGGACAAGTGAAGTGTGGAATGATTGTAAAGTGAAGCATGGAGACTAAGATAGGAAAGTGACCCTAGGGGTGAAGCATATATGTTGCTTGTACATGTTATTGTGCTTATACTTACTATTGTATGCTACTTCTTGTTACATATTAAGGATGAATCTACAAAAGAAGAATAAAAGATTAGTCTCAGTAGTGCCCTCTTGCTTTCAATTTTTTCACCATGTTCCTATATCCCACCTATGTTACCCTAACAAGCCAATGTGAGCTCGTGTCACCTTTCGATGTATCTTCACATGTAGGTGTTTGAGATGCTTCACTGAGTCTTTGTACTTGCCTTACCCAATACCTTGTTGATGATCATACAAGTAGGGTCTATTTTAAAACCCCCCTCTAAAAAAATCTTATAGAATGGGTGGAAAATCTCCAAAATCGACTTTAGAAAAAATGAATATCCACAAAAAGATTTCATGCGAAAAGGTGATTTGAAATACCAAAGTTTTTTGTATTTTTACAAAGTTGGATGGTTGTTAGACGACCATCTATGTAGCATCGATGACCTAGGTTGGACAATCATCTATGTATAAGTAAATGACCTACATTGGACAGACCATCTATGTAGCATCAAACGACACAGGTTGGATGACCGTCATGTAGAATTAGATGACCTAAGCTTGACGACCAATCGATGGCTTGAGTTGGACAACCATCCATGTAGAATCAAATGGATTAGGTTGACGATTGCCTATGTAGTATATGAAAAAAAAACTTTGTTCATAATTTCACTCTTTATGGGGGTTCATGATGTCCGATTATTATCATACAACTAACAAAATGCATCATGAATAAATATAAATTACATGTCTGAAACAAATATTTATTGTTTAATATATAACTCTCTTGAAAACTTAGATCAAGAAGGTCTCTAAACATCATAACGAAAATTTTGATGAATGAACTTAAAATTCACATTGAACCGATAACCATATATCACATGATTCCTAAGCTCAGATCTCTCGGACTTTATATGAACAATAATGTCTTTCTTTAATAGAAATGGCAGACACTAATATTTTAATACCATTGGTAATTTTTACTTGAAAGTTCAACAACATCATATAGTTTTTAATTTAGAGATGATAAATGTAGTTTATATAGTTACTAGATTAGCTCTGTGATTAATTTCTTCATTTTCATTTTGATTTTGATCTGATTTATTCTATTCTTTATTTCTGAAATTTGACTTCTTTTTTGATTTACAATCCTCTTTATTATGGCCAAATTTTCCACAATTGTTACAAGTGCCATTAAATTTTACTTTAACGTTGTGACTATTTTTAGTAGGTTTAGACTTAGATTTTTGTTCAAAGTGTTGATGCAAGTGCCATCACTTGAAGCAAAAATGATGCTATGTGGCTATCAGTTGTTCTCTTCTATGTGAAGGCCAGATTGCTCTTGATAAAGAATCCATTTCAACATCAGAGATCATGTTATAGATATCTTCACTAAGACATTATGTGTTGCAAACTATTGCAAATTTTGTTCACTGTTAGGCCTATCATAGTCACCATTGAGGGGAGTGTGCATGACAATGCCACCTTTTAAAAAAATATTATAAAAGACTTGGGTCATCTTTTAAAGAGTGGATCATGACCACCTGCCTTGTATGTAACAAGGTGATCCTTTAGGGATTGATTACACATGGTTGTAACATTATATGTGAACTGTAAGTCTCATGAGAAAATGTATAAGGTAGTTCATTGTAAACTTCCAATACTTCCTCCATTTTGTAATAAGTAAACAAGTCACAGTATGTGAGTTTACTTGTAAATCCCAAAGAAGCATCAGTTATGGGAATGCCTTGTTTTATAAAAGGATCCATAATCTGAAATAAGTCTTCATATATAAAGCACTGGTCCTAAGAATTTCTTGTGGGAAGATCTATATGATTTCCCCTATCTACATGCTAGCCTGAATCATCTTTGATGATTTTTAGATCTGTCTTCTTTGCAATTCGGCATGCCTTGTTTTGTTTCTTCCCACTTAACATTGAGGGGGAGTGTTGGGGTGATAATGTTAAGTGGGATATCTACCACTGTAGTACATACGAATATTATTTTAAAAGGTTGTCTATCAAACTTTCTTACGAAGATCTTCAACATTTAAGAGTGAAGCGGCTCAATTGATTAACCAACCCTACATTGATCGGGGTGATCCCTCTCAAGATTGGCTATGAGAAACACATAGATTAGTACCATATTGATATGTAGAGAGACATATCGATCGAAACTATCTTTATAAGTATTGTATTGAATGAGTGCGAGACATATCTCTGTAATCATTCTGTGAAATACTAAGGAGCAAAGTGGAAATGTTGGGTCAAAAGTATTGAGAATTACTATTATAGACAATACTTTATTATAGTGGGGTTTTTACTTCATGTTTCCCCACTCAAATTTGGTGTTCTCTGTCTCTTTTATTTGCATTCATCTCATGTTATTGCATTCAGTATTCTGCACAACATAAGCTATAATCTTCAGTATTTATTATGGATTTATAATCAATTTATTACTCATTCCTTATAAATCTGACAGGTATTAGAACTAGTGATTATGCATGTGTAGGATCGATTTATAAGCTTTTCATTATCTAGAGAAAATAAAATTGAAGTTTATTCATAGAGTCAGAAGCCCTAAAAAATTTGCGATCGTCTTTGAGCTAACTGTGTTTAAATTTCCAATTCCTGCCTAAATATTGTTTGAAATATTAGCTAAATGGATTTTTAGTTCATGTTTGATCTTTTTATTCTCGATATTTGATTCTTCATCTTATTTTAGTTGTTTACAAGTGTAAATCTATCATCTCGTGAGCTTATTTTAAGTTTTAGTGCCGTTTATAGTTGTTAGAGCAATTTTTGTCCGTGGATCCGAAAGATTTATTTAGATCCACTTGTTTGAAGCTTCTAAGTTTTTTTCGGCTATAAAATTCTTTATTTTTCACTAGTTTTGTCTTTATGAAGCTTAGGACAATTATTTTATGCCGTATGGATTTGTATTTTCAATATTTTATAGTTCTTTTTGGTTTTGTGAAGCTTAGACCAAAAATTACTCCAAGTAGCTTCGTTGTTGTTCTTTTCATGTTTGTGAAGCCCGATCCACTCATGGAGTGCCAAGTGGCTTCGCTCTATTGTATTTTTGTTTAAATCTTAATTTTTGTGAAATTTTGTATTTTCAAAGCATGATCCAATCTTTAAGTGCCATCCGGCCTTGGTCCTGTCATTCTTTATCGACTTTTTTGTTCTCTAAAAGGTTATGTTGATTATGAAGCTTGAGCTAATCATTTTGGTCCATCTAGCTTCACATTGTCGGTATTTTATTACACTTCTTTGTTTTTGCGAAGTCCGAGCCAAGAAAAAAGCTCCACCTTGCTTCGTATTGTTAGTTTTATTGTTTATTTGATTGTCAATTGCGAAATGTGAGCCAATAAGGGCTTTACACATTTTTTGCGTTGTCAGACTTGTGTTAGCTTTCCTATGTCATTTGTGAAATCCTATCTAATAGGAAAGCTCCAAGTTGCTTAATATTTCATGTTGTTAGGTTTTTATTAGGTTTTTTTTTTTTTACAAAATATAGACTAATATAATTGCTCCATATTTCACATTTTCAGTCCTTTGTTATATTTTTCTGTCTCTCTGGGAAATATCACCAATATAATTGCTTCAAGTAGATTTGTATTTTGTAGTGTCGGTATTTTGATAGCTTTCTTCGACATATGCAGAGTTTTAGCCAATGAATTTGTTTCAAGTATCTTCACATTTCACATTTTTCAGTCTTTTCATTTTTGGCAATGGTTATCCAATAAGAATTAGCCACCTTTTCACATTTTTCAGGTCTTGCAAAAATGAGCCATTTAAAAGGCTCCACGTGTGTCCATTTTTTCCTTAAGTCATTTTGGTTGCACTACAAAGTGTGAACCAATTGTATTTGGACACGTATATTAATTTTCTGTTGTGTTAGTCTTCGCAAGTGTCAGACTTTGTCTTTCGGGTGTCAGTATTTGCTTTGACTTAGCCACTTATATTGTGACACTGTATTTTATTTTTCGACCCAAAATTTATTTTTAAGTTTAGCTTATTCAGGGACTTTAAGTCCACCCAAGGAAATCTAGTTAAAGTTTGGTGGAAAGCCGCTAAGTATCTTTTTCATGTCGTTAGATTTTTGACAAGTGGAATTGTTTGACTAAGACTTTGCTTTCGCATAAGTATGCATATTTTGTTAAAGTGTGAAAAAGTGATCCAATAAATTAAAGACACATGTACACGATTCTACTATCTATTTTTAATTAATTGTCTTCTAACTTATTGGCTACACTGTGAAGTGTGAACTAATTAAAAAGTGACATGTGTATTATAATTTTTGCAAATTGTCAAAATTGTTATAGTCATTTTCTGCGTGCTCTTTTGTTTTTTTGTTGCATATTCAATTGACTTTTGAACCTGTTGTGGACTTGATAATCTATTCATTTTGATTAATTTTTGGGGACTTCACGTCCGCATGGGGATCTACTTTAGAAATTGCCAGAAATTTGACACATGTTCTATAGTGTTGCTTTGATATTCGACACTTGTTATATCTTGCTTCATTCATGGGTTTTAAAATTTATTTTACCTCAAGTTTTCCATTTCTTTGTACCACAAATTTTAAATTTCCTTTGTACCGTGGGTTTTCTATTTCTTTGTACCAAAAATTTCAAATTTCCTTTATACCGTGGGTTTTCTATTTTTCTTCATTCTGCGGGTTTTGAAAGTCTAGTGTTCTATGGGTTTTCTAAATTTCTTTGTCTCGTGGATTCCAAAATTTGAATAGCTTAGATATTTTACTCTCGACCTTCTACGACATATTTTTCTTTTCTTTTTCTAATCTACTTGCAAACATATAACTAAAAAGAAGATGTGTAGCTTGTTTTTTTGCCTATTTTTGGCTTCCTCAATTCATAGTTTTAGTTGTACTCATTTCCTGTATTGTCCGAGCATTAAAATGGTTAGTTGGTCTAGTTTTTCATTAGATAAGTCTCAGCTATTGAATGAAACAAACTATAACATTTGGTGAGTTTGATTGAAAGCTGTTTTATGGCTAGGAAGATATGATATCTTGTGAATGGTGTGGAAAAATGTTCCACAAGTAGACAAACCACCCCTAAAAATCTTAGGTCCTTCTCTCAGAGATCTCAGGAGGCTCTGTCCATCCCTTTGTAAAACATAAAAGATGAATTTTTAATGCATATAGGCCATATGGACTCACACTGTTGATGCATGGAATCAATTAGAAACTATGCATGAAGGTAGTCATTTCTCAAAGATAATAAAGCTAATTCTAGAACTATTCACAACTCCCATGAAGGGGGATGAGAAAATAGTCAATTACCTAGCTAAAATTAAGGACATTAAAGCTCAATTGGATGGTTGTAACTGTGAACTGTTTCAAGACAAACTACTATATTTCAATATACAAATAAATATACATGAAAAGTTTAATTTTTTTATCTCTATTCTTAACTCTAAGTATTAGAATGAGAATGATCTTCCTAACTTAGATACTTTGTCTTCTCTGTTAATCCAAGAAGAATGAGTAATGGAAAACTTTGATTCAAAAGAAACTGCCTCTCAAGCCTTGTTCTCTTAGAATCATAAGTCTGACTCAAAATAGGATTAAAAATAATCCCAATTAGAAGTCTAATATTAGATCTAGATTCAAATCCAATCCTAAGTCTAAGCTCTTAAAAAACAATCATAACTTTAAAGTAAAATTTAATGGCACATGTAACAATTGTGGAAAATTTGGCCATAAGAAAGAGGATTGTAAATAAAAAAGAAGTCAAATTTCAGAAATAAATAATGGAATAAATCATATCAAAATCAAGATGAAAATGAAGAGAGTAATCACAGAGCTAATGTAGTAACTATATAAACTACATCTATCATCTCTGAATAAAAAATATATATATATATGCTACTGTTGATTCTTTCAAGTAAAAATTATCAATGGTCTTAAAATATTAGTGTCTAGCTCTATCAAAGAAAGGCATTATTGTTCATCTAAATTTTGAGAGATCTGAGCCTAGGAATCCTATGATATCTAGTTATCAGTTCAATGTGAAGTCTAAGGTCATTCATCAAAAGTTCTGTTATGATGTTTAGAGACCTTCTTGATCTGAGTTTTCAAGAGAGTTATATATTAAACCAGAAATATTTGTCTCAGACATGTAATTTATATTGATTCATGATGAATTTTTTCAGTTGTATGATAGTAATCAGACATCATGAACCCCCATAAAGAGTGAAATCATGAACAAAGTTTGTTTTGTCACAAAGCAAGAAAGGATTATCACAAAGGCAGAGTAGAATTTTTATATCATGCTTTGTAGTGTATCAAGTGCATTTATACATCATGATAGTTGTACCAAGTTCTTTTTCAGTTTCCTCTCATATGATGGATGTAGACATTGAGGGAGATATTTTGTCAAAATAATCATGTCTTATTTATTGTTGATCTCTTTGTAATAACAAGAATATAATTCTTAGAATCAAGAGAAGTTAAGACAATGTTTTGACTCGTTAATTTTTTTGGCATGAAAATCTGATCATATATGACATATCTAAGCTTAAATCTTGCTTACATGGTCATTTTTATGTGCATACTGTGATTATTCTTGCATAATTTGATTATCTACTCAGATATGATTATCTATCAAGTCTTTTCTCATTAGTTAAAGGCTTAGAATAAAGATATTGGAGGTATATATGTTTTTTTGATAAAACATTTTATGTGATTACTAAAATATTATTATATGCATATCAAATGACACTTGGGGATGCATTTGTGTCTGTATTAGAGACATCCAATACTGATTGCATCTAATAAATATTTTAGAAGCATAATATGTTGAATTTTTTTAAAATATATTTGTAATATAACATGATTAGTTATTAAACATATTGTTATGATATGATGTCTATTATGAATCTAATCATGCTGATGTTGTGTTGAATCAGAGAATATACATATGGATTTGTGTTCAAAGTGTTGATGTAAGTATCATCACTTGAAGCAAAAAAGGAAGCTATGTGGCTGTCATCTATTCTCTTCTATGTGAAGGCCAGATTACTCTTGATAAAGAATCCATTTCAACATCAAATATCATGTTGTAGATATATTCACCAATCCATTGTGTGTTGTGAACTATTGCAAGTTTTGTTCCTTGTTGGGCCTATCAAATTTTCCATTGAGGGGGAGTGTGCATGACAATTTCACATCTTAACGACTTATTATAAAAGACCTAGGTCAACTTTTAAAGAGTGGATCATGACCACCCACTTTGTATATAACAAGGTGATCCTTTAGGGATTGGTTACACATGGTTGTAACATTATATGTGAATTGTAAGTCTCATGAGAAAATGTATAAGGCAGTTCATTGTAAACTTCCAATACTTCATTTTTTAATAAGCAAACAAGTCATAGTATGTGAGTTTACTTATAAATCCCAACGAAGCATCAATTATCTAATGCCTTATTTTATAAAAGGATCCATAATTTGAAATAAGTCTTTAGATATAAAGTAGTGGTCCTAATAATTTCTTATGATAAGATTTGTATGATTACCCCTGTTTATATAAGCAGCCCGAATCATCTTTGATGATTTTGGATCTTTCTTCTTTGGAATTCAACATGCCTTGTTTTGTTTCTTCCCACTTAACATTAAGGGGGAGTGTTGGGGTGATAATGTCAAGTGGGATATCTACCACTGCAGTACACCCCAATATTATTTTAAAAGGTTGTCTATCAAAATTTATTATGAAGATATTCAACATTTAAGAGTGAAGCACCTCAACCGATTAACCAACCATGTATTGATTAGGTGATCCCTCTTGGGATTGGCTATGAGAAACGTATAGATTAGTACCAGATTGATATCTAGAGAGATATATCATACTTGAAACTATCTTTATGAGTATTTTATTGAATGATTGTGAGACATAGCTCTGCAATCATTTTGTGAAAGACTAAGGAGAAAAGTGGAAGTTCTGGGTTAAAAGTCTTGAGAATTCGTAATACAGATAATGCTTTATTACAATGGGGTTTTTCCTTTAGGTTTCCCCACTTAAATTTGGTGTTCTTTGTCTCTTTTATTTGCATTCAGCTCACGTTATTGCATTCTATAATTTGCACAACATAATCTATAATCTTCAACATTTATTATGGATTTATAATCAATGTATTACTCATTCCTTATAAATACCGACATGATGATTGTCTATGTAGAATAAGATAGACTGGGTTGGATGGTGTAGTTTTGGATGATCATATTTTATTTTCATCTCATCCATGTATATATGTGCGTCTCTATACATGGACATATCTTAGCCGGACTTCCATGTATATAAGTGCGTCTTTATGCATTAACGCACTTTAGGTACATTTCTAGGTCCCGGTCACATACTACTATTCATATGATTCCTAAATGAGAAAACTAGCAATTGAAAACTCTCTTTGGCCTTTTGTTTGTGTTTCATGTCTTTTTTGGCCTCTTACACCCTACAACCTAGTTGACATTTTACTATTTTATCTTTCTTGACATCGGACACCAAAGTGCCCGGCCAAGACGCTAGTGCCCATGTGCCCTTGTCTCCTCCGGATGCCCCCAACATCTTTGTATCTTACTCTCCTCTTTTAGGAATCTTGTTTTATTATGAGTTGGCCTTCCAAATTGTCAATTGTGAAATTTGACCAAGAGACTCATATAAATATAAATTTATGTGAAAAAAATAAAGGACCAAGCTCTAAGAATCTATTACTATCACCTAAGGTTGCATCTAAAGGCATTTCAAGAGCATCAAAGCATCTATATAACATTTCAAGGGACAAGGAACTACATTTTTTACATACACGCATAGGAGGGGAAGTTCATTTTGACATCCATACATCTACTTACATTGCTACATATAGCTATTGATCGTTATCAAATGCATCTTGCACAAGAGCCACCTAGGGCACAATTCTTGCACACACACATGAGAACTACATGGAGTCTAAAATGTAGTACAACACTTGGTCGTAAGTTCACTGCATTAGGTGACCGTCAAGGTCCGTCCTCAATCCCCATTTGTATCTTTTTATTTTTAGGATTTTATGTATTTTGGGGGTTTTGAGGAGATTATTTGTTTTGCAGGTTATAGGAAAACTATGCGGACATAGTGTGACATACATGTGATAAACAACCAAGATTATCGAGCATATTGCGATACAAAAACTAGTTTCTAAGGTATTTCATAGTCACAGTGCCCGTAAGCGTGTTCGAATGCCTAGGTGACCTTAACCCATTCTAGGTGCCCCACCCAGAAGATCTAACAACTCCAAAATTTATCGGTCTCGGTTGCATCAGTCTCCTCATGTTCATTAATTTTCCAAATTGACACACTTCAAGATTAATTGTGAAATCAACTAAGTCTTCTATTCACTCTCTTGTACCTAGGGTTTAATTTTTATCTAGCTTATTTCTTGGGTCATATTTATACTTTATTTATTATTTATCATATGTGACTCTGAAATATCTAGTGTTTAGCATAATTTTATATTTGTTAAATCAACAGAGTTTGAAGCAGTTATGGAAGTCCATCATGAAATAATGGAAAGTGGAGTTTTTTTAGATGTTTCAGTGCAATACTTTGGGGGAAATTTTTGGAAAGTGTGTGAGCACATACCAGCTAAAATGGGTATCCTCACATAAGCATTAATGCTTCACCGTGTAGCAAACATGTCTCCAATTTGACTAGTTCACCTTAGCTAACATGCTACCAGCCCATGCCAAAAGAAGATATTTCCAAATAGGGAGGGATGTTCACCATAACTTAAAAAGGATATTTTCATGTAATATGGTCATTTGGCATGCGCCTTGCTAGGTAAGATTCAATTTTTTTCATTTGAAGTTGGATTTCATGCAGGAAAAATGTATCCTGGACATGGAAGCATGCAAATTGTATAGTCTATTGACAACTATGATTGTGGAGTTTGCACAAAATGGGTTTGTTTAAATGCATTGGAAATTGACAAGTGTAAAACCAAGCTCTAGAACCCTATCGTTGTCCTCACATGCTTGTGCCAAAATCAAGAGCTTAAAAGCAAGCTTTGGCATTCTTGGAAATGCATCTCAACAATTAGGGAAAATTTTGACGAGTTTATTGGAAAAAGGGACTCCTACTTTTCTACAACACATGTAGCACCACAATTTAACAATGTGAAATTCTACTACGGGTGATTCCCGCCACCTCCCTTGCTGTTGTATTACTAAGAAATTTCCCTTCCCATGTTTGAGGGATTCAAATTATATTCTAATACCACAATACCTACTTTTGTGGTTGTCCAAAGCCATGGTGACACCGAGCCCTAAACTATAAATTCCCTATGGATGACATGTTCCATCTACACGTTTATATTTCCATAGTCCATAAATGGCATCAAGGCTTCATCAAGTTGAATTATACACCAATAGGTTCCACAATTTATTGCAATGGAAATTTCTACTAGAAATGGATTGAGAAAGTGCACTTTGTATTCAAGTTTGCCTTATGATGTAAAAAATTGAGAGATTATACTTTTTCGATTTTGAGGCCTAGGAAAAGCCCAGATGATAGGGTGCGATGAAAATACAATGGTGGTACTCTATCATGATCAGACACTTCGATGTGGGAGTTACACCCCGAGAGTCAATGGCGTTCTATATCTCATTTCTTCGTACTCAATTTGTAGAAAAAGACCTCACGTTTTTTAAAGGTTGTTCTCAAGCGTCATTCAAGGTTACATAAAAACTATTTGATGAAATTCCTAGAAGAGAGTTGGAGCCTCATGGAATGCAGATGGATGCACATGTGGCACCTTATATACCACCTTATTAGTTAACATGCATGGTTCTCACCCTTTCTTGTAAATTTTTCTTTCGTAACTTACATCTATAAATTTTGGGTTGAGTAAAATCACTGGACGATTAGTTAAAAAATATAGTTTTCTATTGTGTAAACCATTTCAACTTGAAAATCATGCCAATTAAACCTACATCAAAAATACCTCCTTTTGATGTCATTATAGTTAGTGCTCCATCATGAACCGAATAAAAATAAGTCAAAATCTTGTTATCATGCATTTACCTATTGTGAAAATCCATCACGAAGGAAAAAAGTGAGAATATTTTCTCTCGTATTCGAAACAACCCCTCTAAATACGAAAAATGCTGCTCAAGATTGATGCAGCAAAGAGAAACTCTTAAAATTGTTTCCTAAAATTAATTGATGTAACTCCTTCCTTATTATGTGAGGTTGACATTCCAACCCTGAAACACTGCCAACATGGTTTCAACCATGTTTTTCTAAGTCCTTCTTGAGCCTAATTTTTTGAATTACCTATTGGAGGGAGTGCTCAAAGCATCATAACCCTCCGAAACCACCTTGGTTTTAGTGCCCATGGTCCCTAAAAATGAAATGTGAAACCTCAAACCTCTTCTTTGTCATACACAAAATCATGTTGCATGGTTCATTTGAACTATAATCTCTGAAAATGTACTTTTTCTTAACCATTTAAGAGCCAATTTTGTCTTAGGCAGCTATTGGGTAGTAATTAAATTCAACTAAGTGATCCCGAAAAAGTACTCCCCGCTTGAGCATTGTTTATCAATTTTGGATAACATTTTCTCCTTATGTTTATCTATTTAGTAGAGAAGTAGATGGGAGTTTGAAACATTCCATTTGGATTCTCTGCGCCCTTCTAGTGGGCCCCTTTTAGAGGCCACCTAAGAATATTTATTGAAGGACAAACAACAGAATTTAACCAACTAGCTCCAGATAGTTGCATCCAGTTTGAGATCCACTTATTGGTTTTACAATTCATCTTTTCCTTGTAATGTTTTGTATAGAAGAGATTCAATTAGAGGAAATAAACACCTTGTTATGATGTTGTATGCTCTTTTTGTGGGCCCATTTCGTGGCCACTTGGACCAAATTGCACAGAATAATGAAATATGAGGCCATGGACCCATACTTACCCTCTAAAGTTTGTGCTAGGGATAAGACTAGTATAGTGGTTGATACATGCTTATGGAATTGAAATACGTTGTTCGGAGACTATAAATAGATGGTTAACAAAATACCATATTGGCATGATACGACACATCCTTAACCTCCCTTACGACCAAAGAAAAATGATATGTATTGGAAACCGTAAACTACTATGATATGTATGTTCATATATGTTTGTTGTACGTAACACTTGATAGGATACTCTTTCACCCCTTTGCTTATAAAAATGTTTCTCTCTCTACTCTTCCTTTCTCTTTCTTTAAAATGAATTGAAATCATGCTCCAAAAATATGGAAATTAATTATGTTATTTTTCTCTTTTAAAATTGTTTTTGCATGACAATAGCATGTTATAGGGAGGGTGGATCCATGCCAGTGGCTTTTTCTCGACTCATGCTCACATGGTTTTGTAGGATGCAAGTAAGATGGCAAAATGACATGGTTGTAATCCATTTTGTGTATTATTGTAATTTATATATGTTATTGGAAACAAAAAGTTTTGCTACATTCACAATAAAGTGCCACTACACTATTTGCTTAAAAAAAAGAGAGATTGTCCTTGTCATGCATGAATTTTTAATAAACTTGTAATTGTTCTTTGTTATCAAGTTTAAAGAATTAGCCAAATTTTACTAAATGCTCTTCTTGACTTCATTTATAGCTATGTTGTGAAAATTACATCATGTATGGTAGAAAGGAGTATTTTTATATAAATTAAAATAAAATTGTGCTCTAAACCCCTCTAATTATTCATATTCCCTCGATTATTGCACGATTAGTAGGTGAGATTTGACACTAGGCAATTGAGAACTCATTGAGATTTCCTAATGTATTTGATCCCCACTTTGACATTGACCATCCCAAGTATGGTTGCTTGCATTTACCAACTAATATTTCTACCCTTAGGTTTTGTGCTCGATAAAAGCTTCACAATGATGAGTTATGCCCCTTATGTTTCATTATGCAAATCTCATATCTAGTGGATAACCCATGATGTCACCTTTCATACAATACTAGTCTTGTAATTAACGAATGAATGAGTTGTGGGAAAATCGATGATAAGGCTATCCTCGAAGCCTTCAGAAAAATTGATTTGATTTAAAATCCCCGTAGTTAACCCAAAATGTATCCTAAAGGAAAATACCCTATTATAGATATCATAGATACCTTTTAAGGCTCCATGCTCTAACAAGATGGAGTGGTGAAACTTTCGTAGTGTTGACTATGAAAGTTGTTGACCTTAATTGTTAAGCTAACTTAATACCTCTTGAGAGGTCATTTTTGGGCAAGGCATGTATCTAGTGTAAACATCTAGAATTGGTCCTAACAAGGCATTTAATCTAAATTAAATTAAAAAGAATGATTTATTTCATGGGCTTAATGATCAACTTTTTTGTACTTATGATATGAGGGATTGATCCATGAGTGGAACCTCGTATCGTAAGTTCCATGTGTATGAGAATATTGAGTGAAGCCCTTATTATCCTCATAATAGAAGTGTTACCTTGGCAATAGGTACCTTTAGTTGTGTAAAGGCTATGAGGTAAGGATGTTTGGTTTCCCTAAGTTTTTCCTATTATTTGTGGTATACCCCTTTTGGGTGTTAATGAAATTAGTCAATCATGGACCTCTCTTGAGAATTAGGGTGAAATACACATTAATATATGTTTGACCAATGAGAAGGGTAGTGGCTAGAAGGTAATAGGGTGTATAAAATTATAATTGAATTTCTTGTAACATGCATCTAATACCTAAATTGCCTAGGAATAATCCAAACTTGGTTAAGTGTGAAATCATACTCCTTAGGATCTTGATGACTAAATAAATGACAAGTAGTATATGAACCTTAGTTGTTCTCAAACGAATTCAATACGAAGTCACTTACAGTACAAAAGAGAAGAACATATTCACCATACTCCTCATCGTGATTTAAATAATAATGTTAAATGAATAAAATTATCAAAAGGGAATTGGAGATTGGCCCTGTTTGACTCGATGTAAACCCTCTTTCGTATTACGAATGATTCAAATTAAGTATGTAGGTTAAGTAATTAGAATTCATAGCTGTAATAACTTAAAAAAAAAACAAAAAAAGTGGGCAACCTTATTGTTTATATGCTACTATGAAAAGAATATGGAAATTTTCCAATCTTGACCTATTAGACTTCCTTTTATTTCATGTGAATATCCCTTATCGCAACATAGGTAAATTACAAAACCAAGTAAACATGCTCCTTAATAACGAATCCTTATAATAAGAACTAGTATACTCACGTGTGTTGAAATGTTCCCACTAACAATCATGCTATATAATTTATCTGTGATAAGTGAAACGAGAAAAATCAATTCAAACCATCATAGGTGAAATGATAAATGAAATAAAGAATTTCGTATGGATTTAAGAGGAATGAAAGTCTACATGTTAGGTGATTTTCAAATAAGTAAGGTAAATAATGGAATATGACTGTAATAAATATGTAAACCATGAAAATTTCGTGTCATGGATAGTGCTTATACATGAGTTTATACTATAGTTGAATCATGATTTTGTACTTGTCATTTGGGGAAAATGTGGCTTGATGTGCATCATGTGTTTTCATGTTATATATGTGGGTTTAGATTTGTGTAAATGTCCTATGTGATGTTGAGTTATCCTAAGTGATCCTATGTGGTGTCGTGTATCAAGCAATGTAAGTCCAAAAAAATTTCTAGTATTTTTGTTGTTGTATTTGTGTGTCAAAATTGTATATTGTGTGACAAATAGCATGTTGAGTGGAAAAACAAAGCGTGAAATGATTACAAAGTAAAGTGTGAAGACTATTAAAGGAAACTGACCATAGGGGCGAAGTGTATGTGCTGATTGTACATGTTGTTGTGCTTGTAATTGCTATTGTAGGTTGCTTCTGTTTCTTATTAAGGACAAACCTACAAAATAAGAGAAAAAGAGTAGTTAAAGTCTTGTATATGAAAAATGTGAGCAAATTATGCAAGAGTATGTAAAAGTGTGTAAAACTAGTAGTAAAGGAAAGGATGCACTTTATGTAAAAGAGTGTAAAGGATAGAAAGGTGTCCTAAAATGCTTTGTGAAGAGCAAGTTTTTGGGTGATCTCATGACAAGTGTGAGTTTTTGGGTGATCTCATGCCAAATTGAAAGTGTTGGTGAGAGAGGTCTCGTTTTAGTCTCCTTCCATGACTCTATCCAATAAGCACTACATGTAGATGGTGCATCCCGATTTGTTTCGAATTAGTTCCAAATTGTACCGATTGAAGGAGATAAAATGTATTTTGTAACTAGAGGTCTATGCCTATAACTATAGAATTTATCTAAAGAATTTTGTGAACTGTATTGATTTGATAAGCTAACTATATGTGCCTGGGAAATTAACACCAGGGAAGGACACAAGCACCCATGCGCTATTGTATGATCTTTGGGAATTTGTGTTTGTGATGTGTGGAGGACCCAAGTTAGATTTTGGGTCATTCTCGTGACTATGTTTTTGTTCTATTTTTGTACTATGTAGATCTATGTCATGTCTCTGAGATGTAGGGGTGATTTTTTCACCTAATGTATGCCCACCTTCTTTTATGTTGCATGTGACGATTTTAGGAGTGTGCGGCCCAAAAGAGAGGACTTGATGTCAAGCTAAACTATATACCTTTAGGGGGTAGGGGATGTGTATGGTAGAAACTAAGGCACATGCAAAAAAAGTGGCTAGTAACACATGTTAGTAGAAAAAAGTAGCTAGCATACAATAGAAAAAAACAATGTAACAAATAAGTGTCCAAACAACATGATTTAATTTAATTTAATTTGAATTAATTAAATCTGATTGCGAATAACTATTGTTCCTAATGATGTACAAAATGATAATATACAATAATTTCCAAGCAAGTATGTAAAAACCTAAGCAAAGGAGGGAGATAAGATGACTTAGTTAATATCAATACAATCTAGAAATGATATGGGCAGAGTAAAGTGCTTGATATCTTGTAGATTGAGCGCTAGTGACTAGGTATGGGAACTAGTGTCCAAAAAAGTGCTTAGGTTCTAAATTTTTCTGGGTTGGAAGGTATTTACTGCAATATTCATTTTATCACTTTGACTTCACTGTTAGGGTTCTGATTTCCCATGCAACATGCAAAACAAATTTTCTACCCGCACATGTCCAAAAACCACATTAAATCAAATAAAAAAGATATAGGATGTGCGCTTGGATTGACCCCAATGATCACTCAAAGAATGAACTTATTTCTCGAGTGCTACACTACATCTCGTAACCCATGTAGTTCTTGTGTGTATGTGTGTAGAAATGGTTCCTAGGACTCCCTTGTTCAAGTTGCACAATGATAGCGGATGGTAACTAGAATGTAGCAATGTAATAATATGTGTTAATGGAATAGAATATACTTCCCTTTCCTATGTTGTGTATGTCGAAGTATGCGACCCTCATCTCTTGAATTGATGCTAGATGGATGATTTTGAAGTGCTTTAGTGCCATTGGAATGTAATATTAGGTGATGATAAAAATACTTAGTGCTCGGTCCTTCATTTTGAATGCATAACTATGTATTTATATGATTCCCTTGTTTGAATTTCATAATTGAAAATTGGAAGGTCAACCCATAAGTGAAAAAGATGCCCAAAAGATAAAAGAGACCCAAAAAGAGTGAGTAAGGTGAGAAAGGGTCGGGGTGCCCGGAAGGGACAAGAGTTCTGAGCACTATTTTCCCGGGCTGGGAAATGGTGTCCAAGGCCATGAAAGATAAACCAAGAAATTACAACCAGTGCTATAGGGTGTGTAAGACCAAATAGAAAGAAAGAGACAGAAAAGAGGAAAAAGATAGTTGTCAACCACTAGTTTTCTTACTTAGGAATCATGTAAATGCTAACATGCTTTTAGAACCTAGAAATGTACCCAAGTGCATGATTTGTGTCTCTGAAAGCATAAACATGTTGTAAAATCAAAATACAAGGCCTCGCAACTCAATAACACTTATGCATCACTTTGAAATGATGCCTTTGCATTCTAAGAGGGTCCAAAATTTTTAAATGGGCATCGTTTTACAATATATAGATGATGGGAAAGATAAAGGAGGGAAAGAGAGGGAAACTCAAGTTTCCACCTTCAACCACCAACATCATGAATTGAAATCCTAAAAATAGGCATGAGCACCTGCCAAAACCATTCCCCCATGATACTTTTCTTGTAGGAGAAGGACTAGGCATTATACCTCATCAAATTTAGTAACTAAGCTACATGGAAATGCATATTTAATGATGGGATAATTTATCCTCTCTTCTACCCACCTAACCTCACCAAATTTAGGATTTTTCCACCTTCAACCACCAACATCATGAATTGAAATCCTAAAAATAGGCATGAGCACCTCTGCCAAAACCATTCCCCCATGATACTTTTCTTGTAGGAGAAGGAATGGGCACCATACCTCATCAAATTTAGTAACTAAGCTACATGGAAATGCATATTTAATGATGGGATAATTTATCCTCTCTTCTACCCACCTAACCTCACCAAATTTAGGATTTTTCCATGGTGTATTACATGATGATACATTTCCAACGAGTCCAATTTTATGAAAATTGGGGTTATAGGGTGAACGTTATGGCCCTTTGAAGTTCAAGAGCTCGGGAGAATTATAATAAAGTTCCTTACAGATATAACAGTTGCTTTGATGTTAATTGTGCAAAGTGCGTATGATGTAATAATATGTGTTAATGGAATAGAACATACTTCCCTTTCCTATGTTGTGTATGTAGAAGTATGCAACCCTCATCTCTTGAATGGATGCTAGGTGGATGATTTTGAAGTGCTTTAGTGCCTTTGGAATGCAATCTTAGGTGATGATAAAAACTTAGTGCTCGGTCCTTCATTTTGAATGCATAACTATGTATTTATATGATTCCCTTATTTCAATTTCATAACTGAAAACTAGAAGGCCGACCCATAAGTGAAAAAGATGCCCAAAAGATAAAAGAGACCCAAAAAGAGCGAGTAAGGTGAGAAAGGGTCAGGGGCACCCCGTATGACCAAGAGTTCTGGGCGCTATTTTCCCGGCTAGGCACTCGGTGTCTAAGGCCATAAAAGATAAACAAGTAAAATTACAACTAGGTCAGTAGGGTGTGTAAGACCAAATAGAAAGAAAGAGACAAAGAAAAGAGGAAAAGATAGTTGTCAACCACTAGTTTTCTTACATAGGAATCATGTAAATGCTAACATGATTTTAGAACATAGAAATGTATGCAAGTGCATGATTTTGTGTCTACGAAAGGATAAACATGTTGCAAAATAAAAGTATGAGGCTTATGACTCAATAAAACTTATGCATCACTTTGAAATGATGCCTTTGCATTCTAGGAGGGTCCAAAATTTTTAAATGGGCATCATTTTACAATATATATATATATATATATATATATATATATATATGATGGGAAAGATAAAGGAGGGAAAAGAGAGGGAAACTCAAATTTACACCTTCAACCACCAACATCATGCATTGAATTCCTAAAAATAGGAATGAGCACCTTGCCAAAACCATTCCCCCATGATACTTTTCTTGTAGGAGAAGGAATGGGCACCATACCTCATCAAATTTAGTAATTAAGCTACATGGAAATGCATATTTAATGATGGGATAATTTTTCCTCTTTTCAACCCACCTAACCTCACCAAATTTAGGATTTTTCCATGGTGTAGTACATGATGATACCTTTCCAATGAGTCCAATTTTATGAAAATTGGGGTTACAGGTGAACCTTATGGCCCTTTGAAGTTCAAGAGCTAGGAGAATTATGATAAAATTCCTTACGGGATATGACAAGTTGCTTTGATGTTAATTGTGCAAAGTGCGAGATGATGTAATAATATGTGTTAATGGAATAGAATATACTTCCCTTTCCTATGTTGTGTATGTAGGAGTATGCAACCCTCATCTCTTGAATGGATTCTAGATGGATGATTTTGAAGTGCTTTAGTGCCTTTGGAATGCAATCTTAGGTGATGATAATAATGCTTAGTGCTTGGTCCTTCATTTTGAACACATAACTATGTATTTATATGATTCCCTTGTTTTAATTTCATAATTGAAAACTAGAAGGCTGACCCATAAGTGAAAAAGATGCCCAAAAGATAAAAGAGACCCAAAAAGAGTGAGTAAGGTGAAAAAGGGTCAGGGGCGCCTAAAAGGGAGAAGAATGTTTGGGTGCTATTTTCTTGGTCAGGCACCGTGTCCAAGGCCATGAAAGATAAACCAATAAAATTACAACTAGGTTGTAGGGTGTGTAAGACCAAATAGAAAGAAAGAGATAAAGAAAAGAGGCAAAATATAGTTGTCAACCACTAGTTTTCTTACTTAGGAATCATGTAAATGCTAACATGCTTTTAGAACCTAGAAATGTACCCAAGTGCATGATTTTGTGTCTATAAAAAGCATAAACATGTTGCAAAATAAAAATATGAGGCTTAACTCAATAACACTTATGCATCACTTTGAAATGATGCCTTTGCATTATAAAAGGGTCCAAATTTTTAAATGGGCATCATTTTACAATATATAGATGATGGGAAAAATAAAGGAGGGAAAAGAGAGGGAAACTCAAATTTCCACCTTTAACCACCAACAACATGCATTGAATGTCTAAAAATAGGCATGAGCACCCTGCTAAAACCATTCCCCCATGATACTTTTCTTGTAGGAGAAGGACTAGGCACCATACCTCAACAAATTTAGTAACTAAGCTACCTAGAAATGGATATTTAATGCTGGGATAATTTATCCTCTTTTCTACCCACCTAACCTCACCAAATTTAGGATTTTTCCATGGTGTAGTACATGATGATACCTTTCCAATGAGTCCAATTTTATGAAAATTGGGGTTACAAGGTGAACGTTATGGTCCTTTGAAGTTCAAGAGCTCGGGAGAATTATGATAAAGTTTCTTGCATGGGATATAACATGTTGCTTTAATGTTAATTGTGTAAAGTGTAGATGATGTAATAATATGTGTTAATGGAATATAATATACTTCCCTTTCCTATGTTGTGTATGTAGAAGTATGCAACCCTCATCTCTTGAATGGATGCTAGATGGATGATTTTGAAGTGCTTTAGTGCCTTTGGAATGCAATCTTAGGTGATGATAAAAATACTTAGTGCTTGGTCCTTCATTTTGAACGCATAAATATGTATTTATATGATTCCCTTGTTTTAATTTCATAATTGAAAACTGGAAGGCTGACCCATAAGTGAAAAAGATTCCCAAAAGATAAAAGAAACCCAAAAAGAGCGAGTAAGGTGAAAAAGGGTCAGGGTCACCCAGAAGGGACAAGAGTGCCTCAGGTGCTATTTTCCTGGCTGGGCACTAGTGTCCAAAGCCATGAAAGATAAACAAGTAAAATTATAACCAGGATGTAGGGTGTGTAAGACCAAATAGAAAGAAAGAGACAAAGAAAATAGGCAAAAGATAGTTGTCAACCACTAGTTTTCTTACTTAGGAATCCTGTAAATGCTAACATGCTTTTAAAACCTAGAAATGTACCCAAGTACGTGATTTTATGTCTACAAAAAGCATAAACATGTTGCAAAATAAAAATACGAGGCCTGTAACTCAATAACACTTATGCATCACTTTGAAATGATGGCTTTGCATTTTAAGAGGGTCCAAATTTTTTAAATGGGCATCATTTTACAATATATAGAAGATGGGAAAGAGAAAGGAGGGAAAAGAGAGGGAAACTTGAATTTCCACCTTCAACCACCAACATCATGCATTGAATTCCTAAAAATAGGCATGATCACCCTACAAAAATCATTCCCCCATGATACTTTTCTTGTAGTAGAAGGACTAGGCACCATACCTCATCAAATTTAGTAACTAAGTTACTTGAAATACATATTTAATGTTGGGATAATTTTTCCTCTTTTCTACCCACCTAACCTCACCAAATTTATGATTTTTTCATGGTGTAGTACATGATGATACCTTTCAATGAGTCCAATTTTATGAAAATTGGGGTTATAGGGTGAACATTATGGCCCTTTTAAGTTCAAGAGCTCGGGAGAATTATGATAAAGTTCCTTGTGGGATATAACAAGTTGCTTTGATGTTAATTGTGAAAAGTGCGATGAATTGACAAGTTGGTGAACCGAGTGAAGGGTAGAACTGTTCCTGGTGTGTCACTTGGGCCTAACTTAAGTGATTCAACCAAATTGTCTTTCCCACTATGCTCCCCTCTACCTCCATCGATCATCAGCACTTGGTGAATTGACAACCTAGCGCAACTATTCCTTGCATGCTCGAATTGACCGATCCAAACCACAACACTACCCCCATTTTACCTTGTCCATCCATCGACTTATTTGATTATTTAGTGAACACAAGGAAAAAGGAATAACTCCTTGTATTCCAAAATCTCGATTTTGCCAACTACAATGCCCAAACCTCTCTCATGGACATATACTAGAACATAATAAACAAATATATGTCCTTTGAAATTTAAATTTCTTGAAAGGGGATATAAATCAAATTCCCTAAGTGTTTTTCAATGGCTATATAGTGCAACCACATTGACACAAATTCTTGAAAAACTTAAAATTCATATGTATTCCATATACGAAAAAATGGAAACATCTAGAGTTACATTATTTTCTCTCAACTTATAGAATAGAAAATATAACCACCTCCCTCATATGAGGAAAAATCCTCTTATTTATAAAAAATTGGATATGAATTTCCCTCGATCCCCCTAACAACATCAACGAACCATCCCGGTAGGTGCGAAAAATGAACTCCATTTTTAGAAAATATATTGTAACTACAAAGATTCCTTTTTTATTCCTTAACTTGATTCTATTTTTGGTTGCAGACATAGATGCGTGTAAGATATTTTTATTTTTTTGCTTAATATGTTTTTGTCTTATTTATTTTGTCACAATCACTCATGCTCCCAATCCACAAACCGCTTGTTCCTTCATGCCTTTATTCTAACTGATTTAACACCTACCTTTTGGAGGATATGTTTTGCAAAATGGATAATCATATACATTCTCTTGAATTTGATGCTTCCCTAGTGCAAAATCTTGAACCAAGCAAAAATAAAAACTTTTTTATATACATTAATCCATTTTACCCTTTTTAAATTTGTGTGAATATCTAGAACATATCTTGCATTCAATATCATTATGATAATTCACTTAGTCCTTTTCAAGATCCATTCTTATATCAATCCTTGTTGATTTCTCATAAATTTGTAAATTCATTTGAGTTTTATAAGTAAATTTTATTGTGAAATAAATCGTGTTAATCATTCTCAAGCATAGGCGGATGTGGGATTAGGAAATAGTCTCAAGGAGATTTCTTCGAAACCTTGCATGTAATTTTCAACCTTTCTGTCCCAAATGAAGATTTTTTAGGATGTTATTCACAATTAAAGACCAGATAGATCCCCAGGACCATTAAAATCATGAAAATCTCAAATGGTGTTGATGCGAAGCTTGTTAAGGTGACTCCCTTCTTCCCTGTGTTTTATATTTTATTTCATCACTTGTTTCACCCATATGACCACGTAGCTCCTGATTAGTTAAAGAAATTTTGGTTCCAATGCAGGCTAGTTATTAACAAGAACATTTATATATCCCCTATATTTTTTTATTAAATAATTAGTAGAGAAAAGGATCCCGCTTATTGTCTATGTAGTGTTTGATGACGAGCTCATAGAGAATATATCCTTAATTTCTCAATGAATAGCCATAATAGAGAAAAGGCTCACCAATCTTGAAAACTCCTCGATGAAATATTCTTCTCGAGACAACTCCTAAAGTGCCACTACCTCCATTGAAAAAATGCAAAAGGGGTTTAATTAACCCAAAGTAAGTGCATCCAAGCCAGCTTTTTTGATCCAATTGGCGTACATGAGCACATTCATACTATGTCATTTGATGTACACAGGCCATCTTCAACCTCACAAATGGCTGTTACCCAAAGGTGAGGTACAAAGAATTACCTCATAGGTGGATCTAACCTCATTGAACGGGTCTCCTCTTATAAGAAAAAATTGGAATTAATCAAGATATTGAAAGGCCCAAAGGAAAACATTAAGGAACCGACGGACAAGGGTCATGTCTCACGGTTTAACAAGGGATGTCCAATATGTTTATAAGGCTCGTGATCACAAAGAATTTAAATTTAGGATGAAAAATATGTTATATCAAACTCCCTCCTTTGTGGAGGATTTTGTAATCATAAATTGACAATATATCAAGTTATAAAAGCTTCCGCTTTTTGTATATGTATATTGAAAGTTATATGAATTTAAGGGTTGAGGTCCTTATAGAATCCCCATTTTGTTCCTAGTATATATATACTCTTTTCATCTTCTTTATTAATTCAATTACTATTCTTTCGTGAATGAACATACATTTAGACAATATATTAATTTTCTTTTGATCAATTTTGCATGACTTGGGTACCCGCAGTGAGAGTTTACGGTGAAAATAATCTATTTACTCATTATGCAGATTTTTTGTGCATTTCTATTTTCCTCACAAGTCTCTTAGTTGTCTTGCATGTTCCACGACATTCAGTGGATTCCTGAGTGTCCCACAGATTTTTAAGCCTACAGAGTACCAAAATTTAGATATACCTGTTGATTTTTGAACTAGTGTGTCACGGATTTTGAAGTTTACAAAGTGCCAACCTTCCGATACACCTATCGAGTTTTGTATTAGTGTGTCGTAACTTTGCTATATAACAACATTCCCGCATTTATTGTAAATGGTCACCCCATGGTAATGTTTCGTACCTTAGCTCTGGTGAGACTAAGTCAATTTGAATGATAGCCAACCATGTCGAATTTCACCCGAGTCTCAATTACATTTTTATTATTTCACGAATGAAGCAACCAATGGAACATTACGTTTTGCATTCCATAGATAGCCAAATTAGTGCACTGCATCCTTCTTAGAGTGGAATGGTCAACCCTATTTTTAAATTTATTCAAATTCATGGGAATGAGTGATTTTGGTTAATTAGGAACCTTTGGTGTTTATTGAACACATATGTAAATAATATTTTTTTGAGGGTAAGGGGAAATGATGGAAAACTGAACTTGCTTCCAAACAAGGGCTCAAAATGAGTAAAAACATCAGCTCTGATTGGGGATAGGCACTCCCTATGGGTGCCACAAGGACCAAAAACAACACTTCACAAGGTATAGATCAAGTGCCTAGTCCATTGGGCAATGAAGTCATGAGGATAAAAACACATGGTATTTTGAACAGATACATAACACATCATTGAGATGATGGAAAATAAGAAAACCTAATCACTGTAGATTGGAGCATAAAAAGGAAATAACAAGAATAAAATTATACACTATACAAGGAACATATTTGAATGTTTGATTTAATTGAGGAAGTGTTTAAGATGCCTACCATTGACAAAAACTCATGCAAGTGTCCTCTTGAAGTATTTTAGGAAGAAAGTATAGTCTCCAATCCTAATTTCAATAGAGTAAGATCCCATCCATAGAGCATCAAATTTTCCATGTTTTCCCTTGTCTTCATGCATACTGTCCCATAAAAGAACTAGGTATCCCACATTGAAAGTTATTAAAGTAAAATTTTTGTCAAATTTTTTCTTGAGATTCTCCATGAACTTGACATGTATTTTATGGGATTCCCTCATTTATTCATCCAATTCCATAATCTGGTTGATTCTAGAATCCTAAGGACCATCTCTTTCCCCATATTCAAATTTCTACATGAATTGATAAGCAAATAATTGCAAGTGAAGGGGAAAAATATCTTGAACCTCATAAACCAATTCAAAAGGGATCGTACCGATATATCTCTTGGTGGTAACCCTATTTTACCATAATGAAAAATTGAGCTAGTCACCCACTCCCTCTAATTTGTTTCTAATGTTCTTATGAGAATTTTGACCAAGTTCTTATTACTTGATTTTTCTTGTCCATTTCCTCGGGATTGTAATTTAATTCATAGGAAAGGTTATGCCATAATCATGACACATTTTTTCCAATGGTTTTGCTCTAAAATTCATGGCATTATCAACAACTAACTTGGTGGGGACACAAAACCTACAAATTATGTGATTGAGGATGAAATCCATGACTACTTAATGAGTTTCCTTCTTGGCAGGAATAAATTCAACCCATTTGGTAAAATAATTATTGGCTACCAATATCCACTTGTGGCCAACAATTGAAGAATATGACATTTCACCTATTAAATCCAATCCCCATGTTTGAATGGAGAATCCACCAAGATAGGCTATAGGGGAGGAGATCTATAATATTTCATCCTTCCCGAGAAACACTAACAAATCTCAAATTTTTAAATCAATAGGGCTATATATATTTGAAAAGTGAAGGACACTAATAACCTACCCTTAATATTTTGTGGGCAGTAACTCTCCCAAAAAAATGACCAAAGGTACAACCCACCCACTTTGAAATTCCAGTAATTATTTTATGGGCCTCTTCCTCTCTAATACATATTACCATCACTCCTTATGGGGTTTTCCAAGATAGTCCATGATCAATTAAGATATATTTATGGGAAACCAACTTGATATTTCTCCTTTGATTCTTGTCAAAGTACATTGACAATTCAATTTTTTGAAGTAATATGTTATATATTTATATCAAGCTGATGTGCTCACCTTTTCATGTGGGCGTGGTTCATCCTCTTCAACATTGTGTATCTCAAATACCTGTAGATTTCTTAAGGTCACTAGCCTTGATAAAGCCTAGACCTCTAACTGACTTGTTGGTTTAAATCTCCATATCATACTCTTTAAGCTTGTTCACCCATCTACATCTCTTGCTTGACATATCCATTTTTGATAGGATTTCCTTACCATTATACGATGCACATATTCTATGATTCTATAACTTAGAATATAGGGTCTAAACATTTTAGTAGATTTCACAAAGGAAAAAGCTTGTTTATCCATAGTGGAGTATTTCAACTAAGATTCCTGTAAGGATTTACTAAAAAAGGAAATGGGTTTTTGTGCCCCTCTCCATCTTTCTGTAATAACACATAAGTAATTGCATTTTCTCAAGTAAAAGAAAACACCCGAATCTCCTTCTTGTAATAAGGGTTGGTTAATATAGGGGTAGTCTTAAGTTCCACCTTGATTCCTTGAAAATATTAGACAACCCTTCTCCCCACTTAACAACTTGATCCTTTTTAACATGTTTGTGATGGGGAGAGTGATCTCAGAAAAGTTAGAGATAAACCTTCTTACAAAATTTATTTTTCCAAAGAAGGATTGGATTCCTTTCTTAGACATGGGGATGGGGACTTTATCAATTGCTTCCACCCTTTTAGGTTCTATCATAACTCCTTCTTGTGACACTATATGTCTCAACAATTTTTCCTTTTGTACCCCAAAATGACATTTCTTTGGATTTAATGAAATCCCATATTCTCTCGCATCTCGAGCAATATCCTTTGAAGGTGCCCCAAATGGTCACCGATTTTCTAGAGAAGACAATTATATCATCTTTCTAAACTAAAATGAAATCATTAATAAAAATAGAAAATGCCACATCCATGGCTCTTTGAAAATTTTCTCCAGCGTTTAGTAATCCAAAAGGCATCCTAACATATATATATGTTCCTGTAGGGGCAGGGAAAACAATTTTGAACTGTACTAATTGTTTCACCACTACCTTGTTATATCCCAAGAAACCATCCAATGTAGAAAGTAGATTAGATCATGTTACCTTCAGTAACATATTTTCCATGTTAGGAAATGTGTAATTATCTTTGATTTATGCCTTATTTAAATTCCTGAAATCCACACAAATCCTAATATCTCCATTCTTTTTTATGACTGGTACTAAATTTTCCACCCATGAGGAGTAACTAGTGGGTTGGATTATCCCACCATATTTTAACTTTGCCAACTCCTCTTGCATCTTGTTTGCAAGGATGGGGTTGACAAGCCTTTAAGTTTTCCAAAAGAGTTTAGTATGAGGCTCAAATGGTATCTCATGTTGAAATAAATCTTCCCTATAAGCCTTTAACTTAGAATAAGACCATGCAAGACAATCATGATACTTCATCAATAACTTAGTATCATATTTATTTTACTCTTTATTCATGCTACCTCCCAATCATAAATTTCTTGGATTTTGAGAGGTTTCCAAGTTACATTCTTCAACATCACTAGATACATGGATAAGTTTTTTTGTAACCCTATTGATACTACCAAAATTTGACTCAAGACAAACTAATCCTCTAGGTATAGTATTTGTTTTTAACTGTATTACATCCTTCCCAAAGAGGGTTTCCTTTCCTTAATTTAGCATTGCCATATGCTCAAGATTAATGAGTTTATTGGTGAAATCACCTCTTCTATTTAGAAACCTTTGGATCCGAGCATCATCTTTAAAAACCTATTACTTGCTTTGAATGTTATCGGGATTGAGGGTCTAGCCAACACTTATACTTCATAATTCTAGTATAGAGACACCATTTAATTATCATATTGAGAGGCTAGGAAAACCAACTTGTCAGCTATTGCATTCTGAGTTCTCTCATGAAAAAGGATATTAAAGGAACCAAATAATTCTATGAGATCTAAGATTGCATGCTTATATTGTTTCAACCTATGGTTTTTAGTTGAATTTAATCTTCTAACTTGCTTTGTAGCTAATTCAAAATCTCATTTGACAATGAGATATTTAATCCTATGCCTCCATGCAACTCTTAAACTAAGGAAAAATTATTCATATTAAGCTACATTATTGGTACATTCAAACTTCAATTTAAAAGAGAAGTTAAAAGAGCCATGATTTGGAGAAGTCAAAACCACTTTAGCTCTATTTCCAACACTAGAACATGCTCCATCAAAAGTCCTTGTCCATGGGACATTGATATATTCAAGGTGTGCATTGATATCCATACAATTATCTTCAAAATCATCACAACCTATAAATTAACCCAAATCCGTATCAACAAACAATACTTCATACGAAGCACCGAGAGGATCCTCAATAAAGTGAAGCATTTTCTCTTCTCTATGTAACTTGACTAATATTCCTTCCAATGGTACAAAAGTAAAGGAAATTTCCATTCGAACACCGCCCCTACACTGGTATCCCATTTTCTTGATAACAACATGCCCCATTTACCATGATAGTCAACTATAACCAAATTCATAGTCAAGTATTTTCCAGGATAAGGAGCAAGATGTACTACCAAACCTTTGACATACCCAATGCCGTACTTATCTTGAATCCATGGAAATTTTTTTCCAAAAAGATGATATTATTTTGATGTCCAATTCATTCATGACCTCTAAAGGCATGATATTATATGAGGCCCCAAATAAAACATGCAATTAGGGTGAAGTCGTTCATAAAAAATTAGAGTGTCAAGAAAGAATCCACATATAATTGTGATTCTAATAAGGAAGCACCCAAATATAATTTTGGGGCTTCTTCTATATTCTCTTTGTCTTCTCGTTATTTCACATTTGACTATGGTGGGTCGCATCCTCCTTCAATCCTAAAGAATCAAATACCCTCTTTCTATGTTGGGGAATTCTAAGTAATTACAAAATAGGGACAATGATTTTTATGTGACTCAAAATCTGGGCCATATCATATGCTTTGCATACTTAGGAAAAGTTGTATTAGGGGAAAGGGTAATTATATTTTTTGATGGGATACTATCCCTTATTGCTTGGGCGAGAAGAAAAAGTGCTTTGTTCGATGCATTGATAGTTTCCCTTATTTGGAATTTTCCTCTTGGGGTATCTTTAGGGATATTGGTTAAGAGAGGAATCTTTGGCTTAGGGGTGGGGGAAAATCCTTTAATTTATTTTCTACAAAGGTTATAATCCTTCTCTTTAACAAATATAACAATCATTAATAATTTCCTATCCTCTTCGAAGGGATTCCACCATCATATTTTTTAATCATTAATGCTCTTAGATATTCAAAGTCATGATTTGGGAGCTCAAATGATTGAGCCATATCAATATGAAAATTAACTATAGAAGGGAGTTAAAATACCTAATTTGTGCAAGCCCAAAAGTCTTCCACAATTTTGGCACATAGGAGATCAGTGGAAGTGGTTCCTTGCATTGAATATTTTGGACATTCCATCATGCATATATCACCAAAATCAAATTCATTGTTATCATCATATTAAATAGGCTACTCACAAGGAAGGTGTGGAAACACACATTTATCACACCAATTAATAATGTGCTCCTCCTCCACCAGTGACACTCTTGCTGTTAATGGATCTGGGACTGCTTTGTTATCTCTGAAGGCTTTTTGTTTATTTCCTAATCCCATAGGCCCTTTTCCTCGGTCCTCAACTAGGTGATCTCCTTTGGGATGATTCCAAAATCTATTATGTCCCGAGGCTTGATTTTGAGTTTGAGGATTTAAAGCCAATCCATTTTCCACTTTGGAAAGCTTATATGAAATTTATTTGACTACTCCAACCTAATTTTTAACCACTTCTTCCAAGTATACTTCCTTTCTTTCTTAATTATTTTCTAGATTAATTAGCTTGATACCTTCCCCTGTTTGGAGGCTTCTTGGTTGCTTTAATATTGTTCTCAATTTGGACGGCCATAGACAAATCTTGCCTTAGAGTTATAGGATTTTTCCCCCTAAGATAATAACTTGCTTTCTTATCAAAATCATTTGATTATTTAATCAGGAAAGATTCATCACTTGGCCTTATGTTAGTTGGTAATCTAGTCAAGGTCTTGTTGAACTTGGTGTTAAAATCATATTCACATTCATTAGGATTCTTCTTAATGTTTTCAAACTATGATAGAAGAAACACCGGGGTCATCTTATAACAATATTATAATCTAAAAACATTCTTCATTTTAGCCCAAGACTCAATTGAGATTGCGAAATCATATTATACCATTCCCTAGCATCTTCCTCTAATGTATGTATGAATAATTTAACATAAACATCCTCAAATTCAACTTCATAATCATCCATGACATTTTGGAAGAATTTAAGATGTTGATCCTCACTTATGGCATTATTCCCCTGAAACCAAAGCAAACTGTTTATGATCTCATTTGGAACTTCATTAGGATAACCCACCATTCCATGGAACCTTATTGGCCTATAAATAGTGACTATGAAAGGAACTCTTGGTTGAGGTTGTTCCATATTATTTGGTGAGGTATTTTCAAAAGGAGGATTAAAATGGTGGGGAGATAGAGCTCTCTAGGGAACAGGGGGGTATGATCCACACAATGGAAAACTTTTGGGGACTCAGTCTCACAAAACATACTATTATCACAAGTCAAAAATAGGGAGAGCTGAGGAATACCTTTGTTATTTACAGATGTTGAACCCTCTTGAAATAAGGAATGTAAATATGCTTGTGGACTACTCCGAATTAAAACTATAATATCTACTAGAGTAGTATTCTACCAAAGGTGGATCAAATTCAAAATTTTGAACACCATTTTCTCCTAAAATTTGACCACCCAAATGTTTCCAAAATTTTTCCTTCTCAAATGTATAATTTCTAATTCTAGGAGTAATTTCTGGTAGGATCAGATCTGAAAAAGGATCTTCCTCCTTCCGAGTTTCACAAAGGGAGAGTTAATAAAAAATGTGGGTAGGATGAGAAATTTGCATTGGTCTAACCAAATTTTCTTTAAAATATGGAGCTACTACTAGGGCCTAACACCATAGATATGTAGATTAACTCAAAATATCCAGAGAAGATTGCTTCACAATGAGGTAGGAAAAGACTTTATAGATCTTTATGGTTTTTGTACAACATTCTTCTTATCCAACCTTGATTATACTCATAGAAGCACAAGTCTTATGAAAATCATTTTTATAATTGGAAGCTTATGGATAATACTAGCAGACTAGTCTATATTTGCATAATCTTAGAAAATATTTGTAAAGGTACATATTCCTCGGTAATGGCACCAGAAGCATGTTGGTTCCCAATTCTACTCCACCTTGGGGCTTGACAACATTTTTAGAGAATGGGAATGCTTGAAGAATGATAGAATTTTTGTTACATGTCATTTATAGCTAGGAAAGTGTCTAACACTCTCTTTAGGATTAAGCTCTTGGGATGATTGAGAGGCACATATAAAGGGGATGGCCGTTTCTTTACGCTTTTGGTCCCGCTAGCCTGGGGTGAGAGAACCAATGGGGTAACTTGAATAAAAGGGGAGATGATTTTCATTTAACTCCTAAATGGTGGGAAAATTTAAGCTAAATATGGCTAAGGATATAACACTCACTTTCAAGATTTGTCACATAAGTGTTACATATATTTAGTAAATCGAGACACAAGTTACTAAAGACAACAAATTTGATTGTTGTTGCATCATTTTTCTCATAGAAATCTAGATATGAAGAACTTTCTTCGATGATGCTTATGAATAGAACAACTAAGGTAGTGAATGGATGTTTAGATAGTAGTATGATAGTGTGGAAATAAATATATTTTGATTTATTAAAGAGGGGGATTAAATGATGATAGACTTCATGTAACAAAGTGTCAACAAATTATCATGACAACATTCTATTCTAGAAAGTAAAGAACATATAATTAGGTAGTGACAATTTATCCAACAAAAAAGATTTACATTCATTAATGCTCAACATTTGGAAATATTTAATACAACCTTTTAAATACTCATCATAAAAGCTTATGTAAGCATCCTAATGAATTATTTTCTGCTTCTTATCTCATATGCCCAAGATACACTCAAAGGATAACAAAATTCACTCAAATAGATGGTTAAAGCGAGGGAATTTAGAAATAGATCAATTTTGAAGAGTAAATGATCACAACACAATATTGAATCAATAACCAAAAACACAACTATCAAGGAATGATCTAGTGTATTACACATACAAACAATAAACACAAGATTATAGCAGAGAGTATAACTTGTTAATTAAATTCCAACATACCAAACCCATAACATAATACTGACATCATAAACAAGCATATGTCATTCAAAATTTTAGTTTCTTGACAGGGGATATAAATCAAATGCCCTCGGTGGTTGTGTTTGATAGGGGACATAAATAAAATTCCCTTAGTTCTTTATAGTGCAATGACCTTGACACAATAACTTGAAAAACTCGAAATTCATATGTATTCCATACACAGAGAAAAATGCAAACATCAAGAGTTACATTTTTTCTCTCAACTTCTAGAATATAAAAAGTAACCCCCTACCTCATATGAGGAAAATTCCTCATATTTATAAAAATTGGCTATGAATTTCCCTTAATTTTCCTTCCAAAAACATCAACAAACCATCCTAGATGGCGTGACAAATGAACTTCATTTTTGAAAATATCTTATAAATTGCAAAGAATCCTTTTTATTCCTTAAATTGATTCTAATTTTGGTTTATGAAAATACGTGTGTAATATATTTTTCTTTTATTGATTAATCTATTTTTGTCCTATTTACTCTGTCACAATCACTCATGCGCCCATTCACAAACCACTTGTTCCTTCATGTCGTTATTCTAACTGATTTGACACCTACATTTTGGAGGATATGTTTTGGGAAATGGATAATCATAGATATTCTCTTGAATTTGATGCTTCCCTTGTGAAAAACCTTGAACCAAGCCAAAAGATGAATTTTTATAGACTTCAATCCATTTTCCCATTTTCAAATCTATGCACATATCTAGAATTGAACTTGCATTCAATCCCGATATGATAATTCACACAGATCCTTTTAAAGATCAATTCTTATATAAATCCTTTCGATTTCTCATGAATTTGCAACTTCCTTTGAGTGTTATAAGTGAATTTTCTTGTGAAATAACTCATGTTAATCCTTCTAAAGCAAAGGTGGATGTGGAATTAGGAAATAGTATGAAGGACCTTTTTCGAAAACCTTGCACAATTTTTTCAACCTTTCTATCCCAAATGAAACTTTTATTAGGATCTTATTTACGATTGTAGACTAGGTAGATCCCGTAGGACCATTAACATCCTACAAAGTTTGAATTGCATTGATGCGGAATCTTGTAAGATGAATCCCTTCTTCTCCATGTTTCAAATTTTACTTCATCACTTGTTTTGCCTAGATGACCACGTAGCTCCCGATCGAGTTAAAGAAATTATTGCTCCACTTTTGGCCAGCTATTAACAATAACATTCATATATTCCCTAAATTTTTACTGAATAATTAGTGGAGAAAGAGATCCTAATTGATTCCATGTAGTGTTTGATGAAGAGATTGTAGAGGATATATCCTTAATTTCCCACAAAATATCCGTAATAGAGAAAAGGCTCAAAAATCTTGAAAAAGCCTTGATGAAATATTATTCGAGATGGATCATGAAGTGCCACTACCTCCATTGAAACAACATAAAAGGGGTTCAACTAACCCAACAAGTACGTCTAAGCCAAATTTTTTTATCGAATTAGCGTTTGATCCTGTTCTCTACCGTGTCAGTTGATGTACCCGAGCCATATTCAACATCCAAAATTGTTACCCAATGGGGTAAAAAGGATTAACTCACATGTGGGTCTAATATCCTTGAATGGGTCTCCTCTTATAGGAAAAAAATGGAATTAATCAAGATTTTGGAAGGCCCAAAGGAAAGCATAAAGGAAATGATGGACAAGGGTATGTCTTGTGGTTTAGTAGGGGATGTTAAATATATTTAAGGTGATTAGGATTGTAAAGAATTTGAATTTAGGATGAAAAATATGTTACATCAAATTACCTCCTTTATAGAGGATTTTGTAATCATAAATTGAAAATATATCAAGTTACAAAAGCATCCCTTTTGTATATGTATACCAAAAGTTATGTGAATTTTAAGGGTTGGGCCCCTATAGAATCCCCATTTTGTTCCTAGTATATATATGCTCTTTTCATCTTCTTTGTTAATTCAATTACTATTATTTCATGAATGAACATACCTCTGGAAAATAGAGTAATTGTCTTTTGATCAATTTTTCATGACTTGGGTACCCATAATGAGAGTTATTGGTGAAAATACTCTATTTACTCGTTCTATGATTTTCCTTGCATTTCTCTTTTCTTCATGGGTCACTCGGATGTTTTTCATGTTCAATGGAATTCAGTGGATTTCTGAGTGTCCCACGGTATTTAATCCCATGGAGTACAATTCTTATATACCTTTTGAATTTTGAACTAGTGTTCCACACCTTTTGAAGTCCGTGGAGTGCCAACCTTTTAATATACCTACTTATTTTTGAACTAGTGTGTTGTGACTTTACTATATATCCACATTCCTCCATTTATTATAAATGTTCACCCCAGGTATCATTTCATAACTTTAGCTATTGAGATTGAGTCAATTTGAATGATAGCCAACCATGCCATAATTTCTCCTGGGTCTCGATTAGATTTTTTTCCACAGAATGGAACAACCCAAAGAACATTACGTTCTATATTCCACAGATAACCAACTTAGTACACTGTGGCCTTCTTAGAGTGGAATGGTCAAGCCCATTTTTCAATTTTTTCAAAATCATGGGAAGGAGTGATTTTGGATAATTAGGAACCTTGGGTGTTTACTGAACACATGTAAATAAGAGTTTTTAAGGGTAAGGGGAAATTTTGGAAAACTCAACTTGCTTCCAAACAGGGGCTCAAAATGAGTATCTACATTGGCTCCAACTCGGGATGGCCACCCCTTGTGGGTGCTAAAAGGACCAAAACAACACTTCATAAGGTACAGACTAAGTGCCTAGTCCATTGGGAAATAAAGTCATGTGGATAAAACACATGGTCTTTTAAACATATGCATAACATGTTATTGAGATGATGGTAAAGAAAAAAACCTGATCACTGTAGATCAAAGCATAAAAAGGGAAATACAATTATATAATATACAAGGAACATATTTGAATGTTTGATTTAGTTGAGGAAGTGTTTAAGATGCCTACCATTGATAGACAACTCTCGAAAAGTGTCTCTCTAAGTCTTTTAGGAAGAAATTATATTCTTTAATCCTAATTTCAATAGAGTAAGGTCCCATCCATAAGGCATCAAATTTTCCATGTTTTCCCTTGTCTTCATTCCTATTTTCCCATAACAGAACTAGGTCTCCCACATTGAAAGTTCTTGGAGTAACCTTTTTTCAAATATTTTCTTGAGCTTCTCCCTGAACTTGACATTTCTTTGATGGGATTCTCTTATTTCTTCATCCAATTCCATAATCTGGTTGATTATGGCATCATAAGGGCCAATTCTTTCCCCATATTCTAATCGCTACATGAATTTGTACACGAAAATTACAAGTGAATGGGAAAAAGATCTTGAACCCCGTAAACCAATTCAAAAGGCTCTTACTAGTAGCTCTCTTAGTGGTAACCATGTCTACCCATAATGAGAACTTGAGTTGCTCACCCCACTTCCTTTTGTTTGTTTCTAATGTTCTTCTGAGAATTTTGAGGAAGTTCTTATTGCTTGATTTTTCTTGGCCATTTTCATGTGGATTGTAATTTGATACATAGGCCAAGATTATGCCATATTCATGACACATTATTACCAATGATGTTTCTCTAAACTCATAGTATTACCAACAACTAACTTGGTGGGGACCGCCCATAACATACAAATTATGTGATTGAGGATTGAATCCATGATTGTTTGATGAGTTTCATTCTTATTAAGGATAAATTCAACCAATTTGGTAAAATTATCAGTGGCTACCAAAATTTACTTGTGGCTAGCACTTGAAGAATATGACATTTCACCTATAAAATCCAATCTACACTGTTTGAATGGAGCCCCCATTGAGACAGGTTGTAGGTAGGAAGAGCTCTAGAAGCTTTCATCCTTCATGAGAAACACTAGAAACTCTCACATTTTATGACCAATATGAATACATCTTTGAAAATTGAAGGTCATCAATAACCCACCCTCAATAATTTGTGTACAAGAACTCTTCTAGCAAAATGACCATCGCATAACCCATTGAGAAATTTCGTAATTATTTTAGGGGCCTCTTCCTCTATGATACATCTTAGCATGATTCCTTATGGGTTTTTCAAAGCCATTCCATGATCAGTTAAGATATATTTAAGGGAAGCTAGCTTGAGTTTCCTCCTTTGATTCTTGTCTAAGTACACATGAAAATTCAAGTTTCTCAAGTAATATGTTATATCTTTATACCAAGTTGATGTGCTCACCTTTTCATGAGGGTGTGGTTCATCCTCTCCAAAATTGTGTATCTCAACTACCTTTAGATTGATTTTTTCCATAAACCTTGTTAAGCTCGGACCTCTAACTAATTTTTGTTTTGAATCTCCATATCGTACTCCTGAAGCTTGTTCACCCATATACATATCTTTCTTGACATATCCATTTGTGATAGGATGTCCTTCACCATTGTATGAGGCACATAGGTTATGATTTTGGAACTTAGAATATAGGGTCTAAAAATTTTAGTATCTTTCACAAAGGAAAAAGCTTGTTTTTCCATAATCGAGTATTTTAACTCAAATCCCTACAAGGATTTTATAAAAAATGCAATGGGTTTTCATGACCCTCTTCATCTTTTTGTAATAACAGAGAAGAAACTTTATTTTATAAAGAAAAATAAAAAACCTAAAACTCCTTGTAATCAAGGATGGTTAAGAAGGGGACAGTCTTGAGTGCCTCCTTGATTCCTTAAAACACTTTGGATAACCCCTTCTCCCCACTTGATGAATTTATCCTATTTTAGAATGCTTGTGAAGGGGATATTGATCTCAGAAATTTAGAAATAAAAATACTTAAACAATTTATTTGTCTAAAGAAGGATTGAAGGCCTTTCTTAGACATAGGGAAGGGGACCTTACCAATTGCGTCCCCCTTTCGGGTCAATCATGACTCCTTCTTGAGACACTATATGTCCCAAAAAAATTCCTTTGTACCCCAAAATGATATTTCTTAGGATTGAATGAAATCCCATATTCTCTATATTTGAGAAATATATTTTCAAGCTTCCCAAATGGTCACCCTTTTTCTAGAGAAGACAATTGTATCATCTTGATATACTTAATAAAATCATTTATAAAACTAGAAAAGGCCGCACCTGGGCTCTTTGAAATTTTTCTCTAGCATTCATTAATAAAAAGGCATCCTAGCATAGACATATGTTCCCCAAGGGGTAGTGAAAGTAGTTTTAAATTGTTCTAATTGTTTCACCACTACTTGGTTATAACCTAAGAAACCATCCAATGTAGACAATAGCTCGAGATCATAATACCTTCTATAGTATATTTTCCATGTTAGGTAATGGGTAATTATCTTTGAGTGATGCCTTGTTTAGATTCCTTAAATCCACACAAAGCCTAATATCCCCATTCTTTTTTCTCACTTGTACCAAAGTTTCCACCCATGAGGTGTACCCAATGTGAGAGTTGGATTATCTCACCATATTTTAACTTTGTCAACTCCTCTTGAATATTGGTTGCAAAGATGGGGTTTATAGGCATTTGATTTTTCCTAAAGGGTTTAGTATGAGGCTCCAATGGTATCTCATGTTGAAACAAATATTCCCTATAATCCTTTAACTCAGAATAAGACCATGCAAGACAATCCTGATACTTCCTCAACAACTTAGTATAAGTTTAATTTTCCTCTTTATTCATGGTATCTCCCAACCAGAAATTTCACGGATTTTGAGAGGTTCCCAAGTTACATTCTTCAACATCCCTAGATACATGGATAGGTTTGTTTATAACCCTATCGCATTGTCAAAATTTGACTCAAGACTAACCAGTCCTCTAGGGATAGTATTTATTTTTAACTATATTACATCCTTCCCAAAGAGGGTTTCCTTTCCTTCACTTAGCACCACCATAGGCTCAAGAAAAATGAATTGATTGGTGAACGCACCTCTGAAATTTAAAAACCTTTGGGTTTGAGCATCATCTTTAAAACCTACCAATACTGAATATTATCAGGGACCGAGGGTCTAACCAACACTTATACTTCATAATTGAAGTATGGAGACATTGTTTCATTATCATACCGAGAGGCTAGGACAGCCAACTTGTTAACTATTACATTACGAGTTCTCTCATGATAAAGGATATTAAAGGAATCAAACAATTTTATGAGATCACAGACTACATGCTTATATTATTACAACCTCTAGTTTTTAGTTACATATAATCTTCTAACTTGATTTACAAATTATTTAGAATCTCCTTTAACAATGAGATATTTAATCCTATTCCTCCATGCAAATCTTAAACTAAGGAGAAATGCTTCATATTCATCTACATTATTGGTACATTCAAACTTCAATTTAAAAGAGAAGTTAAAAGAACCGTGATTTGGAGAAGTCAAAACCACTATAGCTCCATTTCCAACACTAGAACATGCTCTATAAAAATTCATGGTCTATGGGACATTGACATCTTCAAGGTGTGCATTGATTTACATACAATGATTTCAAAATCAACACAACCTATAAAGTAGTCCAAATCCGTATCAACAAACTATACTTCATACGAAGCATTAAGGGGGTCCTCAATAAGGTGTAGCATTTTATTTTCTCTATGTAACTTGACTATATTTCCTTCTAATGGTATTAAAGTAGAGGACATGTCCATTTGAACAATTCCCCTACACTAGTAGTCCATTTTCTTGATAACATCATGCCCCATTTAGCAAGACAATAAACCGTAGCTAAATTCATAGTTAATTATTTACTAGGATAAGGAAAAGTTGTACTACCAAACCTTTGACATACCCAACAACATGTACTCATATTGAATCCATGGTGAAAATTTTCCCAAAAGGTGTTGTTACTTTGATGTCCAATTCATTCATGACCTCTAAAGGCATGACATTACATGAGGCCCCTGAATCAAACATGTAATTATGGAGAAGTCATTCATTGACAATTAGAGTGGTAAAGAAAGGATCCACATCTAATTATGATTCTACCAAGGAAGTACCCAAATATACTTTTTGGGGTTCTTCTATATTCTCTTAGTCTTTTTTTATTTCAACTTTAGCTATGGTGGGAGGAATTTCCACAGCTTCTTGCATTCTTTTCTTTGACAACTGCATTCTCCTTCAATCCTAAATATTCAAATGCCCTCTTTCTATGTTCGGGAATTCTAAGTAATTCCAAAATAGGGACAATGATTTTTATTTGAATCAAAATCTGGGCCATATCACATGTTGCATACTTGGGAAAAGTTGTATTAGGGGCAAGGGTGACTATATTTTTGATGGGATGCTATCCCTTATTGCTTGGGCAGAGGTAGAAGTGCTCGGTTTTGATATATTTATAGGGCCCTTATCCGACATGTTCCTCTTAGGGTTATCTTTGGGGATATTTATTAAGAGGGGAATATTTGGCTTAGGGGATGGGATAAATCCTTTAATTTGTTTGCTACGAAGGTTATATTCCTTCTCTTTAGCGAGATACAACATTCATTAATAATCTCCTATCCTCTTTTGAAGGGATTTCACTATCATATTTTTATTCATTAATGATCTTAGATATTCAAATTCATGATTTAGGAGCTTAAATTATTGAGCCATATCAATATCAACATTAACTATAGAAGCAAGGGAAAATACCTGATTCGTGCAAGCCCAAAAGTATTCCACAGTTTTGGCACATAGGAGATCACTAGAAGTAGCTCCTTACATTGAATATTTTGGACATTCTATCATGCATATATCACCAAAATCAGATTTTTCATTGTTATCATCATCTTCAATAGGCTTCTCAAGTAGGAGGGTGTGGAAAAGGACATTTATCACACCGATTAATAATGTGTTTCTCCTCCACCAAAGTGATACTCTTGCTATCAATTGATCTCGGGACCGCTTTTTTTTATTTCGAAGGCTTGTTGTTTATGTCCTGAACCCATAGGCCCTTTTCCTTTGTCCTCATCCTGATGATCTCATTTGGTATGATTCCAAAATATATTATGTCCGAGGGCTTGATGTTGAGTTTGATGATTTTAATCAAATCCCTTTTCCGCTCTCGACAAACTTCTATGAAATTTATTTGAATGCTCTAGCCAAATTTTTAACCACTTATTCCAAGTCTACTGTCTTGTTTTCTTGAATATTTTTGGATTAATCATCTTGATACCTTCCCTCTTTGGAGGCTTCCCGACAACTTTAATATTATTCTAAATTTGGAAGGCCATAAAGAAAGCTATACTAAGAGTTTTAGGGATTTTTTCCCTCACCTCATAAGTTTTTTTGTTATAAAAAACATATGAGTATTTAATCGACAAGAATCATCACTAGGCCTTATGTTAGTTGGTAATCTAGTCAAGGTCTTGTTGAACCTAGAATTAAAATCCTATACACATTAATTAGGATTGTTCTTAATGTTTTCAAACTCGATAGAGGAAACTTAGGTTCAGTCTTATCACCATATTATAATCTAAAATTATTCTTCATTTTAGCCCAAGAATCAATTGAGATTGCAAACATCAGATTATACCATTCCCTAACATCTTCCTTTAATGTATGTATGAACAATTTAAAATAAACATACTCAAATTCAACTTCATAATCATCCATAAAATTTTTGGAAGAATTTGAGATGTTGATCCCTACTTATGGCATTGTTCCCTCAAAACCAAGGCAACCTATTGATGATCTTGTTTGGAACTTTAGTAGGATAACCCACAATTCCATGGAACCTTATAGGCCTATATGTAGTGACTACAAAAATAAATCTTAGTTGAGGCTGTTCCATATTAATTGGTGAGGGATTTTCAAAAGGAAGATTAAAAAGTGGGGAACTAGAGGTCTCTAGGGCGAGGGGGTATGACCCACACAATGGAAACCTTTGGGTACTCGGTCTCACAAAACACTTTATTCTTACGAGTCAAAAATAGGGGGATGAGTAATATATTTGTTATTTGTAGGGGCTAAACCCTCTTGAAACAAGAAATGCAAATATGCTTGTGGACTACTTGAATAAGAACTATCAGATGTACTAGAGTACTATTTTACCAAAGGTGAATAAAATTCAGAAGGTTGACCACCCATAGGTTTCTAAATTTTTTTAGTTCTCAAATGTACACTTTCTAATTCTAGGAATAATTTCTTAGTAGGTTTAGATCTGAAAAAGGATCTTCATCCTTCTAGTTTTGTAAAGGGGATATTGAATTAGAAAGGTGGGTAGGATGAGAAATTTGCACTAGTCTAACCCATATTTTCTTTAAAATATGGATCCACTACTAGGGCCTTGCACCATAAATATGTAGATTAACTCAAAATATTAAGAGAAGGTTACTTCACAAGAAGGTAGGAAAAAGACTTTGCATATCTTTATGGGTTTTTCAAAATATTATTTTTATCTAACCTTTAGTATATTGATAAAGCACAAGTTTTATGCAAATCCTGTTTATAATTGTAAACGTATGGATAATACTAGTAGACTAGTCTATATTTGCATAATCATCTAAAAGCTCTATAAAGGTACCTATTTTAAACCTTGTTTGGAGTATAAATTCCCCTGAAATGGTGCGAGGAGTGTGTTGGTTTCCAATTCTACACCCCATTAGGGCTTGGAAGAATTTTTAGAGAATGTGAATGATTGGGGAATGATATATTGTGTGTTACATGTCGTTTATAGCTGGGGAGGTGTTTAAAACTATCTTTAGGACCAATCTCTTTGGATGATTGAGAGACACGTACAAAGGGGATGGCCTTTTCCTACTACTGTTGGTCCTACCTAGACTAGGGTGAGAGAACCCATGGGGTAACTTGAATAAAAGGGGAGATGATTTTCACTTAACTCCTTCTAAATGGTGGGTCAATCTGAGCTAAATATGGCCATGAATATAACACTCACTCGCAAGAGTTGTCATAGAAGTATTACATATATTTAGTGCATCAGACACAAGTTACTAAAGACAACAAAGCTAATTGTTCTTACATCATTTTTCTCATGGAAATATGGGTATGAAGAAATGTCTTCGATGATGCTTAGGAATATAACAACCGGGTAGTGAATGGATGTTTGGATAATAGTATGATGTTGTGGAAATCAATATATTTTGATTTGTAAAAGATGGGGATTAAATGATAATAGACTCCTTGTAACAAATTGTCAACAACTTATTATGAAATCATGTTATTCTAGAAAGTAAAGAACATATGATTAGGTAGTGATAATTTATCCAAAAAAATTATTTGCATTCATTTATGCTCAACAACTACAAATATTTAACACAATCTTTAAAATACTCAACATAAAAGCTTATGCAAGCATCCTAATGAAGTATTTGTTGCTTCTAATCTCATACACCCAAGATACACTCAAAGGCTAACAAAAATCACTCAACTAGATGGTTGCAGTAAGGATTTTAGAATTAGATCCAATATTGTAGAGTAAATGCTCACAACACAATATTGACTTAATAACAAAAATGTAACTATCAAGGACTGATCTAGTGTATTACACATAGAAGCAATAAACACAAAATTGCAGCAGAAATTATAACTCATTAATCAAAGTCCAACATACCAAACCCAAAACATAATACTAACATCATTAACGGGCATATGTCATTTGAAATTTTAGTTTCTTGATAAGGGGACATAAATCAAATTCCCTCAATGTTTGTCAATGGTTGTATAGTGCAACCACCTTGACACAAAATACTTGAGTTGTGGAGCTCAATTACTCCAGATTAGCATGTTATATTAAAATTGTAGGAAAGCACAAAGAATCACATCAATTATGGAGGGACCGGCATCACCACGTATGACCGGCATCATTCAGAAAAGTAGGAACATGCATTGGTTAGGGCTAACCAACGTCGGTTACCTATGCGTGGGTGTTTTATTTAACTCATGGGAATTAGATCTATTTTTAGCATTAAAGAAGATCTATTGATTGTAATTTCATGGCTAAGTGCCCTAAGTTTGTATATGCCTATATAAGCATGAAAGCTAGGGTTTAGAAGTAGAGGATTTTAAGAATTGATGATTATTGTGAAATAATTGTGAGAGAGAGAATTCTTGGAGAAGAAGGAGAAGATTGAGAGAAAAGAAAGTACGTACATCGTGACAGTGTGGAAGATTTTATATCTTTAATTGTATATCTTTTGAAAGCTTTGGATAATAGATTGGTTTGTTTCTTGGTGGATGTATCCCACACTTTGGGTGAACCACATTAAATCTAGTTTTGATTTATATATCTTGTTCTCAGTATATTTATTGTGGTAGAATATACGCTTTTATTGCGTATATACTTAGATATGATATATTATCTATACAACCTTGTGATAACCCCAACAACTGGTATCAAAGATTTGTTTGAGGGTTTTGTGTGTTGAAAACTTTACTCACAGAGGGTTTTCTCATTGAGTGGGAGCTACATCAATGGCGAAGTAAAAAATATAGGGTAGAGAAGTTTAACAGATGGAATTATCAATTATGGAAGATGAAGATTGAGGATTATTTGTATTAAAGATATTTTTACTTACTGTTAGATGAAAAGTCTAGACTTACAAGGATGATTAATGAAGAATGGAAGATTATTGATAGAAAGGATTTGGGATCTATAAGATTGATCTTGGCAGCATCCTTGGCTTCCAATATTACAAAAGTGAATTCTACAATAGAGTTAATGAAATATCTTGCTAATTTATATGAAAAACCTAGTGCTTCAAATAAAGTTTATTTGATGAAGAAACTATTTAGTTCTAAGATGCATGAAGGTGGATCTGCATCTAGTCATTTGAATTATTTCGATCTATTGTAAATCAGTTAAAATCGGTTGATATTCCATTTGATGATGAAGTGAAATCACTCTTATTCTTATGTTATTTTCCTGATAGTTGGGATAACTTGGTAATGGTTGTTAGTAATACAACATTTGCTAATAATATTTTGAAGTTTGATGATGTGGTTAGTATAATATTAAATGAATAAATTCATAGAAAAAGTACAGAGGAATCATCATCTGGGAATGCTTTGAATGTAGAAAATAGAGACAAAGTAAGAGAGAGATCCAAGAGTAAGAATAATGGGAAATCAAATTCAAGGGAAGGAAAATCTAAATCCAGAGGTAAGGGAATTACCTATTGGAAATGTGGAAAGAAAGGACATGCAAAGAAAGATTTTTGGTCAAAGGATACAGGGGAACTAACACTCGAAAAAGGTAAAGAGTAAAATAAAGAGGAAAATATTGTAGTAGATGTAATGCAAGATGCTCTTATTCTTTCTTTGGATAATAGAATAGAATCATGGGTTTTAGATTCAGGAGCTTATTTCCATGCAACCCCTAATAAGGGTTATTTCGAAATTATGTCCAGAAAATTTTGGACATGTTTATTTGGGTGATGATGAACCTTCTTGTATTAATAGTAAAGGGAAGTTCATCTAAAATTTCAGAATGGAAATACATGGGTATCGAAAGATATGAGGCATGTGCCAAGCCTTAAGAGGAATCTTATTTCGTAGGGCAACTAGGTGAGGTTTGGTTACATGGTTACATTCACAATAGATTCTTAGAAAGTCACCAAGGGTGATTTTTTGTGGCAAGAGGTAAGAAGGTAGGAACATTATATTTATCTACCTGTTTTATTGATTCCTTTTATGTGTTATCTACTTCAGATTTAGATTCATACATGTGACATAATCGACTGGGCCATATGAGTCAAAAAGGAATGCAAATATTAAAGGCTAAGGGTAAGTTATCATATTGGAAAGAGTTAGATCTTGATTTCTGTGAGCATTGTATCTTTGGAAAGTAAAAGATGGTGAGATTTCTCAAAGTTGGGGAAAATAAGAAGAAGAAGAAATTAGAACTGGTACACTCACATGTGTGGGGATAGCCCAGGTAGATTCACATGGAGGATCCCAGTATTATGTTACTTTCTTTTATGGTGCTATAAGAAAGGTATGGGTTTATTGTATTAAACATAAATGTGATGTTTTTGATACTTTTAAAAGATGGAAAGCCCTTGTTTAGAATGAAACAAATTCAAAGTTAAAGTGCCTTAGATATGACAATGGTAGTGAATATTGTAGCAAGACTTTCAATGATTATTGTTCAGTGAATGGAATACGTAGAGAAATAATGGTTCCAAGAACACCACAAGAGAATGGTGTTGCAGAAAGAATGAACATGACAATCATGGAATGTGATAGAATTATGAGGATACTTGTTGTGTTTCCCTTGCATTTTTGGGTAGAAGCAGTTGATACAACAATATATTTGATTAACCATGAGCCTTCAAGTTCACTAGATGGAGGAATATCAGAGGAATCTTGGACCGAAAAAGAGGTAGATATTTCTTTTCTTAAAGTTTTTGGTTCAAAATATTTTGTGCATATTGATAAGGAAAATAGGAAAAATTTGGATGCAAAATCCAAGAGATGCACTTTCATTGGTTATGGATATGCTGATTTCAGATTCCATTTTAAATTACTAGGAGTCATGACATTGAATGGAATGAAAAGAGATTGTTTAGGGATGAAATTTTGGTACCTACGGATGAACTGTTGCAAAAGTTTTGAATGAAAATGAGCTCTTGGATTTAAAAATAATACCGATAGGGTTACACAAGAATGGCGTGTCTGGCGACCCCTATTCAACATCAGTCATCTAAACTGATATCAGTTACAGAAGATCCAAACCGGCATCGGTTAGTAGAACCAATGTTGGTTATAGGTGATCGACATCGGTCACTGTTAGAATTGGAAACAAATGTCTAGGAGGTCCGTAGAATGAGTCTCTTTTACCCCAAACTTTGGTGAGAAGGTCCCACAGTGGTAGTACACCTCCCGTAAAGATTTACACCTTCTATATCTTATTAATTATTGACCGATAATTGTGAACCGAAAGTTTTGAAGAAGAAATGTAGGATAAGAGTCACATGTAGTGGGAACATGACATGGATGAGGAGATCGAATCCTTAGAACAAAACCATACTTGGGATTTGGTTAAGTTACCAAAGCAAGTAGGAGGACATTGCGTAACAAGTGGGTTTATAGGATCAAGGAAGAAGAGGGTGGACAGAAAAGATACAAGTAAAGGCTTGTAGTAAATGGATTTACACAAAAATCGGGTATTGAATTTGGTGAAATATTTTCTCTTGTTGTTAAAATAACTTCCATATGAGATTATTTGAAGTTAATACAATAGTCGATGTATGGTCAAGTATTGTATTAAGTATGGTCGATATTGTATTAAGTATGAAGTTAAGGGTAAGGATAAATTAGTGTGTAGATTGAAAAAGAGTCTATATGGGCTCAAGCAAGCTCCAAGGAAATGGTATATGAGGTTTGATAGTTTTATGCAAGAGCATGGTTATTTGAGATGTGAATCAATTACCATTGTGTTTATTTGAAAAGGATTGAAAATGGGATCTATGTTATTTTTCTTATCAGTATGTAGATGATATGCTTATTGCATGATTTAGTATGTAGGACATTGGTAAGTTTAAGGGAAAACTAGCTCACACATTTTCTATGAAGGATTTAGGAGCTACAAAAATAATCCTTGACATGCAAATACACAGAGACAGAAGAACAAGAAATTTTATTTGTCTCAGGAGGCTTATATCAATAAGGTGTTAGAAAGGTTTAACATGCAAGATTCAAAACCAAGTGAGTACACCTATGGCTGGACACTTCAAATTGAGAAAATATTAGTTTCCTTCATCACATGAGGAGGTAAAATACATGATACAACTACCATATTATTCGGTAGTTTGGAGTCTCATGTATGTTATGGTTTGTACCAGACTAGACATTGCATAAGCAGTGGGAGTTGTGAGTAGATTTATGGCCAATCTAGGTAAAGAGCATTAGAAAGTAGTCCAATGGATTCTCAAGTATTTGAGAGGGACATCTAGCATGTAGTTATGCTATGGAGGTTTGGATATTTTTTTATGTGGCTATGTTGATTCGAGTTATGGCTGGAGATTTGGATGGTAGAAGGAACACTTCTAGATATATTTTCACAAAGATGTGGGACAACAATTAGTGGATTTTGAGATTGCGAGAAGGTTATGTCTTTGTCTATTACATAGGTAGAGTATGTTGCAAAATACAGAGGCTAGAAAAGAGATGATATGGATGAACAGGTTCATGGAAGAGTTGGGAAATGAGAAAGATGATTGTAAATTATTCAATGACAGTTAGAGTGTAATTCATTTGAAAAATAACTCAACATTTCATTCTAGAATGAAACACATTCAGTTGAGGTATCACTTCATACGGTAGGTATTGGAGGATGGGAAACTAAAACTAGAGAAGATTCATATGAGTGAAAACCCTGTGGATATGCTAATGAAGCCATTAGCAAAAGATAAGTTGGAGCTACACTCCACTTCTATTGGTCTTCGAGTTTGAGACTTGAAGAGGAAGAAAAAAATCTAAGGAAAGGATCCAAGAATGACATTATATAGGTATAATGTAGTAATTTATCTCCAAGTGGGAGATTGTTGAGTTGTGGAGCTCAATTACTTGATTAACATGCTATATTAAAATTACAGGAAAGCACAGTAACCGACATCGGTTATTGAGGGAATGACATCGATCACCTATGACCATGTCATCGTCGAAAGTAGGAACCAACATTGGTTAGGGCTAACCGGTGTTGGTTACCTGTGTGTGGGTGTTTTATTTAACTCACGAGAATTAGATCTATTTTTAGCATTAAAGTAGATCTATTGATTGTAATTGCATGGCTAAGTGCTCTAAATTTGTATATGCCTATATAAGCATGAAAGATAGTGTTTAGAAGTAGAGGATTATAAGAATTAATGATTATTGTGAAATAATTGTGGGAGAGAGAATTCTTGGAGCAACAGGAGAAGCTTGAGAGAAAGAAAGTATTGTCTATCGTGAGATGTGTGGAAGATAGTAGATCTTTAATTGTATATCTTCTGAAATCTTTGGATAATAGATTGAATTATTTCTTGGTGGATGTAGCCCACACTAGGTGAACCATGTTAAATCTAGTGTTGATTTATATATCTTGTTATGTATATTTCTTCTGGTAAAATATCCGCTTTTATTGCATGTATACTTAGATATGATATATTATATGTATAACCTTGTGCTAACCCCAACAAAAAGATTGAAAAACTTGAAATTCATATGTATTCCATACACGTAAAAAATGGAAACATCTAGAGTTACATTCTTTTCTCTCAACTTCTAAAATAGAAAAACTAACCCCCTCCCTCATATGAGGACAAATGCTCATATTTATACAAAATTGGCTAAGTATTTCCCTTGATTTGTCCCGAATGAAATCCATTTTTGGAAAATCCTCAGAATGTCGCAAAGATTCCTTTTTTATTTCTTAACTTGATTCTCCTTTTGGCTCACTTGCCGACAAAGATGTGTGTAAGATATTTTTCTTTTGTTTCTTAATCTCATTTTTTTCTATTTACTCTATCACAATCACTCATGCACCCAGTCATAAACTACTTGTTCCTTTATGTCATTATTATAACTGATTTGACACCTACCTTTTAGAGGATATGTTTTTGGAAATGGATAATCATAGATATTCTATTGAATTTGATGCTTCCCTTACGTAAAACCTTGAACCAAGCCAAAAGAAATACTTTTTATAGACATCAATCCATTTTCCCCTTTTAAATCTGTGTGAATATCCAAAACTGATCTTGCATTCAATCCCGATATGATAATTCACACAGTCCTTTTCAAGATCCATTCTTATATAAATCCTTGTTGATTTCTCATGAATTTACAACTTCCTTTGAGTGTTATAAGTGAATTTTATTGTGAAATAACTCATGTTAATCCTTCTCAAGAAATGACGGATGTGGAATTAGGAAATAGTCTGAAGGAGATTTCTTCGAAACCTTGCATGTAATTTTTAACCTTTCTAGCCCAAATGAATATTTTATTAGGATGTTATTCATGATTGAAGACTAGGCATAGCCCACATGACCATTAATATCCCACACAATTTGAATGGCATTGATGCAAAATCTTGTTAAGATGACTCCCTTCTTTTTGTGTTTTAGATTTTGTTTCATCACTTGTTTCACCTAGATGACCATGTAGCTCCTTACGAGTTAAGGAGATTCTAGCTCTACCATAGACAAGATATTAAAAATAACACCATTCATATATCCCTTGCAATTTTTAGTGAATAATTAGCAGAGAAAGAGATCCCATTTGATGTCCATGTAGTGTCTGACGACTAATAATTTGGTTCAATTTGTAGAGAGTTAACACAATAATAATATTGTATATTGATTCAACATCATAAGTTACAATTAAATAGGGAGGATGTTTCCTATAAAATAGGAAACTTCTTATAACAAATCTCCCTAAATACGTGAGTGGTTTTAACCACTATTAATCACATATATAACAACTAAAAAATTTAACATATATACTAACTTACCGTAATATACTATTTTATGATACAATAAACATATGGAGCACTAACAAGAATTATTCCTAACAATGATGATCTTGTAGAGGATATATCCTCAATTTCCCACAGAATATCCGCAATAGAGAAAAGGCTCACCAATCTTGAAAAATACTCAATGAAATATTCTTTTGAGAGGGCTCTTGAAGTGTTGCTACCTCCATTGAAAAAATGTAAAAGGGGTTCGGTTAACCTAGTAAGTGCATCCAAGCCAATTTTTGTTGATCAAATTGGTGTACTTGAGCATGTTCCTACTATGTCAATTGATGTACCTGTGCCATCTTCAACCTCAAAAACTATTACATGAAGATACAAAGGCTTACCTCACATGAAGGTCTAACCTCCTTGAATGGGTCTCCTCTTACAAAAAAAAATGGAATTAATCAAGATTTTGGAAGGCCCAAAGGTAAGCATCAAGGAACCGATATACAAGGTTATGTATTGTGGTTTAGCAGGGGATGTCCAATATGTTTATGGGGCTCAAGATCACAAATAATTTGAATTTAGGATGAAAAATATGTTAGATCAGATTCCATCATTTATGAAGGATTTAATAATCATAAATTGAAAATATATCAAGTTACAAAAGCATCCCTTTTTGTATATGTATACAAAAAGTTATGTGAATTTTAAGGGTTTGAGCCCTATATTATGCTCATTTTTTCCATAGTATATATATGCTCTTTTCATCTTATTTGTTAATTTAATTACTATTCTTTCATGAATGAACACACCTCTAGACAATAGAGTAATTCTCTTTTGATCAATTTTGCATTACTTGGGTACTTGTAATGAGATTTATTTGTGAAAATACTCTATTTACTCATGCTTGTGGCTTTTCCTTGAATTTATATTTTCCTCGTGGGTCTCTTATTTGTCTTGCATGTTCCTTAGAATTCAAAGGATTCCGAGTGTTCCCAAAGTGTGTTGTGATTTTATATACTCACCGAGTTTTGAACTAACATGCCACGACCACAAAGTTCCAACGTTTTGATATACTCATTGAGTTTTGAATTAGTGTGCTAACATGCCACATTCCTCCATTTTTGAAAGTCATCACAAAGTTCATTTCATACGCTTTGATATACCCATTGAGTTTTAAATTAGTGTTCTACCGGGTCTTGAAATTTTTTTCACATAATGGAATAACCACATTATTTCATCCATTTATTGAAAACCAACTGGTCATCCATGAACTATCATTTCATTTTAGCTGTTCAAGATCAGTTAAGAGTGAATTTGATAATTAACCATGGGTGTTTATTGAACACATTAAATCAAAAAATTTAAGGGTAAGGATTAGATTTTTCAACTTGGTTCACATAATGGAATAACCACGGGGGTTATTTCATTCTACATTATAGCACGTGCGTTGAAGGGTATAACCAACTCTAGTTTCACCTGAACTTCTTAGAGTGGAATGGTTAGAATGAAAATAGCCCCTATTTTTCCATGTTTTGTTCAAAATCATTTATTTAAGGAGTGATTTTTTTATTTCTACCCTAATATATTAGACAAAAAATATATTTATTTTTCAACAATGTGTTTAATATGCAAAAAAGATAATTTGAAGGAAGACCTAAGGAAACCTTATGTTAAGATTTAAATTTATCAACTTGTTCCAAATAGGGGATTAAGATGGTGAAATAATATCACTATGTTGAAAAGCATACTCAATCCTAGTTTTCTACCATCTTATTATTCTTGGTTAAGAATCTAGATTTCTTTATTAATAAAGAGAGTATAATTTAATTTATGACCACACTACTTTTTCAAATTTAAGGTATTTAATTTTAAAAACTAGGGTTCAAATGTTTTAGTTTTATATTAAAATCAAACCTCCCTTTCCTTTGAGCTCACCTCTCTAACCTACCCCAATACCTATTCAAAACATTAATAAATTAAACCCTTTCACCCCCTCATGTCTAGACTTTAATTTTATTAATTTTAATTACCTCATGAACCCACGTCTTTAGGATATTGCATCTAACCCCTATACTATCATAGGATTAGGATAAGAAGTGAAATAAGCATTAGTGGTACAAAAGGTGTTGAGATCTCTCACTCCTAAATTTGATCCTAAAGTATCATCTATAAAGGGGCCAAGGATCTAATTAAATTATATAGGGATAAACTCCATGGTATCTTGATAGCTTATGAGATGAAGACATGTTGATAAACCTCCCAAGAAGTAAACATCCTTCAAATCTAAAAGGAAGTGAAAAGGTAAGAATATCTTTAATGATGATATTTCATATATAGATGATGATGAATTGATTGCTATGTTTTCTAGGAAGTTGAAGACATGTTTAGGAAAGTATAAGGGTAAGTTTCCCTTCAAGTGCTTCAACTATGGTGAGATAGGGAATTTTGCAAACAAGTGTCCTCAAAAGCACAAGGATGAAGAACATGATGAATATAGTGATGATGATAAGAGGTCCCACAGGTATGATAAGAGAAAGAAGAAGTTCAGAAAGTCTGAGGGAAATAAGAAGTCCAAGAGAATCCTATATTTCAAGTAAGATTGTAGCTCATATGAGGTAAGTAGTGAAACTAGTAATTCTAATTTTGATAATGATGATGTTGGCAATGAAACCCTATTCATGGAAAAAGGAGATAGTAGACCTAAAAAACAATGTTCCATATACATGTAAGATTCCCCAAACAAGGATGAGGGGGAGGCGAGCCCATAAACCAAGGTTTTAGAGGCTAGTGGAAATGAAGGTCCCTCTAAGGGGAAAGGTAAATCCTGTGAGGAAGAGGGTCAGAATTATGAGAATCTTAACAACAAAATGTAGCATTTGGAGATGATTGTGCAAGAAATGGAAGATTTTAACTCAGACATGAGATATGGGATGATTGACTGCATTGGTGCATCTAAAAAGATATACATGTTATAGAAAAACATAAGAGGGGATGTCTCGAGTTGGAGAAACTAGTCAAGGACACGAGGGAGAGACTGGTAGTTATGGAATCGGGCTTGAAGAAAATAAAATTCCAACTTAGGATTGGCAGCTCCGAGGATGATGAAGGTAGGAGGGGGTCTAAGAAAGATCTGGAGTGTGAGAATTAGTAGGAGGATCCAACAAGCACTCTGGAAAACCCTCTTAAATGTCACAAGATAATGTAGTTTATGATTCTATTGGTTTGGCATTTTTGCAGGCTTCTTACAAACTCTATCTACTTGTTTTGCATGAGACTATTTTCTTTGATCCTTCTTATAGTTGGTTTTTTTGCTAGACCTTCTTTCTCTTGAGTTAATTTTGTTTAACTCTTTCTGTCATGTCTCTCTTGTGATTGCACCTGGTGTTTTCATGATGTATCTTCTCTTGTAAGGCCTTTGGGAGCTGATCCCTATTCTTACCTTATCTAATAAAAAATGTGTGGATTCATATGAAGAAGAGGTTAAAGCTGACCTATAAACTAAGATGATGCATTTCCTAGAAGAGTTGAATATTGAAAAGAAGAAAAAGAAACTGAAGGCACTTGTTAAAGAATATGAAAATAAGATTCATCTTTTTGAAGAGAAACATTGGATTGACACCCATGAGTATGATGAGAACCAAAAATAGTTATAAACTCAAGTGGATACTTTAATAACAACAAGCATAAATTCTAAGGAGGAAGAGTGCATCAAGTATGAAAGATAAATTGATTCCCTAAAGGAAAAATTGACTGAAGCATCAAGCAAGGTAAGATCATTTTAGAAGTTTAAGAAGATTTCTAATGATCTAGATGATCTCTTGGATAGTTAGAAGTCTATTGGTGATAGAATGAGTCTTGGATTCATTTGTGACATCAAGAAGAGAAATGGAAATGATAATGTTGGTCAGAAGAACGTGAAGGATGATGACACAAGACAAGAAGATGTTGTTCAAATTAAGGAGGATGCTAGCATGGAAAACATGAGATCTAAACCTATTAGGTAGCCTAATGCAATGAGGTATGAGAAGTATTTCAATGGTTATTGTTATACTTGCAATGAATTTGGTCATAAAGTAAGGGAATGTGGTAGAAGGTCCTCCAAGAATGAGGATTCATGGAACCATAGAAGAAGTATCATCTCACACTAGCCTAGGGAAAAATTTAAGACCCCCTAAAAAATTCATATAAATTCATTGGCAAATATGTGAAAATTGACTTTCACACTAATGGAGAATATGAAGAAAATGCAAATATGTTGTTGATTTGGTAGTAGCATTTTTATGCTACCGAATGTTAACATATATTATGTTGTTAGCTGATAGTATATGATGTCGGTCAAAAACATATGTAATTTTTTGAATTTTGTTTTTTTGACAATATCGCTTATAATGAACAACTTGACGAAAAATTGTCCTCATAAAATATGGCACAAACAAAAAAATTTAAAAATGATTTTTGTGAAAAATATAGATTTCGCTAATTTTGTATGGGATTTTTAAATTTTTTTTTATGTTAGTAGTTAAAATGATCATCTTAATGAGAAATCTATCCTCCCAAAATATGGCATAAGTAAAAAAATCCCATACTCTTTTTTAGTCTAATGACATCACTATAAAATGCTACCAGAAGGTAGCTATTTTTATGTTACTTGAAAGGTAGTATAAAATATGTTGTCACCAATAGCATGTTTTATGCTACCGAGATGACAACATATATTATACTATTGGCCGGTAGCATAAAATATGATGTTGATGATAGCATATTTTATGCTACCGACGACATCATAAAGGCAAATATTACAAATTTCCATTTCTGGGAATGGAGAATTGACCCCTAAAATTAACTTGTGCCCAAAATAATTTGGTGACTGGTCCAAATTCCTACGCTAAAAATTTTCAAATTTCAAATTTCAAAAATCATAATATTCTTGAATTAACTAATATTTGCCACTAAAATTTTCCATGCACCAGCCAAGAGGTAAGAATGAAGTTGTTTGTTATAACTATCATAATGTTGGTCATATTGAAAAGTTTTGCTTTCATGGTCCCTCAAGGAAAATCAAGAAGTTTAAGTGATGTAGGTGCATCAGTAGGTTATCATTGAGTATTTTCATGTTTTGATTGGAGTCTAGGTTGTCTTAGGGCATATGTTGTCATTTCCTTCCAAATGTTGTAGTTAAATATTCAAATAAGGCAAAAGTTGTATGTAGTTTGTAAATAAGGCATATTTATGTGCATGAAGGCCAAAAAGGGGAAATGAAAGATGTAATTGGGATATGAGATCTCTAAATTAGTTCAAGAGCTAGATATGAGTTAGTTGTGTTGTTTTCTAAGTTGGCAGGTTGTTAGACTATATTAGTTGGGTGGTTGAGTGAAGATAGGGATAATGGTTTTAGGGTGCAAATTGGGATTTTTGGTTCTAGTATGAATAACTCTCATGAAGAATGGTTGTATCGTGAATTGATGAACATGAATAAATGAATTTTAGGGTTTGCATACCATCCTATGCATATTCTTGTATTTTTGTTCATTGTTTCCTTTGCATATAGAAGAGATACTATAAAAACATCGAGAAATAAGGTTACGGTCACCTCCACAAGATTTATATCTCGACTTGTGATATATGGAATAGCTAGAGGAATTCAATTCAAGTCTAATATGATTTATTTATCTCTTGACATGATCAAACAAAGCATGTGGACTAGGTTTTTCACTCTCTTCCCTCGAACTAGGGATTCTTTGTTCTCCTAAACCGTCTAATAGAATTTGCTAATTTTTTAAAATCATCATATTCATGCTATCACCTAATACTATTTAAGAGTGTAGAGGTCAATTCCACTAGTAAGTATGGTTTCAATTAGCTTCCTATATTATAGGCATGTAGTTGTCAATTTCACCGTACACTAGGTGTTTTGTGATGTTTTAGTGTAAATCAAAGACCAAAATTTTTTGAGTAGCTCAAGAATGCTCCATTCCACATTTTTAAAGGAGTAACAAGGTTGCATTCACCTTAGGAACCCTCTACACCTACCTGTAAAATTCTAATATACCTAATTAGGCCTATAATAGTGTAAACAACAAAGTAATGGTAAACTGATACTAAATTGGTAAAATGCATACTTCATGAGTTGAGAATGGTTCAAATGGAGTCTAAGAGTGTATTAGAGGATAAGGCATAAACAAGGTGTGATCTTCATAAAAGGGAGAGTGATCTCACTATATGATAACCGTACCAAGGACCAGGGAGGTTGATCGGATCAAGTTAAGGTATGAATTCCATGTTCTTCCTCACATCTACTTGAGTAAGTATACATAGTGAACTTTGCATACCACATGTATTTTGTAAATATGTTACTTATGAAGTTAATGATCAAACCAAGTAGAGTATTTAGCTATATCCTTAGGGAAAGGGGTTATTGGGGATAACCATGTATGTTTAAGGTAATGGTCACCTACACACAATTAAGTTAAAAGGAAGAATACCCTTGCACCATTTAGGATCTTAGAGTATAAGAGTGTAGGATGTTGGGGTGTGGAGCCTATTTTAGGTCTTCTCAAATCGGTGTTGAAGTGCTAGAGCTCGAACGGCTAAGTTTGGAGACTTCCGGTGTATTCTGTTTGAGTTGTTTTCTATGACGTGGCTATGCGATCAACATCCGTATCATGTCAAAATGCTATTAACATGCTGTTAACGTCAAGACTATTTTTTCCAGCCATGGGAAGTTGAAAGATCACGAATTTAAAACTTATAGGGTCGGCTTTAGGGCTTCTTAGAAGGATTGTAATCCTATAAATAGAGGTGTTAGGGTATCTTAAAGATATCTTGAGTGTTCAAAAGGTCTTGAGTCTTAATGACCAAGAGGTGATCAAGAGTGATCAAGGTTAAGCAATTGGGTGTCAATTGTGGTTTAGATGTAGTTTGGCATCTTTAGAATTCATTTGTGAGTTCATAACTAAGAGAATAATGTAAGAGTTGTTTTACTCTTGTTGATAATAAAATCTAAGCAAGTTCTTAGTGGATGTAGCCCACATTGGGTGAACCATGTTAAATCTTGTCTTGTCTTCTTTTGTGCATTATTTATTTATGTTGTTATATTTCGTAAGCATAATTCGCCATATACTTTCCTACCTGTTGTGGTTTGAGGAATTGTTTCGCATACTTGTTCTCTAATTCCTAACAATTGGTATAAGAGATTTGGTGGTTTTTTTGCTAAAGTTGTAAATCACAGGGAAAGTTAATCTTGAGTGGGAGCTATGGCATATGAGGGAAAATCGAGGGTTGAGAAGTTCAATGGGCAGAACTTTGGTTTGTGGAAGATGTAAATGGAGGATTACTTATATCAGAAGGACCTCCATGTTCCTTTGGCTGGAAAAGAAAAGAAACCTACAACCATGTCAAATGAGGATTGGGAGTTCTTTGGATAGAAAGGCACTCGGGGAAATTCGTTTATGCCTTGCATCTTTGGTTGCTTTCAACATATCATAGGAGAAGACCACGAAGGTCTCATGAGTGCGTTGGGGAAGTTATATGAAAAACCCTCTACCTCTAATAAAATATTTTTGATGAAAAAGTTATTTAATATGAATATGTCTGAGAATGGTTCTGTTGCTTTGATCATTTGAATGAATTTAATACGGTTGTGAGTATGTTAAACTCAGTAAAAATTGAATTTGATGATGAGGTCAAGGATTTGTTGATTTTGTGCTCCTTACCAGATAGCTGGGACAACTTGGTTATGGCTGTAAGTAATTTAGTCTCTAATAACTCAAAGCTGAAGTTTGAGGATGTAATAGGTGTGATCCTAAGCGAGGAAATGCAAAGGAAGAGCACTGGATATTCTTCTAATTTTGGAAACGCTTTGATGGTGGAGAGCAGAGGGAGACAAAATAACGAGGGAAAGGTAACTGTGTGAAGTTGAATGATCGTGGAAGGTCAAAGTCCAAGAGTAAGTTAGAATTTTGGCACTGTGGGAAGGTTGGTCATGCTAAGAAAGATTGTTGGGCTCTTCGGGATAAGAAGAACAAGAAGGAGGAAACTAAAGAGGTAAATGTGGCAGCAGGTGATGTTTGTCAAGATGCCTTAATTCTTTCTTTAGATAATATTGCTGAATCTTGGGTGTTAGATTCAGGGGCTTCTTTCCATGCCACTCCACATAGACATTACTTTACTAATTTTGTTTGATTTTGGACATGTATATCTCAGTGATGATGAACCATGCAGCATAGTAGGGAAATGTTGTGTTCGGGTGAAAATGTAGAATGGGAACACATGGCTGCTTAAGGACGTCAGGCATGTGCCTAAGTTGAGGTGGAACTTGATATCAGTGGGACAGCTAGGTAGTGATGGCTGTATGGTCAGTTTTACAATAGATTCTTGGAAGGTTACCAAGGGAGCTCTTGTGGTTGCAAGAGGTAAGAAAACTGGTACTTTGTATTTAACCAGTGGTGCTGATTATTGCAATTTAGTTGCTGCAGATGGAGATGTAACTTTGTGGCACTAGAGACTCAGTCATATGAGTCATAAGGGCATGCAGATTATAAAGGACAGGTTACTTGGATTAAAGGAGTTAGATTTAGAATTCTGTGAGGACTATGTTTATGGGAAACAGAAGCGGGTGAGATTCCTCAAGGTTGGACCTACCAGGAAGGAGGGTAAGTTGGAGTTAGTGCATACAGATGTATGAGGGCTAGCTAAGCTAAACTTTATTGGTGGTTCATGTTATTATTTTACTTTCATTGATGATGCAACTAGAAAAGTTTGGGTATATTGCATTAGAAAGAAATATGATGTGTTTGAAACTTTCAAAAGATGGAAAGCCTTGGTTGAGAATGAAACAGGTATCAAGCTGAAATGTCTTAGGTCAGGTAATGGAGGGAATATTGCAGCAATGAATTTCTTGATTACTGTTCGGTAAATGGGATCCGTAGGTAAAGAACGGTTCCAAATACTCCACAGAAAATGGAGTGTCAGAGAGAATGAACAGGACAATCATGGAGTGTGCTAGGTGCATGAGGTTACATGCAGGGCTTCCACTCATGTTTTGGGTGGAAGTGGTAAGCACAACTATTTATTTGATTAACAGAGGACCCTTTATGGCCTTGGATGGAGGTACACCTGAGGAGGCTTGGTCTGGTAAGAAAATTGATTACTCATTTCTTAGAGTATTTGGATGTGAGGTATTTGTTCACATTGATAAAGATGATAGGACCAAGTTAGAGGCTAAGTCTGAGAAATGCACCTTTGTTGGATATGGTGAAGATGATTTTGGTTTCCGTGTTTGGAGTCCTAGAGACAAGAAAATATTTCGGTCTAGAGATATTGTCTTTAATGAAAAAATCATGTATAAAGATTAGTTGCAGGAACAAAAAGAGGAATCAAAGAAAGAATACACATCGTTATAGGACATTACGGACAAAAAGGTGTCCAAGGGGCCGGTTCAAGTACAACATGTTTTGGTACAGCCAGTTTAGGTACCTACTCATCAGGAACCCCAAACTCCTGAGGTGAGGAGGTCTTCTAGGGTAAGAAGGGAACCTGAATGATTTACTCCATTTTTGAATTATTTATTGCTCACTGATAGTGGAGAGCCAGAGTGCTTTGAGGAAGTAGTGCAGGTGGATGCTACGAAGAAGTGGGAGTAGGCCATGGATGAAGAGCATAGATCTCTTATGGAAAACTAGACTTGGGATCTGGTGGAGCTACCCGAGGGCAAGAGAGAAGTGAGTAGGTTTATGAGTGATCTAGGTAGAGAGCACTGACAGGTAGTAAAGTGGATCCTTTGGTATTTGAGAGGGACCATGGGAGAAACATTGTGTTTTGGTGGATCAGACACTACATTATGTGGATATGTAGATTCAAACATGGCAGGATATTTGGACAACAGGAGTAGCACGAAAGGTTATGTATTTATGGTTGGTGATATAACAGTGAGTTGGATTTCACGGTTACAAAAGGTTGTGGGTTTGTCAACCACGAAGGCTAAGTATGTTGTTGCTAAAAAGGAAAGCAAGGAGATGATTTGGCTACAAAATTTGCTTGATGAGTTGGGTCATAAGCAGGAAGTTGGGATACTACATAGTGATAGTCAGAGTGCTATTCATTTGGCAAAGAACTCCGCTTTCCACTCTAGGACGAAGCACATTTAGCTGAGATATCATTTCATCAGGACAAATTTGGAAGAAGATAAGTTAAAGCTGGAAAACGTTCATACTAGTCAGAATCCTACAGATATGATGACCAAGGTAGTCATAAGGGAGAAGTTGAAGTTGTGTTCAAATTTGATTGGCCTTCATGGTTGATAATGAAGGGTTAAGAACTTTTCTCAGTGGAAACAGTCTCCAAGTGGGAGATTGTTGGGGTGTGGAGCCTGTTTTAGGTCTTCTTGAATCAGTGTTGAAGTGCTGGAGCTCGAATGGTTAATTTTGGAGACTTTAGGTGTATTCTACAGTCGTTTGTTGTGACGTGGCTATGCAGTCACTATACCGTTGCTGTTAACGTCGGGATTATTTTTTCCAGCCGTGGGAAGTTGAAAGATCATGACTTTCAAACTTCTAGGGTGAGCTTTAGGGCTTCTTAGAAGGATTGTAATCCTATAAATAGAGGTTGTAGGGTATCTTAAAGATATCTTGAGTGTTCAAGAGGTCTTGTGTCTTAATGACCAAGAGGTGATCAAGAGTCATCAAGGTTAAGCAATTGGGTGTCAATTGTGTTTTAGATGTAGTTTAGCATCTTTGGAATTCTTTTGTGAGTTCATAACTAAGAGAAGACTGTAAGAGTTGTTTTACTCTTGTTGATAGTAAAATCTGAGCAAGTTCTTAGTGGACGTAGCCCACATTGGGTGAACCATGTTAAATCTTGTTTTGTCTTCTTTTGTGCATTATTTGTTTATCTTTGTTATATTTTTGCAAGTATAATTACGCTATATAGTTTCCCACTACACCGTGGTTTGAGGAATTGTTTCCGCATACTTGTTCTCTAATTCCTAACATGGGAAAGATAAGGCATGGGAACCAAGAATGCATTAGGATAATCTAGCCAAGTATAAGTTAGGTTGTTAGAGTAAGTCAAGAATGCTCACGGGTTTTTGATAAGAAGAAGTTTGAAGAGGTCAACCAATAAGTGCCAAGGAGGTCTTGGAATCTCCTAAAAATGTTGTTTAAGATCCCTATGGTTAGGGATGTCTCTACTAAGCTTCTTAAGGTATTCATCAATAAAAATCATGGAGTAAGGGGAGTAGTGCAATAAGAAAATATGGTATAATCATGGTGTCTTGATTTAAGAAGGTTTGTTATTGAGTTGGAGTCATATTGGAGACTCAAGATAGTTGTGTGAAGGTACAAAAATGGAATATTTGTATTTATTCATGGAGTTATGATACATTGTGATAGGTTTAAAGTTGGTCTGAGAAGGCTCAGAAGGTTGTTTAACAACTTGGAAGTATGTTATGTGATTGATTGAGTAGTAATATGGGTTTTAAGTTTACGAGTAATGAATTGGTATGTTAAGACCAATATAATCTTGATCGGTAGAATCCTATAAGGCTAGAAGGCCTATAAAGACCTAAATGGACCTACATGTTTGATCTTAGGGATATGATTAGCTAAGTAGGTTAGTATGAAGATAAATAATCTTGGCATGAAGAGATGAAATAGTTTAAAGATCAGAAATATGGGTATGATTCTTGTAAAATCAAAGAAATAAGGATGTCTTGATGAGATTTGGTTTCTTTTGGTACCCATGGAGACCTATTTGATAGAGCATGATGAGGTTTGGAAATGTTATCATAGTAAAGCATGCAGACTTATACCTGGTGGACAATATAATGAGGTTTTTTCCATGACAAAATTGTGATTCAGGGGGAGTTTTGTGGATTTATGATTCAAAGGAAAAAGGTATGTAATTTTGTTTGGGTGATTATTTCCTTATGCATATGGTATGAGTTTATTTAACACATTTGATACAATATAGAAGGAAGTATCTTCTAGTTCAGTTTGAGAAGATATGTTCGATTGCATTAAGGGAAAGTTAAGAATATTTGAATTGTTATCTAGTTGTCATTGAGATGTTAAATAGTAATGGGATTTATGCAGTTGGTATTTAATCTCCATGAGTAGGTTGTGCGAAGAAGGCACATAGATTCAAGAAGTCATGTGGATAGTGGAGACAATGATGTTGGTAAGTTTAGAAGGTTTGTTTTGGGCCTAATAATAAGGATTAGTGGTGTCAAGGACTCAAGGGGAGTCAATCATGTATGTTATCATCTCAAAAGGTAGGCTAGTAGGTTCTTTAAAGGTATGAATTTGTTAAGGGGGAACTATGTCTCTCTAATGATTCAAAATAAATATGAAGAATGTGAAATGGAACTTGTTTGATTTGATTGATATTTCCAATCAAATGGTGAGCCTTAATGTGATGATAAGAGAAGAGAATTGATATGTTACAGGTATGCCACTTTTTCATTAATGTCAAAAGGGGGAGAATGAGCTGATGGCTTAAGAGAATGAGCTATATGTGTTTTCCATTAATGGGTTTTCCATCAATGACAAAGGGGAGATTGTTATCAAGTAGTGTTTTCATTGATGTCAATAGGTGCAATTTATGTAAAAAGAGTAAGGAACATGAAGGTTGATTAGTAGTGGTCAGTCACGATGTTATGCATTGAGTCACTTGGTCTTATTGTCATTGATGATGTGTCTTAAGTAAGTTTGATGGCTTATAAGAGTGATGCGAGAGGTTCTTTAGTGTTGTGGTGATTTTAAGGTGATTTCATGAAGCTTTTTTAAGGTTCTTGTAGAGCTGGGAAAGAGTGGAAAAGTCATGAGGTGTTTAACATGGTAGGAGTGAGCATGTTTAAGATGACTAGTTAAGAGGCCTAGTAAACATGATGGTGTGTCATGGTGGTTCAAAGGTATGTAGTAGCTGGATAGGAATTTTCAGAGCATGGAGAGCATGGGGATGAGATGTAGAGACACTCACAAGTTTCTCGAGTGTTTTTACGGGTTTTTCGTCAAGTTTTCTAGGTCTTTATCTAAACCCTTCTTTAATCCTAGCTAGGTAAATGAGATGAGCTGATATGTTTCGAGCTAAGTATGTAAAGGTGAGAATTGGGAAAGGTTTATGTTGGTTATAAAACTTTCACCCATGTCTTGGATCTAGAATAACCAAGTTGTTTGTGACAACAATTGAACCATCCCCAAGTTGTGGGGCCTTGCGTGCTTGGGAGGGATATCTGGAGAATGCCGGTTCCTTTATCTAATTCTACTCCTACTCTTAGTGATGAAAGGAAAACTAAGCTAATAATGCCAAGGGACCAGGATAGAAGGATAACATGAAAGGAAACTACACTAAAAGGTGATAGCACTAGAAAAGAGGGATGAACACTATCTGTTCTGAGAAAAAATGAAGGGAAATGTGTGAAAGAAGGATAGGCACATGTAGCACAACTTAAAACATATTTACCAGATCAGTTTCATGGAACACAACTAAATAAGGAGCTGTAAGGGATGTGAAAAGGCACAACAGAACACAATGCAAAGAAAAGGCAAGAAGAAGGAATGCAAACACGTTAGGATAGATAATAGTCACAAAATGATGCTTCTATTACTTCCAGAAATACAAAGAACTATTAAAATGGTGAAATAGGCCAATATGCACATGTAAGAGCCAGATCTAGAGGTCTGTAACTTAAAATAAAGAAAATATGAAGTCCTTAGTAAAGTGTGTAAGGATCCAAAGTGTCCAACATTAATAATGAGTCTAGCTCTTACATTTATAGATGAATCCATGGAATAAAAAGAGAAGAAGGAGGGAAAATCTGAGTTTGAAATGAAACCACTAACAAGAAGCATTCAACACCTACAAATCTCCCTACAAATCTATCAAATACGTTTCCCCAAGTCTATTTGGCGTGTTTAAAGAAGGAAGGTGAATAAGATCAAGTCGGTGGTTGAAGCAATTAGATCTATTTATTAATGCTCGAAAAATGTTTTCCCATTTCTCACCAACTATATCTACCAAAAATTAAATTTGAATGTTTAGCACTGTAGCCTACATCAAAACTATCCGACAAGTCCAGGCATGTGTTGATTAGAGATCGTCAATGCATCTAAAACATGTTGCACATGCATATCGGCTGAAAGGATGGACAAGCTGTGTAAATGTTTTGTCATTTTTACCATGTGTCACTTATCGATTCGTTGAGGATTAGGTGCCCTGTTGGTGCACTTTGACTATTCACGTATGGCACACTCAAGTGTGTCAAAATGACGTGGCATGGAAAGGAACAAAGGAGGGTGCATAGATATGTGCATGGAAGAATGATACGTGGGAAGTGTTGGTACCCAAATTGTGTTAGGAAATAAGAGATAAAATATGCAGAATAATCCCTTACAGAACTGCAACAGTAGAAAATAATATGTAGAAAATATTACAGATCTGAAATAAAAGTGCAGAATAAATAACACAACACAGAGTGATAAGATTTAACGTGGTTCACCCAATTTAGGCTACGTCCACCAAGAATCACTTGCTCATATTTTATTACAAGCCTCCACTCTCTCAATACAATACCTAGATCCGTTTGGAGCTATGCTAAAAAAACTCTATAGAATTCACACCCGAATTCAAAACACATCTGCAATACATTTACTTGTACATCTATCATATGCATAAGACCATATAAATAGACAACTACTTAAGCAGTTTGATACAAAACCGTGGGTATCAAAACCAAGGGCAAAAACCGTGGGTATCAAAACAATGGGCAAAAGACCGAAAAACATGGGCCCAAAAACAGCCCATAACGATTACCCATTACCCATGGGTTAGTAAACCACCCATGAAAATTTGCTTCGGGGGCTTCGCCCTTAACCCCTCGTCCCGCTCACACCACCGAGCGGGACCGCCATTAAAAAATACCCGAGTGTAACACATAGAAGGTGTACCACATTCTAACATGCAAATAGGTTCCACAAACATAACAATCTCCCACTTGGAGACTAATTCCCACTAAGAAAGATTCTTAACCCTTCACTATCATCCGCGAAGGCCAACCAAAGCTGAACATAGCTTTAGTTTATCCCTTGTGACCACCTTGGTCATCATGTCTGTAGGATTCTGACTGGTATGAATCTTCTCTAACTTCAACTTATCTTCCTCCAAAGTTGTCCTGATGAAGTGATATCTCAACTATATATGCTTCGTCTTGGAGTGGAAAGTAGAGTTCTTAGCTAGGTGTATAGCACTCTGACTATCACTATGCAGCTTACATTCCTCCTGCTTATGCCCCAACTCCTCAAGCAATTGTTGTAACCAAATCATCTCTTTGCTTTCCTCTATGGCAGCAACATACTCAGCCTCCGTGGTTGATAAAGCCACCAACTTCTGTAGTCGTGAAATCCATCTCACTGTTGTCCCACCTACAGTGTAAATATAACCTATCGTGTGCTCCTCTTGCTTGTCAACATATCCACCATGTCCGAATCTACATAACCATGTAAGGTGGTATCGATCCATCAGTAGCACAAAACTATCCCCATGGTCCCTCTCAAATCTTTGAAGGATCCACTTTACTACTTGCAAATGCTCTTTACCCGGATCACTCATAAATCTACTCACACTCCGATCGCATAGGCAATATCAAGCCTAGTGCACACCATAAAGATACATCAAACTACCAACTGTTGATGAGTAGGGTACCTTGGACATCTGGTTTCTTTCCTTCTCTATCTTAGGACACTTTGCTCCTTTGATAACTTAAAATGGCCTCGCCAAAGGGTTCCCAACCTGGGCTTTAGCATCCTTCATGTTAAACCTATCCAATACCTTCTTAATGTACTCTTCTTGAGATAAAGTCACTTAGTTCCTTCCTATCCCGAGTTATCCTCATACCAAGGATTTTTCTCGCTGCCCCAAATCCTTCATATCAAAGTATTTAATTTGTTGTTTCTTAAGTACTTTTATTTCTTGTATGTTTTTACCTGCAACCAACATGTCATCAACATACAAACATAGGATAATATAACTTCCATCCTCAAATTTCTTTGTATACACGCAATGGTCAGAATGACATCTAATATAACCTTGCTCCATCACAAAGCTATCAAACTTCTTATACCATCGGCGTGGAGCTTGTTTCAGTGCCATACAGCTCTTCTTCGCCTTTACACCATCTCCTCTTTACCTTTGACTTCATATCCTTCTAGCTGCTGCATATATAGCTCCTCCTCCAAATCACCATGGAGAAATGTAGTCTTTACATCTAACTGTTCTAAGTCCAAGTCTTCTGTTGCTACTATTCTAAGAACAGCGATTCGATAGAAGTCATTTTTACTACAAGAGAAAAAATCTCATCAAAATCTATACCTTGTTTCTATGCAAACCCCTTGACCACCAACCGGGCCTTATATATTTTCTTTCCTCCTTCTTCATCTTTAACTTTGTACACCCACTTGTTCTGCAATGCTCTTTTTCCTTCCTAGCTTCACCAAATCCCAAGTCTGGTTCTCCATGAGAGAATTATGCTCCTCATCCATGGCTTGCTCCCACTTCTTACTGGAATCTACCTGCATTGCTTCATCAAATCTCTCTGGCTCTCCACTATCAGTGAGTAATAAATAATAAAGAGAAGGAGAAAACCATTCAAGTTCTTTTCTTACCCTAGAAGACCTCCTCACTGTAGGAGTTTGGGGTTCCTATTGAGTAGGTTCCCGAATTGATTCATGGGTCACTTTCCCATCCGAAAGATCCTCTACCATTACATATTATTTCTTGGATTCTTCCTTATTTTCCTACAACCTTGCACGCTTATACATGACTTTCTCATTAAAGACCACATCCCTAGACCAAATGATTTTCTTGTCCTTAATACTCCAACATTTAAACCCAAAGTCATCAACACCATAACCAATGAAAGTACATTTTTCCGATTTAGCCTCCAACTTGGTCCTATCATCCTTGTCTATATGAACAAACACTTCACATCCAAAGACTATAAGAAATTAATAATCAACTTTCTTACCCTACCATGCCTCCTTAGGTATGCCTCCATCCAAGGCACTTGAGGGTCCTCTGTTTATCAAGTACACAGCTGTGCTCACCGCTTCTACCCAAAAAGAAAGAGGCAGTCCTACATGTAACCTCATGCTCCTAACACGTTCCATTATTGTTCTATTCATCCTTTTTGATACCCCATTCTGCTGTGGAGTTCTTGGAACCATCTTTTTCCTGTGGATTCCATTCTTAGAACAATAATAATTAAATTCATTGCTGCAATACTCCCCTCCATTATCTGACCTAAGACATTTTAGCTTAAGACCTGTTTCATTCTCTACCAAGGCTTTCCATTTAACAAAAGTGTCAAATACATCAGATTTTTTTCTAATACAATAAACCCAAACTTTCTTTGTTGCATCATCAATAAAAGTAACATAATAACTTGAACCCCCAAGAGATGATACCTGAGCCGGCCCCCACACATTAGAATGTACCAGCTCTAACTTACTCTCTTTCTTCGTAGGTCCAACCTTGAGAAACCTTACTCGCTTCTGTTTCCCATATATGCAGTTCTCAAAGAACTCCAAACTTGTTTATGTATATCCAGGCAAATTATTCTTTATGATGTCCATGCCCTTATGGCTCATATGACCGAGCCTATAGTGCCATAATTTTGTATCTGCATCTGAAGCCACAAGATTACAATCATTAGTACTATCAGTGGTTAAATACAAGGTTCCAACCTTCTTACCTCTTGCCACCACAAGAGCACCCTTAGTTCCTTCCAAGAGTTAGTCAAAAATATTACAAGACAACCATCACTTCCCAATTGCCTGCCGATATCAAATTTCTCCTTAATGTAGGCACATGTTTGACATCCTTCAATAGCCATGTATTCCCATTCTGCATCTTAACCTGAACATAACCTTTTCCAACTATACTGCAAGGCTCATCATCACCAAGAAAAACATGCCCAAAATCCCCTTGAACATAATCAAAAAAATAATTCCTATGTGGAGTAGCATAAAAAGAAGCCCCTGAATCTAAAACCCAAGATTCAGTAATATTATGCAAAAAAAGAATCAAAGCATCCTGGCATACATTACCCGATGCCACATTTGCCTTCTTGTTTTCTTCCTATTGTTTCTTCTTATCCCAAATCTCCCAATAGTCCTTCTTTGCGTGCCTAGACTTTCCACAATTCCAACATATAATCTTGCTCTTGGATTTTGATCTTGCCTCGATCTTTTGATTTTCCACGGTTTCCTCTATTCTTCTGTCTCCCTCTAGTTTCCACTATCAAAGCATTCCCTAAAGTAGAAGATTCCTAAAGCTTTTTCTTCACATTTCCTCACTTAGAATCACCCCTACAACATCCTCAAACTTCAACTTCAAGTTAGCTGAACCGAGTTGCTAGTTGCTTACGCCATTACCAAAGGGCTATTCTAAATTTCGTAAAGAGCACAAAATTAATAAAGCCCTAACTTCTTCATCAAATTCTATTGTAACTTGAAGCTAGCATATTCATGACCGTATTGAAATCATTTAAATGATCTCTCTTGAACTATTCTCGACATTTTCATATTAAACAACTTTTTCATTAAAAATATCTTATTAGAGGAAGAGGTTTTTCATAAAACCTCCCTAATGCATCCATTAGATCTTTTGTAGTCTTTTTCTTTGAAACATTAAATAAAACCGAAGATGTAAGACACATCTGGATTGTCCCAAATGCCTTCCTATCCAGCAAATCCCATTCCGCATCTGTCATACTCGACGATTTGTTCACCTTCTCGAGACAATGGGGTATAAAGATCCTTTTGATAAAGGTAATCTTCCATCTCGCATCTTCCAAAGACTCGAAATTCTGCCCATTGAATTTATCAACCATAGATCTTCCTTCATCTACCATAGCTCCCACTCAAGCTAAAAACTTTCCTGTGATTCAACACTTCAAAGAAACCAAGCCAGGCTCGATACCAATTGTTAGGTAATAAGAGATAAAATATGCGGAATAATCCCTTAAATAATCACAACAAAAGAGAAAATAATATGCGAAAATATTACAGATCTCAAATAAAAGTGTAGAATAAATAACACAACACAGAGAGACAAGATTTAACATGGTTCACCCAATTTGGGCTACGTCCACCAAGAATCACTTGCTCAGATTTTATTACAAGCCTCCACTCTCTCAATACAATACCCAGATTTGTTTGGAGCTATGCTCAACAAACTCTATAGAATTCACACCCGAATTCAAAACACATCTGCAATATATTTACTTACACATCTATCATATGCATAAGACCATATAAATAGACAATCGCTTAAGCGGTTTGATACAAAACCGTGGGTATTAAAACAATGGGCAAAAGACCGAAAAAACATGGACCCAAAAACAACTCATAACGGTTACCCATTACCCATGGGTTAGTAAACCACCCATGAAAATTTGCTTTGGGGCTTCACCCCGAACCCCCTTCCATCATGGGGCTTCACCCCCGAATCGCCTAACCTACTCACCGGTGAGCGGGACCACCGTAAAAATACCCGAGTGTAACACATAGAAGGTGTACCACATTCTAACATGAAAATAGGCTCCACAAACATAACAAATTGATTCTCCCTTTGAAGACGAGCAACATCAACAGGCTGAGCAGGATGCTTATATACGAGATAAATCATATTTTGAGACGTTTTGTATCCGGGAAGGATTTAACTAACTCTTTGTCACTCGAATTCGAAAATTTGGGTAAGACCGTATAAAGGGTTTGACCTACCCTTACTACTTTTGGTTGTGCCTTCAACCAGGGTGAGAGGACCCATTTTGTAACCTGAGTTTGTGAGAGATGTGAATGGGTCAGTTATACTAAACTTTCTCTCTATGATATTTGAAAGGAAACCTTAAGAAGACATGGTCAATGCAACATAATCTAACTCTTACAAGTTGTCACTTCTAGAGAATGAATACGTCTTCCAAATAAGGTTCAGAGTTACTAAAAACAACAATAAGACCTGATTTCCCTACATGTTTCAGAAAAAGGGTGGGTAAATTCAACAGATCTCCTCAACATTTATGGAAAAATAATGAAAACAGGGTAGTTCATGTAGGATTCATTATTTATAAATGGGTTTTGGTGGGGAATTAATCGGATAAAGTTGATTGTACTGATTCCTAGGGACTTTTAACAAAGGTTGGGAAGTCTGCCAAGAAAGATGATAAAATATTTCAAATAGTCAATGATGAACCTTTAACTAGAAAGTGTGTGCCCATGGAAGCCCAAAGATGCATGGTATCACACATTATTTGAGAATTTAACATAAGCACTCATGTCAAAGAATCAACTAAACATCAGAGATTCCTAATCCATCATGGATAAGATACACTCATAGACTAACAAACAATCTATATCAACAACATGGAAGTAAAAACGAGTTTAAATTGTTTATTATGCAATGAAACGAAAGCTCTTCTCACTGCATAATTGAAAATACCAAAATACCACCACAAGGACTAGATCTTGTGTGATCACAAGGAATTCCTAAAATAAGATTGTGACAGGAACATGAACAACTATTTTGAAACACATCAAATTGAAAACAAATTCAACAATTCTCACGATTAACATGATTAACTTAGGGCTCATCAAATTCATCAACAAGGGAAAGTTTAATTTACAGTCTCAATGCTTTTTAATGGATGTACACTTGCAACCATCTTGACATGATTCATTTTGAAGGCTCTAGAAATCAACAAGTTTCTCATAAAAATCTCTATTTTCTCAGTCTTTTCTATTTTTTAGAAAATTATAACCCCCACCCGCGCGAGTATCCTAATCACCTTTATATTACTCCATCCTCATTTCCTTCTTTGTATTTCCCCCAAAAGTATATATTCCAAAGTACATTCATCTTTCAAAAAACTGTGTGTATACATGATATGTTTAAAAACATTTTGGCTGGCCTGCCCGCCATGTGTGCAAAGAGAGTATGGGCCTTCTTCATTTTGCTCTTATCCTATATGATTAAAATATTCATGTCATTTCTTGTGACTATTTCTTTCATAACTCCTTACACCCGGTGATTTGATGGTACTTCTTCGATATTTCTTGAGAACTCGAGAGGTGACCAAAGTGACAAACACCCTTTTTATTTACCACCTAAAAATACATATTGAGTGCAGTAAATCCCTTCTCACAACTGTTGGGTTTAACCATTTCACGTGGGTCCTATCATATCAAGCTAATTCATCAACTATGATCATCGCATTCACTTCAACCTTTAAATTCTCCTCGTGTGAGAAGAGAAAGATATTCCTTTATCAAGTGTGGATTATCTCCTTCAATTCAGTTAATCCATGCCACTTCCACCACAAAACCCAATTTTATCCCATCACCAAGAAGTATTATTTTTCTTATCCTGTAGGTGAGGACATTTTTCACAATCTTCTATCAGTGATATGGTGAGAGTTATTATGGTAAATAGTTTGAAGGAAATTTTGTCAGAATATTTGAATCAAATATTCAAACTAAGTGATCTTGATGAATATTTTTTCAGGGCCTTGTTTGACATAAAATGTAACAAAGACACTAGAGGGCCCCTATCTTATCATAAAGTCTGGATCACACTTCTCACAAGGCTAATATGGATCAACCCTATCTTCACAGATTTTCAATCAATGTATTTCCATCTCTTTCGATGGGAACATTTGAAGACTCCCAAAAACCTGAAGAAATTCTAGATTGAAAGGAGGCCCCAAGTTTTTGGGAAAACTGATTTTTAATGTCCATTCCTGTGTGATGAAGATTTTTTTAAAACGAGATTCCCAAGGAATCTTATGTATTATATGATAAATCTTCCATCGACACTGTGCCTTCCATTTCTCACAAGGTGGATGAATTGGAGTGGAGGATTGCCTCTCTGGAGAAAGGAAAAACATGACCTACATCCTCATAACCAATTTCAATGCCAACACCATCCTTAGGGAAGAGAAGGGGCGAATCAAGCTCTCATCCCCCAATCATTATCTTAGATGGAGAAGAGGAGTTGTCCCTATCTTCTCATTGATCAAGAGCAACAATCTCATCTTCTCGTGACAACAGGGGCAAGTTTGTAGTTCGGTCTTCCACTTGCTCAGGGCATTGTGATCCTCCATCAGGGCATGGCTTCTCATGTCCTCGGTCGATCCCTTCCCCAAGAGAGAACTCACCCTTTTCAAGGAGATGGAAATTTGAATCAAGCTCAAAGTCCCTTGTTCCTTCTGCCACCGTGATGTAGTCCTTGGTCTTCCAACCATTCCAGTTGTCCCTCCTCAATCTATTCATAACAAGTCTACCCTTCACAAGGGGAAGGGGAAGACAACATTCTTCACAGTGGTTTGGATCTTATAGAATGTGTCTTCTTATCGAAAGATGATTGGGTTGGAGAATATCATGCATGAACCAAGAATGAATCTCAAGTCGTTAATGGATATGGGTATGTCACAAGATTTAGCAGGTTCCATCATGTTTATCTAGACAACATAGGGCTTTGATGAATTCTCACTGAGGAAGAACAAGTTGTTGAACAAACTACCTCCACTGGATAGAACTTATGAAGGAGTGAAGGGTTTCTGAGTCACTATGTTTACCTTTCATGCTTTTGTTTTCAATCATGTAATCGACCCTTTTTACCATGGGCTGGGGCCCCTATAGAATCCCCATTTTGAATTACATCTAAGAATACTTTAAAATTATGTTACTTTTAAATTCTCATTTTCTAACATGTAATTATTTTCTATTCCACCATTATAGATTCTTTAACTTAGCATTGATATTACCAATGGAAAGAAATCACTCCCATACTTTCAATGGTTCACAATACTATCCTTGAGTTGCACGGCTTTGAACATCACCTTTCGGGATTCCTTATTTCTTGTGGGGATTTCCTTCCTTTGCGGGTCTTTCCTCTTCTCAATGCACTTGGGTGACACGTGGAAACATCTCGCATCCCACCTTTTTTACTTCTCAAATTTCTAGGACAACCTTTCCGTGCATAAGCCACATGGTGAATGCTCATGAATCAGGGGTTGAATCACCACACCCTTTCATAAGTGTGCCAAGGAAACATGTGGGCACACCTCCTCTCATCCATGGGAAATTCCTTATTAATGATCTTCAAACTTGTCCCCGACGACCGCTTGCCAAGTTTATAAAAATCCTTTGCCACCTTTACAATCCTTAATTAAAACAATTGGGCATGTGAACATTACGGGAATTACTCAAAGAACAGGGGTGAGAGTATTCGACCTCCAACACTGGCTCTAACTCGGGGATGGTTACCCATTGCGGGTGTCACAAGAATCTGTTAAATATAGACCACGTGCCAAAAATACATTGGGCTATGGAGTCAATTATTATACATACCAGGTCAATTGATACAAACCATCCTCTAAAAAACAAACCAAGAAACCAAAACAACATGCCATAGAAAACCAATGGCCAAAAAGGAAACAAAAACACACACAAAAATGCAAAAACAAAGCAGAGATACTATACACTGTACATTAGGTCATACCTTTTCGGAAAAATTAATCAAGAAAATGCTTCAGGTGCCTACCATTGATAGGTAACTCAAGCAACTCTCCATCCATATCTTTCAAGAAGAAATTATGTTCACCAATCTTGATATCAATGGAATAAGGGCCCATCCATAATGCATCAAACTTTCCATGTTTTCCCTTATCCTCATGTCTACTGTCCCATAACAATACAAGATCCCCAATGTTGAAGATTCTGGGAGTCACCTTTTTGTCAAATATTTTTTTGATATTTTCCCTGAACTTCAAATGTCTTTGGTGGGACTCTCTTCTTTCTTCATCCAATTCAACAATCTGATTTATTCTTGCATCATAAGGGATGACTTCTTGATCCTCAAGTTTTGAATAAACTGGTAGGAAGATAATTGCATGTGGAGGGGGAGAAGGGCATGAGCTCTGTAGACTAATTCAAATGGGATTTTTCCAGTGGCTCTTTTAATAGTGATCATATCTACCCAAACAACAAACTTCAAGTGTTCACCCCATCTTTGTTTATTTACCTCCAATGTCCATCTGATTATCTTTAGCAAATTTTTGTTGCTTGATTCAACATGTCCATTTCTCTGTGGGTTATAATTAGATGCATATGTCAAGTTTATACCATATTCTTCACACATAGTGACTAATGGTTTGGCTTAGAAACTCATGGAATTATCAGCAACTATCTTCATAGGCACACCAAACCTATAAATTATATGATTCAAGATGAAATCAATAAAAACATGATGAGTCACCTTCTTGGTGGGGATAGCCTCAACCCATTTGGTGAAATAATCAGTAGCTACCAATATCCATTTGTGGCCTAAGGTTATGATATTTCACCTATAAAATCCATGCCCCACTGCTTGAAAGGGGCCTCAATTGATCTGGTTATAGAGGAGAGAACACAAGCCTTCATTTTCCCTGAAAATATCTGACAAATTTCACATTTTCTTACCAATAAGGCTGTATATTTGAAAAGTGTGGGCCACCAAAGAGTCCGCCCTTAGTATTTTGTGGGTATTAACCCTTCCAAAAATTCCTCCACATACTCCTCCATGAAAGTCTGAAACCAACCAGGGAACTTCATCCTCTCACACATTACACATATAAGCATAACCCCTTCAGGATTTTTCCATGCCAACCCATAATCAGTGATGATATATTTTTAGGAGGACAACTTGAGTTTCCTTCTTTGGTTTTTATCCAAATTCCTAGACATTCCAAATTTCTGAGGTAGAATATGATATTTTTGTACCATATAGAATTGATCAACTTCTCATGTACCTCCACATCTCCTCCTTCAACCTCATTTACTTCCATCACTTGTAAGTTGCTTTCAACCATTAGTTTCACTAAACCCATACCTCTAACCAATTTGGTAGTCTAAACATCCATATCATACTCTTGCAACTTGTTCACCCATCAACATCTTTTGCTAGAAACTTCCATCTCTGATAAAATGTCCTTGACCATTATATGAGGAACATAAGCTATAATCCTTGAGCTCAAAATATATGGCCTAAAATTTTGTTGCTTTAACCAAGGAAAAAGCCTATTTTTCCATAATGGTGTATTTTAACTCAGCTCCCTATAATGCTTTACTGAAAAAAGTAATTGGTCTTTCATTTCCTTCCTCATTTTTTTACAACAACACATATATGCAATAGTATTTTCAGATGTAAAAGAGAAAATTTGAAAAGTCCTTTTATAATCGGGGCCACTAAGACAGGGAATTTTTCAATGCTTCTTTAATCTCGTGAAATATTGGATAGCCTCATCCTCCCATTTAATAATTTGATCCTTCCTCAACATCTTCATGATAGGGATAGTCATTTCCAAAAATTGGAAATGAATCTTCTTATGAAATTGATTTGGCCGAAAAAAGATTGAATACCTTTCTTGTTCTTAGGGATAGGAACTTTCCCAATAGCTTCCACTCTCTCAAGGTCAATCATGACCCCTTCTTTTGATATGATATGCCCAAGCAACTTGGATTTCTGAACCCCAAAATGAAATTTTTTAGGATTCAACGAGATACCATATTCCCTACACTTCGTAACATCTTTTCCAAATGCTGCAAATGATCATCCCTTTTTCTTGAAAATACCATCACATCATCCTAGTATATAGCTATAAAATCACTTATATATCTAGCGAATGCCACATCCATAGCTCTTTGAAAATTGGTACTAGATTCATCAAACCAAATGGCATTCTCACGTACACATAAGTACCCCAAGGAGTGGTGAAAGTAGTTTTGATTCATTCTGATTGCTTCATAACCACTTGGTTATATCCCGAGAATCCATCTAACATAGACAATAGTTTTGACCCAGTGATTAATTACAACATATTATCCATGTTAGGAAATGGATAATTATCTTTCATTGAGGCCTTATTCAGATTTATAAAATCTACACAAAGTCTTATATCCCCATTCTTTTTTCTGATTGGTACTAAATTTTCCACCCAAGAAGAATACCTTGTAGGTTGTATAATACCTCCATCCCTAAGTTTCTTGAGTTCTTCTTGCATCTTTAGGGATAAGAGAGGATTAATTGGCCTCTATTTTTTCCTGAATGGCTTGGCATTAGGTTCCAAAGGTATTTCATGTTGGAAAAGATCCTCCCTATATGCCTTTAATTCTAAATATGACCATGCTAAGAAATCCTAGTATCTTTTTAACAACTGGACATATGACTACTTTTATTCTTTACTCAAGTTACTACCCAACCATATTTTTCTAGGTTTATCATCAGTCCCTAAGTTGTGTTCTTCTACATCTCTCGAAACATGGATGTGTATGTGAACAACCCTATCAAGCATTGTCAAAATTTGATTCCAAAGCAACTAACCCCCTTGGAATTGTATTTTTTCAATTGAATAACCTCTTGGCCGAAAAGAGTCTCCTTACCATCACACACAAAATCATTGGTTCCCAGTCCACATTCTAGTTTGTAAATTCTCCTTTATTTTGTAGAAACCTCTGAATTTGGGCATCATCTTTGAAAACTTGCCAATGTTTGACATTTTCAGGGATAGATGGTCTTGTCAACACTTCTACATCATACTCACAATAAGGGGACATTGTAAAATTTTCAAATATGGATCCCAATACTACCAACTTGTCTACAACAACATTTTGATCTCTGTTATGATACAATATGTTGAAGGAATCAAACAACTCAATAAAGTCCCATACTATGTGCTTATATTGTTTCATCCTTTGATTCTTAGTTGCATAGATCTTCCTAACTTGTTTGACTACCAAATTTGAATATCCCTTAACAATAATGTCTCTAATACCATACCTCCAAGTAATCCTTAAACCCAACAATAGTGCTTCATATTCTTCAATATTATTAGTTCACTTAAATATGATTTTAAAAGAAAAATTGATTTTTTCCTAACTTGTAGATATCAAGACAACACCTACACCATTTACAAATTTAGAACAAGCCCCATCAAACATCAAAATCCAAGGGGAATCAACTTGCTTAGAATATTGGCGTTTGTCAATACTATGCTCTTTAAAATCTACATAACCCACAAAATTATCAACATCAACAACAATGTACACACCTCAATCAAAAACCACATTCATTAGTAATTTCCTATCTTCCTCAAAAGGGATTCCTCCATTATATGTTTTAATCATCAAAGCTCTCGATATTTGAAATCATGATTAGGTAGATCAAACGATTGTACCATATCAACCTCAATATCATCATTAGGGGAAGAGGCAATATCCGATAAACGTAGTTCTAGAAACTTTCCACGGTCTTGGTGCTTATCGATCGCTTAAAGTGGCTCCTTGCTATGAATTTTCAGGGCATTCCATCATGCATACATCACCATAAGCTTCATCATCATTTTTCTCTTCATCTTCCTCAATAGGTTTACAAGGGGAATGTGGCAAAAAACCTATCACACCATTCAATAGCATGATTTTCTTCCACCACAACAACTCTAGCAGTCAAAGGATCAGGGATCTTGTTTATTTTCTCTAAGTTGTTGTTTATTTCCTGACCCCATGGGTCCTTTTCCTCTTTCATCTATTTTTGATCACTCCTAAGATGATTTCCAAATATATCTTGGCCTTGTGGTTTGTGTTGACCTTGAGAACTTTTTCCTATTCCTTTTTCTACTCTGGCAAGCTTATAAGATATTTCTTTAACTTCCCGACCAAAGTTTTTACAACTTCCTCCAGATCCACCACCTTGTTTGACTGAGGTCTATCAGGATTAATAATTTGACACCCTCCCTTTTAGGGGTTTCCCAACCTCTTTAATATTGTTTTCAATTTACAAAGCCATTGTGAAAGCCTTCCTCAATGTTCCAGGGTTCTTATCTCTAAAATAATAAGAAACTTTCTTGTCGAAGGCATTAGAATACTTAATTAGGCATGACTCATCACTAGGCCTCAAAATTATGGGTAGTCTATTTAAAGTCTTATTGAATTTGGTATTGAAATCATGAACAGATTCATTGAGATTCTTCTTTATATTCTCAAACTTAGACAAGAGGAACCTTGGGTCTGTTTTATCCCCATATTGTAATCTGAAAGCATTTTTCATCTCATTCCATGAATCCACTAATTTATCTGAAAATATTTGTACCAATCACGTACATCTTCTTCCGTATTGTGAATGAATAACTTTATATACATATATTTTGTTACAAATATATTGTGTAACATTATTAATATATTGTAATATTATTAATAATGAGTTTATATAACTCATATTAATAATATAGTTAGTATGAGTGTGTTGTGATAAAAAACTTGCGTAGCTATTTGGAGTGTGAGTGATCCTAGGGATAAGCTTGAGAGATTCATAAAGAGAGATATGAGGAAGACTAAGTGATAAGACTTGACTCCTAGATTATAGGATCAAACATTTGTATAAGAAGCTATCTCTAGATGAATATAATATCCTGAATGAATTAATTTTCCTGTGTCAATCTGTTGTTGCTCCATTATTTGGTATCAGAACAGAGAGTTAGTTTTTTTTGTGTGTAAAATGGAGTCTTGAAGATTGTGAGGGGTAGTCTTATTACTATTCTCCCATGAGAATGGAATTTTTTTGATGTAAGAAATGTGCAGATCTGCCATATATTTTATGCGACATTGTATCTCCTCTCAAAGGTATTTTATTTTCTTCATAAATTGTTTGTCAAGGTTTGACACTAGAGGAGAGTGAGAGGCATCTCATTTTGCTACATTGGGTGCACCCATGTGCGTATAATAATAGATCTATTTTCAGTGCAGTATTCAATATTATTTTTAAACACGTTTTGATCACCATTCCACCAACCATAATTCTCAGTTGTTGTTGCAAACTTATCTATTTTTGGATTTCCATTTGCCAAAGACGTCAAGATAGCCTAGTTTTAAAATGATCTTTACACACATCGGTTGCAACATAGGAAAGAAATACAATTTTTGTAGAGTCTTAATCTCCCCACCCAACCTGTATATGTTGCATTCCATATTACACAATTCATGTTTAGTGTGATCCCATACAAGTTTGACAGAGGATTAATTTTGATCAAATATTCAGAGAAAGACCCCATGTTTTCATATGCATAGGAGGTGTCACCACGAGCAGGTGTAAAGAGGCATCTATAGAAATCAGTTCGAGTCATCTATGTTGTGGAACAATTGATTCAGTCAAGGCCTTTAAAATTTTCTCTAGTCCTCTTGGTCAACACGCTCAACTGTCCACCATGATTGCTATGCTACATCATTGCCACATTCAATTGGAAAATTATATTTAGTCTGCAATTAGTGTTAGCGAGTTGTTTTCAAACAACTTTTGCATTCTATTGGCAATGTATATGATAGATATGATTTCATGGGTGGTTAAAAGGACTTCAACAACTTGTGTTGAATGAGAATGTGATCTTGGCTTCCATTCCAACTTATCTTTTTGGGTTGTATGATCTCGTTATTCTAGATTTGATAAAAAACAATCTCGAAGGGCCGATTCCAAGGGAAATTGATGAGCTACAGAAGCTTTCCAAGCTAGATCATGTACATTTTGTTCCCGAATCTCCATCCATGATCAGTGGCATCATAAAATGGTATATGTTAGGCATTAATGTCAATGGTTATAGAGTTTAATTTGGTGTTATTTTATTTTCAAGTGTCACTCTCATAAAAATGAGTCAATAGTGTTTTATCTATCATCAATTGTAAAAGGTTGTCAATATTATTGTTGTTTGGTTAAAATAAAGGGTCATTGTAAAAGTCTAGTATTTTTGGGTCCATTATCAAAAAGTCAAAGAGTCAAATATTGTAAAAATAAAAAAATTACCTCACGGATGCATTTTCGGTGTTACCCTAGAAGGGGTGTTTCCCCTTGACCTGCTGGGGGCTACCACCCCTAGACCCCTACTTTGGAATTTTAGAACCAAAGCGAAGATTTGTGGGGAAGATACATCGACAAAAGGTGGTGCAAATTTGAGCTCCATGGTCCAATATTCTAAATAAGTAGCGATAGATGGAGGATGGAGGAAATGAAGGAAGGAGGTCAATCAATGACCTCTCACCAACCGCAAGCGATGGGGCCGCATAATGAAGTTGTGGCATTTTTTTAGTTGTGTGTTTATTTTCCACTATGTGAAAATAAGAACAGATGTCACATTCTGTTCAATTGTAATGTGTGAGAAATTCCTATATGTAACCTCCTAGAAGAAAACATTGTAGAGTATGTCTCTAAGTTTATTGTAACACTCATAGATTTGGAAAGGGTTGGTGGTAGATCTAGAAAACCACATATGTAAAAAGGTAGATAAAATTTTACTGATGTAGCGGTCCTCTGACTGCCTTCCTTCTTTATGAAGATGATCCGCTAGTGGAATGCTGAGTGCATTATTTTCATGGAGTAAATGCAGGATGCATTCCTTCACATAGTTGTGGTCATGTGCAGCAAGACAATTCAACCAGTTGGAAGTTTACACGCCTTTTTTTGATCCAGATTATGAGGCAAGCCCATGCAACACGTTGTAGAAAAAGAGTTATATTGTACCATGTCAACATTAGGGGAGTGTATATTGGAAATTAATAATGTTAACAATAGGGGAGTGAATGTTACAAATATATTGTGTAACATTATTAATATATTGTAATATTATTAATAATGAGTTTATATAACTCATATTAATAATATAGTTAGTGTGAGTGTGTTGTGATAAACAACTCACATAGCTATTTTGGAGTGTGAGTGATCCTAGGGATAAGCTTGAGAGATTCATGGAGAGAGATATGAGGAAGACTAAGTGATAAGACTTGACTCCTAGATTATAGGATCAAGCATTTGTATAAGAAGCTATTTCTAGATGAATACAATATCCTAAATGAATTAAGTTTCCTATGTCAATCTGTTGGTGCTCCATTATATTCATATTCAATTTAGAATTCCTCCATCATATTGAGAAAGAGTCTCAAATGTTGGTCACCAGTGATGGCATTATTTCCTAAAATTTAGGTAATCTATTTCTCACATCTTGTGGTACAACATTAGGATATCCAACCATGCCTCTAAAATTTATTGGCCCAAACGTGTTGACAAAAAAAGGAGGTCTAGGTGGAGGCTGAGCCATGTTATTTTGAGGAGGTGATCCTATAGGTGTATTAAAATGGTATGGGACCAGGGGCCTTTGAGGTATAAGTGTATGATCCTCACAACAAATATCCCCAGAGTGACTAATCCTCACAAAATGTTGTATCAATTTTGAGTGATAGAGGAAATAAATGAGGGACACTTATTCTAGATACAAATGATGACCCCTCACCAGTTGGAGTATTTAGATTCACCCAAGGACTATTTGATTCTGAACTATTTGATGGTGTATGACAATCTTCAACTATAGGTTGATCACTTTCCACAACTAATACTACCTTCTCTCTTAACTATTGATCCTCCAATGCTTTCTAGAATTATCTCCTTTTTGGATTTGTTTTCCCAAGCTCTGTAAATAATCTTCTAGTAGGATCTTTATTAAAAAATACCTTCTTCCTTCCATCTTTGCAAATATCAACAAAAATCTCACTTGACAAAGATTTAAGACACTGGTATTTACCAAAAATTTCAAACCAATACGAAGTCACCACCAAGGATTTTCACCTTATATGTGCTAAAGCATTGTAAGTAACTTGTCAAGTGTCTATCAATACTCAATTTATACAAATCTCGACAGATTTGATCATCCTTTGTCAATATTTATCACTATCAATACAAATATACTACAACGTTTGTCAAAATCAAGAAGTGTTACACAATGAACTTATGATATTTCTTGATATTAGCAATGCTTAATAAAGGGTGATGTTTAAACAATATATTTTCATATCAACATTTAAGAATTATTACCAGAGATCAATATGCATATGTATGTGCACAAATAATCCCCAACAATGGTGCCATAATTAGTGTTGGTACCTAAATTGATTCTCCTTTGAAGATGAACAACATCAATATGATAAGCATAATGCTTAGAGACAGATAAATCAGATTTTGAGTCATTTTGCAGTCGGGGAAGGATTTAGCTAACTCTTTGTCACTCAAACTCAAAAAATTTGGGTTGCACTGCAAAGGGTTTGACCTACCCTTACTACTTTTGGTTGTGCCTTCAACCAGGGTGAGAGGACCCATTTTGTAACTTGAGTTTGTGAGAGATGTGAATGGGTCAGTTATATTGAACTTTCTCTCTATGATATTTGAAAGGAAACCTTAAGAAGACATGGTCAATGTAACATAATCTAACTCTTATGAGTTGTCACTTCTAGAGAATGGAGATGTCTTCCAAACAAGGTTTAGGTTACTAAAGACAACAATAAGACCCGATTTCTCCTGCATGTTTCAGAAAAAGGGTGGGTAAATTCAATAGATCTCCTTAGAATTTATGGAAAAAAATGCAAATAGGGGTAGTTCATGTAGGATTCATTATTTATAAATGGGTTTTAGTGGGGTATTAAGCAGGATAAAGTTGATTATACCAGATTCCTAGGGACTTTTAACAAAGGTTGGGAAGTCTCAAGCAAGATGATAAAATACTTCAAATAGTCAATGATGAACCTTTAACTAGAAAGTGTGTGCCCATGGAAGCCTAAACATGCATGGTATCACACATTCTTTGAGAATTTAACATAAATGCTCATGTCAAATAATCAACTAAACTTCAGAGATTCTTGATCCATCATGCCTAAGATACATTCATAGACTAACAAACAATCTATATCAACAACATGGAAGTAAAGTGAATTTAAATTGTTTATTATGTAATGAAATGAAAGCTCTTCTCACTTTGCACAATTACAAATACCACAATACTACCACAAGGACCAGATCTTGTGTGATTAAGAGGAATTCCTAACATAAGATTATGATAGGAACATGAATAACTATTTTGAAACACATCAAATTGAAAAAAATTCAACAATGCTCACGATTAACTCAGGGCTCATCAAATTCATTAGCAAGGGAAATTTTCATTTACAATCTCAATGCTTGTCAATGGCTGTACACTTGCAACCATCTTGACATGATTCATTTTGAAGGCTCTAGAAATTAATAGGTTTCTCAGAAAAATCTCTTGGAAAGATGGATTTTCTCAGTCTTTTCTCTTTCTTAGAAAATAATTCGTAGAAAATTTTAACCCCCCACTTGTGAGAGTATCCTCATCACCTTTATACTATTACATCCCCATTTTATTCTTTGGCTTCCCCCAAAAGTAGATATTCCAAAGTACATTCATATTTCAAAAATGTCAGGTGTATCAATGATATGTTTAAAAAAGATTTTGGTTGGCCTCGCTAGCTGTAAAGAGTATGGGCCTTCTTCGTTTTTCTCTTATCCTATATGATTAAAATATTCATGTCATTGCTTGTGACTATTAATTTCATAACTCCTTACACCCGGTGATTTGATGGTTGCTTCTGATATCCCTTGAGCACTCTGAGGTGACCTGAAGTGACATACACCCTTTTTATTTACCACCTGAAAATACATCTTGAGTGTAGTACATCCCTTCTCACATCTTTTGAGTTTAAACATCCCACGTGGGTCCTATCATATCAAGCTAATTCATCAACTATGATCATCTTGGATTCACATCAACCTTTAATTTCTCCTCATGCGAGAAGAGAAAGATCCTACTTTATCGGGGCTAGATGATCTTCTTCAATTCAAATCAATCCATGCCACTTCCACCATAAAACCCAATTTTATCCCATCACCAAGATGTATTTTTTTATCCTGTAGGTGAGGAAAATTTTCACAATCTTCTATCAGTGATATGGTGAGAGTTCCTGTGGAAAATAGTTTGAAGGAAATTTCATCAGAATATTTGAATCAAATCTTCGACTTGAGTGGTCCTGATGAAGCTTTTGTCAAGGCCTTATTTGACATAGAATGTGCAGGAGACACCAAAGGGCCCCTAACTTATCAGCAAGTCTGGCTTGCACTTCTCACAAGGCTAATTAGGATTAACCATGTCTTTGTGGCTTTTCAATCGATGTATTTCCATCTCTTTTGATGGGAACATTTGAAGACTCCCGAAATCTTGAAGAAATTCTAGATTGAAAGGAGGCCCCAAGTGTTTGGGAAAACTGATTTTCAATTTCCATTCTTGTGTGATGAAGAATTTGTTTTAAATGATATTCCCAAGGAATATTATGTATTATACGACAAATATTCCACCAACAATGTGCCTCCTAGTTATCACAAGGTGGATGAATTAGAGTGGAGGATTACCTCTCTAGAAAAGGACAAACAAGACATGCATCCTCACAATAAAGTTCAATGCTAGCACCTTAGGGAAGAGAAGGGGCGAATCAAGATCTCATCCCCCAATCATTATCTTAGATGGATAAGAGGAGTTGTCCCTAGTTTCTCTTCAATCAAGAGCAACAATATCCCTACTCGAGACAATAGGGGCAAGTTTGTAGTTCAATCTTCCACTCACTCAGGGCATTGTGATCCTCCATCAAGGCATGGCCTCTCAGGTCCTCCTTTGATCCCTTCCCTAAGAGAGCACCCCACACTTTTCAAGGAGATGGAAAGGTGAATCAAGCTCAAAGTCCCTTATTCCTTCTTGCCATAGTGATTTATTCCTTGGTCTTCCAACCATTCCGATGTCCCTCCTTAATCTACTCATAACCATTCTACCCTTCACAAGGGGAAGGGGAAGAAAACATTCTTCACAGGTGGTTTGGATCTTATAGAATGGGTATCTTCCTATCATATGAAGATTAAGTTGGATAAGGTCATGCATGAACCAAGAATGACTCTCGATTCATTAATGTATATGGAGATGTCGTAGGATGTAGCAGGGTCCATCATGTTTATCCAGAAAACACAGGGCTCTGATGAATTCTCGATGAGGAAGAAAAAATAACATCAATTGGGTAGGACTTACAAAGAAGTGAAGGGTCTCTGAGTCACTATGTTCACCTTTCATGCTTTTGTTTTCAATCATGTAATCAGACCCTTTTTACCATGGGTTGGGGCCCCTATAGAATCCCCATTTTGAATTACATCTGAGACTACTTTCAAATGATGTTACTTTTAAATTCTCATTTTCTAACATGTAATTCTTTTTGTTCCACCATTATGGATTCTTTAACTTAGCACTGATATTAGCGATGGAAAGAAATCACTCCCACACTTTCAATGGTTCACAATACTATCCTTGAGTTGCACAACTCCACCTTTCGGGGCTTCTTTCTTGCCTTGCAGGGATTTCCTTCCTTTTGTGGGTCTTTCCTCTTCTTGAATTGCACTGGGTGACACATGGAAACATACACATCCCCCACTTTCTTTGAATTCTCAACTTGTTGGGATAGCCTTGCCATGCATAAGTCATGTGGTGAACTCTCATAACTAGGGGGAGGGGCCGAATCACCATACCCTTTCAAAATTATGCCAACAAAACATGTGGACGCCCCTCCTCTCCTTCGTGGGAACTTCCTTGTTAATGGTCTTCAAAACTTGTCTTTGACCACCCATTGAGTTTATAGAAATCATTTATCACCTTTACAATCCTTAATTAGAACAATTAGGAATGTGAAAATTAGGGGAATTACTCAAAGAAAAGGGGTGAGAGTATTCAAGCTCCAACAAGAAGAACATAGAAGGGAGGCACACGCAACACGTGCGAGGAAATGAGGAAAAATGGTGAGTTAGGAGTGCATGGCCAAGGCACAACTATTACAAATTAATATACAGTGTGTGCGAAGGCCACTGAGATTTAGCTGATTGAAGTGAGAGTAAGGCATGAGCAGGGTGAATAGCTATTAGGAAGAAGGAATATGTGAAGGAGATGCACACAAGGTGAGATTAGAACAAAGAGGAAAAGGAACATGGAAAAGGGGGTAGAAGGGAAGGCACGCAAAGGCATGTGAGGAAAAGAAGGGGCGTGCACGAGGAAACTACACCCAAGGGAATGTGCTAAGAAAAATTTGAGTGTGCGTGACCATATAATGAAGAACTCAAAGTCAGAAAGTGTATACAAGTTATCTAAATAACTAGGAGAGTTATTTGGATAATAGTTTTGGTGAATTTTGAGGCCATATGCCTACTAGATGAAGGATATTAGTAGCCTAAAGCATCCATTGGGCTTTGAGTCTCTATGTAATCATGAAATATGATTTGTGACTTTGAAGAACTGCCCTTGAAGTCACTTGAAGGATCATTTCTTGACTCTATTCTGAATCCTATAAGCTATTGGAAATTTTTGGAAGAAGATTGGGATCTTGGAAGAAAAAGAAGAGAACACTCAGGGAACACTCGAGAAGAAACAATTATGTACAAACAAACAATGTGTATGCAACACACTTGGAGGAAATGAAACTACTCTAGTATTTACAAAATTATGCAACAAAATTAATGGAAGGGTTTGAGATAGATCCCATTTACTGGGATTTGTAGCGCACTCCATCAAGATGAGTTAACTCAAAAGAGTTAGCCTCTTTGCATGAATTGATGATGTATGGGCCACTCCAAAGTGCATCAAACTTTGAATGGAACCCTAGTTTAGCTCTGTCAACATCCCATTTTAAAACTAAGTCCCCAACTTTAAAATATTTGGGCATAGCCCTTACACAAACCATTTCTTTGTTGCTTAATGATGCTGCTCTAGCTTGATTATGGAAGAGTTCCTTAATTCTTGAAGATTAACCAGCTTTTCCATTCTAATTTCCATCTGGTATGTGCCTTTGAATTCTAGTTGTTGGGAAAGCACCAATGAATTCAATTCCAGTGTCAAAGGAAGGGTAGCCTCTTTTCCATAGACAAGCTTGTAAGGTAAAGTTCCTATTGCCTTTTTAATTGTGAGTCTATCTACCCAGAGTGCACATGAGACCTTTATATGCTACTATCTTTCACCGATATCCATTTTGTATTTCATTATTCTTATCGGTTCTTGTTTATTGAATCTCCTAGACCATTTCCTTAGGGGTAATAGTTAGAAGAGGTTTTCATATAGATGCCCAGAGTTAGAATCCAATCAGTGCTTTTAGTCCCAAGGAAGGCTTTTTCATTGTCAGAGATAATGGTTTGAGGAACACCAAACCTTGTGACTATACCTTCAAGAAAGTCAAGGATGATGAACTCGTTGATTCTTTGGGCGTGGCAGCTTCTATCCATTTGGTGAAGTAGTATGTGGCTATCAGCACCCACTTGTGTCTAGTGCTTGAAGGTAGATTGATCATGCCTATGAAGTCGAGACCCCATTGCGCAAAAGGCTGATCTACTTGGATTGGTCGGAGGGGAAGTACTACCAATCTTTTCTTTCCTATAAAGAAATCACATTCCTTGCATTTTTGACCCACTTATGTGCATATGAAAACAGGGTAGGCCAAAAGATTCCTACCATTATGATCTTCATTGTTGTAGTTTTGGCAAAAAGTGTCCATGAGAGAATCCATCGTGAAATTCTACTATTACTTTTTCAGTCTATACATCATTGATACATCTTAACAACATGCCATCAAGATTTTTCTTGAAGAGAAGTCCATCAATAAAAACATAAGGGATATATTGTAACCTCAGATGTCTTCTCTTTTCCTTGTTCAAACTAGGAGGGTATATGCCCTTGGAAAGGAATGTGATCATGTCCTTCATCTAGTTGCATGCACCAAGATCTATATTCTACTCAATTTCTGTGTGTGGGAGACCTTCATCTAGAAATAATGAAGTCTCAGATTCATTCTACGCATCCTCAACAATCTGCTTGCAGAGCATGCTACCTCTTACCAATTTTTTGGATTTGATAGTCACATCATATTCCATGATTTTGGTCACCCATCATGCTCTCTTTTCATTGATCTCTGCTCCCATGATGAAGTCTCGACAAAAAGTGTGAAAATAATACATTAATATGATTTTTGGCAAACGTAATTTTAAATTTCTTAAGTGCGCACATGATGGAAAAGACCTGCTTCTCTATGTGACTATATCTTAATTCATAATCCTTCAGTGTTTGGATGAAGAAAGCCACTGGTTGTTCCAGCCCTTGTTCATTTTATTGTGTTAGGATAACAACAACACTCGCATCAACGCCATAAGCATAAAGGATAAAATCCTTGGAATAATTCGAGTTGATGAGTGTTGGTGCGTAAGTAATTTCTTTCTTGATTTTTTTGAAGCTTTATATTCCTTATGCTTTCCATCTTAAGGTTATGCCCTTTTTGAGCATCGGGGTTGATGAGGCCATAAATTGGCCATAAATTACCATTATTTTTTCCTTCCAAGTTACCTTTGAAAGTGGATTTAAATGTAATCTAGGAACTTATAGTTTGCTTAAGATATAATATAGGATATATATCTTTTTCATTCTTTATAAATATTTTTTTATCTATTTTGTTGACTAATCCTATTGATTATTTGGGAAAAGATGTAAAGTCTTGTGTATGCAAGCCATAAAGGAAAGATAATGCTAGTATTGGGAAAAGTGGAATTGATCATGAATAGTAAATTTAAAATCAGATCTGATTTCATATTTAGATTCCTCTTGAAAAATTATGTAATTTCAAAAAGAATCATCTCAATCCGAGGTCACATGTAAAAGTTATAGCTGTTTTAAGTTAGTCTGCGAACTCACAGAGTTAGTTCTAGAACTTGCAGGTTTAGTTCTGGAACTCATAGATTTAGTTCCAGAACTTGTATCAATTGAATGACAGTTAGTTTTGGAACTTTCAATTCGTGGAAAAATCAGATTTAGTTCCGGAACTTGTAGATTTAGTTCCAAAACTTGCATAAAAGGAATGACAACTTTAGTTCCGGAACTTGCATCAATGGAATGACAATTTTTGAGGGATTGTGAAAACTCAAAGATTCCAATGGGAAATTTGAGATAATTTTTTTCATAGAAATTTGTTTAACAAAAACCTCATTCATATTTGCTACAGGTTTTACCAATGAAGAGAGATCTAACTTTTAGTGAGCTACAATCCGAGGAAACGTGTATCAGACGAGCACTAAAAGTTCCATAAATAGAAATAGAAAAGTCAAATGGAAAATCTGAGAGATTTTTTGTTCATAGAAATGTGTTTAACAAAAACCTTATTTATATTTGTTACAGGTTTTACCAATGAAGAGAGATCTAACTTTTAGTGAGCTACAGTCTCAGGAAACGTGTATCAAACAAGCACTAAAAGTTCCATAAACAGAAATAGAAAATTCAAATAGAAAATATGAGAGAGGTTTTTGTTCATAGCAATGTGTTTAACAAAAACATCATTTAGATTTGCTAAAAGTTTTTCCAATAAAGAGAAATCTAACTTTTAGTGAACTGCATTCCGAGGAAAAAGTGTATTTGACAAGCACCAAAAGTTCCACAATAAAAAATAGCAAAGTCAAATGGAAAATCCAAGAAAGGTATTTGGTCAAAATAATATTTTGAGGAAAATTCTCCTTCCAATAATGTAGAGGAATAAAATCATTATGATTCTTGTTACCGAAAAGTAATGAGAAGATTTGGGAGAAAATCTTCCTAAAATAAGTGAGATAAGATTTAACTTCAATAATATCTCTCTCTCTATATTTTGTGGAGATGGAGATCTTAGTTGTTAGGATTGGAATAAAGATAAGATCAAATTGTATTTCCTAAAATAAGGAGTTGGTTGGATGCATGAATTATAAATGCAACCTTCCACACTTAGATATGTAATGCTTTTCTCTAAAGAAATAAAGATCTATTCTTTCCTCTCAAATATTCTATAGTTTTAAGATCTCAGAAATATGATTTAAATCCTCTTCCAAGGAATAAGTTTGGCCACTCATTCCAAGGAAGATGGATCTATGTATTTATATTTATGTTTATTCATTTGTCTTTAATTCATTCTGTTGTATTGTTTTTATCTTTGTATTGTGAAAATTCAGTCTGTTGTAAACCTGCAGGTGTTTCATTTAATTATGTTTATTTCCAATTCAAGAAATTTCAATTTATGCAAGTGTGTTTAAATTCTTGCAAGTTTGATTTCCTTCATGCAAGTGTGATTTATTTTATGAAAACTTTATTTCTGCAAGTGTGGCTTTCAATTTCTACAAGTGTGATTTATTTTATGCAAGTTTGGTTTGTGTTTAAAGGATTTACTTTCCAAGATCTTCTTCTCTTAATGCATATAGCCATCAGACACCAGCCCTGATTGACATTATTAATGGTGAGGATTGATGAATCTCATCAAGGATGATGGGTCAAATAATTCCTGCAAGTTATGGATAAAATTCCTAACAAAATTTATCTTATCGAGGAAGGATTGTAGGGATTTCTTGTGCACCAATAGGGAAAGAACCAGGATGGCTGATATGTGCTCATGATCAATTGTGATGTCATCCTTTGAAACCACATGTCCTAAGAGATTTCCTTGTGCCACTATAAAATTACACTTCTTAGGGTTAAAAGACACCACATATTTTCTGCATCTCTCAAAGACATTCTCTAGGTGTGCCAAATGATACGTGCTCTACTTTGAGAAGACTGTTATGTCATCAAGGTAAACCAAGATGAACTCATTGATGTATCCTTTAAAGGAAATATCCATGGCGTGCTAAAATGTAGCATTGTGTTAAAAAGACCAAAGGGCATATTTTGATACATATATGTTTCCCACTTAGTTGTAAACACCGTTTTAAATTGATTCTCTTCCTTGACTAGGATCTGATTAAAACCTGAATACCAATCTACCATTGAGAATATTTGCATGCCAACCATATTCTACAGAATTTGCTCCATTGAAGGAAAATGATAATGATCCTTTAGAGATGCTTTTTCAAATCTCTAAAATCAACACAGTAGTCCGATTTCACTTTGTTCTTATTACGCAATGGAACTAGATTTGTAACCCAAGTAGAGTACTTGATGGGAAAAATAATTTTCACCTCAATGAGTTTGGATAACTCCTTTCTCATGAGGGGCTCTATCTTTGGATTAATTGGTCACCGATTCTATCTCATGGGTTTAATATCAGGATCAAGGCCAATGGAGTGTTGAGCAACACTTGGATCAAAGCCTTTGAGATCTTCATACTCCTATGAGAAGATATCATTGTATTTCTAATAGACAGAGATGAAGGCATGATTTTCTTTGTACACACAAGATTTTTCGAGCAAGAACTCTTTCCCATGCGCAATAGTGACTTAGGATCATTCTTCTTACACAACACACATATACTTTTCTTCACCCTTGAACTCATCATTAGGGATAAACATTTGATCCAAGGTGAATGACGCAGCCTAGAATTCAGCAATACAAGCCTAGGCATGATGGCACATCACTTAGACTATACTGAGTGCTCACCCAAAGCACGCAAAGGTACTAGGCCCCTCTTTAGGGTTATTTTTGTAGGATGTTAACATGATGAAGAATTTAATCATTCAGATCTATAGCTAATATATCTTTCATATAGTGCATATTCAGACCTAGATCTAGAACATAACATACTTAACAGATAACCATAATGGAATCAAGCATGCAATACTTGAATTATAACCATAAGAACACCTTGTTTCAGTCCATAATCTCCATTATATTAATTACAGTAAATACATAGAAGCTTCATTACAATAACAATAGTATACGCTCATGTGCATAACAAATTTAGCAGCATAATCTCACTATATCCTAGTTCTCACATGTATATCTATGTTATATATATATATATATATATATATATATATATATATATATATATATATATATCTACTGCAATAGCTTTTAATACATATTTATAAGGGTGGGGACTTTCCCTTCACCTCTTATCTAATCCCAAAATAGGTCGCATGCTATTATTAGCCATGCGCCATTACAAAAATAGGCTTACATGCAAGAGTGTCAACAATAGATCTCCCTTAGTCAACTATTAGTTTGCCATTCTATCTTCAGCCTGCATCCATGCAAAATCCTCGTAGCCAATCATCTAAAAATAGCCAATGTGTGTCACACAAGTCTCTAATTGGTTTGAGTGCTTTGCATGCTATCTCCAAAAATATATCCTCATAATGAAAATTGTTAATTCCCGAATTTGTCTCTATTCTACGTGTGATCCTCTCTGATGCTTCCACACCTTTGAATGTGCTCTTTTCTCCCATGCAAACCTTCTATCAACTAAGTGCCAAAGTCCGACTAACCAAAATTACCCCACACTAGTTGTATTGTCACCCCAATAATGGTTGTCTCTAAAAATGAATCAAAGAATATGAATAGAAGAATAGAAATAATTTTGATGAATGAAAGAATGTATTTAACTTGTAGTATCCTCTTATGAAACCTGAATAATTAATTTTGGATATTCCTCTTTTATCTCTCGCCTCTAAGGTTTTCCAGTCATTGAGTGTGGCCTCTACTTTCTCTGGAATATCCACTACAATTGACTCTAATTCATCCCTTGCAATCTCTCCTTTTTCATTTTGTAATACCAACACAATGTTGGACATGTCAGTCATTCTCCTTCTAACAAGTCCATATTTTGAGTGATGAGTTTTCCAAGCTCATCTAGCCTTTCCCTATGAGGTTCCTGAGTGGCTGTAAGGGCCTCACGCTTCTACTTAACAAGTGCTAACCATTCTGCGCAGAGCCCATGTCTCATCCTTCATGGCCTTCAGGACCTCATTGTCTTCTAAAATGGTGCCACCTTATAACATCCTCCTGCATTGTACAAATATTCAACGCTTGATCTACCTTCTTGAGTTCTTCCTACAAGCTTTGAAGCAATCCTTCATATGATGTTATCTTCTCGCATCACTGAAGCCTTTTCACACTCTACTTCTTGTGTTGGATCCTTTGGCTCAGGCATGCACAGAGGTTCATCTTCTAGCACTAAGTCCACCAATGTACTCACATAATGTATTGTTGAAGGAAACATCTTGGGTACCTTTGGCTCTAAGTGTGGCCTAGCCTTCATGACATTGTCACCAATCTCCTCTACCATGCTGATAAACAACATGTTCTTCTTCTGTGCCAAATATTTTTCCTATTTTAGGTGCGCTATCTCCTCATCCTTAGTCTTAATCTCCTTCGTTAGTGCCCTAATTATCACATATTTATCCATATTTCATCGTGTGACCTCTGTTGATACCTTCACCAAAGTATTTCTCACTTGTTCATCAGACATAACAGTAGGTTTTACTATTATGTGTCTAGCCTGAGGTGTCTTTTTCAACCTCCTTGACATACATGAATCTTCACATACATCAAATTCTGGTTCATCCATGTGCATGTGCATCGACCAAGAAAATTTCTTCCTTATGCGCACTGTTGCCATATCTTCATCCATTAACTTTCAACTGTATAACTCATTTTGTGCCATTGTGAATTGGAAATGGGCGCGGAAAATTTTACCTGTGTCCTCGGTGTAGCCCATGGCTAGTGGAATATACTCCCCATTTTTTCTTCTTGATCTAGGCTACTTAGGAACTTAAGCTTTAATATCGGGAACTTATGTTGTTATGTCCTAAGTCATCTCTCATTGTTGTCTCTTTTTCCCCCTTTTCTTCCTCTTCTCGCATACTTCATTTCCACGTCTTTTTGTTTCTCTACGTTCTCTAGAGGTGTAGGAGAATTGGGCGCACTTTCCTCCAAATCTTCTTCTTCCTCATTCAAATTTAATTTCCTTCTCCTTTTCTCGCTTGTCTTCTTCGTGGAGAAAACCGAGGTGATCTGCACTGCTTGTTTGTGGAGTAGCACCTTGGGTCCTTGTCCTTCTGAATACTCTCTTGAATTGGAGATCTCCTTGAACTGCATCCAAGTCCTCCTCATCTTCCTCTTGTTTCTGAGGTGGAGTAGTTGCGTGCTCAACTTCATCCTTATTTGGAGTTTTTCTTCTACCTCTGTGTTCCAAACCACCACTATCCTCATGCTCCTCCTCTTCATCATTGACTTGAATTGTTTCTGTGGGCTTGGGTGTTGGAACATTTTCCATTGTATGCTTACCCTTTGGCGGCCCTGGGAGCATGAACTCATTCTCCACATACTTAGTATTCTCCATCTTGGGTTTGAGTTGTAGGTACATGAGCACTACTCCGGTGTCCCCAACTACCAAGCTCACAGGTTTCATGCTTATAATATCTGAAATAAGTCTTTCAATGTATGCATTGTGCCTTGGATATACATACTTCTTCCTCAGAGTGTGGTAGTCGCAATCTACCTTATCTGCATTGAATTTTAAGTAGCACGCATCTAAGAACCAATGATATGATGCCTAAAAATACCTTACTTGTGAAGGGATACAAAAATCCTTCATCGCAAATCACGTAATACAAAAATGTTGGTATACCGCAAACCGAACTAACTACCTTACTCACAATAGAAGGAAAATCCTTGGGAATGCTCCACTCTTCCTTGAATGCCATGCATTCTATCATACCACATCTCCACCCTCAGCTTGAATTGTCCACTCATTGATCCATCAAACAAGTACTTGTCGAACTCTCCGCAAGTGACTTGTGTCCCGTGGGGTACACCCAAATCTTCTCCTTTGGCCCATCAGCACCCCAATCTCCATGAATACTAAGGACAATAACATAATGCCAAAACTTATTTTGTCATCTATTTGTGATTCTTAGATGATTTTTTTGCTATGTGATCTACAATGTTGTAGATCACTCCTTGAGACATCTTCTTGGCAATGTGTAACCACATTGTGTTTACATGCGACCACCTTCCTTAGTCATTTAGATTTTTCATAAGATATGCAGTGCTTGACTACTGGGTACTTCTTCAACTTATTAATGTCCATGTAGTGTAAACCCTTGGTATACCCCATCTCCCTCCTTATCTCCGTGATTGTGGCTTTATTAGTTAAATCATTATCCAGATCCAACCCTGAGGCCCTTAGTCTTATCACCATTGAAATCAAAGCAAATGAGATTATTACCCTCCTTTCGTAAAAAATAGAAGAAGTCCTCATGGAATTTTCATCATCAACATCGATACAATGGTTTATACTTTCCAAAATATGATAGCTCATACATCCGGTAGATTCCATTCTACTTCAGCAACTTCTAACCAACGCTCATTGTATATTGGCATATCCTTTGTCGTGCCTTTGGTTTGTTTTCGTGCTCAAAGAATGCATCGAGCTCCTTCTTATTATCTAATGTTTGATGGTTGTATTCATTGATTTTACATTAGAGGATATGGGAATCCCATTCTTGTCCCATAATCATGCCCTCTAGATACTGCATTTCTGAAAAATTACTCTCGAGAGAAATCTCTTCTTCCACTTCAACCTTCTTCTTCCCTTTATCTCCTATTTGTTGGTGCTTTCTTTGGTGCCATTTGAAAAATATCTCTTTTCTTCCCTCTGTAGTCAAGCAAGTCAAAACCCTATCTTAAATATTTGTGCCCTAGTGGAAATCACATGCCCTAGCTTGTTTATAACACGTCTGCTTCACTCAAACCCTCCTATGGGAACGCAAGCTTCTCCAGTGCACAACCCTTCTCCTCATGTCTGGTTTCACACTCCACGCACCTCAACATGATTTCTTGGCTTGTTTACACTTAACCCTTTTCAAATTATCCCAATTGCAATGGTAAAAATGAACTTGCATCTTGTCCTTATATAGAATTTCAAAATTTAGTGCATTGATTGCTCCTCCACCTACCAAAAATCCTCTCATTAATTAACCATTTTCATTATTTCCACACAATACATCTTCACGCCCAAGCTATAACCTTCTAGCGCACCCTCCTACCTTTTGGCTACAGAATTCTCTTTAGCGCACTTCCATGCACCTGAGTACCTCATCACTTTGCACCTTCCACCGGTAGTCTTCCGGCCCCGCTACCTTGTGTTATACTTGTTTCTTCACTCCTATCTATCTATGGTCCTTGTGTCTAGAATAAATCTTTTTTTTTCAATTTTCCAACCTTGAATAGCACTCGTAGATAGTTCCTTTCATGTGGACTTATTTTCATCTGTACCTAGATATCAACAACCTACCCCACACTAAGGGTATGTGCAGTCCTCTGTGCATAAAAATTCTTCAAATAGTAATTAGCTTCTGGCGCGTAAACATGCTTATTACACAAACACACCAACTAAATTGAAAAATCATAGCAACAAAGAAGGAAACACATTAAGGGAATGCAAAATTGAAAACCTAATCTAAATGGAAACACTACCTTATTACAAACACCAAGAAGACTTCTCTATAGGAGAGCTTCAGCCTACTCCTATTGAAGTAACCGAGTAACCGTACTCTATCAAGGGCCTCTAACTTGCAAGAACCTGATTCAAGTATGTGAGTGATAACATATGGCCCCAACCAATGTACCTTGAGTTTACCTGGATGGCACAAAACTTAGAATCATAAAGGAGCACCATATGTCCTATCTCCAACTTTTTATCCTTGATGTTCCTGTTATGCCATGCTTTCTTCCTGGCCTTTTCTTGTTTTTGAATCCAACGTGCTATGACTCGTCATTCATCCAATAGGATTAATTATTCAATGCATTCTTCTAATGCTTTCTCATCAGCAAGACCCCTAGTGCATGCAATACACAAAGAAGGTAACATAAATTCCATAGAAAGAAATGATTATGTTCCAAACACTAACTGAAATGGTGTGGCTTTGTTCAACCTATTATAAGTTGTCCGATATGCCCAAAGTACAACAAATACTTTATCATCCCAATCATTTCTTCCAACATCACAGATTTTTGTCAATGTCTAGCTCAAAATTTTGTTGAAAGCCTCAGTAGTCCCATTTTCCTGAGGATGATAGGGTGTAGTCTTATGGTGTGCAATCATGAATTCATCCAATAGAATTCTGATTATCTCATTAAGAAAATGTGTGCCCCTATCACTGGTCAAACTTAAAGGACATCCATACCTTGTAATAATATTTTCCCAAAGAAACTGGCTATTGTGGCTATTGTACAATCCTTTGTAGGTGCTTCTTCTACCCACCTTGTTAGATAATCTATGCAAGTTATGATGTAACATGATCTAGTTCTCGCACGCAATTGGTGAAATAGGGCCCACAAAATCTATATCCCATTTCTCAAATGTTCTACACTAGTAATGGGTCTTAGAGGAATTTCATCTCATTGACTGGTTTCCCAAGGTGTTGATAATGATCACAAGCCTTACAAAATTCCTTACAATATTTGTACAGGGTCTCCCACCATAATCTAGTGAGTAGAATCTTATGCACAGTGGCATCACCGACATAGTGGCCACCTACAATACCACCATGAGATTCTTCCATAAGACTTGTATGCTCATGTTCCAATACACAACGACACAATAATTCATCTCATCCTAGTTTGTATAGGTCACCGTTGATTAACATATAAGGGGTTGTATGTATAGCAAGTTGTTTCTTCTCTAAGGATTTCATTCCTTCTAGTTGCATCCCTTTTCGTAGAAAAATAACAATATCCTCTAGTTCTGATGGTGCTCATTGTAACCTATATAATTTTGCATCTAGCATGGTATCCTCAATTGTCTATGCTTCTTCTCCTGATTGTATTATGGATAGATGGTTTGGTACATAATTAATTTTCCCTGGTTTCACCACAAATTTGAAATCAAATTCTTGAAATAAGAGCACCCATCGACATATGTGCCCTTTTAGAATAGGTTTGTTTACCAAATAATTCAATGCCATGTGATATGTATAAAAGATGAATGGTGTAGCTAGTAGGTACTGGTGGAATTTATGTAGTTCATAGATCATTGATAAAGCTTTTTGCTTTATAGTGGTGTAATTATATTTTGCAGAGTCAGCTTTGTACTAGCAAAATAGATAGGATGATCTACAATACCTTCTCTAGGTTAAGCTAACACCATGCTAATGGCCATGCCAGAGGTGTCAACATATACATGAAAGGGTTGGTCCCATGAAGGAAAATGTAGAATAGGTGCGGTAGTAAGTTTTTCCTTTATTGTCTCGAATGCGAGCTGTTGCAGCTTCTCCCAATAGAATGTACATTTCACTTTTAGTAACTCTTCCAACGGTGCGGCAACTCGGCATAACCTTTGATAAACTTCCTATAATATCATGTATGACCCAAAAATCCACACACCTCACTCGACTAGTAGGCTCCCTTATGCCTATAGTGATCGCAACCTTGGCTGGATCAACCAACAAACCTTCCTTGCAGATTATGTGTCTGAGCAATATCCGAAATGGTGTAGCAAATATGCACTTCTTGATGTTCAAGTAGCTACTCAACTACCTACATCTTTCAAACATTAAGCGCAGATTATCACAATGATCCTTAACTAATCCATACACCGTCCAATCATCTAAATAGACATGTAAGAAGTTGTGAATAAATTCCTTGAATGCTTGAACAACTATGTGCAAAAATACAATAGGCACATTTTTCAAACCAAAAGGCATTACAATATAGGTGAAGCTACCCCATTCCATAGTAAACATAGTCTTTTCCTAATCCTCTTGGGAAATCTGAACCTGATGATACCTAGAGAACCCATCTATAAACGAATAGATTTTGTGCCCTGCAACACCTTCTAGTATTTCCTCAATGAATGGCATAGGAAAGGGATCAGTCACACATGTAGCATTCAGCTCCATGTAGTCCACAAAAATCCTAATCCATCCATCCTTCTTGATATTGATCACCATTGGACTAACCCATTCTAACTCATCAAGGGGCTTGATAATTCCAGACTTCAACATTTTTTCAATCTCTTCTTTGACCTTTTTGCACAAGTTGGGGTTCATCCTATTCTCTTTCTAACTATGCGGGTACCCTCTTTAAATTTTATCTTCATCTACCCTAACAATTCATGTATGCCTTTAAGTTCATGTTACCCCTAGGGAATAAGTTCGTAATCCCTTAGTAACTCGATGATTTTTTCCACTTCGAGTCTGACCAATAGTCCCCAATTATGGCTTCCTTAGGCTCAGCCTCTAATCCAATATTCACCTTCTTTATCTTCATAGGTTCATGATAGGTACACGTGGTTGTATCTACATTGTCCAATACCTCACGCCTAACTATTGAATGATTTATATCCATATTTTCTACTTCTTCATCATCCACTAAGTAGACCATTTTCCCTTTTTCATTCTCAAGGAAAGGACATTGAAGTAATGTGGCATCAGCCTCTATTTCTTCTATAAGATGCGTTCTTGAGTCTCCTTCATCCAATAACTCCTGAAGGAGTTCTTTAGCCTTGGCACTATCTCCCATAGTTAAGTGCTTTATGACTTTTAATGCTTCTTCTAGCAGAGTCTTTGTAGAGAAGAAGTCAAATGTTTGGGTAATTCTTGTAATTAAATCCTACCAATTTTTAGTCTCTCTATGGAGTTCTGCATATACATACTAAGCACACATGCATCCTTGTAAAGTGGAATAAAAATTTTGCACCCATAAGGAAGGTGGTAAAGCTTCATGCCCTTCTTTCTAGAGTCTCACACTTCGAATGTGGTGCTTTGAGTAGGTTGATTACCATAATAAGTAAATATTTTATTAGGTGCATTACTCTTGAGGAACCTAGTAGCAAGAGAAATCCTAATTTCATTCCATCCTACAAGATTATCCTTGTGGGCCATCTAATAGCATGTTATTGTCCCACGTAGTGTATATGCTAACATATTTCTTCTCTCCAATGGGTCTATCCACTATTATTCCATGGTGCACAAGAATACCATAGGATCTCCTTCTCCGGTGTAACAAGGTACCGAGTTGTTACCTATTCTCCTAACATAACATTGTTTTTTGTCTCTAGGAAATATGCTCTTTACTTCATGCCCTACCAACTCATAAGTGTTATGAGCCCAATTATCACAGGAAACACTTGTAGTATCGCTAATGGATTGTGCATCCTCCCACTAAATTATTCCTTCTTTAGTTGGCTCAAGCATCTTTGGGTCTTGAATGACGCATACATAAATCCTATTCAGATCTTCTTCACTCAAGGGCTCAACATAGGGTGCATATTTACCATCTGTTAAAGGGATAACAACTCTCTCCTCATTTTCAAAACTGATATAGCCCTTGTTGAACCAAAGATCAACATTATTTGCATAGCACCAAGGATGCCCTAATAGAGTTGGGAAGCTATCTGACTCTGCCAGTGCTAAAACCTCAAAGTCTCTAGTGAACTTGGCTCCTTGTATGGTAATGGATGCATCTTTTAAAACTCCAATGGGAGTGGCCTTAGTTCGATTAACCATGAATAGTATATTAGAGGATGGCTACAATGGAGTCTTCCCATTTGTACCCATGCATCTAAGGTAAGAACATTGACTTTCGTGCATGTATCAATCAATATATTACTCAATAGCCACCCATCCACAACAACATTCAGAGTGATTTCCTTTTCATAATCTAGGCTATGAGGGGGAAGATTCACATGTAGGATCTGCCGTCTAATCTCAATACTTGTGAGCATGGTGTTTCCCTTTAACTAATCCCCTAATAATGGAATGATATTCTCTTGGTGCAACATTTTACACACTTCCCTTAAGCCATCTATATCAATTTGGACCATCTCTGATACTTTCTTTTACTCCATATTTTTTTATTACTCTTTTAAGTATTGTATCTCACCCTGAAGATTCCTAAGAACTTCCATGGTTTCCTGATAAACCTCCTTCTGATGGGTAGGATCTGGGTATCATGTATGTAGAACCTCCTCCTTAGTGATGTAGGCTTCTGTTGCAATGCTTCTCTAGCACATGCCGCCTTAGTGCGGGTCATAATATTTACTTGCAATGCCTCGAAATCTGCTTCTAACTTAGGCATCCATTGATTTTCCACAATGCGTTGTATCATAACCATTCATGTGCCTTTGTTTTCTTTTTTTTATGTTTCTTACTAAGGTGCTCATATAAGACCAGAACTCCTCGTAGTGATGATTCTTTCCACAAAAATAACATGTAATATTCAAGGACATTCACACCTGTAGTGGTCGAGATCTCGCATGTATAACATGTTCCACGAGGGAACTCACTTCTTCCACTACCATGGCCTCATCCTCAAAATCCACCATGGTATCCTTAACCTTTGCCACGAATGCCTTCAAAACACCCTTCATTTCGATCATAGCATACCTGATTGTGATCCCGGTCCTGATGCTCATTCTTTCCCTTAGATTTATCTAAAACTCATGTTTGTCGTACACCAATATCTATAGCATCATGGATCTGACCAATCAGCCAACAAGTCTTCCATGTCATGAGTCATGGACCTATAGATTTTACAGTAGTTTGAAAAATTCTTCCTTATCATGCATTGTAATAATGGGCAGCGGATAACATCATGGTTTAAATGACATATCTCATAATCCAACAACAATGAGCATACTGATCTATGAGGACAACTATCCTTTGTGTGTCCTACTTCAAAATCCGTAAACCAAATCCCCGTGTGTGTCTCATGTGTTGAATTTTCTGATAGTTTCTCCAACTGTTTTACCATAGTTATGATCTATGCTTCTAAAAATGGGCTCACCCTAGTATCTCTACTTCCAACCACCTCAACGTGTAAGGCTACTTTAAGTGCTTTGTGTGGATCAGTGTATGTCTTATGTGATAATGCCCTTCTTAAAGGGGTAATCATGCCCCCAACAAACCACTGTGCATGTTGTCTTGTGTGTATATCATAAGAAAGCTTAGATAACAATGTTTTAAAATGGGCATCATATTCTCTAACACTCTCAGTAGTTCCTTGCTTAATATCCTTTAGTGCACTTATACTCTTCTACTCAAACTCAGGGATGTGAAACTCTTTAAGGAATGCATCTTTTAAAGTTGTATAATCTATGCAAGTCTGATCAGGGTCAAAAATTTTGTACCAACTATGTGTGTGCCCTTGTAATGTAGTAGAAAATTGGATTTCCCTACGCTTAGAAGCTATGATTCCTTTTGCGTGCCACAATATTTCACACATATGCACATGTTCAACAACATCTTCTATGCCCCTATAGTCTGGGAGATGAAGAGACATCTCCATGTAAATATTATGGGGTTGGTGCGGACCTTTCCCACCTGATCTAGAACCTCATGTGTTTCCCCTACCTCTAGAACCACCAGATCCACCAGAACTAGAGCTACTTATTCCTCCTAATCTTGAACCTATAGCCGGTGTCGGACTGAAGGTGCACTTCCTGTGTCCCAAGAGTAGAAATAAACCGTACACCGATAGTCACGTGAAGCGTTGCCACTTCCAAGAGTTAGTCCAAAAATTGGCGCACTTGAGTTTTGTGTAGATGATACACCCAAAAAGGTACTTCCATTTAACAATGAAGCCATTTGTGCTTCCATTGATGTGCCTTTTATAGTACTCACTCCTACTCTCCCATTGCTTGAATTAACTTGTTGAATGTTTGTTGTACTAGATGCTTTGGAAAACCAAGTGCAAGGGAAATGTTACTAGGTGGATTCAGATGCGCACCCGCAGCCCAGGTTGTCTCTACTAGCATGCTTTTACGTGAGGCCGAGGAGGGTTCCCTATCATGTTTTCCTAAATGGGGGAGTTCTTGAGGCTCAGGTTCCACATCTTCTGTGTGAACTTCAACTCCTTCCCGAACTATCTTTCTCCACAACACCATTTTCTCTGCAACCTTCCTATGCTTCTCTATCTCCCTCTCGCGTGCCTCATTATACTTAAAATGCCTTTCCTATCTCTACCTTTATGCCATTCGGTCTGTCATCTTTCACCAAACCTACTTCTATGCCCACGTGTGGTGGAGTTTAGTTAGCCATTGGTTTACTCTCCAAATTAAAAGTGACCATCAGGATCTTAATCACCAAAGGGAATGCCTTATAGGTAAGTTCCCCTTGGATATCATAAAAATTGGAATTCATCTACCTCTAGACACGAATAAGTGGAAATTGAGTACTCCAAGATACAACTGTTCAAAATACCATGGAACCACGTATCCATAGCTCAAGTCCAAATCATATTAGCATCATAAAGGGCCTAAAATTCCTCTTACATCTAGAAAAGTGTGCAATACCTCTAATTCCTCTTAGATGCATAAGCAATCGGCCACTTGTATAATTATACTAGAAATATAGTGAAGAATCTCTTGTATAAATTGTTATACATGGTATGTTCCACCCATCCACGTGCATTAAACTCAGATCCAGTGCAAAACTGCCATGTGTATTCTTCTTCCAGATTGTGTATTCACTCCTAAAAACTTGCTAAGGTCAACCGGTATGTCTTCATCATGAACCATTTTGAAAATAACTAAAAAATAGGTCTCGGCAATGGAACCAATGATGTAACCTAGAAATCAGAAATACACGCCTAGGTGCGATGGCACATCACTCACCTAGACTAAGCACTCACATGAAGAGCACAAGGGTACTAGGCCCCTCTTTAAATTTGTTGTTATGAGATGTTAGCATGATGAAGACTTTAATCATTCAGATCTATAGCTAATATATCTTCCATATAGTGCATATTAAGACCTGGATCTAGAACATAATATACTTAACCGATAACCATAATGGAATCAAGCATGCAATATTGAATTATAACCATGAGAACACCTTGTTTCAGTCCATAATCTCCATTATATTAATTACAGTAAATACATAGAAGCTTCATTACAATAATAGTAGTATACGCTCATGTGCATAACAAATTTAGCAGCATAATCTCACTATATCCTAGTTCTCACACATATATCTATGCTCTCTCTCTCTCTATATATATATATATATCTACTACACAATTCAATACATATTTATAAGGGTGGGGACTTTCCCTTCACCACTTATCTAATCCCAAAATAGGTCACATGTTATTATTAGCCACGCGCCATTACAAAAATAGGCTTACATGCAAGAGTGTTAACAATAGATCTCCCTTAGTCAACTATCAGTTCACCATTCTATCTTTAGCCTACATCCATGCAAAATGCCTCATAGCCATCATCCAAAAATAGCCAATGTGTGTCGCACAAGTCTCCAATCGGTTTGAGTGCTCCACACGCTATCTCCAAAAATAGATCCTCATAATGAAAATGGATAAGTCTCAAATCTCTCTCTATTCTCCGGCATGATCCTCTCTCGATGATTTCACACATTTGAATGTGTAATGTTATCCTGTGTGGACCTTTTGTATTTTCTCAACTAAGTTCCATAGTTTGACTGATCAACAATGAGAAAACCTTTAGGTAGCTTATTTGACTTTAGTTGAATCACTTGGTCACCATAGTTATCATACAAGTCAGCTTGCATGATTGATGAGAACTCAGCTTCATTTTGAATGAACTAGATGATCTATGTGTCACTGTCAAACACTTGCTAGCTAGTATTGTTGTCTATAATGGATGGTCTGATCACCATTTTAATGTGTTGAGTGTTTCCTTTGACAAATTACTTAGTAGGAGAGAACTACAAACTAAGTGTGGCCATTTGATTAGCTTCCTTGTTCATTTTTGTGGCACCACTTATAGATTCAGAGCATCAAAGCTCTCAAGAAAGTCCCAAACTCTATGTTTATAATACTTGAGAAGCTTATACTTTTCTTGGCTCTTTTTGGTATCATGGTGAATAACCAATTCTATATCCTTGAATATCTATAGCACCTTAATCCCTTTCTTCTCATAAATGAGAAGGCCATGCACCAACGCTTCCTACTCACATGTTGTTAGAATAGGTAAACTGTAATCTTTGTGTGAAGAATAATTTCTCACCCTTAGGATAAATGAGAACAAATCCTACTCCCACATTGTTTCTGCTTCTGATCCATCAAAGTATAACTTCCATAGACTAGGTTCAACTTGGTCTTTCCCGAGCATGCGTGGTAATACAACTTATTCTTAAAGAATGTAATAAGTACCAAGCCCAATTTCATAGGATTCTATTTCTTCAACATATTGGTCAAATTTATGGTCTCTCTCCATCTATTCATCAAGTACTAGATAAAGAATAGAAGGTGGAAGAGGATTCTCTTTAGGAACTAACACTTATTCTTGGATTAAACAGGTATGGGAGAGGGAATGGGATATATGACTCTATAAGGTAGGAAAATATAGGATTAGCTTGTATGGTAAACTAGGTACCATACCTTATCTTGAGTAACATATGAGACCAATCAGAAGACAAGTAACCACCCACTTTTACAATAAATTATCTTGATAGACATAGGGAAAACAAAGGAGGTAGGTCAATGATTGAAACATCTTGAGTTATGGTGAGGCTTGGACATGCATGAAGGGTCAACTCAATATCCTTGATGATTCCTAAGGTAATGACAGTTGAACCATAAAGTTGCAGGACTCCTTTAGACAAGGGGCTATACCTAAGAATTAGGACATCAACCATCTTCATCTTAGGCATAACATAGGTACTAGCGCTTTGAGTCTATCATGTAATTATGCACTAGGTGTTTTCCTATGATCAAGGACATATAGAAGGATGGGATTTTGATAATTTTACTTACTTACTTCTCCTCTTCTTCCCGTGATGTTGATAGAAGTGTGTTTTGTGAATAACTGGATGAACATGCGGGAGTTGTGCTAGAGCCTCATAAAATAGGTCATCTTTGAGATGGAATGGTCAGGGCATCCCACATTGTGACATTTATATTTTTCTTCTTCATCTAGTCCACAATGCTGAATGGAAGAACCCCTGACTTGTTCATTTGGGGCACAACGACATTCTTTCTTGGAACTGTCTAGGCGTGGAGGCAAGGGCCTTATCTGAATTTGAGGCTTCACGCACCAAAGGAGGGGCTCACGCCACTTCAGGAGGATCTTTTCATAGAGCTTCAGGTGTAGGGACCTAAGCACTTTTACTACTGCAAATGTCTTGGCCGCATCTTTCTACTTTTGTTGGTTTGCTTGTGTTCTTTGGGATTGTGACTCGTGCAGCTGACTCAAGAATTTTCTTCTTGTATATTATGTTGTCTACATCTTGAGCACACAGTTGATTTTTTCCTCTTCATCTTGGTTGTTTGCATAAAAGTCCTTAGCACACAATAACATCAAATTGGATTTAGGAAGGACTTCGGTCTTTCTTGGTTTTCTTCTTTAGGGGCACTTGTTAAAGGCTCACGAGTTGAAACATTATAGATCATGTAGGTTTGGGTGTGTATAGTGTTGGCATAGTGATATTGACTATGAGGAATGTTGCAAGGGAAGCACCACTCTGAATCCTACACCAAATTATTATGAACTAGAACAAGCACCTGACTTAAATGGGTGCTAGAACATAGGGTGTAAGAGGAACAACTTGTAAAGGCAAATGTGCACTTGCATGCCATCTATCATTATGCTGGTTGGGCGTGTATCTTTGGTATCCATATTGATTCCGCCAAGGATGACTACTTTGGCTATGCACATGACTAGAAATGCCTCTGTAGGTTTGCGCCTGTTGTTTCTATAAAGATATGACTTTATTTGACAAATTTCTAATTAGGGTCTTTAATTCTTCATCTTCTTTTTGTTGTTGTAGATACCAAATTTGGGTCTTACGACACCCTGTACCCCGTATCTCATCCCGCAACCTAACCCTACCTCACCACCTAAACCTTACACACTGAATTATTTATTAATTACCTTATAATTAATAAATCCACATCTCTAACCCTGCCACCTCACCTCGCCACCTCACTATGACCTAGCCCTAACCCTAAACTAACCTAATTAAGACCTATGACTTGGTCCAGACCCACACCCAAGACTCATCACCCCTCACCCACATCAAAACAAACCTAATAATGACTTGACCAAGCCCACAACTGACCCCTCGGGAGAAAAGGAGGGAAAGTTGGCTATTTTACTAAAAATAGCCAACTTTGACCTAACCGACATCGGTCCCTACGTGGCCGGCGTCGGTTAGGTAACCACCATCGGTTCCCTATAAATGACCTCCCCCAACCAAAATGAAAGGATCTGGATTCATTTGCAAGAGAGAGAAAGTGAAGGAGAGAGAGGAGTTTTGCGAGAGTAATATCGAGCCCAAGATTGTAACTGGACAATGAGAGCATTGTCACACTCATCCAAACATGGGGAGAGTCGGAGGATAGCTTCATCAGATCACTTCCGATTGTTGGATCATCCCAACTAAGCCTTGCCTTCACCACTACATTCTTTGGACCTGCATCCACATCAAAAACTAGTAAGTAGTCTCTTTTATCACCTTGTATGCTTCTAGACACTACTTTATGAACTTTTAATTCATAGGGATTATAAGCTCACTCCTGGATCTACTACCCGGAAACAACCTGCACCTAACCTTCGGTCATCCATCTCTATATTACCCCAAAGACAGCTCTCTCACTCTCTGAGTCTTCTCTATCACCCTACTACTCCCCTCAACCATCTACCAACCTTCCAAACCTCATAACCACCTTACACCAACCTCCATTTAAAAATCCCTAAATCACTGCCCCTACCGATATCGGTTATTCCCTATCGGTACCGGTTTCATAACCACGATCGGTTATCCAGTGACCGGCATCGGTCACTGTGACTTATACCAAAACCAACCTTTCACCTATTCACCTCAAAGCAATCTCATGTCCACTGGGTCTATCCTCAGAACTTGATCTCGAACATATCATAAACCAGGTGACCAAAAAACAACATGACATTCTATTATTGGTAGTTTAGTCTCTATTGCTTTTAGTAACGAGATGCCTAAATCGTGAGTTCGCAATAGCTTCTTTATTATCATTTGCATCAATTTGTATTAAAAGGGAACTGACCACCTTCGAAAGGAAGTCTAATATTTCCTGGGCCCAAGGCAGTTCCCTCACTTATTGTCTAACTAAAATCTGGTGGTCTTGCATTCTTATTTACAGGTAGTCCTTCCTAGAAAAAAAGGAGCTCTTCACAATCGTCTGATCTCTCTACGGTATGCGCACACCTTCCCAACACTCAACTGCAGGTATTCCTCCTAACCCTAACCCCTATCTATTTCTCAAGAGAATGAAAGGATAGAAGTAACTCTATTCTGGAACTAAATTTTGTGTGAAACATTTTGGCACGCCCGGTGGGACCCTTCTCGGGTTTCTTTCTTTCTTGCTTGTTTTCATGTAGGGAGCACACTTGTTGTTTCTCTCTTCTAAATATTCATAAAATATTTTTCATTTTGGTAAAAGAACTTGTCTTACTTTCGCATCTTTGCATTAGTGAAAGTTATCTTCTTGACCTCTTCTCTTTCTTTGCTTCATCGAATATCATTTTTGATTTGGGTTTAAAACACGTGCATCACATTCTTGCTTGTTATTTTTCATTCTAGTGAACGTAGATTAAGTAACAGGTCGTACACGTGGGGGTAATATCCATGGTATTGAAGAAATTAATCTTACTCTCACTGCACAACACATACCAAATCACATCATAATCTACACAACATCTCAAACATCCCCCCTTTCCGCGGTATTCCTCACCCGATTGAGGTAGCCTTACAAGCCAAAACAAACTTGACATCTCCCTTAGGTCTTTTGTTTAGGATTGACATCATCTTGTGTCTAAGGCATAAGCCCAAAAGTGATTAAAACTAATCCTAGGGTTAGTCTCTTGATTTGCTTGTGCATCTTGCTTGTTTTCTGTTTTTCTTTCAGTTCTGTTTCTCTGTTATACCCTGTCTCAGTGATCACTTCAGACAGTTTGGTGGGTATACTAAGCCTTGTTATCCCCAAACTAGCAGCCTCTTACATTCTCTCTTTGCCTTCACAGTGACCAGCACTGGTCCTCTTCTACCGACATCGGTTACCCGACCGACGCCGCTACTATCTGACCGACATCGGTTACTAGACCGATATCGGTTACTATGTTTCACAGTTCCTGACAAACCAACAACCTACCAATTCCAATGTTTTGTTGCTATTTTTTGTTCCTAATTGACTAATTCCCTATTGTATCCTCTTGTCCATGGTTGTTATCACCTGAAACAAGCCACAGCCATGGTTTCACATGCTTGTTCCGTGTCTTTTCCTGAGTCACCCCCTTCGCATCCTATGGGGAATCCTACGGACACCAATGCTTTTCCCAAGATCTCTGTCGGAGATCTAGATTTTGCTAAATTTTTGGATGCTAATCTTGGCGCCGTATAGTATTATTTGTCTCATACCCCTGACCGTACACCCGACGGTTAGCTCCTCTTGGGTATGCCTATTAGTATAGCTGCTCACTTAGCTCCTTCCCCACCTAATAATTCTGCCTCACTGTCTTCATCCTTAGCCCCGTCTCCTAGCTCAGTGGCTTCGGTGGTTCATACTACACCAATTGGCCTTCCTTTGGTTAATCTGGGGCCCCACATATCACTACCATCCACTGCCCCTACCTCATCCCTCTCACAGATTACCTCTTTCATAACTTGTTCTCTACCACCTATCCACATGAGCTTTCCCTCTCAGGCTCCACCCACCTTTTCATTTCCATGCAAACGCATCCGGTGGCCTCAACATCTTATATAGGACACCCTTATTCAGCTACCCCAACACATTCATCATCGATACCTTATCAACATTTAGCCCCACCATTGTCTAGTAGCGGCTCTTGGCCCAATCCTCCTCCATTTACGACGACAACACCATCATCTAACCCAACCAATGATTTAATCAAACAAATGATGGACAAGATGCAAAATCTTGAGGCTTCTGTTTCAGGAAGCCATAACACCCTGACATACGAGAAAGTTTTTCAGGAGCCTATTCATCCTTCTGTCCCCCTTCATACATATCCTCCTCAATGGGAATTACCAAAATTTACTCGCTTTAATAGTAAGGAGGACCCTCAACAACACTTGCGATCGTTTAGACATGCTTGCTATCTGATTGCTCATGACGATGCCTTACTACTCCATACCTTCCCCATGTCCTTATCAGGACCTGCCTTGGAGTGGTACAGTGCTTTAGCCCAACACTCAATCTTCTCCTTTAACTAGTTAGCCCAATATTTCTTGGATCATTTCTCCATCAATATTGCCAAGAAAGTATCCATTACCGATCTCTATGCCATCCGACAATTTGAAGATGAATCTATCGCATATTTCATTGGACGATGGTGGGGCCTCATCAACCAACTTACTTATGCTTTACCTCAGGTGAGCTCATCAAACTCTTTACGCGGGCCTACGCTAAACACATTTCTCCCACCCTCCAAATTCAAACTTTCTACACCTTTGATGAGGCCTTTACTATGGCTCGAAACTAGAGATTCGAGCCTTAGAGGAGGAGAAATTGAAGTTGCGCAACAAAAACTCAAATTTCTGAACCCAAGACTCCACTAACAAACCCAACACCACCAACTCTCATGCATCGGCTGCTTCAAAATCAAAAGGAGCTGTACACGCGGTAATGGTCAAATCTCAAGCACCATCTTATACCCAGCCGAAATCCACCTATAAGTATAAAGCCGAGCCCATCAAGTACACTCCCTTGGGAGAAACTTATGATGTGATCTTGGAAAAATTGCTTAAAGCAGGAGCTATCACCTTGCCTCCTATTAAACCTCACTCCGGGTTTGATTCCACCCGCGCTATACCTTCTTGGTATAAATAAAATGACTTCTGTAACTTCCATCGCATGAAGGGACACAACCACAAAAACTGCAAGATGTTGAAAAACATAGTGCAGGAAATGGTTGATGCAGGGGATATAACCCTCGATAATCCTAATGCCCCTGCTAATCAAAATTTAAAAATCTTCAACAAACCATTTCCAAACCATTCCTCTAATAGTAACACAAACCAAGAAACCTTAGCCGAGGAGAAGAGTGTGCATGAGATCCATGTGGTTTTCAACTCCCAACCAAGGGCTTCCATCGAGGAAATTTTGAATCAAGCCTCTTCACCGACGTAGGAGTCCTTGCCCCCTTCTCCTTCATCAGGACAAGAGGACAACCCTGCTATTCCTTTACCCATAAAGGAATCAACTGCCCAGAGTTCTCTTCTCACAGAAGAGCCTTCTTACACCACATCCCTGCAAGACTGTGAGCGGATGTTATCCAACTTATCTATTTCCCAAACATCTCCTTCTACCACTCTTGCTGCAAAAGAAGAAGGATCATCACTTTTTCTGTCATCCTTAGAAGAGAAACCCCTTGAGCCTACATCACCAAATTCCTTAACCATGATGAATCCTCTAGAACATTCCCTCCTCCCTATCAGTTCTTCATCGCCTAAATCTTTCCAGCTGACCGGTTGACCTCTTAACACCCATTGATAAAGCACCTCATTCGCCCCCTGTATCACACCCCCAGTGGACCGGAATCACAGCCCACTTCTCTTCCATACCAAAATTCCCATCCATACGTGAAGATTGTCACCCCCCAGAAGATAGATGACTCTTATGGGAACGTTTGAATACACCATGCTCTACTCAAATGCAAATGACTAATCCAGACACCTCTACTATATACCCAAAGTTTTTACAAAAGCTCAAAATGCCTATGTCCTCACCTCCACCCCCCTCATCTCTGCCAAATACCTCATCCACCTCTATCAACCTAGCCAAACCTTCCCCTACACTTGGGACTTCACCAATACCCAGCCTGACGCACCCACCTAAACGGTTAGACTTATCTAAAAATAAAGTCGTTAATCCACCTAGGAGACAGACCCAATCTCCTCGAGTCCAATCTATGCCTCTCGCCACAACTAAAACCCTCGCCCCGATCACACCACTACAATAGGCATAGCTTCAACCTTGCCATCACACCTACCTTCTATATTGGGGCCTCACCCCTCCACCTTGCCTCAATACACCATGCCTCCCACATCTTCTTTAACATGACCAGCACCTTCTGCACCCATACAGAAATCCACAAGCATCTCAACACCATCGCCCCAAGTATCTTGCCTACCTACCAACCCTAAGCAAACTTGATCATCGAAGGACTTGTTTGTTGCCGCTCCTCTTTCCCCGTGGTTGTTTCTTGCCACCACGTCATTTGTGGCCTCATCATCTAACCAGCTAAACATAACTTCTACGTAAAAGAAGCCACACCTAGTTAAACCCAATCATCAAAATCCCTTACCTAAACCACCACCCATATGAACCACTCGTACCCAACCATTACCAAAACAATCAATGATCTCACCCACTCAATCAATAGCCTCATCTTCATTTGACCCGCTCAAAGGATCTTACGCCAAGATCCTTGATATGCTGGTAGGGGATGCGACCATTTCCCTACCCCCACTCAGACCCTATGATCCATCTAAACCTTTACCTATAGGTTATGATGAATCTAAAATCTGTGCCTACCACCACACACCAGGACATAATGTAGAAGGATGCAAAGCTTTGAAAGCCATCCTTCTCCAATTGCCTATCTCGGATAGAAAATCTCAGAAGGAAAACTTACCAAAATATCCTATACCACTTCCTTATCCTGCCTCGCCAAAATCTATCATCATTGTAACCCCACCTCTCGAGAACAATGACTTATCCATGTCATCTTCCTCGTCTCACATTCATGAGATCAACATGATTAGCATTGCTACTCGAGGTCAAAAAAACAATGGAAAAGCTAAATAGAGCACACTGTGGCCTCTCTTTCTCCTTCCGCCATCCCGATCACACCACCACCTAAAGTGATTATTCATGGACCTGCCTATCCAGTCTCTGATGGAGTTTCCCATCACACTATGATCAAACAACTTCACCAATCTCCTATAAAAATGACACTCTATGATCTCATTCAAACATCTGAATCACATCAACAAGCTCTAATTGAGATCCTTCAAGGGATAGAGGTCCTACCTAATGAAACCTTTCCCGTCACCTCCATCTTAACACCCAACCATGTCGCTTCTCTCACCAAACAACCTACCTCCACAACCACTTGTCCCTGTACGGCAAGTCGCTTCTTTGTCGATTTTCCAAAGAAGAAATTTTCGTCTTTAGTGCAGAAGATCCTGATCCCACTCTTTTCATCTAAGCTTACGTCCAGGACATCCGGGTATGTCATGTTATGATCGGTGGGGGTGCTAGCCTAAACATCGTCTCTTCCAAATCCTTCCAACAGATGAATATCCCTCCTAGCTACATGTGTGCCAACCCCACCATGTTGCGTTCATTCAACAATGCTGTTACTTCTACCCTAGGCACCGTGATCCTTAACATTCATGTAGGGCCGCGTACCTTACCCGAACTCTTCTATTTCCTTGAGGGAGAATTCCAATAAAACATGTTGTTAGCCACCCTTAGATCCGGGCTATGGGATGCATTCCCTCCACCTTACATAGATGCATCAAATTCGAGTATGAAGGGAAGTCATACACCGTCACAGTGACACTTCCCCCTTCAAAACCTGTAATATGTTATACTGCCCTAATTATGTGCTTGTACCCATCAAGACACCCATTGATCCAACCCAACCATCTACTTGACCACGCCTCAACCATCCACCTTAGCTTACACCCACACCTTCGACCAATGAAACCACCGACGTAAATACTTCTTCCTTTCCCATGAACAACATCCCAACCTCGGATCCCTTGGTAGGTGTTTTTCAACGCCTTACGTTGGGGGAGTACCGCCTATACAACGTTAGCACCTTCCATACCCCACAAGAGTATGGACAGTTACAGGTGCATCCTACCTACGACCGTCGTGTGGGGGAGGTGATCTCCTACGGACCACCTAATTGCCACACCAACCTAACGTATGGGGGTGTCGACGCATCCTCTGTCACCCCAAACCTCCCCTTGGTGTGATTCCCTTCCAATCAGATTTTCAATATCTAACCAACCGTCGTTTCACCCTCACCTTCCTGACATGTTGTGCTTGGAAGGGTTTTGGTTTCGGTCTTTATGAGAAAGGACGACATACGGTTATTCCCATGACTACACAAACACAAAGATCATAGTGGTCTTGGATTTTCTTAACCACCTACACTAAAGAAACCTCATGTCAATTGTATCCAAGATGATGATGAAGTCACCCCTTCTGAGCCATCATCGCCCATTTTACCATCTTCACCCATGGAGTCGATAGACCCGGAATCTATCCCTCCTAACTTTTTTTTTCGTGAATGCTATCTTCCTAGGTCCTCTCACTTATCAACGTGATGGTGAAGACCCATCTTCTCTCCCCTTTTGTATCCAGACATGATCGAAGAATAATTTCCTTCATTAATGTTGTGGAGTGCCAGGATGATGACTCCATCCTCACCTACCTTGGTGCGGATGACTCTTATATTCAATGCGCCTTACCATCTAAAACCCAAACCATGTTGAATGAGTCGACTATAGAAATCAACATCCACACAGAAGATGATCCTCACATTCTAAAGATCAAACAATCTCTCGACGCATCAGAACAAGCCACCTTCACTACCTTTCTCCATGCCCGTAATCAAGCTTTCGCTTGGTCCTACACCGACATGCCAGGAATCGATCCTGACATTGTTGTCCATAACATCACTCTGAAACTAGACTCCGAACCAGTTAAACAGAAGATGAGAAAAATGCATCCAAACATTGCCCTCTTGGTTAAAGAAGAGCTTCAACGACTCCTTTCTGTTTCTTTCATCTTACCTATTGACTATCCGCAATGGATTTCTAATGTTGTACCTGTCACTAAAGTGACAGGGGGACTTCGGATATGTACAGATTTCCGGGATCTTAACCTCGCTTGCCCAAAGGATGACTTCCCCCTACCTAGTATTGATTAACTTTTTAATCTCACTGCGGGCCATGAGATGCTTTCTCTCATGGATGGTTTCTCGAGATACAATCAAATTTTAGTAGCCCCGACCGATCAACATAAAACGACCTTCATTACCCCTGGGGAACCTTCTGCTATTGTGTCATGCCATTTGGCCTTAAGAATGCTGGTGCAACCTATCAGTGGGCTATGACTTACATTTTTCATGACATTATGCACACTATCCTTAAGGATTATGTCGATGATCTTCTTGGAAAATCCAAACATCGTAATGAAAATCTCAATGTTTTAACCATTATTTTCGATCACTGTTACAATCATGTGTTCTTATTCAACCAAAGAAATGTGTCTTTGGCATCCTTTCGAGAAAACTCCTTGGCTTTATCATCTCTTTGCGTGGCATTGAGGTCGACCCAGCTAAAGTCAAGGCTATCTTATAAATGCCCCCACCCACTAACCTAAAGCAATTGCGTAGTTTACAGGGAAAACTCAATCTATCTGGCGTTTCATCTCACAACTCTCGGATCGATGTCAAACTTTCCATCATCTCCTTAAAAAGGACATTGTCTTTCAATGGAGTGAGGAGTGCCACCGAGCCTTTGAGGCTCTTAAAACTTATCTCTTGCAGCCACCCGTGCTTATCCCACCTCAGGACGATCACCCTTTCTACCTTTACCTTTCTGCCACCGACCATGTTGTAGGAGCCATGCTCACACATCATGACTCTGAGCATCGAGAACAAGTAGTTTATTACATAAGCCGTACTCTTGTGGATTACGAAATTAGGTATACAAACGTCGAAAAGTTGTGCCTAGACCTATCATTTGTGGCCACCAAACTCTGACATTACCTCCTGAATCACAAAACTTTTGTCATCACCAACACTGACCCCATACATTATATGTATGCCAAACCTCATCTAAACCAATGCATCACCCGATGGCTTATGCTCCTCGCGACCTTGACCTTGAGTTCGTACACCGAAATTAGTCAAAGGACAAACTATCGCACTACCAACTATCGGAAACCCCTTTACTTGGGGAACAATTTACCAATTTTACTTTCCTTGATGAACTCATCGCAACTCTTTCGCTCAGTGATGTGTCTTATCCAATGACTCTCTTCTTTGATGGATATAAATGCCAGCATGGCGGAGGGGCGGGTGTTGTTCTCATTCCTCTTGAAGGTGAACCTATGCCTCTTTCATTCAGACTCGATTTCCCCTGCACTAACAATACAACGGAATACGAGGCCCTTGTTTTGGGTCTCCACATTACGTTACACTTAGGTGTGAAGTCTATTAACATTTTTGGTGACTCTCAATTGGTAGTAAATCAAGTTACTGGCATCTACCAATGTAAAAATGAGGAACTTCAAAAGTACAAATGTTACGTAGATTCACTTTTGACCTTATTTACCCATTATACTATCCAAACCGTTCCACGCTCAACTAATAAATTTACGATACTATGGCTTGCTTGGCCTCACAAATTCTTGCATCACCAACTGACTCTGACATATTTTTCTTGGTCCAACAACTCTTTTCCCCATCTTACTTAGTCTCGGATGTTTGTATGGTAAATAATGCATCTGCTGACTCACAGGATACCTGGTATCACCAATTTCGCGACTACCTTACAAACTCTGTTCTCCCACCTGACCTTAGTAGTAATGGAAAACGCACTTTTCTTAAAGGTGTTTCTCATTATGTCATCATGGGGGGACTCCTCTATAAACGTGGCTTCGATGGTATCCTCCTTCGATGTCTAACCAACGCTGAAGTCACTCATACCATCCAACAAGTCCATGATGGAATTTGTGGTGGGCACTTTAGTGGCTTTGCCATGGCCAAGCGGATCCTTCACCTAGGATATTATTGGCCTACTCTTAATAAATATTGCTACAAATATGTTAAGCATTGTGTTATGTGTCAATAGCATGCCAACCTTCAACATACTCCCAGCCATCCGCTACAGGTCACACGAGATCTTTGGCCTTTCTCACAATGGGGTTTGGACCTTATTGGTGAGATTCATCCACCTTCTTCGCAACATCACCGTTGGATCATCACGGCAACCGAATATTACACTAAATGGGTGGAGGCCGTTCCACTCATTTCAACCAAAAAGGAGAAAATTGTTGAATTCATCAATCATCACATTATTTTCCGTTTCGGTGTTCCTCATCGCTTGATAACCGATAATGGCAAATCTTTCAAAAATAAGCTGTTATGAGCCCTTTGTGACAACTTTGGTATCAAACTTAGCTTCTCGTCACCCTACTATCCATAAGAAAATGGTCAAGCTGAATCTTCTAACAAAACCTTAACCAAAATTCTCATGAAAGTTGTTAACGATTCTGGTCAAAATTGGCATGATCACATCCCCTTTGCCCTTTGGGCTTATCGTACCAGCATTCGTACTTCCACTAATGCCACACCATTCTCTCTGGTGTATGGTATTGAGGTTGTCTTGCCTCTCAAAATACAAATCCCTTCCCTCAAAATATCTCTCCAGGATATTCTCACCAATGATAACTTCCGCTTAAGAAGCGGTTAGCCCAATTAGAGCTTCTTGACGAGCGTCATCTTACCACTCTTGACCACCTTAAAATTTATCAAAAGTGCATCAAGCGTGCTTATGATAAGTGAATTAATGAGCGTACCTTTAAAATTGGTGATCTTGTCCTCAAAGAGAATCAACATGTAACCAAACTAGAAAAGAGCAAACGTGGAAAATTTTCTCCTAATTGGATTGGGCCTTACATTATCACTCACACTTACGGATCAGGTACTTATCGTTTAGCTTTGCTTAATGGTAAACCTAAGCCTAAACCCCTTAATGCCTTGCATCTCCGACCATTCTACTATTGAATTTAGTGTTACATCACTCCTTATCCACCTTGCACTCGTCCCTTGAGCTCATTTACCACCTCATACACCTTTTTTTCATGCATCTCAAAGTAAAATCAAACCCACGTGGTTTGATCATCACCTCCTCTTAAAGAGGCCTTCTCCTTTTTAGTCTGGTCCATGACTTAAAAGTATCAAAATAACAAGTTCTCAATTATACAATTTTGGGATATTCTTGAGTCAAACTTCCTACAAAACTAGATGCTTCATGCCAAACAGACATCTAGACCTCCAAGCTATAAACTAGACTACTCCCTCGAAGGATAGCTATGTGCAAAACCACATTTGCTACTATAACTAGACTGCTCCCTCGAAGGATAGCTATGTGCAACGCTCTGCTACTATAACTAGACTTCTCCCTCGAAGGATAGCTATGTGCAACGCCACGTCTACTACTATAAGTAGATTGCTCCCTCAAAGGATAGCTATACAAAGTCAGCCTCTATCAGAAGCTTCTCGCATTGATCAGCTTTGTGAAGACCTCAAGAACAACAAAATGCATATCCCATATAGACTTCCCGCATCGATCAGTCTATATCCAGAAAAATCAAAGCAGTATTCAAAAGTACTTTTGAGTCATGGACTTGTCTATTTTGGTTTGGTTCTCTTCTATCAGAATAATCACCTTATAACAAGTTCTCTGTGCCCCAGCTATACCATCCACCTCTCCTCACCATTCTTCACAATAACAAAACTCAAGGGACATGTGTATATCTCGATATATTGTGATTATACAACTCTTTTCACCTATCGACTTCTCACCTATGCAAGGTACCTAGGGATTCAAGCTCATCCTATGATGATACGTGGTTTGTTTAGCTCTTTCCAACTATGGGACACTTTTTCCTCTTTTACCCGAATCTAGGATTGTGTGTTGACCTTAATTAGGACATGGTTTCCTATGCTTGGGTAGGTTAACCCTCACTTCACCTATACCCACACCAACACCAACAACATTACTCTACCAACATCAAACTTTTACCAACCAACAAATTACCTGTACCACATTGCCTGAATTCACCTTTCCCTGGTCCTAAGGGAGAACTACATCGGTCTGAGGCCCCTCCTTGCTTTGTGCAATGGGCTATGTAGGCAACACTTAGGAGACATGGGGTCTCCCAAGGTTAGCTCGACCATCCCCTACCATAACCTATCATGTGTGGTGTTTTCTTTAAAAATATAAATATTTTCACGTATTTTTATTGATAACACTCACCTTGATCCTTTATCAATCCAAACATTCAAAACACAAATATTCTTATAATTATCACAAACTCAATTCAACATACATATTCCATTTTATTTAGATGTTAAACAAATACATCTTCTCTATCATGGAATCCTTATTTATTCTTCTACCCCTATGTATGAAACTCACTTAGACCCCGCGCCTCGTCTTGAACCAGGTAGTGATGGTGATCATCGACGCCGCTCACTTGGCCTCTCCATACTCAAAGGTACCACTACTATTGGTTCCTCCCACTGATCCACCAATCTCTCCTGTAACATACGAATCTTCCCTCTCGTGTGGAGGACTCTTGCCTCTAGTCTCTCCACTCGAGACTTGAAGCCTCTAACAATCCCGTGGTCTCGTTCACTTGTGTGTTAAGTTGGTGAACTAAACCTGCAGGCGGTCTCTCTTTGTGGTAATCACAGCTATGTCGGAAAATCGGCCCTCTCATGTGTACTTCATAGCTCTGCTGCCCACCATAATCTATAAGACTCTGTCACTCCTGCATCCATTACCCCGCGATCGGCTGCTATCTCTTCTGGTCCTTCTAGAAGAGTTGGCCATGGAGGTGAGAATGGTGCCTCGGTGTTGATCCTTCTGTATGGTCTATGATCCATGGGTATATCCTAAACAAATCCAAATTTTCGTCGCACGTGATCTAGAGGAATCCTCTCGTACTCTCCTGGCCTGTGTCCTGCGATCCACCTCACTCGCTCTACACCCCTCAAATCCTCGGCTATGTTCACCGTCACCATGTAGTTCCCGTAAGGTCTCCAATAGATATCCGCAATCGTCATCGTCTCCAATTTTTGCCTATAATACTTGGTGTTATCTGTCATGGTCTCGGCTCTTGCCTCTTGCTCTATCTAGACCCATCACCTGAATCCCAACCTCTGCACTCCTGTCTCTCCTTCCTGGATTGGTTGGCCTATTGGTCGCACACACACAATGTGCTCATAAGCCCAACAATGTAATAAGTATGCACAATCCAGTGTAGTCCTGTGATTTCACTGCATGCCCATAAACCCCTGTATAGCTCTGCCAGATATGTGGGTGCCCATGCGAAAGTAACGCTACCTTCTATCATCTCATGAATAATACACATCAATGATTTTAGAAATCTTCCCCGTCCACTCTAGGTAATGCATAATACCCCACCGCTATCATTAATACCACGGCCAACCTTGTTGCCTCAGGGTGTGCCGCAAACATTATACCATAAGTAAATGTCAAGCCTCGCTGTGTCAAATCTCATGCGGCTGGACCAAATACTGCCGTTATCGCTACCCGTGCCGCGTTGGGCCCTGCCTGATACACTGGTCTTCCTGTAATTGGAAGTCTCAAAATTTGAAACACATCTTCTAACGTCACTATCATTTCCCCTGTTGGCAGATGGAAGGTATTCTTTTCTAGATTCCATCTCTCAATCGCCTGCAACATAGCATGATTGCGTGTGATTCATGAATAATAGTAGATTCCGCTTAACCCCACATAGTTTATTAATGCCCACTCCACTGGTGTTACATCCGCTCGGACCCATGACAATAGCGTTGGTACCCTATCATTCATCATCAACCTTGCCTCTACCTGCACACATCAAACCAACGAACAACAAGCAGCAAATGAATCCCCAAGTGTTTTTATTAGAATTTGTAACATTACACAGTAACCGATATCGGTTACCTAACCGATACCGGTTAGGCCTAAACCGATATCGGTCACTGTTCATAATATCCATCCTACTCAAAAACACCACCTATGATACCTTATTCGCTGGTTTACCCCTCTCTGTACCTACAAACATATCTAAAACACCTGATTACCTACCCTATAACACTCATCCCATCCCAAACCCTTGCCTATCACCTTTTTACCCACTTATCTTACCACATCCTATTTATAAGCATGCAAAATCTTATTCCAACCAAAACTTATACCTCTTGGGATGCAACAGCTTGAGGTGGAACCTGTCTTCTCTCTCCTCTCTCCACCCACTGGGACGCTTCCTCCTTGTTCGGCTCGATGTTCACTGTGACTCGTATTTAACATGTTGCATGACTCTAAAAATAAGAATTTAAATTGCCTCCCAAGCTTTTCTATTTTTAGAAAAGCTCATTTTAACATAACCGATGTCGGTTACCTAACCGGTATCGGTCACATAGTGACCGACATCGGTTATCTAACCGATATCGGTCAAACTGTCTCCTTTTGCTTATACCTAGGCCTTTTCTTTGTTTTTTACAAAATTTTGGCGGTGCCCGCCTCTTTTCCCTGCATAACGACATCATTATCAATATCCATCATCATAATACCATCAACATTTCAACACATATGCATATAATCCAAACATCATCAACGTCATCTATATACCTCAACTTCCAAAATCATCAACAAAACAAATGAAACATTATAATATATGTATCAAATCAAACATTATACACACCATGTGGATCAAACTCATCATCTATATATATCCTCAAATCAATGTCAAAATATACAAATTGCCCTGCATGGGGCCTCTATAATCCAAAAATACAAAGTCAGCACGCAGGCCATTGTCTCTGTCAAAATCTTGACTCGGCTCGCAGGCCGGTCTCTCATGTCAAAAATATACTCGGCTCGTAGGCCGGTATCAACTATACAAAATGTACTTGGCTCGCAGGCCGGTATATACAACAAAAATGAATAAATAAATCCTGAGCGTAGGCACGCAGCCTCTATATGCGGACTCGGTTCGCAAACCGGTGTCTCTATTAAAAAATCAACTATCCAAAAACATCTCCACTCCTGGGACAACTCAGCTCTCCCCCCTCCCTCGGCTCGTACCTCAGTTGGCCCCGATCTCGGATCTCACCTCCTACCTGTCACTAACCCACCAGTTGTGGCTACGGCCCCCTGTGACCTATGACTCTGGGAAGTCTCGGCTCTGTGAGCCGCATATGGCTGATAATCGGCACCGGTACCATCTAGTACATCCTAATAATAACAAGTCTTTGCTCTTGTCTCCATGTACGGGCCTGTGCCACCATGGCTAGTGGGGCTGGTCCCCGCCTCCTAATAGAAGTGGGCCCTGTCCTGCCTGTACACCCTGACCCTGAGCCTGTACCTATGGTGGTGGTGGAGCTGCCATCGAGCCTGAACAGGGACTTGTGCCTAAACAGGATCTCGTGTGCCAGGCTCGTGCTCGTACTCGTGCCTAAGACAACCGCCTCGTAACACTCCGATCTGTGCCTTGTTATCCCGTAAAATTGATAAGGGCAATTTTACCGATAACCATACCGAGAAAATTTTGTCCCGATCCTCGTTAGGGATCCTTGCATTCGAAACATTGTAAAATCCCTTCCCGGGAAACCTGGTTTTTCGAACTTAGTCTTTTGAGCCTTTTTTGGCTGGGCGCATGAAATTGCTATGTAACACCAACTTTTGGTGCGCCCCCTTAAAACCTTTGGCGCGTGATTTTCAGTGTTAACACGACTTTCGGTGCACCAAAGTGTGTTGAGCCTTCCCTGCGTGCGCCAAGACGCATGCGCCATTGTGTTGGCACAATGTTTGTTGCGCCACTTTTTGGTGCGCCAAAGGGCGCACATAATCTTATTGCAACACAATGTTTTGGTGCGCCAAAAGGCACACATAATTTCCTATCGACATAGCGTTTGGTGCACCAAAGGCGCGCTTTATTTCATGTTGGCAGGCGTTTTGGTGCACTTTTCAAAAAGTGGGTGGCGCATTAATGTTCAGCTAACCTATATATATGTGTTTGCGCGCCCAAATGTCATTTTCACTTTTCACTGAGCACGTGATTTTTCTGAGCCTGTCAGCCCCTGCCTCATCGCTTTCAACGTGTTGTGGACCCGTTCTCGAGCTTTTGTTATTTATCTAGGTAAGAGTTTTTCTCCCTCTTGTGTGTTTTACGTTCTTGTTTCTTGGTGTGCTTGTGGTCTGGTTGTGGTTTAGCAGTATTAAAATATCAAATGTTGAGCTAGCCCTCCCCTGTGCCATCTTTCCTTATTTGTTTCCTCCCATCCCTCTTTCCAGATCTGCTGGTAGAGGATGTTAGTTTGAAAGCTTGGTCTGAAACCCCTTTGGCTTGAACCATTGAATATCCCAAGGCAGCCTTAGAACTGAAAAGAAAGAAGGGTTGAGCCATATGAAAAAACACTGTTTTTCCCTTAGCGCACACCAGCGCGTCGTGCAACATTATAAACAGTTGCGCCCCCATGGCGCGTCTGTCCCCCCTACAGCATAACTAGAACCCGCGCCAATGGCGCACCCATCATGCTTGTTGCATCAAGTTTTCATACGCCCTCAAGGCGCGCCTCTTCCACATGCTGCACAAGCTAAACTTGCGCCCCTTTGGCGCACCATCTTTCCGTGCTGCATCGCCTTTCTATGCGCCCTTAGCGTGCCCTGCACCCATGCAACACAAGCCTTATCTGCGCCAAGTATAGTCATAAAAGCGCAGGCGCATCTCTCCTTACAGTAACATTCATGTTTTGCAAACCCTCCGTGCGCCGCGCGCTATATTTCCTTTAGCGCATGAAAATCCATGTTACACGCTTTTCCCATGCGCCAAGGGCGCACAAATCCCAATGTAACATGC